>JARQOC010000003.1:62468779-63164822 GCA_033576535.1 Allobates femoralis
ACCTGAATACCTGATGAGCTAGAATCGGGCCACCATGTAGTATATATATATATATATATATATATATATATATATATATATATATACACATTGATAGATGGGCAGACAGATAGATAGATAGATAGATAGATAGATAGATAGATAGATAGATAGATAGATAGATAGATAGATAGATAGATAGATACAGAGAGATGATTGTTGGAGTTACTGGCTCCACAGCTTTACTCTGCACCCCCATCGACCCCAGGTGGTCTTTCATTGAAGTGAGTCCTCCCACTTCCCATAAAAACGCTAAAAAATGGAGGCTTAGCTAAGTCCAAGGAAAGAGTAGCATGGTAGGATAGGGACCCATCAGATCTAAGGTCACCTTGCCGCGGTTGATGGGCAAACAGGTATTGGCCAATATGTGTACTAAGAACCTTACTTTATAAAGATAAAATATCCCAAAAAAATCCCAAAAATTTTGTTTTTTGAAAAAACGCATGTTTTTATATTTTTTCTTAAATGCATAGACCATCTATATGTATGTATACACATATGATTGGCAGTGACTGTGTGCTGCTGTGAACTTTTTTTCTGTATACTTTTTTCTGTAGGTAGATAGATATGGCTAGATAGATAGATAGATAGATAGAGATTATAGTTGGAGTTACTGGCTCCACAGCTTTACTCTGCACCCCTGTCGACCCCAGGTGGTCTTTGATTGAAGTGAGTCCTCCCACTTCCCATAAAAACGCTAAAAATGGAGGCTTAGCTAAGTCCAAGGCATGGTAGGATAGGGACCCATCAGATCTAAGGTTACCTTGCCACGGTTGATGGGCAAAACAGGTATTGGCCAATATGTGTACTAAGAACCTTACTTTATAAAGATAAAATATCCAAAAAAATTGAGTTTTTTGAAAAAACGCATGTTTTTATATTTTTTCTTAAATGCATAGGCCATCTATATGTATGTATACACACATGATTGGCAGTAATGGTCGTCTGACCTGAATCTGCTGTGGTAAGAAAATTTATTTTCTATTTGTGTCCTTTGCTCACTTTAGATAAGAATCTAGGGATAGGATTTGTGAGATGTGGGGAGCCGTGTAGTGGCTCACAAGCTTAAGTGTTTTGGACCAAAAGACAAACCAATACCTCACAATTTGCTATATGTTAAAAACTAACTAATTTTCCACAATTTCAGCACCTGTCATTGTGTTTTTTTCTTGCACTCTTTTTGTTGCTGTGTGTAGCTGGGCCATATGGGTGCGTTTGTTCCGGCAGGTAGCAGTGTTGAATGCCATAACAGTCCGCCTACTGAGATGGGGGCTAATGTAAGAGGCTGGGCATACACTGTGCAAACCTGTGTGAACTGAGCCCTATATGAATCCCATTCTGTTTGCAGGACAACCAGTGGTAACTCCCTCTGTGAGAAAGGAGGTTGCTAGTGATTGGGGCTGGTGTCTTGCATTCATAGTGCCTTCATTTATAACCTGGGCAAAGCTGCACACAGCACTGAGTGTAATGGTCTCCAGACCTGAATCTGCTGTGGTAAGAAAATTTATTTTCTATTTGTGTCCTTTGCTCACTTTAGATAAGAATTTAGTGGATAGGACTTGTGAGATGTGGGGAGCCATGTAGTGCCTCACAAGCTTACGTGTTTTGGACCAAAAGACAAACCAATACCCCACAATTTGCTATATGTTAAAAACACATGATTGGCAGTGACTGTGTGCTGCTGTGAACTTTTTTTCTGTATACTTTTTTCTGTAGATAGATAGATATGGTTAACTAAATACGTAGATGGATATGACCCGCTCCAGGGCCATGGGGTACCCGGACCCGGGAGTCGATTCATGGGGGATGTCACTGGCGCCTGTGTCCGATCCTGTGGCCCTGGTGGTCACGTTAAAAAGTTGGGGAAAGTCAGTAAAAATACAAATAAAAATGATTTGTGACGCCACCTACGGTTTCTGGTAATGTTACCGGCGCTTCAAGACGGACCTCCGGGGTGATGTTTGCACAGCAAGATGGTTACGCTCCCCATAGGTGGAGCGGGATCCCCGGGGCAGTTGTAGTATATGGGGATTGCAGGACAGTTTATGGAGGGAGCAGGATCAGGGCCCGCAATAACAGTCACACACAGGGATGATGTTTCCATACCTTTTACTGATGATTCAGGTATAGTCCAGTGTGCATTCTCTGATGGTATGGGTCCAGGTGGTCTGGTAACAGTTCAGGATCTCCACACCAGCGACGTATGAGGCCTCCCTGCTGCACTGTGTGTGTGTTTTGGTCCCAGGCAGACTGAAGCTAAGCCCTGACCCTCTCTTGTAGTCCTCACTTGTATGGCAGGCGGTGAGAGCTCTGCTCTGCTGCGGGGCACCGCTATATCAACTGTGGTCCCTGGCTCTGCTAAGTGGCTATACCTCAAGTACTGGTGTGCCAGGAGTCTCCCTGGCCTCCGGTCATTACTGCTAGGCTGACAGGTCCCTTGCAGTCACGGTCTCCGGTGTCCGGTTTCAAGTGCTGTTCCTCCGGGGCAAACCGGTATGGCTCCACTCCTCCTACTGCTACTACTCCTTGCCTCTAACCCTGGCTCTAAGGTCCCTCACACAGGTTAGTAGCGCTCACTGGTATGGGCTTAGCACAACTCCGTTACCAGGATGTCTTCACAGTCCTCCCTGGAACTGCACTCACTGAACTAACTGACTCCTCCTCCAGGCTTAGCACAACTCCGTTACCAGGATGTCTTCACAGTCCTCCCTGGAACTGCACTCACTGAACTAACTGACTCCTCCTCCAGGCCTGAATTTATAGGGGACCTCGCCTGAATTCGGCCTGTAGAGCTCCCCCTTTAGGTCTGGAGTGGAAGGTGTTGTGTGCGGGCTTACCTGATGTGGAGATCCTTCTCTGTTCCAGGTGTATCTGTGGCAACCGAACCCTGAGGTGCCACATTTCCCCCTAGTTAAAAACTCAGTACTCCTGGATTGAAGAAACACAACATTTTTAAAGGGAACCTGTCACCTGGATCTAAGCCCCTACACTATCACTACCTGTCCCTTCACCTTCCTAGCTGCTCCCTATCTTATTCCTCTCTGAGCTAAATCTGCCCTATAAAACAGCAGAAAAATAACTTATAACTTACAGAAGTCCCTGAGGCTGGGGACTGAAAAGACGACCCCAGGCTCCTTTCTGCCCCTCCTCGATCTGGCAACGCACGCCCTGATGGGCGGCATTATTCTTTCTTCATTGCCGCCTCCTCCATTTGGAATCTCCCGCCTGCTTTACACCTATCATGTTGTGGTGATGCGACCTCGATGTGTCCCCTGACCGGGACACAGCATATGGGAGATTGTATCTTCTGCTCGGTAGCAGCACACACAGGGTTTGCTGCTACTGGAGCCAAATGCTGATTGAAAGCACTGATGCCCAGGTGTGCGGGTGAATAGAAGATGATATGAGCTGCCCTGGGCTGTGGGGAGGGGGTGGAGTGTGTCAGGACAGCAGCAGGAGCTGCTGTGTAGAGAGCTATGTGAAGATTTAACACAGCCGGTGAGCTCTCTAAGAGTGGAGGTTCATGAGGCTAATGAGCGGACGGTGAGGAGAGAAAGGTTGTGTGCTGACCTAACACAGCCTACCCAGGGGAAGGTACAGCACTTCTATATCAGCTGTTGGGATTGTATGAGGTTGTACTCGGCTGCGCCCCGTCCTGGAGGTCTGTGAATACCTGAACTGTGCCATTAAACTGTGTGCTGTGTGAGTAAATACCTGAGTCACTGCCTTCTGTCGTGCCGATCCTAACCGCTACCTTACAGTGTAAAGCGGGTGGGAGATTCCAAATGGAGGAGGCGGTGATGAAGAAAGAATAATGTTGCCCAGCGGGGCGTCTGCTGCATTGAGGTGGGGCAGAATGGAGCCTGGGGCTGCCTTTTCAGTCCCCAGCCTCAGGGACTTCTGTATGTTATAAGTTATTATTCTGCTGTTTTACAGGGCGGATTTAGCTCAGAGAGAGATAGATAGGGAGCACAGTTTTTAACCACAACCAGTCCAGTGGTTATCTGGTCTATGTTTAATAAAAGTTCAAGAAAGGTGCCAAAGTTCATGCAATAAGTCCTGCAGGCACAATGCGCTTAAAGGTTACGGGTTTCTGGCTGCGGGCGGGTTAAGCATAGTGATGATGGGATTTCTTAAATCCCATCCACTATGCTTGTACTGTACTACGCAGCTTTTTGGACGCAGCGGCAAGATGCTGCATCCAAAACGCTGCGTATACTGATCGTGTGCAAGCACCCTTACGGCAGCCGCTTCCGATTCCGCAGCATGAAATAAACATGCTGCGGAGGAGCGGACTGCCGGCAACCCGCACTGCAGCTCCAAACACGCTGCGGTCAGGTTAAGCATAGTGAGGATGGGATTTCTTGAAATCCCAGTCACTATGCTTATATTGTACTACGCAGCGTTTTGGACGCAACGGCAAGAGGCTGCGTGCAAAACGCTGCGTATACTGACTGTGAGCACACACCCTTAGATAGCGATTCAATTGCAAGTTAGGCTGGGGTTCCACATAAGCCCTCAGTCCGTTTTTGGCTTCAGTTTTCTCATTTTTTTTTTCTAAGTCCAAAAACTGACAGAAAAACGGATTGGATGTAATAAACACCCTGTCCGTTTTTCTCTGGAGCTCAAAACATTGCCCTGTCCGTTTTTGAGTCAAAAACGTTGCATGCAACGTTTTTGGCATCAGTTAAAAAATGCATGCGTTTTCATGCGTTTTTTTAACATGGGGCCCTATGGGAAACGCATGCGCGAACGCATGGCATATGCGCACTTGCGTTTGCGCATGCGTTCGCGCATGCGTTTTTTAATGAAAAGTCCAAAAACGTTCAGGAGTGCAGGAGGCTCAAAAAGCACCCTATAAAAAACGGATTGGTGATGAAAATCACTTCCAAAAACGGACTTCTATGTGGAACCCCAGCCTTAGATAGATAGGTTTAGTGACTACTTCCAAGAACAACCCTTTTGAGTGCTTAAAAGTAGTTTGTTCCAGTGCTGTGCAAGCGGTTTTTACAGCATCTGGCCAAATCTAGCCCAGTTCATTTTTTTGGCTTGTAGCAGTGTGGCAGGCATTCGTGTAGCACTGCTGTGACGAAAGCTACACCGCTTGTCTGTAATAGGCATTTTTTACTGCATCTAGCCCAGTCAATCCATATTGACGAGTAGCAGTGTGTGCCAGGCATTGGTGTAGCACTATAGTGAAGAAAGCTATACCTCCTGTCTGTAATAGCCATTTTTTACTGCATCTAGCCCAGTAAATCCTTTTTGGCTTGTAGCAGTGTGTGCCAGGCATTGGTGTAGCACTATAGTGAAGAAAGCTACACCGCCTGTCTGTAATAGACATTTTTTACTGCATCTAGCCAATCAAATCCATTTTGGCTAGTACCACAGTTTTACTATGTAGTTGTACTTCATTGTTCTTTTGAAATCTACCGCCACACAGTGCAGAAAACACTTGTGTATTGCATCTGCAAAAACCTACTTACCAAAACCTATTTAGGCTAGTACCACTGTTTGGCCACTCAGCTCTGCTAGTTTAGCATCCATTGTTTTTTGTGCCATCAACTACAGAGTTGCCAATTACTTATCCTCCAAAATGAGTGGTAAAAGGTCTGCTGATGGTGGAAAGGGGAATAGGCGTGTTGGAAAGGGTAAAAACCTTTGTGTCCATGGGGTAGCGCTAAAGTAACAGAAACATCTGTTGAGCAAATACCGTCTTCAAGCCAAACTAAAATGTCTACTTCTTTCCGTGGACGATATCATCCCTTTCTTACGCAGCAGAGCATCGCTAAAACTTGTAGATGAGGCCCAAAAAGAGCACACAGGCTGATGATGAGGTTGGAGATCCAACTTACTGTCAACCCACAGGCAGACAGTTGATGAGCTCATCAGAGGAGGTGGAGGAGGATGCTAGTGACAAGGTTAGGTTGCGGAGTCCTAGAAGCACGTCAACAACTGCGTCCTCAGCCACAACTCTGCCTCTGTCCAGAAGTCGTGGTGGCTCTGCAGGTCGCATGGGCTCTATGCCTTGCCCAGCCGGGGCCTTTTTTCAGATCGCAAAGGATGACCCAACTCATGTTATCTGCCAACTTTGTAAACAAAAACTGAGTAGAGGTCAATAAAACTGAATTAGTCTTTACCGGTAATTCCTTTTCTTGGAGCCTTCCACGACAGCATTGGAGGATGTCGTCCACGCCCTATTGGGAGACAGGAACACAGAGAGGTTAAAAGCCCCTCCCCTTCCTCAGTACTCCAGTGTTTACCAAGATCACCCTTAGCCATGGATTACCTGATACAAACCGGAATCAAACACCAACAAGGGGGGGAACTGATGCTGTCGTGGAAGGCTCCAAGAAAAGGAATTACCGGTAAGGACTAATTCAGTTTTTTCCATTCGCCTTCCACGACAGCATTGGAGGAATACCACCAATACTCCTCAGGGTGGGACTATTGCCTGTAGGACTTTCCTACCAAAGGACAGATCCCGACTGAAGGACAGATCTAACCTATAGTGGCAAGAAAAAGTGAGGAGAGGCACTACCACGTAGCCGCTCTGCAAATTAGCTCCGATGAAGCTCCAGCCTGCTCCACCCAGAACGTAGAAGCAGCCCGAGTTGAAGGAGCCTTCAACCCCACCGGAGGAGCAAGGACCGTCGCGACGTAGGCCTCACAGATCACCTTCGTGATCCAGTAAGCGATAGTAGCCTAGGAAGTCTTCTTCCCTGTATATTTCCCAAAATGCTGAACAAAACAGGTTCTGATCTAACCTCCAGGAAGCGGTCTCTCGGAGGTAGTGGAGGACAGTCCAACGAACATCGAAGGAGTGAAACACGGCCTCAGCCGCATTAGCAGGAGATTGACCAAATGAAGGTAGAACCACAACCTGGGACCGATGAAAAGCCGACACAACTTTCGGAAGAATAGATGAATGCAACCGAAGCGTAACGCGAACAACGGACACCACGAGGCACAGAGCCCGGACAGAGAGTGCCTGCAGTTCTCCAACTCTGGAGCAGAAGTGATCGCCACCCAAAAACACCACCTTGTGAGAGGGACGTAAGGGATGCAGCCGACAAGGGTGCAAAGGGACTTCGAGAAAACCCGTGGAGAACAATCTTCAAATCCCAGTGAGGGACAGAAGGCCGAATCGGGGACGCCGCCCCCAAGCAGAAGTAAAAAACCGCTTGAGCCATCAATGGGAAGCAAGATCCTGGGTAAAACTGCCCCAACGCCCGACACCTGGACTTAAAGAGTGCTCGGCCGAAGCCCCGAATCAAAGCCATGCTGCAAAAACCCAAGAGTTGGGCCACATTAGGATGATGCATGGCCGGGATGGAAGGAGCACACCAGGACAGGAACCGATTCCAGCCCTCCCGTAAATAGCGTGCGACACAGGCAGCCTGCCCTGCCGAAGCGTGCGGGTCACTGCCTGGGAGAGACCCTTGGTCCTCAGGATCCCGGCCGCAACAGCCAGGCCGCCAGATAGAGCCACTGAAGGCCCGGGTGAAAGAGGACCCTAGGACAGAAGGTCGAGACAGTGGGGCAACCTAATCAGTCCCCCCAGGCCCAGGTCTCGGATGGCGTCGTTCCATGCCCGTTTGGGCCACAGGGGAGCCACCAGGATAGTCGACACCCTCTCCGCCTGAATCTTTTGCAACGCCTTGGGAAGTAGCGGGATTGGAGGAAATGCATACACCAAACGGAAAGCCCAGGGATGGGCAAAGGTGAACAGCCCCCCCCCCAGGGAGAAAAAGGGTGGCACCTTTGTATTCGAGCCTGAAGCGAACAGGTCGATCGAAGGTACACCCCACCTGTCCGTAAGAGAGCGAAATACATCCAGATGGAGGCACCATTCTCCTGGGTGGACCTGCCTGTACGTTGGCCATTCCCTTCAGATGAACTGCCGAGGAGGAAAGAAGATGGCATACTGCCCACGAAAAGATCAGCCCCTGCAAGTGTAAGCCTCGAGTACCGCCTTGGTGCCGCAAGAAGGCAACCGTAGTCACGTTGTCCGACAGGATCTTGACATGATGGAGAACTTGAGCTGCGCATGAAGCACTTCTTCCACTGCCAGAAGTTCCCGAAAGTTTGAAGACTGGCGACTGACCGAGCGACTCCAAATCCACTGGAACGGTGTGCGATCCACCATCGCTCCCCGACTGGAACTGCTGGCTGCAGTGGGAACGGAGGTCACAGGAGCCTGCAGCCAGGCCACCCTCGTCCGAAGGTGTCCGGGATTCATCCAGGAAAGCGAGGTGACCATCCGCCCGGGATCCGGACCCGCGAGTTTAAGGAATCCTGACGTCTGACCCAGGAACTCAGTATGTGTTCCCGGAGCAGACTGGAAGGAGCCTGAGCCCATGCTACCGACTGAATGCAGGCCGACATGGCCTCTAACAGGGATATTGCTTCCCGCAAGGAGGGCGACCCCCTTGCCTGGAAGCAGGTCAGATGCACGCAGCGCAGAAGCTGATGTGCCGCAGGAAGGAACGAGGTCTGTCTGGAGGAGGCCAGCAAGACTCCCAAAAATTGACGACGGGTTGCTGGCACTCGTTCCGATTCCCAAAGATTGGGCACCCACCCCAGGGACTGAAGAAACTCCAACGTTTTGGAGACCAGGGTGCACAGAACCACTGCCGAAGGAGCAACCACCAACATGTCGTCTAAATAGGGAAGCACACATATCCCCTGGGTCTGGATGAATGTGATCACTTCCCCCATGAGTTTGGTAAACTCTGGGGGCCTACGAAAACCGAAGGGCAGCACATTAAACCGATAATGAACCGTCCCGCCTGCCCCGGAGATCGCGAATCGCAGAAAGCGCTTGTGCGACGGGCGAATGGGGACATGAGAATACGCATTCTGGAGGCCCACAAACAACCTGGAGTAACGCCCCTAGCCCTCCTCTCCCGGAGGAACTGGGGGACCCCACACCCGATTCCAACAGGTCTCGCAGACCCGACAGGAAAAAATGTGCAAGAGTCCCAAGGAAGCGACGGGACTCGAAGACATGGAGGGCTTTCGAATTCCAAGTGCAAACCCTCCCAAATGGTCGAGAAGATCCAAGGGCACGAGGAGATTGCTTTCCACTGTGGCAGAAACCGCAGGAGCTGCCCCGCAATGGGGAAGGCGGCATCGTTTAGGGGGCGGCTGGTGATGCCGCCGCCGGGGGAGCAAGATATTACGGGTCTTGGCCCCTTTCTGGAATGCCCAGCGACCAGACTTACCCTTCCCTTTAGACTGGGAGGGTAGGCTGCGCTCAGGCCGAAAGGACTGCCTCTGAAAGGGCTTCTGTTCCGGGAGACACATTTTCCGGTCTGACACCTTTCCCAGGATGTCATCCAATGCCGGACCAAAGGCAAAAGACCTTTGAAAGGGGAGGCCACACAGCTGGAGCTTAGACGTGACCTACCCATTCCACAAAGTAAGCCACATTGCCCTGTGAGCTGTGTTAGCCAACACTGCGCACCTGGCGCCAATGCGGATCAACTCAGCAGAGGCATCGGTCAGGAAGCCCGTAGCACGTCTCAGAAGTGGAATGGAGTCCAAAGCTCCTCCCTGGGAGTACCCTGCAGGAGGAATTCCTCCAGCTGGGTGATCCACTTAAAGAGAGACTTGGTTAAAAGCCTCGCCCAACGGCTAGTGGCCCACAGTTGCCAGAGCACGGGCCTGCCAGGGGGATAGCCTGCGGCCATCATGTGTCACCTATACATAATGCCTTGGATGATGTACAGCTTAGGATTGAACCCACAGCCACGGCTGGGTACATGAGGCATGGTGCAGGTGATTAACTGCTACATGGTTGCTGCCAGAGCAGCCCCACACATGTAGAGGAAATGTTCACCTTTAAAGACATAGCTGCCGCCTCCCAGGAGTTTTTGAGGACACTCCATCTTACGATTGAGGGGGTCCTTCAACTGGGAGGAATCTTCAAAAGGTAACGCGGACTTATATGATACCTTGGCCACCTAGATGTCCACCTTCGGGACCTCTCAGACAAAGTCATCACCCTCCAGTCCACTCGGAAGGGGCGAGCAGCCGATGTTTTGAAGACTCCCACTCCCGGCGGAAGAGAACCCGGATGACCTCATGGACAGGGAAGCCCAACTGCCGCTTAGCCTTTAGGCCTCTGAACATTTAGTCCTGCACAGAAGAAGGGTGTTCCACCACCTCTACTCCCATGGCACTGTGGACAGTGTCCACCAATTCACCCATGGACTCCATGGAAAAATAGTAGTGTCCAGATTCTCGTGTCTGGACAGAGGCAACAGAGGCAATATCCTCGCCGTCCTCTGATGCTGAGCTCTGGCCAGCCTCTATGAGACCCACAGAGTCACAATCCTGAAGCTTCCTCTCTTTCGGAGGGGAAGGCCTGGATGCTGCAGCAAAAACCGGCAGTGCCGAGATAGAAGCCTGCACCTCTTCCCTAATGGATTGGAGCTCCTCAAGCAGGGATGGGGAGTCCATCCTGACAACACTGTCAGTCATGGCCGACACCTTTTTGTAGGAAGAGGGAAGTTTGTGCCGCAGCCACATTTCCTGGACGGGATTTTGCTCCCTTTCACAGGTGGTCCTTGTCTCCCTATAGAAAAAAAGGGAAGAGAAGGGGGGCCCAGTGGGAGTGCAGGGCCTAAATAACTCTACCCCTTGTGACCACCCCCAGAAACACTTACATGAGCTGGGGGAACGCTGGGCTCTGCAGAAGCAGAGGTGGAAGCCTATCACCCTCCATGTTTCAGGGATCAGCCTTACCTGGGTGTAGCTTCCGGCGGGTACTTGTCCAGAAGTACCGTGCCCCCAACGAGGAACACCTGTTCCCTCCCTCCTCCTGGTCACCGGCCGCGGGCAGTAGCGCGCGATAGGCCTGCTGGGTTCCCTGGAGCCGCTCCCAGTCTGTACAGGAGCCACCGCCCGAAACAAGAGGTGCCCCGCCCGAAACAAGAAGTGTCATCCAGGAACTTTTGATGCATGCCCCAGGGACCGCAGCTGGAGGAGGGAGACGCCGGAGAGCTGAACAGGCCTCCGGCGCTGCAATACACGGCCTGCTTTGCCCCGTAGGACGCAGGAAGGCCGGATGGTCCCACCAAGGGAGCCCCGAGAAGGAGGTGGAGGCCGCCCCCGACGACCATCCCTGGCCCGGCTGTAAGTACACCACAATGCTGCCTCTGCCGGCCTGACAGCACTGGAACCTCTCCATGCCCCAAGGGGGACAGGAAGACACTGGAGTACTGAGGAAGGGGAGGGGCTTTTAACCTCTCTGTGTTCCTGTCCCCCAATAGGGCGTGGACGACATCCTCCAATGCTATTGTGGAAGGCGAATGGAGAAATCAGTAGTTTGAGTACTTCATGCATGAACCGTCACATGGACATAAAGGATAAGTGACAGTGGGAATCTCACTGTGCTACAATGCGGCCTTGCGAGCCTGGCCAACCACCGTCTGCCCCAACAAGTGCATTTGCGGCCTCTTCATCCTCTGTGACTGTGGAGACAGCTGTCAGACAGGCTTTCAGCCGCAGAACTTCCACCTCTTTACCCGCAACAGCCAGTGTGATTGGAAGGTCGTCAGCTGTTTTGGAAGTGGAAACACCTGGTGGTGTTAAGTGCTGTCAGACATCGAGAGCACCACCTTTTTATGAATGCGACATAATATGTCCACCTGCACCTCCCTCACAGATGAGCAGTTTGTCTGGGACACCCTACTCAACCCTGTCTCAGCACAGCAGCCAGCCCTCGGTCCTTCAGCTGTGGACAAGTAAAAGACCATTTCCTCCTACCCATGCCAAAGCTAAGAGGTTGAATTTCACCATCTGCAAGCTATTGGCTACGGAAATGCTGCCATTCCGGCTGGTGGATACAGAGGATTTTAGAGACCTTATGGCTGTCGCAGTGCCCCAGTACCACATGCCCAGTTGCCGCTGCTTCTCGAACAAAGCTGTGCCTGCGCTACACCAGCATGTTGCACACAACATCACCATTTCCTTGAGAAACTCTGTGGGTGACAGGGTGCTTTTCACCACAGACACTTGGACGAGTAAGCATGGACAGCTGCGTTACATGTCACTCACTGGGCACAAAGCCATTCTTGTAATGTAATCCACTGTACTGCACAAGACCACTCCCGTGTCACTTTGGCGCCTCGAAAGTGTGTTGCAGGAGCCACAATAGAGTACAAGAGCATGTATTTTTGACAAACTCCGATAGACAATGGCGTCATGTATTAGCCAGCCTCCCAGAGCAGGCTGAACATGTACACACCCACATTGCCTTTGAGATTGCGGCGTGTGAAGCGGCGATGGAATGATGCAAGATTGGTTCAGCTGTAGGTGAGGCGATTTCCGGAGCGACACATCGCCTTAGGTTCTGGGAGCAATTGCGGCGTGTGATGCCGCCATCAGCCATTTGAGGCAAGCACGAAAAACGTGACCGCGCACGTTATATCGCCAGGTGAGATTGCGGCGTGTGACGGTACCCTTATATGTGTCATTATTTGTATGTGTGCTTTTAATCAATAAAGTGTAATTTTCTTTGGACAGTAACTCCTGAGTAGTATTTACTAAGTGGACATCTTTTAAAGGAAGGTTGGCCAATCAAAACGGTGATCTGTGCGCCAATTGGCGCTGTAGGGGAGGGAAGTGGCGATGCGGGAACGCCTATTTTATGACTTTGGTGCGTTCTGATTGACTGGGTGCCCACAAAAGAATGCAACCTACGACCACTTTCGTGTTTGCTCCACAGCGCTCTAGAGTGAATATGCATGCTGACATGCATTAATATTCCGCCGGAGTCGCTAGGGCGTATTTTGCTATCAAAACTTTAGCTACTAATATGCATACACATATGTATATAGTGTTGTGTGTACGTTGACATCTTGCAAATTAACACATACACAAAGCCATAGATTGAATTGGCAACAGTGCACACATGAGCGTTCCTGTGTGACAGTTTGGGGACACACCAGTGTCTTGCACAGGCGGAACCACATGAAGGCACACTTGAATGGCAAGATGGTTCGAAGGGTGAAAGCGCTCATATAGTGGTCATCTTTCAAGGCAAGGCTGACCAATGGGAACGCAGTAGTGGGCACCAATCATGGTTATAGGGGCATGGATAACAAAACTCTGGCACGCCTACCTGCCATAATGTGTCAAAACACTACGCCCATATTCATGTCGGAGTCGTTGGAGTAGCTGCTGTGTGACAGTGTACAAACGACTGCAAATATCGTTCGCTGTGTTGTTCTGACGATTGCTGAAGCGCCACATCGTTGGGATGTCGTTAGCGATATCTGTACGTGTGACATCTCACTAGCAATCATTGAACGACGTTCAAGTGATCTAGGTCAAATCGGATCGTTCGACCATTGAAGCGTGAAACGGGGCCTTTACATACATCTGTGTCTGCAGCACATGCCGGATGCACAGACTTACATACGTGACACTCTATGGCCCCTTTCAGACGTCCATGTTTCTGCACAGACCATGCCCATGTGCTCCACACGGAGACATCCGGTTTTGGCTGGACATACGGGTCATTTCGGGTCAGCTTAAAAATAAAGAATTTTATACTCCCCTGTCTCCAGTGCTGCCTGTTCCTCTCACTTCTGGGGCTCATTAGTCTCATGAAAATTCACTGCTCTCAGGGCTGCAGCCGCCCAGGAAGAGAGAGGAACAGCAGTGCTGGAGACAAGTGAGTATACAATGACAGGCAGTCTGTGTGGTATACGGATGTAACCGGACAGCACATGTGGGGCCCACTGGGACGGGGTACTCAATACCAGAACGGGGTATCACGGGGAATCACGGCGGTCTTGGTCCGGACTGTGTCCCGAGCCCACAAGTAAAGGTTGGAGGTTATTTACAGGGGATATAGTCGTGATGCCACCCGTGGTATGTGGTCAGGGTAACCACCACTACTGCAGAATCTCCGGGGATGATGTTTGGCAGCCGGTGATGTAACGGCTCTCCACGGGCAGAGCCTGGTCCCCGGGGCAGTAGTGATGAAAGTCTATGGATGGATGCAGGGCAGGGGTAGTGGTAGAGATGATAGCAGTTTGTGAGAGTGAGAAGAGCTCAATCGCAAGGATTACACAGACTCACGGTTTTGTAGTTTTCCAAGTCTTTACTGTAGATGGCATTCAGTAAGTATTGTCCACAGAATCTGTACAGGGGCCAGATTGCTCCCACCCTGGCAGTGTCCTTTGGCTCCCTGTTTCTGCGCTGTGTGTGTGGCCCTGCTGCCGCTTTAGCTAAGCTGCCGGCCCTGTCTCCCCTCACCGGTACCAACTTGCTAGACAACTTGAGTCGTATTCCGTGTTCCTGACCCCGATGTGTTGCTTCGCTGTGGTACAGTGAAAATATGTAATCCTCACTCATCCGGTGTTTACTGTGCTGTTTGTATCAGGCACAATATCGGATCTGTTGTCCGTTCTTTGCGCTCCTCCGGGGCGCGTTTTTAGGGTAACTCATTCTCCCTGATGTGTTCCTCTGCTGCTCCTAACTCCTTTCCTCAGACTCTGGCTAGGCCTGGAACTGGACAGTGGACCGTGGGGTGAGCCTAAATTAGCCCTTTTACACCCAAGTCTCTCTTCCTCAGTGCTGCTCCACACTGAACTAACAGCCACTTTCGTCTCCACCCAGAATATATATGTGGCGCCCTGCAACGAGTGCGTCACAGGAGGGTACTGCACCCCTGACTGAAGGTGCTGTATTCTCCGTCTCGGTGGTGAATAGGTTAATCCCAAGGCTCCATGTACCACATGCAACACTTAGAGGCAGAGGACCAATCAGATACCCGTTTGCTGGGCAACTGGTCTTGGTGGGAGGAGAGTTAGATGCATAGCAGTGGGGAAGAGAAGAACAGAGTTAGAAAGTTGGAGGGACAGGAACAAGAACCCAAGTCGTGGCAGAACAGCTAACAGGGAGGGCACCGAGCACTGGTGACCCAGAAGTGAAAGGGGCCAAGAGAACCAGAAAACGGGAGATAGACGACCTGAGCCCAGTCCAAACCCTGAGTACCGGCTCCGAGGTGGTGCAGATGCTTTACCGCTGTGCCACAGAACCGGAGTGATTGAGAGCTTCACAGGAGCGCAATACACAGCTTACCATCACCGCAGCTGTACCAGGAGGGGTACCCACTATTGGGGTTCAGGGACTTTCGGGAGTCGAAGGCCAACGGCTCGGGTCCCAACAGAAGATCCTTAGTATCCTGACCTGGTATATTAGAAGTAGCGACGAGAGAGGGACAGTCAGTATAGAGAGAGACATTGTGGAGTCTTGGAGGGACACTGTTCATCACAGGGACCACCTGGTCCACTACCTAGAAGAGGAAACCGTTATACCTGTATACTGTGAAAGAACTAAGTAAAGACCCGTTCAGAGGAGCAACGTGTCCGAGCCTTATTTCACTACTGTTACTAACCGCTTTGTCTACAGAGCTGACTGAGCTGCCATATTCTTCAACTGCAGCTCCTGACCCTGGGGACTCCCGCTCATCCTGTAGGGAGCGGATCCATCCTGCTGCCGCCCATTCCCCGGAGGTCCAAGCAGCGCCGGTGCCATCACCGGACTCCTACAGGTGGCGTCACGAAACAGTAACTTTATTTTTATTTTATCATCTCACTTTAAAACCCTTTACTGACCACCGAGCCTCCACGGCCTCAGGCACAGAACTGTGACCACAGCCAGCGCCTGAGACCTGAGAACCCGGCCCACTGTGAGTCATATAGGGAAGAAGCTTTAGCTCCCACTTATGGCCTGGAGGCACTAGTGTAGTGTTGTGGGTTGTGTGGGGCAGTTAACCCTTTGTGGTCTTCCTGTGGCACGTGAACCCTGGGGTGCCACAAACACATTCATCACACAATCCGTGACACACGCACATATGGGCCCCAAAAATCGGCCTCTCTCACATGTGCGTGTTTTGCACAGATGTGTGAAATAGCCCTTGGATGACAAAACCTGCAATGGAACTTACAGCGAAAACCTCTAATTACAAGATTGACACCTTTCTGTGTTATGGAGACACTCCTGGTTTTGGCACACAATGATGATGAAATACTGATCAAACATACTGAGAATCTTTCACATTCAATTTGTTGACATTTTATCTTCCCAGACATGTAATTTGTATTAGTTTATGGAAATATTCATACTGATCATTACCTATAAACTGTTTCACTTCCCTAATCCCTATTATCGATTCCCTATTTTCCAATCCTATCCCTTTTCCTTTGCCTTTCTTTTCTGTAGCTGTATTTAAATATGATAAAAAAAAATGTATGTATGAAAAACATTGATGTGTGAATGAGGCCACTTTTTAATCCTAATGGTGCCGTCACACAGCACGATCTGGCCAGCGATGTCGGAAGCGATGCGCGGGTGCCCGCTCGGTTCCGACATCGCTGGCCAGCTGTCACACAGCATCGCTGCGGCCGGCGATGCCGCAGCGATGCGGGCGGTGACATTGCTCGCTGGGCTGGGCTCAGCCCAGCGAGCGATCCGCAGCAACGCTGCGGTATAGGCTGGATCGCCGCTGACATCGCTCTGGCGATGTCACACGGCGCGATCCAGCCTTGTCGCAGGTCGCAGGTTGACAGGTTTACGGTTCTTCCCGTAAACCTGTCAACCTGCGACCAGCGATAAAACGCGGTTGCGCCGCTCGTTTACACAGCGCGACGTCGCTAGCGACATCGCTGATACGTCACTTTTTCGGCGATGTCGCTAGCGACGTCGGCAGGTGTGACGGCACCATAAGGGCCACTTTACACACACCAATTTATCTGTCCAACTTCTGAACAACTTACTGGCTGCAGTGAAATCATGGATACATTGCTCCATTTTGTGGCTGTGTACAAATGGAACAATGTGTCCATGATTTCACTGCAACCAGTAAGTTGTTCAGAAGTTGAACAGATAAGTTGGTGTGTGTAAGGCGGCCGTCACACGGTTCAATATTGCGAACGATATTGTTTAAGCGATCTGCTTTTTGATCGCTTAAGCGATATCGTTTGTGCATCGCTGCGTGCAATCAAACGATATTACAATGTAATATCGCTTGATCGCTAGATCGCAGATTGGTGAGCAGGAGCTCATATCAAGCGATAAACGCTTGATCAATCTGCCTCATCGTGGTGTGTGACACCACGATGAACGATCTCCCAGCGGCAGAGCCTATGCTGGGAGATGGTATCTATGGTAAACGTCGGGTTACAAAGAGCCGCGCGGCGCCTAGTAACCCGATGTGTACCATAGTTACCAGCGATTTCGCTGCCCCACATCGCTGGTGAGTCTGCCTGTATGACAGCTCACCAGCGATGTGAGCGATATTGTTAGCGATCGCGCGTGCACGTGATCGCTTACAATATCGCTCACGATATTGTAGCGTGTGACGGCCGCCTAAGGGCCACGTAACACACACAGATAATTGTGCAGATATTGTTCGCAGATCTCTGGTTGCAGTGAAATCATGGACATCTTGTTGCATTTTGTGGCTGTGTGGAAATGTAGCAATGTGTCCATGATTTCACTGCAACCAGAGATCTGTGAACAATATCTGCACAGATATCTGTGTGTGTGACGTGGCCCTAAAGTGGCCTTAAGAATTTTCCATCCATTTCATTTTTATTTTTTCAGGACAGTGTTCCAAAAAAATCACTGACAGACAATATTTTTTAGGGTATGGACACACACGCGAATGAAAAAAGGCTCCGATTCACAGATGCGAGACTCGGACGAGTGTCATCAGACTTGCTCAGTGTGGCTTGCGAGTGCTGTCTGAATGCAATCCGTTTTTTTTCTCAGCAGCTAGTTACTGTATTATCATTTACAGGTGCATTTTATACAATTGTCTGAGCTACAGAATGGTAATGTATCCATTAAAACTCGCATCAGACTCGGATGGTGCAATCGTGTTTTTTGTCGGACCCATAGACTTGCATTGGCGAGTCTCGTCCGTGATTTGCATAGGATTGCAGCATGTTGCGATTGACTCGCAATCCGAGAATTGGATGCGGAAAAAGCGTATGAGACTCGGAAATGTGCTCTCTGACATTAGTAAACATTGGTCCGGGAGCAATGCAATTTTTCCGCACAGTAAACTCGGACGAGTTTCACAGAAGTGTGTCCAAGCCCTTAGGGAAACATTGGAAAACCATAATAAATCATTCTGACTATAAGTGATCCATGTACGGACCACAA
The DNA here is from genome assembly GCA_033576535.1 of Allobates femoralis. Taxonomy (NCBI): domain Eukaryota; kingdom Metazoa; phylum Chordata; class Amphibia; order Anura; family Aromobatidae; genus Allobates; species Allobates femoralis. The sequence continues at coordinate 62,487,008 of JARQOC010000003.1, forward strand.
TTCTGATACGAGGCATCGTCTGCAGTCACTGTACACTGTAAAATGATGAGGCTTTGTTCACACTGTGCATTTTTGGTCCGTTTTTTCTAATCCGTTTTTCTCTCTTATGATGCAAAACTGGATCTGATTTTCGGCAAACCGGATCAGAAATGGATAATCCGTTTTGGCTGTGTTTTTTCCATTGCATTTTTTAGCCCTTACACAATGGTTTCAATGGGAAAAGCGGATCATAACACTGCAGCCATAATTGACAGCTCATTCTTTTTACACATTTCAAGGGATAAAAATGGATCAGATCATGAAAGTACAGATTGAACAGCAAAACCTGAAAACCCATTGACTTTGCTGGGATTCCATTTAAGTGATGTGTTCACTGCAAAAAACACATCAAAAATGCACAGTGTGAACAGGGCCTTATAGTCAGAATAATCCGTCTAAGTTTCTTCAGCTTAAATAAATATAATAATCGCGGATTCTTTACAAAAAATGTTTACGGACAGGACAAAAAAATAACTGGCTTTAAGGAACTGTCCTGTCACTTCTGGACAGATGGACACCCGGAGGGGGGAGGTAGTAGAGAATCAGGCTTGGTATGTGGCTGCTTTCTTTATCCTTCTATATACTGATGTAAATTAGGCAGCAGCCCCCTCTGTGTACACAGGAGGCTCAGGCAGAGAGGAAACCGAAAGCTGCCCTGGAAGAGAAAGCTGAAGTCTGATTCCAGGTCACAGATTTGCTCCTCACTTCCTGGCTGCAGACACATGACGGCTCTGGAGATCCTACTAGTAAGTATACGCCGTATACCCTGCGCTATGGCCGTACGATCAACGTAGCCCAATAGTCTGAGTACTAAGGGTTTAGAGGAGCTCGGATAGCATTGTATTCATTCCTCAGCTGAGGCAGGGGTGCACACAGCGGCTCTGCCCCTGAAAGTAAGTATGTGCTCAAGGTGAAAAATGTTTGTACCGTGTTCAGCCAGTAGATAGAAAGATATATCTGAGAATGTTCATTCACTGCAGCAAACATATGGGAGGAAATGAAGCATAGAATGAGTCAGAGAGCTGCAGAGCGAGGACCTGAGACTATGGTCTGCTCACACTGAGTGGTTACACATAGAACACTGGAACAACGCAATGTTATAATCTTAGGCTAGGGTCACACTTGTGTTTGCAATCCAGTTACTGGATCCAGTTTTTGAGAAGTCAGGTTTTAATAGGGTCTGCAACATTTTTTGGCCTTTTAGCAAAACCTGATCAGTTTTTTAACATGGGACCCTATGGGAACCTGATCCAGTACCTGATGGTACATATAGGTGCCATCAGGTACCTGATACGGTAAAAATGCCTCCAAACAGACAAGGGGAAAAACTGGATCCAGTAATGCATCCAGTTACTGGATACAGGCTCCCAAGTGTGATCCTAGCCATAGTGTGTGTGTGTGTGTGTGTGTGTGCTAAACCAGGAGTGGAACAATTAGAGGAAAAGTATATCCTGTTCTGCAAACAAGGAGCCTCCACAGCACAATCACCATCTTGTTTCTCGTAAACTTTCATCCTATCATTGATGTTTTTGTTTGATTCTTTTGTTTATATTCCCATGATAAATATTTGAGTTTTTGATGTTGCAACATTTCTGCCTTTTTTTGCACATCAGAGTGGATCCTTGAATTTCAAGGACCACATGGACAGGCACCAATCTGTTCAAACAGATGCCAACTGATGTCCATGGACTGTTTTTTTTTTTTTTTTTTTTAGTCACCAGAGATAGGGCCGGGAGGAGCTGTACCCCACTTCTGAGCTTTTTTTCACAGATCTGTCTCCATAGATTAATATACACTACGAAACCCAAAATAAACTAAGGCCCCTTTTGCATGTATGCGTTGGTGCATTTACCTGTGTTTGCTGCCCTGCGCTAGCGCAAATGCAAGTGCAGGTGCATTTTTATGCAAACGCAGGCAAGCACATCAGCGCATGGATGCACTGCTCCTGCGCTCGGTGCCCCCATTACCTTCTATGGCCGAGCACAGCCGAGCGCAGGAGCCGACATCCCCAAAGCTCGAGTGTGACGTCACCGCGCATGTGCTTAGTGAGACGCACCCGGAAACGCCGCTTTCCATGTTTCCAGGTGCGTCTGACTAAGTCCATGCGCGGTGACGTCTCACTCGCGCTTCGGGGATGTCTGCTCCTGCGCTCGGCTGTGCTCGGCCATAGAAGGTAATGGGGGCACCGAGCGCAGGAGCAGTGCATCCATGCGCTGATGTGCTTGCCTGCGTTTGCATAAAAATGCACCTACGCTTGCATTTGCGCTAGCGCAAGGCAGCAAACGTAGGTAAATGCACCAACACATACATGTGAAAGGGGCCTAATCCAAATGTGTAAAAAGATAATAAAAATTGAATACTTACCTCTCCAACGGGTGTTCCGGGAGCCGGATGCCGACACAACCGCAGGTATCAACCTTCCAGGACCTAACAAGATCGTTGATTGGCCGCTCGCGGTTATGTGATATGTGACATGCTATGACGCTCATATCACATGACCACGAGCAGCCAATCAGCGATCTTGCTAGGGCCTGGAAGGTCGATACCTGCGGTTGTGTCGGCACCCGGCTCCCGGAACACCCATTGGAGAGGTAAGTATTACATTTTTATTAATTTTTTACACATTTGGATTAGTTTATTTTGGGTTTCGCAGTGTATATTAATACACTATGAAACCCAAAAGGGGCTGTCACACATGTCACACAGGGGAGGATTCTTCCTCCCCTGTGTGACATCACATCCTGCAGCGCCGGCATATTCCTGCCGGAATTGCGCATTGTCTGAACGGCGATGCGTAATTCCAGCGAGGATAATGGGCTCCAATGGGCGCAAGTGCATAAAGAATTGACATGGTTATTCTTTTTACGCCCGCGCTTTCTCCCATAAAATCGCTGCGTATATTTACGCAGTGTCTGCACAGCAAAGTGAATTTCACATTCACTTTACTGGCAGACTCACACGCACTTGTGCTTTTTTGAAAAGCGTGCACAAAAATGCGCAATGTTCACACATAGCCTTAGGCCCATTTCACATCTGCAGTTTTCGCTGATCGCAGCAGGCGAAAACCGCTGATGTGAAAGCAGCCTAACTTGTGTTTTGTTTTCTTCATTTAATTTCTGAAACCAGGAGACGCCACAGCACAATTAGGCTATGTGCACACAATGTGTATTTGGTGTTTATACACAGCAGATCTGCACTAAATATGCAGCAGCAGCATGTTCTCCAAGTAAAGGCTATGGGATCTGAAAAGTCCTGTCCACATGTTGCCTTTCATTTCTGCTGAAGATACGCTGCGTATTTAAGTGCAGAGAAATCTGCCGCATGTCACTTCTTCATCCAGATACGCTGCAGGTTTGAGCACAAAATGCTGAGTGATAGAAAATCAATGGCAACAATGCACCATATCCTCAGCAGATAAAAACACACATTGCAGACAGCCATGTGTTTGGTGCTGATAGCCATGTGTTTGGTGCGGTCTGCCATGTGTTTGGTGCGGTCCGCCATGTGTTTGGTGCGGTCCGCCATGTGTTTGGTGCGGTCCGCCATGTGTTTGGTGCGGTCCGCCATGTGTTTGGTGCGGTGAGCTATGTGTTTGGTGCGGTGAGCCATGTGTTTGGTGCGGTCAGCCTTGTGTTTGGTGCGGTGAGCCTTGTGTTTGGTGCGGTGAGCCTTGTGTTTGGTGCGGTGAGCCATGTGTTTGGTGCGGTGAGCCATGTGTTTGGTGCGGTGAGCCATGTGTTTGGTGCGGTCAGCCATGTGTTTGGTGCAGATTTTTCTGTAGGTACAGATTTCACACAGCAGAATAGTCTGATGGTGGGTTTACACGTTGCGATATTGGCGTCCAACTCCGACCAAAAGTCACGTGGTTCGGGCGTTGGACCCGATATCGTTCATGCGTTGAATGGTGTGAACGTCCAATACGATGCACGAATGATGTCAATCTGATATCGGGGGTCGAATGAGCGTGCTATTCAATGGCCCGATATCGGATGCCGGTTGGAGCCGGATCGTCCTGTGTGACAGCCCAACTCCGATGTGCAGTACAACATCACCCATTCACTCCCATGTTAAATGGTCGTTCCTGGGTCGGGGGCGTACACATCGTAGGGACGTTGTATCCCGATATCGCGCTGTGTAAACCGCCGATGCGATTCTGGGAAAACCGGGCACAAAAAGCGCGCTCCAGCCCCATCGGATCCAATATCGGACCGACGTTGGAGCGTGTAAACCCACCATTAGGGCTTGTGCCCACACTACTAATTTTGCTGCGAATAAGGTGCTAATTTGTGTCAAATCCTTCAGCCAGCAGAGTCTATGGGAATTCTGAAGTGTTATACCCATGCACAGCACTTCTTCCGGTGTCGGAAAGGTACTGATTTTGCAATGGAAAAATCTGCAGCATATCAATTCTTAGGCTGGCTTCACACCACAAATTTTTTTGATCCGGGGCTGTCCGGTGTAAACCAGACAGCCCCGGACCGTTTTTTGGGCCCCATAGAAAACTATGGGGCCGGATGGAGCCGGATGGCAGCTCTCTGCCATCCGGTTTCATCACTCCGGCAATCTCCGGGGGAATTCGGATTTTTTACCCCGGACACAAAAATGATGCTTGCATCATTTTTGTCTCCGGGGAGAAAAATCTCCCCATTTGCTGGATCTTGGATTTCGTCGGATCCTCTCGTATCCAGGGCACAGAAAACAATTGAGAAGCTTAGCTGATGCACACTGGCCATTGCATGAGAATCTGATAACCATTGTCAAGGTGTTCTCCTCTATTGGGTCCCTAACTTTATGCTTTTGCTTGTGGTATAAAACTGCATGTCTGGGTCTACTTATGTCTCTAAGTGCCATTAAAATATGCATGTATGGGTGCAATTAGGAACATGGCTACAACAAGATGGTGGACTTAACATTGCTAGTGTTTTATCTCAGCCCAGAGCTGGGTTCACAGGTACACTGCTCAGTCCTGCTGTATAACGTCCTCCGTGTTGCTGCTGCTTCTGAAGGTGTGCTCCAGAGACATTTGGGAAAGAGGCTCTTTCCTCTTCTCTGTGAGTATGGAAGACATCATAGTACAGTGATGGCGAACTCCAGGCCTCGAGTGCCACCAACAGTGCAGGTTTTCAGGATTTCCTTATATTGCACAGGTGATAATATAATCACCTACACTGGTGATGATTCCAACCTCTGTGCAATGCTGAGGAAATCCTGAAAACCTGCACTGTTGGTGGCACTCGAGGCCTGGAGTTCGCCATCACTGTCATAGTAGCTAGTCTGCACCCACCAGCTCAGAGACAAGAGTCAATCAGTGCCCAATTCATCATGGTGTTTGTGCCAGAATTCTGGTTAAAATTTTTGCTACGTTTGCCAGTTTTACGCCATCTTTGCCAAAGCGAGCAGAGATTTGATGCGGTAAACCCAGCCTAGCAAAATCATCAATACTTTGCCACTTTACTGCTGTAAATTACAATAGAAGTGTGGTCTCTATTAGAGGTGCATTTGTAAGATGTGCCTACTTCATTAATTGTCGTGGACACATCCTACAATAATCGTCCTTTTTTTAAGACTGTAATCTAGTCATTACATCGGGCTCAGAGGTTGTTTTTTGTTTAGAACGATGTAAGTTATGTAATAAATAGTGATGATATTACATTCCATAATATCTCATTGTTTCAGACATGACCCTGCTGTCCAATTAAGTTATGAATACATTGGGGAACGTGCAAGGATGGACGCTGTATATGGTAGGTGCTTATGTGTCGATTGAGCTGTACACTAATTGCACGACCCCTTCTCATTCCCTATGTGTGCTGCACAAAAATAATAAAGCCTGTACTCGCCTCCGGTGTCGGTGTGGTTCTGGTGATGTCAGAACTTGCATTACCGGGGCTCACATTGATATGACAGGCGAGTCCCGCAACCAATCACCACGGCGTCCTACTCCCCACCTGGCAAAATCGTCCATATTTTTGCCATTTCAGTGGTGTAGATTATGCCATAAGTGTGCTCTTCTTGTTAGAGGTGCACAGCAGTTATAAGATGTGCCTTCTTCATTATTGGTGTGCCTCTTAAAGGGAACCTGTCACATGCAAAAACGCTATCAACCTGCAGATATGGGGTTAATCTGCCGGTTAATAGCATTTTAAACCTGCCCGTCTCCTGCACATTAAATCCCTCTGACAAGAGGAAAAGAATTTTAAAGCGTAACTGTCATTTTAAATTTTTATCTAATAGTAATGTAGAACAAATAAATATAATGAACTTTCACGTATACATTAATCCCTTCACCACCCAGCGATTTATCGTTTTTCGTTTTTTGCTTCCAAGAGCCATAACGTTTTTAGTTTTCCGTCAATATAGACATATGACGGCTTGTTTTTTGCGTGATGAGTTGTACTTCAGATGAAATCATTTATTTTACCATATAGTGTACAGGGAAATGGGAAACAAATTCCAAGTGCAAAAAAATTGCAAAAAAAAAGTGCAATTACACTTTTGTTTTTGTTTTTTTTTAGTTGCCATGATCACTATATGGTAAAACTGACGTGACGGGGTGATGGCTCGGGTCGGAACGAGTTTGCAGATACCAAACATGTATACTTTTGCTTGTATCTAAGTGGTGAAAAAAATTCAGCAGTTTGAAAAAAGAATCCCACTTTTTGCGCCATGTTCTGCGCTCTGTAGCGTCCTCATTTATTGGGATCTGGGGTTGTGTGACGGCTTATTTTTTGCATCTTGAGCTGACGTTTCTAATGGCACAATTTTTGGGTGGATGTGATGTTTTGATCACCTAGTATTGCATTTTATAGCAATGTTGTGGTGACCAAAAAAAACTTAATTTTGGCATTTGGACCTTTTTTTCTGTTACGCAGTTTACGGCTCTCATTAATTGATTTTATGTCTTGATAGATCGGGAATTTCTGAACGCGGCGATACCAAATATGTGTATTTTTTTATTACTTTAATTTTGAATGGGGGAAAAGGGGGGTGGATTTGAACTTTTAGTTTTTTTTTTTCATGTTTGTAAAAACTTTTATTTATTAATTCAATCTTGTTTTTACCCCCCCCCCCCCCATAAGGAGGCACCCTGGTCCGATCGCTTGTGATAGGTCCCGATGAGCTGCAGCATATCACAAATGCGTAGTGTGAGTGGTTGGCAGCGCTTGTCAACCACTCACAGGAAGCAGTCCCTGAAAGCTTCCGGGGTCTCGGCAGGACTTCCAGCTGTGACGTGACCACCGGAGATCTCGCGATATTATCGTGGGATCTCCAGTGCAGGCGGGGAACAGGGCTTTCCCAGCCGCAGCAGTTTTGGATCCCGCTGACAGTGAATGACAGTGGGATCTAAGCCCAACATCTCAGCTGATGAGATCAGCTTAGATGAAGGGTGTTTGATGTGAGCTCCGCGCTGGAGCTCACATCAAACATCGGGACCCGACCCATATCGTTGTAAAATGTCATGGGTCGGGAAGGGGTTGATAAAATCAGGAAGGAAAGCATTTAAAAAAACCTTCCAGAAGATGTCCTCAGCAGGCTGTGTGTGAAATTTATTCTCAGTCACCTCCATCTTCAGGGGGTGTGACCTAAACTGCATTCACAATAAAGCTGAAAAGACGCTGTCAAATTACTGCAAACCAGCATCCTGCTGAGCTCAAACAGCTGCTGGGAGATCTTATCTGACTTCTCTGTTCACATGGCCTCTGCTCTGTAATAACACCCAGTAGAGCTATGTGAATGGAGAAGACAGATTAGATCTCCCAGCAGCTGTTTGATCTCAGCAGGATGCCGGCTTGAGGTAATTTGACAGTGGTCTTATCTGTATTGTGAACGCATTTTAGGCCACACTCCCTGAAGACGGAGGTGACTGAGAATAAGCTTCACACACAGACTGCTGAGGACATCTTCTGGGAGGTTTTTTTAATGCTTTCCTTCCTAACTTCATTAATAAAATATATTTTCTGGTCATCATAATGGGAGACCCAGACAATGGGGTTTAGGGCACTGCCCTCCGGAGGTCACACTAGGTACTACAAGTTTGTAGACACCGCCTCCTCCGCTTATAAACCCCTACCGCAGGGAACATCCTCAGTTTTAAACTTAGTGTGCTCGGAGGATCACGCTTTGCTTGCACTTCACTGCACTCTCACAGCTTACGAGATGGCGTCTGAAGACAAGGTAACATGGTCCCGGTCGGGACCTGCGACAGTCTCCCCGCTCACCCTTGTGGCACACGCTGGTGGAGGTACCGGAGGGCTCAGTGCCTGGACACTTTGTGTTCTCCCGGTACGCTGTTGCGCTCCTCTCCATCCCTCTCTGGGGGGCTCTGGTGAGTGGGAGATAGGAGCCCTGCACAGCTCCGCTCCGTCCGAGGCCTCCCTAAATGGTGCTTACAGACCGGACTGGAGCCAGCCCAGTCCGAGGCCTCCCTAAATGGTGCTTACACTCCGGACTGGGCTGAGCGGCCCAGTCTGAGGCCTCCCTAAATGGTGCTTACACTCCAGACTGGTGCTGCGCCCCCGTCCGAGGCCTCCCTAAAAGGTGCTTACAGACCGGACCGGCACTGAGGCACTTTGTGTCTCCGGGGTGCCTGGGGGCAGTGTTGGTCACTTCTTGTGTCCTGACACTCAGACCGCGCGTTTTCCCTTGTGGGCCGCGGATCTGGAGGTGCACCCTGTGCTGGGGTCACCCTGGCTGACCGCCCTGTGTGTCACAGGGGCTGAGGCCGTAGACTGCGGATCTTTGAATGTAATTGCAGTCCGTATGTGTGTAATGTGTTTTTACACTGTTTTCCCGCGCTGCGGGCTCCAGCACCTCCATTATGAGGCTGCCTGGAGGAGAGGAGGCAGCCCGTGCGGTGACGTCACCGGGGGGCGTGTGTGTGTGCTTCCCGCGTGTTCTCGGCGCCGCCCATTACTTTACTGGTGGCGGCCATCTTCTCTCTCTCTCACTTCCCGGCTGGGATCTACGAGCAGCGCGTGTCTGCACTTCAGAGGGAGACCGGAACTCGCGGAGGTCACACACACACACCGCTTCCTCCCACCGCTTTACTGCGGTCGGTAAGCCACCGGGATCCCCGGTTTGTTTGTCTGTACGGCTTGGCTTATATACCCCTACTGTGGACATGTCCTCAGTTAGGAGGCAGGCTGCTAAGGCGGCAGAAGTCACCATTACCTGTGCTACATGCAATGGTACACTGGTGGAGGGGTCCTGCAATAACTGCGGACGCCCAGAAGCCCGGACTGGCACCGCTGAGGCAGCAGCTCCGGTGCTATACCCTGATGTGCAGGTGATGTCAGGCCCATGGGAAACGCAGAATAGGATCAATGAATCCCTGCTGTCCCAGATGTCCTCCATGTCGCAGTCACTGGAGGCACTTCATAGGAGACTGGAACACCCAGCTGCTCCTTCCAGTTACCCCCGGGTGTCTCCCTCTTCTGCTGTGAGACCCCTTAAGCGAGCTCGTCGTGAGGACTCACCCGAGCTCCAGGCTCTCTCTGAGGAGGAGCGTTCCTCTGATGGTGAGGAAGATGATGGGGGATCTACTCTCGGGTCTGTGTCCGAGCCTCCGGATGGGGTGGAGGATCTGGTGTCCTCCATCAATGAGACCTTGCGTCTAGTGACTCCCCCTGAAGAGGTTGTAGTGCACCCAAAAGAGGTCTACCAATGGCTGCGGCCTGAGGCTAGACCAAGTGGTTCTTTCATGGACCACACTAATTTTGGAAGGGTGATTAGAGCACCCAGGTTACATCCTGGGCGGCGCTATGTCCGCAAACCTAAGGACAATCGCTTCCCCTTTCCCCAGGAGACACTTCAGGAATGGTTGCAGTCCCCAAAGGTGGACGCTTCCATGACCAGAATTGCTGCACGCTCTCTGTTTTCTGCCTCTGATAGCTCCTCATTGAAGGATGCGACTGATAGACAGGTCGAGCAACTCGCCAAGTCTTCATATGAGGCTGTAGGGTCTTCATTTGCCCCTAATTTTGCCACGGTTTGGACGCTACAAGCGATTACTACCTGCTTGGATGGTATCGCGGATCTGGCAAGATCCAGTCCAGAGGTCCTGGCGCTTACTGAGAGAGCAAGGGGCTATGCGGAATATGCCAGGACGGCATCTTTGGAAACTGCCACTCGCTCAGCTGTGGCTTCGGCCAATGCTATAGCGATCCGCAGGTTGTTGTGGCTGCGTCTTTGGGACTCAGATGCCACATCCAAGAAGATTTTGCAGAATCTTCCGTTTGCCGGTGACAGGCTCTTTGGCGTCCGCTCGCGCGGACCGAGGGGGCAAGCCGGCTACTCAGTGGCGCTCCAAGAGTCGTCAGAAGAAGCAGGCGGGGGCAGCAGCTGCCACCCCCAAGCCCGCCTCGACATGACTCGCTCTCTCATCCTGCCTCCCCACAGGTGGGGGGCCGCCTGTCTCGATTCAAGGACTGGTGGCTCCTTCACGTTCACGATCAGTGGGTTCGAGATGTAGTCTCACGAGGTTACAGGATAGAGCTGACATCAAAGCCACTTTCCCGATTTCATCGGTCTGTTCCATCCCCGGAGAAGGCTCAGGCTTTTCACCTGGTGTTGGAGGGTCTCCGCAGAGACGGAGTGGTGGTCCCAGTGCCCACAGCAGAGAGGTTCAGGGGTTTTTACTCCAACCTCTTTATTGTCCCGAAAAAGGACGGTTCTTTTCGACCTGTCCTGGACCTCAAGTTGTTCAACCGTCACGTGTTGGTTCGGAAGTTCCGCATGGAATCCCTGCGCTCAGTTATAGCGGCTGTGTCGCAGGGAGACTTCCTAGCGTCCATCGATATCAGAGACGCATACCTTCACGTGCCCATTGCACCAGCTCATCAGCGCTGGTTACGATTCGCAGTGGGGGACGAACACTTCCAATTTGTGGCTCTACCCTTCGGGTTGGCCTCAGCACCACGGGTGTTCACGAAGGTGATGGCCTCTATGATGGCTCTCCTGCATGTGCAGGGTCACGCCGTCATACCCTATTTGGACGACCTGCTGGTCAGGGCGCCATCGGAAGACCGTTGCCGTGTGAGCCTGGAGGTGACCATGAGGTCTCTGGAACGATTCGGGTGGCTTCTCAATACTCAGAAGTCGACCCTGGTTCCGACCCAGTCATTGACATACCTGGGCATGGACTTCCACACGGACTCGGCCCTGGTGTCTCTACCTCAAGCCAAGCAGCTGGCGCTCCGCTCAGGAGTACAGAATGTTCTCCTGTCACCTCACTCATCCCTTCGGGTGTTGATGAGACTGGTGGGACGCATGGTAGCGGCGATAGAGGCGGTGCCCTTCGCACAGTTTCGTCTCCGTTCTCTCCAGCTGGAGATTCTTCGCAGATGGGACAAGAGAGCGATCTCTTTGAATCGGCTGGTGACACTGTCACAACCGACCAGGGACTCCCTGCAGTGGTGGCTCCAACCACATCACTTATCACGGGGCCGGTCATTCCTCAAGCCGTCATGGTTAGTGGTGACCACCGACGCCAGTCTGACGGGCTGGGGGGCGGTGTTCTTACACCACAGAGCTCAAGGCCTCTGGACTCCGGCGGAGTCGACGTTGCAGATCAACGTACTGGAGATCAAGGCGGTCTATCTGGCGCTCCTTGCGTTTCAGAAATTCCTGACAGGACAGCCCATTCGGGTACAGTCCGACAATGCGACGGCCGTCGCCTACATAAATCATCAGGGAGGGACCAGAAGCGCTCAGGCCCTCGCCGAAGTCCACCGCATTCTGTCGTGGGTAGAGGAAAACGACTGCCTGATCTCCGCAGTTCACATCCCAGGGGTCGAGAACTGGGGAGGCCGACTACCTGAGCCGGCAGGGGATGGACGCCGGAGAGTGGTCTCTGCATCCAGACGTCTTCCAGGACATCTGCAGCAGATGGGGCACTCCGGACGTGGATCTGATGGCCTCACGGCTGAATCATCAGGTGCCGCGATACATGGCGAGGTCATGGGACCCCCAGTCTCTGGGTGCGGACGCCCTAATCTTGACCTGGTCCAGATTCCATCTGCCGTATGTGTTCCCGCCTCTGGCCCTGATTCCCAGAGTGCTGTGGAAGATCAGGTCGGAGTGCTGGGTAGCCATTCTAGTGGCTCCAGATTGGCCCAGGAGGTCCTGGTACCCGGACCTGTGGCAACTGTCAGGCGGACACAGGTGGGCTCTTCCAGATCGCGCAGATCTACTCGCGCAAGGCCCGTTCTTCCACCTCAATTCCAAGGCCCTCAGATTGACTGCATGGCTCTTGAGGCCTGGCTGCTGACATCCAGGGGTTTCTCACGTACAGTGGTGGCCACTATGAATCGGGCTAGGAAGCCCGTTTCCAGGAAGATGTACCACAGAACATGGAAAATCTTTTTTACCTGGTGTGCCTCTGGTGAACGGTCCCCGTGGCCCTTGTCCATCCCGACATTGTTGGCCTTCCTACAGTCGGGTTTGGAGTTGGGATTATCCCTTGGCTCTTTGAAAGGTCAGGTATCGGCACTTTCTGTGCTGTTTGACAGGCGATTGGCGCTCCTCCCGAAGGTCCGTCAATTTCTGCAAGGGGTGTCGCGGATGGTTCCGCCCTACAAGAGACCTCTGGATCCGTGGGACCTTAACATGGTCCTGGCGGCATTGCAGAAACCGCCTTTTGAGCCTCTGAGGGATATTTCTCTATCTCGTCTGTCCAGAAAGTGGTTTTCCTGGTGGCGATTACATCTCTGAGGAGGGTCTCAGAATTGGCTGCACTTTCATGCAAATCCCCTTTTCTGGTGGTTCACCAGGATAAGGTGGTGTTACGCCCACGGCCGGAATTCTTGCCGAAGGTGGTTTCAACTTTTCACCTGAACCAGGAGATTGTTCTCCCATCATTTTGCCCCGCTCCCGTTCATCAGGTTGAGCGCGACCTCCATACTCTGGATCTCGTGAGAGCTATACGCATTTATGTGTCCAGGACCGCCTCCTTTAGGAGTTCGGATTCCTTATTTGTTCTTACGACAGGTCGCTGTAAGGGGTCCGCGGCTTCGAAGTCAACCTTAGCCAGATGGATTAAGGCTTCCATTCAAGAGGCTTACCGGTCTTCTGGTTTGCCTCTCCCGGTAGGATTGAAGGCTCACTCTACCAGAGCCGTAGGTGCCTCGTGGGCCTTGCGACATAGAGCGTCTGCTCTACAGGTGTGTCAGGCGGCTACTTGGTCCAGCCTGCACACTTTCTCTAAGCACTATATGGTGCATGCCCATGCCTCTGCGGATGCAAGTTTGGGCAGGCGGGTTCTCCAGGCGGCGGTTGCCCACCTTTAATGGGAACCATGTATTATCCGTCTTGTTGAGGAACTCTTCCCGCCCTGGGGTATTGCTTTAGGACATCCCCATTGTCTGGGTCTCCCATTATGATGACCAGAAAAAAGAGAATTTTGTTTACGTACCGTAAATTCTTTTTTCTTTAATCATCAATGGGAGACCCAGCACCCACCCAGTTGTTCCTTTGCATGTTTTGCATTGGCTCTGTTCTCTGTTGAGACAGTGTTGCTGGGTTGTTGAACCGTTTGTGCACGGCATTCTTCCCGATGTTTCGGGTGTGGTTTCTTTCCTCCTCGCAGCTTGTAGACCAAACTGAGGATGTTCCCTGCGGTAGGGGTTTATAAGCGGAGGAGGCGGTGTCTACAAACTTGTAGTACCTAGTGTGACCTCCGGAGGGCAGTGCCCTAAACCCCATTGTCTGGGTCTCCCATTGATGATTAAAGAAAAAAGAATTTACGGTACGTAAACAAAATTCTCTTTTTGAAAGTTGATTATATTCACTTGCTCTACATTACTATTAAATATAAATGTAAATGACTGCTACGCTTCAATCCCCTTGTCAACATTCCGGTTTCAGTCACAGAGACGGAGCCAGTGTTGGTTCAGTCACCGCTCCATATGGAGAGCAGTGGCTGTAACTGCCTCCTGCACTGACTGACAGCCCATCTGCAGTAGAACCAGCTGTCAGTGCAGGGTACAGTTACAGCTGCCGGTCTCCATACACAGATCGATGACTGAACCCGCTTTAGCGCCGCCTCCTTGATTGAAACTGGGTTGCTGACAGGAGAAATTAAAGTTCTTTTCTTTCCAGCGGGGGTTTAATGTGTGGGTGCCGGGCAGGTTTGATATATTATTAACCTGCAGATTAACCCCATGTCTACAGGTTAATAGCATTTTTGCACATGACAGGTTAACTTTAATGAATTGGCACATCCTAGTCCAGCTGAAACACAGAAAAATATTCTCCAGTGATACGTGTGATCTAACACTTCACAATTATTGTTATTGATTAAAAAAGTATGTTATGACAGAACCGACTGTGAAGGTGTACAATTTCTGCATTTCGGTGTAAAACCTTAAAGCCATGAATAAGGATTTACTGTGCTGAAAAAAAAGTATTTAGTCCGCCACCAATTGTGCGAGTTCTCCCACTTAATAAGATGAGGTCGGCCTGTAATTGACATCATAGGTGACCTCAACTATGATGGTACCTTTACACGCCGCGACGGCAGGCTGGATACATCGCGCTACTTCACGTGCTTGAGCACGCTCAAACGGCTACAAACGGTCAACGCATCTCCTTTACACGCCGCGACTAGGTGCGCTACGCCACGCTACAACTATAGCTAGCTACATCGCCGGGTGTCTCAAGTAGCCAGCTGTAGCTTAGCGTACCTGCTTCACACGCCGCCACCACAGGGTGAGTGGGAGCAACAAAGGCAGGACGTAAAACACATAGGCGTGCCACAGTCCTGTACGCCGCGCCCAAACCACAACCATTGGCCAACACTACGGAGTTGTGATTGGGCACGACGGAAAGGGCGGATGGCCGAGACGTGACATACCAGTGAGGGGAGTGAAGCACGGAATAAGCGGTTGTGACATGGCGGAGTGTGGCGAATGCATCTAAACCGATGGTAAAGCGTCACCCAGGAGCGGTGGCAAGTCATCTACCCAGTGTGCATAAAGTAGCGGTGCCGGGGCTATGTGTACGTAGTACAAGTGTTTGCCCTGTCACGCACGATCAGCGCTTGTGACAGCGGCGTGTGTAGATAGCGGCGGGGTGCGTTTCTGCGACACACATGAGCGGCTTACAACACACAGTATGTGCGTTCTCTGTGTACATTGTATGTATCTATCTCTGGCAACAGATGTGAATGTAGTGGAACTGCTCCGTAGCAAACCTGTGAAAGATCTGTGTGACAGTGTATTACAAAACACCTGAGAAGAATATGTCCGGCATCAATGTGCTGTCTGCAGGTGAGCCTCTGCCTAGAACAAAATAAAGGCTCATGTACGTACAATGGCCACAAACACTGTTAGGCAAAAGTCTGGGGAAAAAACATGGCTACCCACACATATTGTCTGCACAATCCCAGCCAATAGGTGGCTATGACATCCCAGGCCCCCCACCATAAACTCCATCACATTTCCCTCCTCCACCAAGTAAACAGGCTCACACATTTGTTTGGATCCAAAAAAGTATTTCATAAATCAAAATCATTCATCGTGACCTTGGATTACAAATTGTAACCAAAAATACATCCAAATAAAAGCAACAAATAAAGTGCATGTCACAATCTGCCAACACATTGCAGAGAGAGCAAATGGAACCCACATTGGAACCTGTGGAGCATGAAAAAAAAATTCAAACATCATAAACTAACTAACTAACTAACTAACTAAACAGCATGCACATTAGGAAACCAAAAAATTAAAAAAATGGTCACCACAAAATAAAAGGGGTGCAGCTACCCTGCTGTCACCTCCATTGGAAATTTAAATCAACCTCCCAGAACCAGGCAAACTACATGGCCTGGTCCTGCCAGCTCACTGCACCAGACCCATTGAAGTAGGAGCAGTAAGCGTCTCTACTGTCCCTGGCCTCCTGCCGAGTGCGGCCATGGCTCTGGGGCTGGAGTGGCACAATCACATGGCCCTCATCACGCCAAGACCCTGGACGGAGCTCCCCTGTTGTAGCGTCTGCATGATCTACATAAGCTCCTGGCGTGTATGATGGCCTATCCCTACGACGCAGGAAGTTATGCAGCACACAGCAGGCCACCACTACCGCGTCAATAGACTCCGGTTTCATATGCATAGCCGTATGAAAAATCCGGAATCTATTGGCCATTATCCCAAACGCATTTTCAACTACACGGCGGGCCCGGGATAGCCGGTAGTTGAAAATGCGTCTCTCAGAAGTAAGGGCCCTCTGGGGATATGGCCGCAGTAGGTGTTCCTGAAGTGGGAATGCTTCATCCGCCACAAACGCAAAGTTGAGATGTTCGGTCGTCGTCTGGTCATTTGAGGGTAAGTTTAGCCCACCATTCCCTAGTAGTGTTGCCAAGGAGCTTCGGGCAAACACACCCCCATCTGAGTTGCGACCGTTCATTCCAACATCCACGTAGAGGAACTCATAGTTGGCATCTACTACAGCCATGAGGATTATACTACAATACCCTTTGTAATTGAAAAACAAAGAGCCAGAGTGGGCAGGTTTGGTAATCCTCACGTGCTTACCATCCAATGCCCCGCCACAGTTGGGGAAGTTCCACCGGGTTTCAAACCCTCGGGCCACTTCCAGCCATTCTGCGGCGGTTAGAGGCATTTTCATGTAGGCTGGCTGCAGAGCTCTCCAGATGGCCCAACACGTTTCAGGGATCAGGCGGCTCAGCAGGGGCAGGGAGACACGTGACATGTATGTGAGTGATGTCATGGACTGCCCTGTAGCCAGGAACCGCAAAGTGATCGCCAACCGCTCAGCAGGTGATACTGATGGGCGCATTATAGTGTCCTGACGCGCTATCATTGGCCCTACACGCTCCAAAAGGAAGGTGAAACAGTCCTCGGGCATACGGAGATAGTTTCGGTAATCATCAGGACAGTTAATCTCCAGCTCCCGCAACAGCTGCATGTGGCCCCGGGTTTGCCGCCTGAGAAGCCAATCACGGGTCCACAACCGCCGCTGTCTGCGCCTCATCAACCTTTCATACCGATCCTGATACCACATTTGCTCTTCCACCAACGCAAGAGCCACGATAACATGGCGGTCATGGATATTCTGCATCCTCAATATCAGCACCTGTAGATGAGAATACACAACATGAGTACATAGAACAATATGTGCCAATGTCAGCAGGTTAAGCAAGCCACACCTATTGTTGATGACACACTATAGCCAACTGGAGGGGAACTTGCGTCAGGCCCCGAAACACATCCCTGAAGCCAGGAAAGGCAAACACCCAGTAGTCACCCCAATCAAAATGGAAGACGCCCAATGATAATGGCCTCCTCTACATCAACTTCTATGGGAGTTTGTCAAAGTAAAACATCTGCACCTAGGTGAGTTAGAAAGGGACATGTGTCACCAATAATGTATGATAACAATTTAGCACATGCCATTACACAGACCATAATGAAAATGTGGCCATTTCCTATTCTGGGAGGTAAAACACACAATACGTACCCCGCTAGGCTGCTCAAGTAAGCTTACAAGAAGCCAACAACTTTGCACATGAGTGAGGTTGGGTAACCATGGTTACATATGTTTTTGCTGGTGCCATTTGTCCAAAACATCTATGTTATGTCTTCAGTGCCACACCTCCAAGCCATGTCTCATCCTATCCCCGTTCGACCCAGTCTCCATTGGCCACAACCAGTATGCAGACATTGATCCAGGTGACAGGAGTAACACATTTCTGTCTACAGTCCTGCAGCCAATCTCCTGTATGGTGTCTGGAAACAAACACAGCAATGTATATGTTCAAATATTCATAAGCACCAAACCTAATGCCTACTCAAAGTCCACACAGTACACTAGATCTTCCCCAGCAATACAGACCCCTATACACTACGCTAAAACAGTGTCCTGCGGTCGCAAATTAAAACGACATATGCACCCCACACCCCGCCATTTCCATGTGTGTCCACAGATACTTACTTAATGGGTCTGGCCAGCAAGCGTAATGTTTGCCGGCATGCGGACCTTTTAAAGGGCCAGCAACCTATCACGATACAGCGATCTCCACCAATTAGCGGAGGTTAATTGCGCCCCCAGGTGTCACATTACGCTGTGCGTCATTGTGTCTGCTGTGATTGGTTTAGCGGAGTATAAAGGCAGGCCAATGGCCACTACACCTTGTCCAGAGGTCCATGTGCATTGAGCTACTAGTGTCCTGCGTATCTTCTGCTGCTCTGACGGTAAGCCTCTTTAGCGGTTTCTATGAAAGTGCACGGGACGCTGATGCTTGTATTGGCGGCCGCTTAGGCATTGTGTGTATGGGCGTCTTTGATACGGCCTTGAATTTTGGCCCTCTAATTATACAGATGGGTCAGTTTTTCTAGTGTATGGTAATAGCCAGGTATAGCCACTACTGGTATTGTGAGTGTATACATTTGGTCTCTGATGTAATTCGTGCGTCAAACATATAAAGTTGAGATTTACAACTGTCATGCACATCAGCATTTGATGGCTGCAATTATTGGTCCCTTCATTGCAGGGATTCTTGTTACCTCAGTAACAATTGTATTCCCATGGATGGCCACACAACTACATGATGATGTGTTTGCACATTACATGTAGTATGTGCAGTCTTGCCACCAACCACGCCCTCCTTTCTCATCTGCTTAATGTTAACCATTTTGCTCAGTACAAAGGTAGTAGCTACCACACAATGTCTTTGCTCACATGTTGCCATAGAGGTTGGTACGCACACACCGTCTCCTGGTGTTGTTTTAATATGAACAGTGGGCTCTAAAATCAGGCTTCACACATGTTTAGGGGGCCACAGAGTACCTGACATGTGTAATTGTGTCACATATGTCTTTTACTTTGGACCGGTGTGACATTGTGCAAATGGCACACATAGGCCAAGTTGTCATAACAGTTATTGCTGCCTATAATGTACATATGAGAACCTTATGAGCATGTAAATTATGTGCACAAGGTTTTCACAGATCGATATGGCTTGTGTCGTGACGGTCTGGATTGGCTGTGTTTTGTCTTCACCAGATGCCGAGGTGTACTGTGGAATTTGAAACCCAGCTTCTCACGGAGTATCAGCGGCACGAATGTTTGTGGCGCAGCTCGCTGCCTCAATATACAGTGCCTACAAGTAGTATTCAACCCCTGCAGATTTAGCTGGTTTGATAAGATGCCAATAAGTTATAGCCTTCAAACTGCAAACGAGAGTAGGATTTATTAACAGAAGCATAAATCTTACAAACCAAAAAGTTATGTTGCTCAGTTGAATTTTTATAAATTTTAAACATAAAAGTGTGGGTCAATTATTATTCAACCCCTATGTTTAATATTTTGTGGAATAACCCTTGTTTGCAATTACAGCTAATAATCGTCTTTTATAAGACCTGATCAGGCCGGCACATGTCTCTGGAGTTATCTTGACCCACTCCTCCATGCAGATCTTCTCCAAGTTATCTAGGTTCTTTGGGTGTCTCATGTGGACTTTAATCTTGAGCTCCTTCCACAAGTTTTCAATTGGGTTAAGGTCAGGAGACTGACTAGGCCACTCCAACACCTTGATTTTTTCCCTCTTGAACCAGGCCTTGATTTTCTTCGCTGTGTGCTTTGGGTCATTGTCTTGTTGGAAGATGAAATTACGACCCATCTTAAGATCCTTGATGGAGGAGCGGAGGTTCTTGGCCAAAATCTCCAGGTAGGCCGTGCTATCCATCTTCCCATGGATGCGGACCAGATGGCCAGGCCCCTTGGCTGAGAAACAGCCCCACAGCATGATGCTGCCACCACCATGCTTGACTTTAGGGATGGTATTCTTGGGATCGTATGCAGTGCCATCCAGTCTCCAAACGTCACGTGTGTGGTTGGCACCAAAGATCTCGATCTTGGTCTCATCAGACCATAGAACCTTGAACCAGTCTGTCTCAGAGTCCTCCAAGTGATCATGAGCAAACTGTAGACGAGCCTTGACATGACGCTTTGAAAGTAAAGGAACCTTACGATCTCGTCTGGAGCGGAGACCATTGCGGTGGAGTACGTAACTTATTGTATTGACTGAAACCAATGTCCCCACTGCCATGAGATCTTCCCGGAGCTCCTTCCTTGTTGTCCTTGGGTTAGCCTTGACTCTTCGGACAAGCCTGGCCTCGGCAATGGAGGAAACTTTCAAAGGCTGTCCAGGCCATGGAAGGCTAACAGTAGTTCCATAAGCCTTCCACTTCCGGATGATGCTCCCAACAGTGGAGACAGGTAGGCCCAACTCCTTGGAAAGGGTTTTGTACCCCTTGCCAGCCTTGTGACCCTCCACGATCTTGTCTCTGATGGCCTTGGAATGCTCCTTTGTCTTTCCCATGTTGACCATGTATGAGTGCTGTTCACAAGTTTGGGGAGGGTCTTAAATACTCAGAAAAGGCTGGCAAAAGAGATAATTAATCCACACATGTGAAGCTCATTGTTATTTGTGCCTGAACTACTTCCTAATACTTTAGGGGGACCAAACAGAATTCTGGTGGTTTGAGGGGTTGAATAATAAATGACCCTCTGAATTAACTTTTAACGCTTTAAAAAAAAAAAAAAAAAGAAAAAAAAATATATTTATTGTGGCACTGCATTTCCCACTTCCAGGCTGATCTACAGTCCAAATGTCACAATGCCAAGTTAATTCCGCATGTGTCAACCAGCTACATCTGCAGGGGGTTGAATACTACTTGTAGGGACTGTAAAAACCAGGCAGCGAGGTCCGAGGCCTACACTACTCTTGTGGCTCTAGCCAATCGCTTGGAGTCAAGGGTAGGCAGGAGTTGGGACCAGAATGCGGTGGCCTTGAAAATCAAAAACATGCGGCAGTCGTTCATGCGGGCTCACAATGAATACCTGCGCCGTCGCTCAGGAGCTGGAGCTGAGGAGGTACCATCACCTACCCTATGGTACTATCCCCTCTTCACCTTTATCCTGGGCGAGGTGAGGTCGCGTGGAACGACTACCAACTGCCCCGTAGCTGCGTCCCATGTAGGCCCGGATGAGTCACCATCTGCGCCACAGGACGTGGGTAATCGTGTTACAGTGTTGTCCCACAATGTTGCCTTCACATGTGTGTTTTGGCCAAACCAGAACTAGCACACTTTTCACAAATTTTCGGCCTTGGTGTGGGAAACCTTTTTGTGTCAGGGAATCTTGCCTCCTGACATGATATTGGCTTATATGAATTTAACGCAGAGAGCCGCATTCCAAAATAGCATTTCCACCAAATATCGGTACACCGGAAAAATGACATGTGTAATGAAGTTTAAATGATTAGTGCATTAACATGAAAGAGGCCCATAGTGCCATCTACTACAATTTTGCTGCCACACATGTGTGTTGGCTCTGGTGCAAGTGGGTTTTAGTTATTTGAAGGTTTGATGGTTTGACATCAGATTACTAATACAAATGGGAAGGTGCCCAACTTCTGTGTTTGGCCAGCCCAGCCCCCAGTATCAAGGTGTTGTGGTGACATGTACTAATTGGGTTACGGCTCTCTGTGACTGACACCTAAATCTGTATTGTGCTGAGTACCGGGAATCGTAGAGGTGAGTGTCCAGGCGCAATACAGGTTTTGGTGTGGTAAAAGTTTGGTGGGTTGCTGTTTGTAGATTCCTTCCATATATCTTGTTAGTGCCTTGACTTTAGTGGGAGTGGTATATTGTGTCCTGTGTCCATGGTATGGTGTGGTCCTTGCCGTCACTAATGTTTTCTTTTGTTTCCTCCCCCCCACAGGCCCCAGAAGAGGACGGCTCCATTGCGGAGCATTCTGTCGCTGATGATGCTCAGCCCATGACATCTGGGGCTGAGCAGGAGGGCGGGGCGAGTGATGTGGGTCCGGGCCCAGGGCCCAGCTCCAGGATCCGTCGTCGCCGGCGTCCTGCACCACCAGAGACGGAGCTGAGCACCTGGGCCCGACGCGTTCTGTTGGATGAACAGCGGACCCACATCGACAGCACCGCCCTCTACATGAGCGACAGAATGCGAGGGATGGAGCCGCTCCAGAAAAAGATCCTTCTGAGGGTCTTCAACAATGCCGCTGATGCTGCCGATGATGGGGCCCTTCAATGGGGCTGCCACGTCCCCCCCCCCCCTGCAACACACCTTGTGGCCCCTTTCACCAGCTGCCCCATCTCGGCCCGTGAGAAGACCGGCCCCGCCACAGTCACCCCATCCCCCCTCAACACGTGGTCGTCGAACCAGACGTTCTCAGGCAGGTCGGGGCTGCCGTCAGAGGAGGGGGGATGCGGCATTGTCAGAGCCGACAGAGGATGATGAAGTTGGACACTAGTAGCCAATGCACCCAATTGGCACTCTGGACTTTTTCATGTGGAGGCACCTTTTTCTTTTTTGCTGATGGTTTTGTTTGACTTTTAAGCAGATTTGCTTCTTATGATTTGTTTATAATTTCCAAATTATGATTATATTAAATTTTAGAACAAAATCAATTGTGTTTTTCTTTTGGGTTATGGCTTGGGGGGGCAGCCTGGGTGAATGGTGTTGTGCACAATATAGCTTGGGCCAGGCCACACAATATGGGCCAATGGCCTCAGAGTAGGACGACCATAGGTTCCTTTGTACTGTGTTAGCACTTTCACAAAGAGGTGTGGTAATGTGTGTGAGATATTCACCTGTAGAACATCTTTTCCACCCAATGATGACATGAGGAGCCAAAATACAAAGGTAAACAAACTTTTTATTCGCTACATACATGTGTGTAAGCCATATGCCACAATACACATAATGCAGCTTCCACATAGGTGTTGCCATCCAAGACTCCTCATGGTCCCAATGTGGGACAGTATAGGTACAGAAGCCAAAGGGATGGGCAGTCCACACTCCTCATGGTCCCAATGTGGGACAGTATAGGTACAGAAGCCAAAGGGATGGGCAGTCCACACTCCTCATGGTCCCAATGTGGGACAGTATAGGTACAGAAGCCAAAGGGATGGGCAGTCCACACTCCTCATGGTCCCAATGTGGGACAGTATAGGTACAGAAGCCAAAGGGATGGGCAGTCCACACTCCTCATGGTCCCAATGTGGGACAGTATAGGTACAGAAGCCAAAGGGATGGGCAGTCCACACTCCTCATGGTCCCAATGTGGGACACTATAAGAAAATAGCCCAACGGGGGCAAAAAAAATAAAATAAAGATTACCACATTTTTTAGCCAACAAGGCAACTTGGGTAATTTGTTAGCGTCCAACTAGGACAACAGTTTTTTGTGGCCGTGTTTGGCCTGAATACAATGCAGCCAGCAACTTCATGGCTGGGATCCATGTTGTGGAGATAGGGCCTCCAGCATTTGACCCAGCCGTGCAAGGTCCTGCAGGCCACGCTGCAAAGCCCTGGTCATGCGGGACACAAACGCCTGATGGGCAACGACGAATTCCTCCATGGTAGGGGCACCTGTATTGGGAGTAAACACACACTTTAGGACACAGCAGTCGCTGGTGATGGGTAGGCAGGACTGCACACAACCATCCACTTACCCTGTTCCTCTAAATCCACATCTACATCAGACGGGGACAGAGATGGGCTCAAGCTCCATCCAGCTGAACCCGCACGTTCACCATCTGCATGAATAGTTAAACAACATTGTTAACTTTGTGGACTGAAATAGTGTTGTGCAAGATTAAATTAATGGATCAGTGTGCAGGGTGTATGTGGCAACATAACACACTTACCACCATAGTCACTGTGTGGGGACATGGTCACCCCAGGACTCGCCACTGAGCTGGAGACAGTGGGAGGTGGTGTTACTCCCTGCCTGGGGCTCCGTGGCCACATTACGTGGTTTGATGGTAACAGGGATCCTGGACTACAGGGCACACCTCCTCTGGCCCAACAGGTGATTCCAGCTCCTGGCCCTCCTGTGGGGAGGTGATCTCGTCCTCCTCCAGCCAACCAGATGACGACACCTCATCACACTCAAGCGGGCTGCCAGGTGCTGACTGCTCCTCCAGGTCCTCTGTCCCGGTAGGTGACGGCAGGTCTTGCTCCTGAGGCCCGGGGGAATGTGGGGAGCTTGTGGCCAAGGGTGCCACTTCAGCCAGATGTGGCGGTGTTGTTGATGGGCCACCTGGGGGTGGGGCATGGGGCCCTTCTTCAGATGATGATTCTGAAGCTATTCCGGAAGAAAAAAGAAAAAAAGTGCTAAAATCGTACAAACACATTATTCCCATACATATAGGTAATGTGGCTATGTATTTGACAGCTAACTTAGCCTCAACCAGGTGATGCTGGATGCATACCCTCACGTTGTATGCATGTACTGTGCGTGTGTAAAATAGAGTGCGCTGACTGGAGGACCACAACACTCTGAAGATGTTTAGGATTGTGTAGGCCACACTGTTCCTTGTCATATGTTGCCATCCATTTTTGTGTATTGTGGGACATGCACATGTGGCGGTGTGTGTTTGACCACAACTATTACCACGCAGCCTGGCAATCCTGGCACGGATGTCCAGTATGCGACCCGGGCTCTTTTGTTTCAAATCAGCGATCTTCTTCTGGATCTGCTTGACTTGCCGCTCTACCCCCAGTTTGCGGATCAGGGCCCGCTGGATCCGGCGGACGGTGCACCGATTGCGCAACCTGGGGTGCCGGTGGTGATGGTGGCCCCAATAGTCCCAACGGTCACAATAATCTATCAGGATTATCAACTCCGCCATGCCCCAAGTTGCAGCGCGGGTACCGGCCGCCATGCCTGCAAAAGGTCTGTGCAGAGTTTTGAGCTGCTCCTTGCAGGCAGAGTGAAACTGAAACTATCGTAATGACGTCATTACGGCTTCGTTCAGGGTCACGCACATTTTGAACGAGCCCTACGCGCAGACACGGGCGAACCACTTCGGCGGCACCTACTAAACAACACCCATATAGCGATGCATACAGCAAGCCTGTGCGCTGTGTAGTGAGTAATGTTCTTCGATGCGGTGTGGGTATACGTGCATCACTGTGTGTGTTGCGCGCAGGCACTGAAGGGACACTTTTAGCAGTCATCTGCATTTCAATAAGGCATGGCGGTCTGTAACATACTTCACCGCTGTGTCCAGCATTATTCATTATGTGTTTACAGGATGTGCACACTGTATATGAGAATCATGGGCCATTTGGTTTGGTTTCCCGTAAGTTGTGGGCCGCGTAATTGTACTAAGGTATGATCGTGCATACGGCGCGTATGTGTAGTGCTGAAGGGACAGCTCATCCAAGATGGAGGGCTGTGCGGCAAGGGCCAATCGGCACGCAGAAGCTTCCACCAATGATCGCACATGGGGCGCGGTAAGACGGAGCCGAGGTCACGCCTTAGCTACATTGCAGCTACAGCGCAGGGTGTCCAGAGTTCCCTTCCGTTGCTTCTTTACACGCCGATACAGCTCGCTACCAGTGGCGATATAGCCATCTGTTTTCGAGCAGAGCCCATAAACAGATGTATCTGTCGCCGGCTGTAGCGTCGCGTCTTCAGACGCCGCTATGACGGGCTACATTGACGCGACAAGCTACATTTGTAGCCTGTAGCGCGATGTATCCAGCCTGCCGTCGCGGTGTGTAAAGGTACCATGAGAGATACAATGAGAAAACAAATCCTGAAAATCACATTGTCTGATTTGGAAAGATTTTTTTTTTTCAAATTTTGGTGGAAAATAAGTATTTGGTCAATAAGAAAAGTTCATCTCAATACTTTGTTATATATCCTTTGTTGGCAATGACAGAGATGAAAATTTTTTTGTAAAGGCCCCGTTACACGTTTCAACATCGTTCCCGACGTCGTTCAAAAGTGACGTTAGGAATGATGTTGAAATGACATCGTTGTTGCGTCGTTGCGTGTAAACGCACAATTCAACAACGATAGTTGTTCAAGTCGACTTAAGCATCCTGCAGCATCGTTTGGTGTAACACCGCAATAGCGATGTCACGGCCGACTTCGCCCATTCACAGCAGTGAGCACTGATCGTTCGTGGTGTTTGCGAAAGATCCCTGCTCACAACATCGTTGGTGAGTTGTCCATGATATCTGGACGTGTGACACCTCACCAGTGATGTTGCACAGGTGTCCAAAAAATCAGCGCGCTCCCGAGATCGCAAACAACATCGCTGATAAGTTGTACCGTGTAACGGTACCTTAAGTCTTCACAAGGTTGGTACACACTGTTGTTGGTATGTTGGCCCATTCCTCCATGCTGATCTCCTCTAGAGCAGTGATGTTTTGGGGCTGTCACTGGGCAACACAGACTTTCAACTCCCTCCAAAGGTTTTCTATAGGATTTAGATCTGGTGACTGGCTAGGCCTCTCCAGGACCTTGAAATTCTTTCTACAAAGCCACTCCTTTGTTGTCCTGGTGGTGTGCTGGGGATCATTGTCATGCTGAAAGACCCAGCCACATTTCATCTTCAATGCCCTTGCTGATGGAAGGAGGTTTTCACTCAAAATCTCACAATACATCACCCCATTAATTCTTTCATGTACACAGATCTGTCATCCTGGTCCCTTGGCAGAGAAACAGCCCCAAAGTTGCTACCCCCATGCTTCACAGTAGGTATGGTGTTCTTCGGATGCAACTCAGCATTCTTTCTCCTCTAAACACGATGAGTTGTATTTCTACCAAACAGTTCTACTTTGGTTTCATACTCTTCTGGATCATCCAAATGCTCCCTAGCAAACTTCAGACGGGTCCGGACATGTACTGGCTTAAGCAGGGGGACATGTCTGGCACTGCAGGATCTGAGTCCCTGGCGGTGTAGTTTGTTACTGATGTCAGCCTGTGTTAAGTTGGTCCCAGCTCTCTGCAGATCATTCACTAGGTCCCCCCATGTGGTTCTGGGATTTTTGCTCAGCGTTTTCGAGATCATTTTGACCCCACGGGGTGAGATCTTGCGTGGAGCCCCAGATCGAGGGAAATTATCAGTGGTCTTGTATGTCTTCTATTTTCTAATTATTGCTCCCACAGATGATTTCTTCGTTCCAAGGTGCTTCCCTATTGCAGATTCAGCCTTCCCCACCTGGTGCAGGGCTACAGATTTGTTTCTGGTGTCCTTCGACAGCTCTTTTGTCTTCACCATAGTGGAGTTTGGAGTGTGACTGAGGTTGCGGACAGGAGTCTTTTATACTGATAACAAGTTCAAACAGGAGCCAGTACTACAGGTAATGATGAGTGGAGGACAGGGGAGCCTCTTAAAGAAGAAGTTACAGGTCTGTGAGAAACATAAATCTTGCTTGTTTGTAGGTGACCAAATACTTATTTTCCATGAAAATTTGAAAAAAACTTTCTTCCCAAATCAGACAATGTGATTTTCAGGATTTGTTTTCTCATTTTGTCTCTCATAGTTGAGTTCACCTATGATGTCAATTACAGGCCGACCTCATCTTTTTAAGTGGGAGAACTTGCACAATTGGTGGCTGACTAAATACTTTTTTCCCCACTATACACCGAAACGCGTGGGTTTCATGCATGCACAGTTGGTTCTGTAATAATACACTTTTTATTCATTACCAATAAATGTGACGTTTTGGATAACATTTTTCTGTATTTCACTTGGCAATTGCAGCTCAAACCTAGACGACTGTGTGCGATACATCTAAGACAATCAGGAATTAAAGAAGATCCAATGCACTTACCCTCCTTCACCCGCTTCCCTATTGTGGATCTTTTATTAATACTGGCCCGTCTTAAAGAGAATATCAAGGATTTAAAAAAAGGTGCCGTTACACCTGCCGACGACGCCGGAGATGTCGGCGGCGACTGGCGGGTGCGCGCACGTTTATGGTGTCCCGCCAGCGTCGCCATCCCCCATTTACATGGGGCGACACCTCCGGCGGCACACCGGCGAGCTGACAGGCGGCATCGCCGCCGGGGTGTCTCGAAACCCCAGCAGCGATGCAGCACAATGGGAACCTATGGCTCCCATCGGCTATCGGGTCGCCGGCGGCTGGTTACATGGGGCGATGTGGACACATCGCCCCAGATCGGCCGCCTGGTTTCACATCAATGATGCGTCGGCCCTTTACATTAGGCGACGTAGGGGTGATGTCGCCGCTGATAAGCCACGCCCCTACGTCGCCTATGTAATCGGCGGCGATGTCACAAGGTGTAACGGCACCTTAACAGGCAGGTAGCTGCCACCTACGCACCTGTTGTGCCCTGCACCGTTCACCGCCGACCAGAGTGATATGAGACTGCTCCTGTTGGCTATTTTTCAGATTCCGCTGACACCTTGACAACTGAGGGGTGGCTTCTCCCCTCTGTAGATGGGCACATAACCGACGTCACACTGATTGACAGCCGGCTCCCCCAATCAGGTAGCGGGGAGCCGGCTGTCAATCAGCATGACGTCGGCTATGCACCCACTACCGCAGAGCAGAGTGGAAAAGCTGCCTCTGCTCTGCTCTGTTTACCCTGCCATGCGCTCTCCGGCTGGAGTGGTCTGTGCCCGCTCTGTGCCAGGGATGAACAGTTGGGACTGCTGCCGGGCACAACAGGCAAATAGGGGCAGCTTGTTAGTGCTTTTTTTTTTGTAATAAAAAATCCAATCGGGTCCAGGGCTTGAGTAGGGAATAATTGGTGAAAAATGCAAGATACAAGTCTTTTATGGCCAGGAATAGCGTTCTTCCTCATGTACACACACGACAGCTTATTGTGAAATGTCACCTGAAATCACAGGTACACGGAAAAATAAAACTAGTTGAATCTTAGTTTTACTTTCTCCTACGCCTCTAAAAATGAGGCTTTGCAGGCACCGACAAGTGTGGGCTCGAATAGGGTGGTGCGGGCGGCTGCTGGATTAAAGAAGGAGGCTCGGCAAATAACTCTGACTTAAACATGTATTAGTGTCTCCAGCTCCTCACCTAACATGGTCCTCTCCACAGAATGCTCTCAGGCCCCGGACAGTGCAGCCATGGCCGACATCCAGTGGTTTTATGCCAAATCCAAGGTCCCCATCTGTCTGGCAGTAACTGATGGCTTTGGCTTCCTGAAGGAACTGAAGGATGCCGATATCCTTACTGAGGAGGAGGCGCTGGTAAGAAAGATGATTTATTATTGACGAATATGATAGATGATCGAGCACATTTCACAATGTGTTTCATCAGCTTTATAACTCTTTTCCTAATTACTTTTAGGATCTCTGCTTACTGTCATTGAATGAAAGTTTTAGTTTAAAGTGAAACTCCTCATTCGGACACCCAAGTTTTTTTTGTATTTTACTTTCTTCTTGTGCATGAAAAGATAAGACGATTTCCATCAGTGATGCATCAGATTTTCGTCATTGGCTCTAATTTTACTATCAGTAGTTTTTATTGTATTCCAATTTCATTTATTCAGTCATGTCCGACTATTTGTGAACCATTTTCCTCCAAGCTTCTCTGTTTGTCACAGCATCCTTCAGTTCTCTGATGATCATTCCCGTGTCTGCCATGATGGTGTCCAGCCAATGGGTCTAAGGTCTTCCGAGCCCCCTACTGCCACTGACCATACCGAGCATCACGTCCTTCTCGAGGGAATTTGCACTCATCACATGGCCGAAGTAAGACAGTTCTGTTTTATGACTTTTCCTACTAGGGACGTCTGTGGATCGACACGTTCCAGAACTTATTTGTGATCTTGGCTGTTCAGGGTATTTATAGGAGTCTCCTCCGGCACCACACTGCAAAGGAATCAATCTTTCTTTGATCACCCTTGGTCAAGGTCCATGTCTTGCACCCATACTACACGATTGGGAATTCAATGACTGTGACCAATCATCGTTTGGTGGTAATTGAGATGTCCTTGCACTTCCACAGTTGCTACATGTTCATCATTGCTGCACTGCCCATTGACAGTCGGCACTTGATTTCAGCTGAAGAGCCACCGTTACAATTAATGAGGGACCCCAGGAAGATGAAACTGTCTACCATTTTTATTTCTTCATAGTTTATCTTCAAATTCATTATCTTGGTCTTCTTCACATTCATATGCAAACCAAACTTCTTGCTTTCTTCACTGAGCTTTAAGGTTAGCTTCCTCGGATCCTTCCCCTTTTCAGCCAAAAGGGTGGTATAACCTGTGTATCTCAGGTTGTTAATGAACCTTCCGCCTATCCTCACACCAACTGATGGAATTCATTCAAGTCAAGCTTGAAGTCTTGCATGCAAAATATAGAAAGTGCAGATTTTCTCCCGCTCATTGCATCATGATTTTTTTGCAGACCCACAAACTTGTATTGATAGTTTAATCTGTGATTTGCATGAAAAACGGATGTCTGATTTTATTTTTCCTTGTGGACATCAGGAGAACAAAGACATATGAATAGTCCCACAGACTATAATGGCTACATGTTTTATCTAAGAAAACCATGGGTAGATTATGAACGTGAATAGAGGACATCTGAATATGCTCTTATGCTAATTTTATACTTCAATCATTCATGGTGTAAAGTATAGACCATGATGTCTGGACCAACTATGTATCTCCCACCCCAAACTCAATAGCCTCATAGACCTATTTTAGGTTGTTGAGTTCTGGTTAGGAGACTTATGGCCGGTCTACACCATGTTCCAAATTATTATGCAAATGTTCTTTTTCTCTGATTTTCCTAAATGGTCGGTGCAAATGACAGTCAGTGTAATAAAAGTCATCACCCGTTAGAGTATACATCGAATTTTATTGAAGAAACCTCCCAATAATAACAGTATAATCTTCAAAATTAAAAAAAACTCTAAATTCACTGTTCCAAATTATTAGGCACAGTAGAGTTTCTAAACATTTGATATGTTTGAAAGGACTGAAAATGCTCATTTGTTGAATTTGCAGCATTAGGAGGTCACATTCACTGAAATTTCAAACTATTTAACTCCAAAACTCGAAAACATCCTAACAAGACAGGTTACATGTTAACATAGGACCCTCCTTTGATATCACCTTCACAATTCTTGCATCCATTGAACTTGTGAGTTGCTGGAGAGTTTCTGCTTGTATTTCTTTGCATGATGTCAGAATAGCCTCCCAGAGCTGCTGTTTTGATGTGAACTGCCTCCCACCCTCATAGATCTTTTGCTTGATTATACTCCAAAGGTTCTCTATAGTTTTGAGGTCAGGGTAAGATGGTGGCCACACCATGAGGTTATCTCCTTTTATGCCCATAGCAGCCAATGACACAGAGGTATTCTTTGCAGCATGAGATGGTGCATTGTCATGCATGAGGATGATTTTGCTCCTAAAGGCACGTTTTTGCTTTTTGTACAATGGAAGAAAGTTCTCAGTCAGAAACTCTATATACTTTGCAGAGGTCATTTTCACACCTTCAGGAACCTTATAGGGGCCTACCAGCTGTTTCCCAATGATTCCGGCCCAAAACATGACTCCACCTCCTTGCTGACGTCGCAGCCTTGTTTGGGAAATGGTGGCCATCCACCAACCATCCACTACTCCATCCATCTGGACCATCCAGGGTTGCTCGGCACTCATCATTAAACAAGACTGTTTGAAAATTAGTGTTCATGTATATCTGGACCCACTGCAACCGTTTCTGCTTGTGAGCACTGTTTAGGGGTGGCCGAATAGTAGGTTTATGCACCACAGCAAGCCTTGAGGTTCGAGGGACTCCAGAGGCACCAGCAGCTTCAAATATCTGTTTGCTGGTTTGTAAGGCCTTTTTAGCAGCTGCTCTCTTAATCTGATGAACTTGCATGGCAGGAACCTTCCTCATTCAGCCTTTATCTGCACAAACACATCTGTGCTCAGAATCAGCCACAAATCTCTTCACAATACAATGATCACGCTTAAGTTTTCGTGCAATATCTAATATTTTCATCCCTTGTCCAAGGCATTGCACTATTTGTTGCTTTTCGGCAGCAGAGAGATCCTTTTTCTTTCCCATGTTACTTGAAAACTGTGGCCTGCGTAATATTGTGGAACACCCAGTTTTCCTTTTATTGGGATCACCTGCCAAACTAATTATCACAGGTATCTAAGATTGATTTCAGTGATCCAAAGAACCCTGAGACACAATACCATCAATGGGTTTCACTGACAAAAAAAAAAATACCCTATGACACTTAAAACCAATTTGCATAATAATTTGGAACATGGTGTAGTGGTCCATACTAGGACTCTTAATATAGGATGTGTGATGCTGGACTTACCTTGCCATAGTTACACAGTGCAGCAGTCCACACAATTCTTTCTTAGGCCCCCTTCACATAATGATTTTTTGGGATCCGTGGCTATCCGTTGTAAAATGGATAGCCACGGATCCGATTTGGCCTCCATGTATCCCTATGGGCACGGATTGGTCCTTAATTAGCTCTAAATTATTTTTTCAGGAATCCAAGTTGATAGATTGTACTTAGATACATTATAGCAAATCATCTGGGCAGGAGAAATAATTGCTCCACTGTTGGGATTATTCACTTAGAATCCTTTTTAAAGTAAAACCATGTAGCAAACCCTCCTGTGTAAGTGCAGATGTGGGTATCCTACTCCAACTGGAGATACAGCAGCAGGTGAAATAAGTATTGAACACGTCACCAATATACTAAGTAAATATATTTCTAAAGATGCTATTGACGTTAATTTCTCATCAGATGTCGGTAACAACCCATCCAATCTACATGATATGATGACAGCTTCAAGACAACTCCTGTATGGAGACAGTAGTCCCTGCATTGCTCAGGTGGATTTTGGTCCATTCTTCCACACAAACACTCTTCACATACTGCAGTTTTCTTGGATCCTTCTATGAACTCTGAGCTTTTAGTTCCCTCCATACATTTTCTATTGGGTTCAGCTCCGGTGATCAGCTCGGCCATTCTAGCAGATTTATTTTTTTCTCTGAAATTGAAAGTTTCCTTGTCTGTGTGTTCGGGTCATTGTCTTGTCCACCCTCGTTTCATCTTCATCATCCTGGTAGATGGCAGCAGATTTTTATCAAGAATGACTCATTCATCCTTCCATCAATTATATGAAGTTTGCCAGTGCCATATGCTGAAAAACAGCCGCACACCATGATGTTCCCACCTCCGAACTTCACTGTTGGTATGGTCTTTTTGGGGTGATTTGGCTTTTGGCTTCCAAACATGGTGTGTGTTATGGCATCCAAAGAGTTTAATTTTGGTCTCATCTGTCCAGACTATATTTTCCCAGCATTCCAGAGGCTTGTATAAATGTTGTTGAGCAAACTTAAACGTGGTGAGCGTGCATACAGGAGCATGCATACAGGATGTGGAAGGTGAGTGTATTACTTAACGCTCTCTTTAAAATAATTGAACCTTCTGGTTGCAGATCTTTCTGTAGCCTCCACAGGTGGTCCTTGCTTCTTGGACAACTCTTGTGATAATTCTCCTCTGTCTGAAATCTTGTAGGAAATACCTGATTGTGGTCGGTTTATGGTGAAATGATGTTCTTTCCATTTATAAAAAAAAATGTCCCCAACAGTGCTCACTGGAACTGTCAGTAGTTTACTAACCAATACAGTTAATATGTGTTGCAACAATAAGCTTGCAAAGGTCCTGAAACAGCTCACTGGTTTTACCTGTCATACTGCTGTAACATGCACAGCAGTACAACTGGACTTCATAGGAATAACACCATTGCAGACACAAATCACTTGCTGTCTTCTATATCTAACTCCATTGACTGGTGCTATTGTAACGAGATACTCAATGTAATTCCCTTTAAGCCAGTGGTTTTATTATTTTGGCTGATGTATAAACGTGTAATAAATTTGAGCCGTTTTTCCTTTTAAAGTCAAATAATCTTTCTTTTTTTGCAGGAGTTACAAGGAGACAGTAGGACTGACCATCGAGTGGTATATGAGAGCCTCTGCTGTATAGAGGAAAATGGCATCAGTCCAAAAGTTTTCTTTGAATTCTTGTTTCAAAAATCCTTCTTGAAAAAGTATCCAGGTCTAAAACCCATTCATGCAGGTAATCTGTAACTGCTGTATTCAGCCATATACACTAAAGGGGTATTCCCACCATATGACGCCATGGTACTTCATGATCCATACTGTACAGGGAAAATCTGGCCCATAGAAATCTGGCCTTAGAACTTAAAAGAGGCTTTCCATTACAAATGGGATCCCCTTTCTTATGTTCTAACTCTTCCTAACTAACACTATCTTAATATATTTCAGCTGGCTACCCCACTCCTCTAAGCTCATCGCTCTGAGGTTCGTAAATACCTTTATTGTTGTTCTAGCCTTGATTCTTCTGGCTGCAGACTGGATTTGGTCCAACTGAGCAGGGCATGTCACGGGTGGGGGCTGAGAGGAGAGTGAACTCTGATCTGGGCATGTGTGTCCAGACTGCTGTCACCCACAGGGACGCGCCCTGCTCAGTTTGTCCGAATCCAGTCTGCAGCCTGGCAGAATAAAAGCTGCAACAATAATAAAGGTACTTACGAACCACAGAGATATAAGCTTACGGGAGCCAGGGTAGGTAGCAGAAGTATATTGTGAAAGTGTTAGTTCGAACAAAAGAAAGGGGGTCACATTAGTAGTGCAAAACATCTTTAAAGGGACCACTCTCTTATAAATAAGAAGGTGAGCAATGACATGGCGTCTACATACACCTGCCATGATAGATGCATCTTTGCTAATGGAACTGTTGGAAAATCCATGAGAACTTCACAAAGTCTGAGAAGACACTAGATCATTGTCCTTGAAGCAGGAACTGACGTTTATAAGAGAAGAGCAGCAGAGCATGTACAGAAGACAAGTTAGTTGAGAAACACAGACATGTGCAAGTGTTCAGATGATCAAGAGATGAGTCATCTAACCCCTGACAACATATCGGGGCTTTTTATACACTGTTAGAGAAAGGAAACTACATGCTGCAGAGAAAGATGTATACATTTTAGGAAAAAGCATGCAGTGATACAATATGACAGTATTTGAGCATTGCGACTAATCACATTATATTCCTATAAATCCCCATATTCTGTTTAGCTAATGTCATTACTCTCATCAGAGCTCTTAGCCTACCCACATAACTCTTTAAATTCTGACAGCCCTATTGTCCTGGTCTCGATGTCAATTCAACATATACACTACTCCCTACCATAGACGGTAACATCAACTTCTAACTATCACGGTCCCCTGCAGCTGTTCCAATTAGTCTTTCTGGATTCCATCCATACTTACTAATTGCACTAATGTTATGTTATTCCTGCACTCTGCAGGAGAACTTCAGCTTATTAGCTGCAAAATTAGTTGACTCCGGATTGTCCATGATGCAATATAGAAAAGAGTCCAGCAGTCCGGTCCTTAAAAACCTTCCAACTTCATTTACTAAAGGTGCATAAGCAAAGCAGGGAGAGATGCAGGGTGTGACTCGCCCTACATCTCTCCCTGCTTTGCTTATGCACCTATAATAAAGATGGAAGTTTTTTAAGGGCCGGAGCACTGCTGCACTCTTTTCGGTATTGGATACAACTGCTTCTACTTAAAGCTGGCACACTTTAAGCTTGGATGTGGTTGATGGTAGGAGTGACTCCAGATGCCTCGGGGCACACCACATGCACACCATGGTCTCAGTGAGGTTTATGGACTTGTGTGATATAGGCTGTACCTTTCTGCAGGCCACATGTGGCCATTGCCTTAGGTGTAATAGGACCAGATACTGGTTCAGACTGAGACGGAGACCACCAGTTCGCGTTAAACAACTGGTCTTTACTCAACCGTTTACACAGTTCTTCAGTCCCAACTCCCCATGTGATATAGTGGCACATCACTTAGTTACGGTTACATTTTCACAGTATAACATCAGACACAGTTCTAGTTCCTACTGGTTGTTCCCTTTCTTTCTGGTCCAGTGAGTCCCAGCACAATATGGGGCAATCAAGGCCAGTCTCCCGTATTGACGGCTTCATGTCTCTTCTCCCTGTAAATAAGAGGGAATAAGGGGCCTGATCACTGAAATTAGAATAGAGCATCATGTTCACTTCCAGGTGAAGGTCTCTTCTTCCCGTAAGGTAGGTGGGTTGGGGCTTGCCATAGAGTCAGTGGAGAACCTTTTGTTCACAGATGTTAACAGAGGTCCCACCATGGAAAGCCAACTTGTATCACGGATAGTCTATTCTAACCTGTTACCTCTTAGGCTTGGGGCCTTGTCACTACCGCCCCATCCTCTGGACCCTCTCTGAGTTAGGCTCATTTTACTCTACAATCGTTCTGTAGGTGCAGCAATATCTTGTTCTGTGTCTTGGTTCACACATTAGGATCTCACTATCTCACTTTGATCTCAACATTGCAGTTGCCACGAGTCAACCACTTGTATGTCTGTACTAGTCACAAAAGGGGGTCCTGTCTGAGGTTGTGAGGTTGTGCAGGAAACTGTCACTTAACCTAGATGCTAACTCCTCCCATTGTGGTCTAGTCCCAACACTTAACTGGTATTTACCCTGTGGTCAGTCGCCGGGCATAAATCACTTACCAAGCATCCTACATAACATTATTATACATTCTACCTTATTACTATGTAGTATACCTATAAAATACTATACATTATACATATCACAACCCATTACAGTACAGTACAGATTTTACATTATATACGAAGACACGTGACACTATTCACATAACAATACAACTGTGCAATTAGTGTCTTCAGGGAGTAATGCAGCTATCAGTGCACCTCCTTACAACTGTTCAGCATATTGTGGCTGACCATTCTCATACAAGAACAGATGCATGAAACCTGCTGATCATGCACATGTCCCAGTAGATATATCGGCAGGTATCCTGAATCTGTAATATTAGAATACAGTGTCGATTGTGCATAGGTCATGGCAGGTATTCGTAAACTCTACGTCATTGACTCTGCTCAACTTCTGATGCAAAAGTAAGTGGCGCCAGACAACCTATTTAATGAGGAACTCCGCAGAGTTAAACAGTTTTTGTATAATGCCTGTACAACTAGACTATAATGCTAAGCTGCCTGTTACATTTGTATAATGTTTAGAATTAATATACATAAGTTATTCACTAGCTGCTGCTTACCAGTCACCACTGCCATAGAGGACAGTACATCATGCCTGATGGAGAAACTCTCCCCCTCCTTCTCAGAAAGTGTCAATGCCTAAGCGACACTTCCTCCTTCAATCACATTGGCATGATGTCATATAAGGTCCTATAATAAGCTTGGAGTCTGGAGATATTTCTGTGCAGAGAGCCGAATGGGAGGCCTGTGTGATGGGACCTGCTGTGATATCACGCCCATGTAATTTAAGAAGGAAGTGTTTCTTTTCGGAGGCATAGATACTCAGTGTGGAGGGAGGGGGAGAGCTGTTCACTTAGGAGTGACGTATTGTCCCCTATGGGAGGGATGATTATTAAGGAGCAGTTGGTAAATAACTGATTTATATTAATTCTAAACATTATGAAAATGTGACAGGCAGCTCGGCATTATAGTCTAGAAGTGCACGGACCATACAATAAATGTTTATACCCCCAGAGCTCCCCTTTAACTAACAATACCATTGCTGTAGGTCCTGGCAATTAGCCAATTTATATAAAAAAGCAGAACACCGTGACATTAGGGTGCATCTGCATAGAAATAAATAATGTGGATTAAACTGTAAATTTTGAAACAATCTGCAGCAAATAATCTGCATGGAAAATGGTAGTAGATTTTACCGTATTTTACAGTATTGCAAACACTGATATCAACAGAAAAGAAATAACAACCTACTGTGAATATAAAGGCAGCACTGCAGGTCAATTCACTCATGGATATTTCTCCACAGTGCATGGATGAGATTTTATATATCTAAACCGCTTTGAAACCACAGGATTAGGCTTCACTCAAACATCCATTTTTTGTGTATAAGCGCTGTCCATGTTTTTCATGCCTACATTAGTGAATGGGGTTGTGCACATGTCCGTGATTCTCTATGTTTTATGTAAAATCACAGGGACATGTCCATTTTTCATCCAAGTGTTGGATCAAAATTGACAATGCAAGTCTATGGGTCGGATCCATAAATAAATCGTACTGCACTTGAATGGCGTAGAAAGGAAAAGAACAGAGATTTTTTTTCACATACAAGAAAAAATTGATGACACTTGGAAGACTCTCCTTCTGAAGACCTAGGTCTGTTTTTATCATATGTGAAAAAAACTGACGTCTGAACGAGGCCTTAGGCTAGGATCACACACAGCGTATTGCTGCGATTAGTCAGGATCCGTTTTTGGTGCAAAAACTACACCAAGAACGGATCGTTGCAGAACGCAGCGCTCTGTGTGTGAACTCCGCTGCGCTATTCGCCTTGCCGCACTCCTTCAGTGACTGCTGGTTATCTCCTTTCATCACCGCTGGGCCGCAACGAGCGGTTTCTAGGACCCTGCAGCACCATGTGACGTTGCTCGGTCACATGATACAGTCCTGGGTCCTCCAAAGGTCCTACAGCATTGCGATGAGGAGAGATCCACAGGGGAGCGCGGCGAGGTGAGTGAGGGTGCAGCAGGAAAAACGCAAAATAATTAACGTACATTCTTTTTTCGGATCAGTAAACAACGCAGCATGTGAATGGGAACAGTGAAATGCATTGATTTGGCTGGGACAGCTAACATCAATGCGTTTCACTGCATTCCACTGCAATAGTGGATCCGCAATTAGCGAATCAATAGTGCAGCAATTGCACAGTGTCTGAACACAGCCTTATGCTGAGAATTTCTTTTGCCACAAATTTGGATGGAAAGCCCACAGCGTATCTGCCATGTGTGAACAAAGCCTTATGGTTTGTACAGGAGCTGTTGGTGTGAATTGAAATGTACATACTGTATCTTAATGGAGTGTCCACTTCTCGGACAACCCCTTCTCAATCCCTCCGTACCTACCAGTGAAATAGTAACACTTATCCTCAACTCTGTTGCCATTCCAGCGGTGTTGGCACTGGCTTTCCCTAGGATTGAGTGACATTACAATGCTGCCATGTTCCAAAATCTCTGTGGTCGATCAGTGCCAGCTTCACTCTCCTCTTCTATGGACGTAGAAGGTGAGAGAGCAGCAACAGCTCATACTTCTTCCAGATGTGTCCGAGTTGTTTGAAGGAGGGGAGAAGTCAACACACAAACACACATTGCGTGACATAAAACGTCAGCATTATGTCATGTAGTCCCCAGGAGAGCAAGTTCCGACACCTTCGGCACAGAAGGTGAGTATAAGTGTCATTATTTCATGCGGGGAAAACATAGGGATTGAGTGGAGGTTGTCTGAACAGTGGAAAACCCTCTAATCAGGGCTGTGGAGTCGGAGTCTGTGTCCATTTTGCTGGAGTTGAATTCAGGAAAATTGAGGAGTTGGAGTCGGATGTTTGGCTTACTGACTTAACAGATAGTTTTAGCATGCACTCAGTTCATCCAGATGTTCAAAGGTGCTAGTGACCGGATTGTGAATCCCAGTATAAGTCCTAGTATGATAAACGCTGCACACTCCAAATAATTTTGATGCAAGAAAACAAGTTTATTCAAACATGCGATTCTATGAATTCACATTACTGCTAAACAATATAGCCTTGTTCACAAGAGGTTGCTGTATTTCACAGTGTGGTAGATATCTAATATGGATAAGTGGTGTTTGTATGATCGAATAGAGGTTCTCTAAGTTATGGTATTATATGAAAAATCCATTTAGGGGGAGGTTGTATCTTGGGTATGAAGGTCGCCTCTTTGCTGATGTTTGGCTTAGTGTCTTAAAAGCCATCGTTGAGGAGTTGGAGCCATGGAGTCTGAGTCAATGTCCATTTTGGTGGAGTAGGATGTTTGGCTTATTGACTCAATAGCAATAGTTGAGGAGTCGAAGTCATGGAGTCGGTGTCCATTTTGGGGGAGCCGGATTCAGGGATATTGAGGAGTCAGAGACAGATGTTTGGCTTACCGATTCCACAGCCCTGCCTCCAATACAAACTGAATATGAGAAAGCTTGCAAGTGCGCACAACTGTATTCAGAACTCAGATTGTAGTGAATAGGAAAAGCTCCTGAGCATGTGCTGCCACCTCTCCTATCACTGCAGTAAGGTGGTTCCAGTTGGAGCAAGCAACTGGGGATCCCCTGTCATGGGAGTAGGTGCATGTACCAGAGGTGAGACAACCCCTTCAACATAGTTGTTTTAAAAAGTGCACTGTATAAATGATCTGAAGTTGGTTCAGTATTCAATTCATATTAACACTTGTTTGGAATCTTCCACACAGAATACACAGAGGGTAAATACCGGTACGGCATACACAGTACGGCCGATACTGAGAAAGATCCGATGATATTCGCACAGGAAAAAGTTCACATCTGTTTAACCATTACAGATCGATTTCCGTTTTTGCATGGATTGCAAGATCTTACAATTCTCTCAGAATCTGAGTCACTGGTAAGATTTTTATATTTCAGTATTTTAGGATTTATTTTAAGGATTAAAAAGGATTAACCAACTTCTGGGAAAAAAAAACTGCAAATTTAATCAAATAAACACTACTCCCCTCTGTCGATCCACCGGTGGTACTACATTCTTGACTAGTGGCTAGTGTGACCGCTATGGCCATGTAGTAGCTCGAGTGGTCGTGTGCCGAACTGCTGTGATGGAGAAGCCTATAATGTACACAACCATTTTGTAGTAGCTGTGCCTGATATCACAGGTCCGGGCCATTTACTTGAACAGGACTGAGCTGCAGTATCGGGCTCTATTCATAAACAAAGAATACTTAAATATTAGGGATCAGAATCCATGTGCCTTTTGCCAATAAGCCGTACGAATGGACAGCTGCCCAAGAAATGGTGAAACCTATTTGTCTACAGCTATGCCTGGAATTGCAGGTCACAGCAGCACAGTTTATTACAATTTCTTTGTTTCCAAGCTCTGCAGTGTTGTTCAACTGTTCCCATACCGTGTTTCCCCGAATATAAGCCAGTGTCTTATATTCTTTTTACCCCGAAAAGTCCCACTATGGCTTATTATCGGGGTATGGCTTATATTAGAAAAAAAGACAATTTTTTTTATCCCACACAGCCCAGAGGGTCACAGGCTCTTACAGTACAGTATCCCACACTGCCCAGAGGGTCACAGGCTTTTATAGTATCCCACACAGCCCAGAGGGTCACAGGCCCTTATAGTATCCCACACAGCCCAGAGGGTCACAGGCCCTTAGAGTATCCCACACAGCCCAGAGGGTCACAGGCCCTTATAGTATCCCACACAGCCCAGAGGGTCACAGGCCCTTATAGTATCCCACACAGCCCAGAGGGTCACAGGCCCTTAGAGTATCCCACACAGCCCAGAGGGTCACAGGCCCTTACAGTATCCCACACAGCCCAGAGGGTCACAGGCCCTTATAGTATCCCACACAGCCCAGAGGGTCACAGGCCCTTACAGTGCAGTATCCCACACAGCCCAGAGGGTCACAGGCCCTTACAGTGCAGTATCCCACACAGCCCAGAGGGTCACAGGCCCTTACAGTACAGTATCCCACACAGCCCAGAGGGTAACAGCCCCCAGTACAGTATCC
Source organism: Allobates femoralis (assembly GCA_033576535.1). Taxonomy (NCBI): domain Eukaryota; kingdom Metazoa; phylum Chordata; class Amphibia; order Anura; family Aromobatidae; genus Allobates; species Allobates femoralis. The sequence goes on from JARQOC010000003.1 coordinate 62,528,520, forward strand.
CACACAGCCCAGAGGGTAACATTTTGTGATTTCCTTACTTTGTACCGTAATGGTGGCTTCCCCTAATGGATTCCTCCGCGGTGCTGGGTGCAGGTGTGGCTGTTTCGTCTTGCAGGAGCATCTGGGCCAATCAGCACTCGAGCTGCTGAGCCAATCAGCACTTGAGATGCTGGGGAGCCGCTTGGCCAATCAGAGCTCCTTCAGGGGCAGCGGTGACGTCAGGCCGGGCGGGCACACAGAACATTAACCCCATGCACTCGGGGCCACCAGCGGCTGCACATGAGGGCAGAGGAGGACAACACAGACCCCGGAGGACAGCGGGGACAGCAGGGACAGAGGGGAACCAGGCAGCGCCGATGCATATACGGTAAAATGTACCATGGCTTATATTTTTACCATGAACGCGTTACTACGGCTTATTTTCGGGGTATGGCTTATATTAGCCGCCCCTCCTCTACCACCCACTATGGCTTATTATCGGGGGTGGCTTATTATCGGGGAAACACGGTAGCTGAATGCTCTTTAGGATATGGACATTGTGTCTCGCGCCAAGGGCTTGTGGTACTCGGATTTCGGGTGTACTGGTTACGAGGAAGTCACGGGTGGTTGGTGCCTGAGTCCGTGCCCCTGGTGACAAAATAAAAAGGGGTATATTTACAGGGATTAAAGTTATTTTCAGTCGTGATGCCACCTGTAGGCCCTGTGATAGCACCGGCGCTGCTGCGACCTCCGGGATGATGGGCGGCAGCAAGGTGTTGTAGCTCTCTACAGGAAGAGCGGGTGCCCTGTGGCTGTAGGGCAATAATGGTGGAATAGGGCAGCGCGGTTGGAATGGGGCTGCACAGTCTTTGTTGTGAGGGACAGGCTGAAAGAATGGACACTCACACAAGAAAGTCTTTCCGATACATTTACTGATGGTTCTCCAGGTACACATCCAGGGCTGAAGGAAACACCTTGGGACTTCCACACCTAATGAGTTATAGGCCTCCTTGTCCTGCTCCCTTGTCTTGAGTCTGGCATGTATGAAACCAGGCCTCACCTTTCCTGTTCTCTCACACCCATGTTGCTGCACTGAGGGCTCTTACTTGGCTACCGCTATCTCTCCTGCAGTCCCTGGCTCTCAAATGTGGGTGCTGCGGGTGTCCGGGAAGCTAAGCCTCCACGGTTTACTGGGATTCTCTGCTGGGCTGCCCTCTTTCCCTTGCAGACTCGGACTCCAGTGACCGGTGTTCTCCCGGGGTGAGCCGGTATGGCTCCTCTACCCCCACTGTAGTGTTCCTTGCCTCTGCCTTTTGCCCTCACTCTGTTTGGACCTTCACTTTCGCTCTGGCGGTGCACTAGTGTCGGGCCTAGCGCGGCTCCGGTGACCAGTTTAGCTCACAAGGCTCTGAGCTGCACTTCACAGTTCTCCTAGTGACTGCACACTCTGGCTAACTCCACCCCCAGCACCTGTATTTATAGGGGATCTGGCTTAACAGCAACCACTGGAGCTCTCCCTACAGGCCTGGAGTGGAAGGTGTTGGGTGTATGTGAGTACCAGATGTGGAAATACCTTAGTGTACTAGTTGGTTCTGTGGCTTTACCTGGCACAGGGCGCCACACTGGCACTTGCTGAACTTTCATGGGCACCCTGAAGCATTTTTCATTGCAAATGAACCAATCTATTTGCAGCTTGTAAAGTTACCACGACATCAACCATTTATTATAGCTGATCAAGAACGTCTATGTCCTTGCCTGTAAAGCCCTTTTGATGCAAAGCAATGATGACTGCACATATTTCCTTGAAGGTAACCATGGTTGACAGAAGACAATGGTTTCAAGCAGCACCCCCTTTACATGCATCCAATCTGCTCTTATTGCTCTTATTAACACTTTCTCCTTAAATAATGAAGAGATCTCTGAAATGATGTAAACGTGTCATGTTGTGGCAGGGGCTGAATCTTCCAACTCTTCATAGGAATCTAAAAGTGATGCAAATTTCAACTTTAAAAAACTGTAGCAGCAAACTATCAAAAAAAAGTGAGAGTTGTGTCAGTCTCTAAACATTTGGCCGTAACTATATACAACGCTCCTGATGAGGGCGTGCAAACCAGAATTCCTTATGTAGTGCTGCCATCTAGTGGAAAGAACAAATATTTGTATTTTGCATCAGACAAAGGGAGCAGTATTTCTTTTAAGTAAACATACAGTCACATAAACACACACCTTTTGGGAGGGGGGGCAGATAGAGCATTTGACATTTTTTGGTAGAAGATCTATTAACGTGATGTTATGTATATAACATGAAACATAACATTTTTTGTAACCCTTAAATGTAGGGCTGGGCGATTAATCGAATTAATTCGATTAATTCGCCCCCTGCTGTGGCCACGATTGTGGTTTTGTTAACAATCGTGTAATTTGATTTAAAATGGCCACCGGAGCGCTGTTTAGAAGATCCGGGCGGCTAGTAGTGGCTTCCTAGCGGTATACCCGCGGCCACTGCCGCTGCTCACTGTGAGGCCGAGGGGAGGGGGTGCTGTCAGAGCCCAGCCCCTGCTACAGCGGCGGGAGATGTCCTGGGGGGGGGGAGAAGTGCTGTCAGTGCCCCCCCGCCTCTGCTACAGCAGCCGCGGCCGAGTTCCGGGGGGGCTATCAGTGTCCCGCCGCCCCTGCTGCAGCTGCTGGTGAGGTCGCGGGTGTAGCATAGTTGTCAGAGCCCAGTGCAGGTCTTACCTGCCCCTTGCCGCCGTCGCCCTGACAGGGATATGGTGCCGCCCCCTTCTCCTAGGGTTAGGGTTAGGGCTAGTGTTAGGGCTAGGGTTAGGGTTAGGGCTAGGGTTAGGGCTATGGTTAGGGTTAGGGCTAGTGTTAGGGTTAGGGCTAGGGTTAAGGCTAGGGTTAGGGTTAGGGCTAGTGTTAGGGTTAGAGCCTGGGCTGCAGACAAGAGGAGGGGCGGGAACACCCAAGGGAAGCAGGACGCTTCCCTCAGTTACCCTCCTCTCCTCTGTCACAGGGTCACGGGGACCCCCTCTTTATTCATCAAAGAAAAGCAAAAAAAAAAATAGAAAAAAAAAATCGAGATTTAAATCGAAAATCGTCCATAGGTTTAAATAAAATCGAGATTTAGATTTTTTCCAAAATCGCCCAGCCCTACTTAAATGTTATATTTGCTATCTTTAACAGAAGCTGCAGGCAGATGAGAGGCCTGTCTGTCGTGTCATATATGAATCGTTGTCATTAATTGAGAAGAAAGACATGAAACTAAATATAGTATTTGAGTATATTTTCCAGCAGTGTTACCTGAATCTGTATCCTGGCCTACAGAACATATTACAAGGTATGGTACTTTAACTTTGATGTTGTCTTACACCAGACATTGAGGAGGGGGGACAGGAACAGACTAACTCTGTTGGTGTCCAAATTTTAAATGAAATGTGTCCCTGCTATGTACTGTGTAAAGGATGTGTCTGATCGTACAGGGATATGGTCTGATCTTACCACATCTCCTGTGCTGAGATAATCTTATATATGTGTCCGTGCTATGTACTGTGTAATGGATGTGTCTGACCATACAGGGATATGGTCTGAACTTACCACATCTCCTGTGCCGATATAATCTTATATATGTGTCCCTGCTATGTACTGTGTAATGGATGTGTCTGACCGTACAGGGACATGGTCTGATCATACCACATCTGCTGTGCTGAGATAATCTTATGTATGTGTCCCTGCTATGTACTGTATAATGGATGTGTCTGACTGTACAGGGTCTGATCATACCCCATCTCGTGGCGGAGTGGAAGTAAAAGAGTATACAGACATTACAGCACGGAAGAGAGTGTCCATTTTGAAAAAATAGATTTCTGCAGGATCTGTTTGTTTAACATTGGAGCCTATGGGAAATGAATCCGGTAACTGATCACTAATCTTCCATTTGAAACTGATCCCATAAGAAAAAAATGGATCCTTTATAAATGAAAGAAAAACAGAGGCTAAATAGCAATCAGTTACCGGATCCATTTTCCATAGACTCCAATGTTAAAAAAACAGATCCTGCAAAAATCAATTTTTTTCTAAACAGACGGAAAAGTGGTTTACCAGAGCTTTATGCCAAGCGATTGCTGCAGGATCCATTGTAATGGGTGATTACTGGACATGAGGACCTCAACATTACCTGTGTTGTACTGTAAATTGCAACATATTTGTGGAGCACAATCATCCTGGAAAATCTGCAACATTTTAACTTTGATCTTTTTTGTAGTGATATTTTTTCTTCAGTACGGGTAAAGCCCCCTTCACACCACGATTTTTTGGGATCCGTGGCTATCCGTTGTAAAACGGATAGCCACGCACCCGATTTGGCCCCCATGTATCCCTATGGGCACGGATTGGTGCTTAATAGCCATCCATGTGTGCAGGGATCCAATTGTGTCCACTGTTTTCACATCCCCAAAATTGGAGACTGCTCCAATTTTGGACACAGCGGACACAATTAGACAGAATTGGATTCAACACTGTCCAATTCAAATAACATGGGGGTCTATGGAGCTCGGACCCGGGAAAAGACAGGATCGTTTCCCGAATCCAATTTTAGTTTACTGAGCACGCTCAGCAGATCACAGAATATAAGAGTATACAGACATTACACCCGGGGATCACAATATAAGAGTATACAGACATTACAGCCGGGGATCACAGAATATAAGAGTATACAGACATTACAGCCGGGAATCACAGAATATAAGAGTATACAGATATTACAGCCAGGGATCACAGAATATAAGAGTATACAGACATTACAACAGGGGATCACAGCTGATTCTGAGATGTAAAACAAGTGTTTTAAATAGATAATGAAATGTTTATCATTACAGAAAGAATCAGCTGTGATCCCCGGCTGTTATGTCTGTATACTTGTCACATGTTGACTCCTGCAGTCTATGAGTAAAACTTTCTGGAGTTTTTGGAGTTAAATTTCCTTTGACACATTTAGTGTTGGTTTGCTGATGCTGCTGTATTCTGTCGTTGGCTCTGCAGGTGGGGAGTTGTAGGCTGTCAGGTCACCACGCCCCTGGTTTTTAAATAGCTTTCCCTTCCACCATGTGATGTCGATGATAGAGTTCACTCTGCCTTGACCTGTGAGCTGAGACGACATCGGTGCATTTGGTGATGCTTCTGGCTGCCTTTCCTTAGGAAGCTCCTATTTTCCTGGTCCATGATGGGTGGTGGTGAGGGGGTGTAGCATACGGCTGGTGAGGAGCAGGGAATGGTTGGGGGCCCAGACCTCCTCGCCATCAGAGGTACCTCTGGGTACAGGGCTAGTCAGGGACCCCAGTCCAGCGTTAGATTAACCACCCAGTTTGCCTTGCCCATTTTTGCCAACCTGCTTCCCATTTCCACACCTGTTTACCACTAACCCTGACAATACTCTTACTTCCTCCTCTGTCCAGGAGCTGTGGTATATCCCACCTGTTCCTGCATCTTCGGACACATACATTACACAGGGGTACATTTATGAGAATATCCTTATTTTTATTCTAAGATTTATTAATTAAAATGTACAATTGTTCATGGCACAAACCCCTTAAAGTGATGCTCACCTATAGATCTTGGGCATTGTCTAGTTAATATCTACCCCAGCTACTCTACTGCCTAATACTATTAGACCAAACTCAGTTGACCCTGTGTTACAAGCCGCCGGCCTCCCTGCCTGAACCTGACAACCTCATACTGTATATGCCTATGTGACCTTGAAGCTCAAATCCAGAGACAACGTGGCCGGTCTGTACTTGGACTGTGATACACATTCTGAATTTGGGTTAATATAAGTAACTGTTTGGATACAAGAAGGCGGGACCAGTTTGTTAAATCAATGACAACATTACATCTTTCCCCACAGAACCAAGTGGAGAGTTTTATGCACCGTTTAATGGAGGACAGTACCCTTCGTTTAATATTGAGACAGATCTACTTGAATTCTTCGAACACAATAAAACGTATATATGTGAAGCTGTAGATGAGCGGTTTCCTTTTCTACATGGATTACGGGATTTTGAGCTGCTTTCTCACATACAGTTGTTGGTAAGTTGATATCTTCTCATTACTAATTGGATTTATGGACTGAGGTGCCAAGCAAATACCTGCCCAACGGAGGAGGAGGAGGACTAAAAACACAATATTGGCTTCTGTCAGGTGAATGGACTCAATAGATACACTAAGCGCATACACAGGGGCTTTACCTACCATAGACACCGGGAGCACATCACAGACATGATTACCTACATATAGATGTAGACAGCGCTCCACATAGTCGGTTGTGTAGTAAAAAGTCCTTTATTTCACCTTCTCCAGTGCAATGTTTTAATCTTTTACATGCAAGATCTTTTTTTCAGGCAGGATCTTGTATGTGACAGATCGAAACATTGCACTGGAGATGGTGGAATAAAGGACTTTTTTTTTTTCTACCCAACCGGCAATGAGGAGCGCTGTCTACATCTATACGTATGTACTACTTTCCAAGATGGGAGTGACGTACACTACTATAGGGGTGGGATGAGACCCCGTTTATCCAACTGAGGTGCCGTAGACCATTCATTTTAGACACGAAGACCTAATAATGGTGGAACAAATTGCTGTCAGTCCGCACACCTCCGGTATACTTTGCCATTTGCTCACCCCTTTGTTTGGGGTGTCAATCCCCCGCTAGGTACATGACTTGTGTGTAGATAGATAGATATCATATATTTGTTTGTGCTTTATAAATTGGTTTCCAGAAAACTTAAATTCTGTAATTCTTGCTGCAAAATAATGTTTTCTTTTTTTGTAGAAACTTGTGGCAGACAGAAGGTCGACCAGAGAGGTGCTATATGACGCTTTGTGCGGGATTCGTGAGATAACAGACATTGAAAACTTTTTTGCTTACCTCTTTCAAGAATTCTACCTCAAACTGTACCCTAAACTCCATACAATCCTGAAATGTAGGTGATGATTTTAATGCAAAAGTATCTTGAATTTGTACAACTGCTGCAAAAATGTATTATTGCTCTAATGCATTTGACATAGGACTTAGTTATGAGCAAGCAGTAAAATGTTTGGCTGCTCGTTACTCGAGTCGATGCTCTGACAGGGTCCAGATGAGTAATGAGTATGATGGAAGTCAATTAGTGATGGGCTGTCTGGCTCGCTGCCAGCAAAAAGTAGAAAAACAGAGCAGTTTCGGGGAGGGTCATTCAGAGACTGTAAGCGGCTCTCACTTCGGTGTCGGCTTCCATCGTTCGCTGAAGGGACTTTCAGCTCTTTGTCTCAAATCGTTCACGAGCCAACGACGCATCCAAGCACCCGCAAAATCCGGTCGAGTACCAATCGTACCCGAGCACCCCGATGTTTGATTGGGTATGAGCAGTGGTGGGCATGCTCGAACATAAGCACCAAAATATTAATTTTGCACTTAAAAATATTTTTCTGTATATGAAGATGTATGAAAAATGTATCACCATACCTCAACCGGTCTATTCACCAATTTCATAATGTTCTCTTGTAGGACTCCATAAACCATTATCCATTCTGCCATTAGTAGGATATGTGCCTAATCCTTCTCACTATTCATAAAGTGAAACATTCACAGAAGCGGAGGTAGACCACCCCACCTCTGCTACGTTTTTCAAGCATGCATGCAAACAAATAACAAGAGCCTAAATACAAAGCAAATCTCACTATATTTCAGTCATATCAGGGGCATAACTACAATAGGTGCAGAGGTTGCAATCACAATATGACCTAAATAATTATCAGTCTTCACCTTGTGTAGTTGTGAGAGCCACAACCACTATAAAAGCGTATCACGGCTGCTGCAGTCCCCAGCGTGGTGCATAGAGAGTAGGGAGGGTGAAGGTTTAAACACCATGCTGCCGTATTCCACGAGACATCAAAGGGGGGTTATAATCTTGTTCACTTGCACATATATGGTGTAAGAACACTTCCACCAATATAATGTGCTCTCTGCAAATGCGCTTCCCAAATTTAACTCTGATTGGAGTTAATGTGATCCTGACCCAATGTTAGGCATGCTGCAATAGCAAACAACACTGTTCCCTACTGCCAGTGCGCGAATAGAAATAACAAAACTGAATTTTTGGGTTGCAAATTGTGTTCGTACAAAGAGAAGTGTACAAGCTGAGTATACACACCTAAGGGGGATATATATCCCTCCTAGACAAATAACAACCAAGAAATAGTTTAATATGAATTTCCTAACTCAGCCGGACACTTATTCTAAAGGTTTCTACTGCATATGTGTGCTCCCAGGCAATGATACATCCGCTCATTAAACCCTTTACCGAGGTTGTCAGGAATTACAATGATTATACACAGTTACCTTTCACTTGTGCTTTATTCAAAAGCCGCTTCTTTTAGACTATATGCACACACATGTGTATGACCTCAGAATGCACAAAAAAATGAATCCCAAAAATATTATTCCAATATTTTTGTTCTACACATACTACACGAAACATTAACACTGAATTAAGTGGAATGAACGATTCACCTCCTCTTGCAGCTTTAGTAAACCACGTTTTGTATATGGCCATATAAAACCCACACATTACCCGAACCAGGGATACGCTGAGGGGATATTTATTTCTCCTTTCCTCCGTGTACTGAGGGTACACATTGCTTAAAAGGCTTAAACTACCTGCTGGTAGGTGGAGGTCGATCCTCCACTACTCGAAGATACAGGTGCCCCGGTCTTGAGCGGAACCAGTGCTGGGCGCCTCAGCGTTCGGCACTCACAGCAACAGGTGTGGCACAGAGGAGCAGAGGCTTAGCGGTGACGTCACTTGTGGCCCGGATCCGGCAAGCCCCATGCATTCTCTATGGCGCTTGCGGTCCGGTGAGGCAAGTGCGGTTCCGCCGGATCGGCTAGATCTGGCACTTGAGGCCACGAAAAAAAAAAAAGCTGCAAGCAGCGTTTTTTTTTTCGCGGCCGCAAGTGCCGGATCTGGCGCATCCGGCAGAACTGCACTTGCCGCACTAGACCGCAAGCCCATAGACAATGCATGGAGCTTGCCGGATCCGGGCTGCAAGTCGGCTGATCCGGCAGATGCGGCGCCACCTGTCGGATCGGCCGCAAACATCAGCAAAACACTGATGTGAAAGCAGCCTAACATGTATTTTTTTTTTTTTTGTGGAAACGCACTGAAATGTGTGGTTTTAACCTGTGCGTTTTGCTCATTTAATACAATTTTATGGAAAAAATCCGCACTGAGAACACAGAGTACCCGCAAGAGAAACCGCAGGTCAGTTCACAATGAGTAAACTAGAAGCCCTGTGGGTCGGAGATTTATATAAATCACATCCACATTGCTGGAACTGTAGGACACTGCATTTTTTACACAAAGAAAATATCCAGCGTCATAAAACTCACTAAAAACTCATGGTGGGCACACAGCTTTATTTTTTGCCAAATACCCTCGCCTCACAGAACAATGGTCATTGAGTCTCACATTAATGGGCCTCCCTTTCTGTTCTATACATACGCCATGTGTTTGCACCCATACAAAAAAGTGCCGTAAAAAACGCGGTGCATTCACACACGTCTTGTTATGGCCTCAGTTTCTCCCCCTAAAGCGCAGGAGAGAAGTGTTGTCACAAGGGGAGGAACAGTCCTCCCCTGTGTGACATCTGTGACAGCCCCTTTTGGGTTTTGTAATGTATTAATATACACTAAGGGCCCTTTCACATCAGCGTTTTTTTCAAATCGCGGCAGATGCGGTGAAAAAACCGCATCTGCCGCGATTACCGCATACCGGCTGCACTTGCGGCGCGGTTGCGGTTTTTGCCATGCAAAGTATAGGCGGACTTGCGGCAAGTGCAGTTTTGCACTTGCGGCAGGTGCGGCCGCGAAAAAAACCGCGGCTGACCGCGGTTTTTTTCGCGGCCGCACCTGCCGCAAGTGCAAAACCGCACTTGCCGCACCTGCCGCAAGTACGCCTATACTTTGCATGGCAAAAACCGCAACCGCGCCGCAAGTGCAGCCGGTATGCGGTAATCGCGGCAGATGCGGTTTTTTTCACCGCATCTGCCGCGATTTGAAAAAAAACGCTGATGTGAAAGGGCCCTAAGAAACCCAAAATAAACTAATCCAAATGCGTTAAAAATAATAAAAATTGAATACTTACCTTTCTGCCAGCTGTTCCGGGAGCCAACACAACCGCAGGTATCAACCTTCCAGGACCTATCAAGATCGTTGATTGGCCGCTCGCGGTTATGTGATATGTGACGTGCTATGACGCGCATATCACGTGACCACGAGCGGCCAATCAGCAATCTTGATAGGTCCTGGAAGGTTGATACCTGCGGTTGTGTTGGTAAGTATTCCATTTTTATTATTTTTAACACATTTGGATTAGTTTATTTTGGGTTTCGCAGTGTATATTAATACATTACCAAACCCAAAAAGGGGCTGTCACAGATGTCGCACAGGGAAGGATTCCTCCTCCCCTGTGTGACTTCATATCCTGCAGCGCCGGCATATTCCTGCCGGAATTGGGCATTGCCTGAACGTCGATGCATAATGTCAGCAGGAATAATGGCTCCTATGGGAGAAACCACAGGTGCGTAAAGAATTGACATGGTCATTCTTTTTACGCCCGCTCTTTTCTCTTATAAATACACTGCGTATATTTACGCATTGTCTGAACAGATTCACACGCACTTGCGCTCTTTAGAAAAGCGCGCGCAAAAAAGCGCAATGTGTGAACGTAGCCTGAAAGGGACAGAGCCATAATTCAGGATTTTGGCTGTTTGGCCAGACGTAGCGACCTTCTGCGAGTTGCACCAACAGCCCCTTGTCCGTGTTTCCTGATACACCCTGGACAGGTTGTTGGCTTCGGTGATGTACAACCGGGATACAAGCTCCAGCATGTTAGTTGCTGAGAGGATTATTCGGCTATGCCAAGGGATGGGAACAGTCCAAGAGATAAGTGGGACGGCTGCTCACATATCCACCCTAGGGTTGTTGTCCAGCAGGTAAAATGAAGGCCTCTTGATTCACTCAGTGTGTGCTGTGTATGGAGGTGAGCAGACCTCCAGTGCTGTGTTAATGCTGAAGAGGCTGAACCTTTTTCCTGAGTGGGCAGATCCCATAATTTATGGACTATTAAATCTGTACACTGGAATGTTGTGTGTTCGTTTGTTTTATTTTTGTTCTGGTTTATAAATTCTTAAAAAAACAATGAAAGATTCAAACAGAAACCATTTCTCTGTCCACTTTGTTAAGCAGCCTGACAAGATTGTATTATCTATCACGAGATTGCTTTGTATTTAGGTTATTGCTGTTGCTTTGCATGAATTCTTGAAAGAGGTGGTGTTCCACCAAAATGTTGAAAAATTGGTATTGTTTTATGAGTATTTATTCAAATGTATGCATAATGTAGAAACAAAAACGTACAAAATGCCTAAACATGAAGAGTCGGGTATGTTTTATTAAAATCAGTTACTGCATTTTGTAGGTTTAAACGCAGCATTGACATTGGATGTCTGTCCACCTACTCCAGGTATTTACTTACAAATCACCCACTATCCCATATTTGTCTATCTCTGAACACAAACTTACAGATGAAGTGGATGCTGAATGCAACGTCATTCCGACATTCATCTCACAAAAGAAGTATATGACACAGTTCATGACATATTAGAGATTCAATGGCTGTCATTCACATATATTAATCTATGCTGCTGAGAATGAGTGACGGCAGCTGTGGTGGACTTGGTTCGACCATTCATTCCTCAGCCGGTGAAGTCCGTGTCTCAGCTGATCATTGTGATGACCTTTTTTTTAAATATATATATAAAAAGGGGTTGTTTTTTCAAGACAATACCTTCAAGGTCGCAGTCAGACGGCTGTATAACTCGTCCGCGGATTGCATCCATATGCCCGGACTGGCTGTCTGCTCCCCTGACTTAAGTGTGACAGATGCATAGGAATCCATGCTGGCAGGAGAGTCGCCAGCCAGTCCAAGCATTGTGATGCGATCCTTAGACGAGCTCTATGGCCATATGATTGTGCCCTAAGTGTGTGTGCACACAACCTCTAACCCGCCGGCAGACGTCCTAGGCAAAACCACTTGCGGTCGAAGCCGGCAGTCTTTTTCCCACAGTGGCTTTGCTGATGATTTTGCCATTGTTTATTTTGGAATCCTGTTCCTATCTTTTTTTTTTTTTTTTTTTTTGAGGCATCTAATTTGCGTGTGCCAAGTCCTTTTTTTATGGAGGGGTAGCAAGGTCAGCTTGTGATATTGTCTATTATGGTTGCTGGATCGTGTGTTTTCAGCTGTGTACTGACTTACCATCAGGGGCATAACTACAACAGGTGCAGTGGTTGCAAGCGCACCTGGGCCCTGGAGCCTAGGGAGCCCCCAAAATCCCTTTGGACTATAGAAAAAGACTAAGGGCCACGTCACACACACAGATATCTGTGCAGATATTGTTTGCAGATCTCTGGTTGCAGTGAAATCATGGACACATTGTTCCATTTTGTGGACGTATACAAATGTAACAATGTGTCCATGATTTCACTGCAACCAGTAAGTTGCAAGTGAAATTGCATGCAATGTTGCGACGTGTAAAGGTACCCTAAAAGAAATCTTAAAAAAAAAAATGTGCAAGCCAGTAACGGTCACTTTTGTAGACCAAGCAGGGGGAAAAATTATGGAATCACCCTGTAAATTTTCATTCCCAAAACTAACACCTGCATCAAATCAGATCTGCTCGTTAGTCTGCATTTAAAAAGAGTGATCACACCTTGGAGAGCTCTTGCACCAACTGACTTGACTCCAACACGAGAGATGTCAATTGAAACAAAGGAGAGGATTATCAGACTTTTAAAAGAGGGTAAAGCATCACGCAATGTTGCAAAAGATGTTGGCTGTTCAGTCAGCTGTGTCTAAAATCTGGACCAAATACAAACAACATGGGAAGGTTGTTAAAGGGAGACATACTGGTAGACCAAGGAAGACATCAAAGCGTCAAGACCGGAAACTTAAAGCAATATGTCTCCAAAACAGGAAATGCACAACAAAAAAATGAGGACGAATGGGAGGAAACTGGAGTTAATGACTGTGACCGAACTGTAAGAAACCGCCTAAAGAAAATGGGATTTACATAGAGAAAAGCTAAACATAAGCCATCATTAACACCTAAACAGAAAAAAACAAGGTTACAATGGGCTAAGGAAAAGCAATCGTGGACTGTGGATGACTGGATGAAAGTCATATTCAGTGATGAATCGCAAATCTGCATTGGGCAAGGTGATGATGCTGGAACTTTTGTTTGATGTCGTTCCAATGAGATTTATAAAGATGACTGCCTGAAGAGAACATGCAAATTTCCACAGTCATTGATGATATGGGGCTGCATGTCAAGTAAAGGCACTGGGGAGATGGCTGTCATTACATCTTCAATAAATGTCCAAGTTTACATTGATATTTTGGATACTTTTCTTGTCCCATCAATTGAAAGGATGTTTGGGGATGATGAAATCATTTACCAAGATGATAATGCATCCTGCTATAGAGGAAAAACTGTGAAAACATTCCATGAAAGAAGACACATAAGGTCAATGTCATGACCTTTAAATAGTGCGGATCTCAATCCAATATAAAATCTTTGGAGGTTGAAGAAAATGGTCAATGACAAGGCTCCAACCTGCAAAGCTGATCTGGCAACAGCAATCAGAGAATATTAGACCCAGATTGATGATGAGTACTGTTTTTCACTCATTAAGTCCATGCCTCAGAGACTGCAAGCTGTTATAAAAGCCAGAGGTGGTGCAACAAAATACATGCTCTGAACAAAGTGTATGCTCTGAAATCAGGCGACCGGAGTGAGGAGACATATCGCTGCCAAATTCCCCAAATACACGCCGCAATTAGGAAGCAATTTGGCGGCAATGGTTTCTGGGCGACATATCGCCGTCAATATTTATTGCCATGGTTGCGGCGTGTGAAGGTACCCTTAAAGCCATAAAGTTGCCATTTGAAATGAATTTAGTTTTCTGCCATGTCTGTGATCTGCTTTTTTTCTAAAAAATTAAACAACTGAATGAACATCCTCCGAACCCGGTGATTCCATAATTTTTGCCAGGGTTGTAATACTTAAAGGTTTTTTTCCACAAAACAAAGTTGATTTTAATCAATAGATCTTGCAATGATAATAATTTTCACAATTGGATGTTTAAAATTTTTTTTCCTGTGCTGAGATAATCTTATATGTGTCCCTGCCATGTACTGTGTAATGGATGTGTCTGACCATACAGTGACATGGTCTGATCATATCACATCTGCTGTGCTGAGATAATCTTATATATGTGTGGCTGCTATGTACTGTGTAATAGATGTGTCTGACCATACAGGAACATGGTCTGATCATACCACATCTCTGTTGAGAAAATCTTATTTATGTGACCCTGCTATGTACTATGTAATGGATGTGTCTGATCAAACAGGAACATGGTCTGATCATACCATGTCCAGCCCCTGAGCTTTGGGGTACCCGGTCCAGGGTGTTTGGTTCACGAAGGGGTTGTCACGGGCGGCCTGTGCCCGGTTCCGTGCTCTGGGGCCAGTTTTAAAAAGGGGTAAATGTTCGTGGAAGTAAAGAAATTAAAGATGATTCGTGACGCCACCTACGGTTCTGGTAATGGTACCGGTGCTGCGGGACAGACCTCCAGGGTGATGGTGGAGCAGCAAGATGGTTACGCTCCCCGTAGGTGGAGCAGGATCCCCGGGGCAGTTGTGGTGTAATTAAATCTTTTGTGCAGTGAGGCGGCTCCTAAGGCAGCCCTGTCACTAGTGCTGAAAAGGTAGGTGGCTTATCAGGCGAGAGGAATGAATACTCCACACAGTCTTTAACTCTGGACGGATTTACTGGCAAGTTCTTAGTGGCGACAAACAGATGGTACAGACTTTCGGGTCTTGCTGGCCTGGGTGGTCACCAGGGAACCGGGATGACTGACTTAGGACGGTGTGCCCGCTGTTCCTTGCCTGTCCCTCACTGCGCTCTCTCTCCTGTCTCCCTTCAGCGCTCCCACGCACAGAGCCTTCAGCCAGCTCCCACGGACAATCTCTGGGGGACTCTCCTCCGGACCCTATATGGTGCCTTTTGAGGATTACGTCGGGCATTCGGCCACAACTTCCTAAAGAAGCTCGGGCCTCCGGTTGGCAGCTCGGGAATGAACACCCGCACCGCTCTTGGAGACGGTCCTCCGTTCTGGGACTGAACTTCTCCGGTCGGTAGTTGTACCGGGTCCGGATTCGGGCGCACCGTGGCACCCAGTGACCGTAGGGTCCCTTTCTGTCAGGAGAATCTCTCCAGAAATATCCTCCGCTGTGCTCCTGACAGCCTTCTTCACTCTAACTCCCCTCTCTGTCTTCTCGCTCTTCCACTAACTCGCCGAGCTCCTCCCACTGGGACTGGGTCTCCCTGGCAACGGGTCCACCCACATCCCCTACTCTACGTTGTATGGATGGGTGTATGAGGGTCCCTTATGTGACATCCCAATTCCCCAGTCACAGGAGTACCACACTCTCATATATGGGTTCAGTACCCCTACGTGGCGTCCTGACCAGTGGGGCGCCACAACCACATCTCCTGTGCTGAGATAATCTTATATATATGTCCCTTCTATGTAATCTCTGTATACTCTTTCCCATGCTGTAATGTCTGTATACTCTTTTGCATTCTCCCCGACCCAGGAGAAGTGGTATGATCAGACCATGTCCCTGTACGGTCAGACACATCCATTACACAGTACATAGCAGGGACACATATATAAGATTATCTCCGCACAGAAGATGTGGTATGATCAGACCATGTCCCTGTATGGTCAGACACATCTATTACACAGTAAATAGCAGGACCGCTATATAACATTATCTTAGCACAGGGACATTTTTTTAACCACATCCAATTGTGGAAATTATTATTCCAAAATCTATTGATTAAAGTGAACATTAAAATGAACTTTGTGGGAAAACCCTTAGGAAGTACCAAAGATTGCTAAACCTTGTGCTCAGCTGGTCTTCACACTCCTATAAGAATGAATGAAGCCTCAGTGTGCATGATTGACGCCCGCTCCAGATAATTTTGTATACAACTTAAATCTATCCTTAAAATATTCCATATTACTTTTCATAGCTGTAATATTAACATCTTTTATTTTAGTATCCATTGAAGTTAAAAGCCCTGAATCACAGAAATCCAGACCAGCAGTTTCAGGTTTTTATGTGACCATGTTTATTACTGCAATTCATTAATTTCCTTATATTTCATTATCTTCACAGCAGAATCTTCATAATCATAGCAGACAGAGGAAATTCTGGCACAAGGACTTTCATAAAAGCTGAATTTGCATTGTTTTTACCATGTTCACTTAGCATCAGGTGTATCCATAGATTTCCTTTTGCCAAACAGAGGCCGAAAAAAAAGACATTTTGGTCCCCGTTTTGGCAATCAGGGGTGTTAATGTACTGCTGTGATAGTACTGAAGTATTGTAATATATTGTACAAGTAATCAGAGGTTCAAGTCACCTGGAAAGGCTTTAAAAACAATAAAATTAACATTTAAAAGTAAAATAAATGTGTAAATCGTTCCCTTTTTCTCAGTTAGAAAATGAAAAAATATTAAAAAAACTAAGCATATTTGATATCATATGTCCATAAAAGTCCGATCTATCAAAAAATAAAATTATTTAACGCTGATGTCTGGGTCCTTGCAGCGTTCTAAACCCTATAAAGAGATACCGTAAGTGTTGTCTCTCCCTCCTCTTTAATTGTGTACTAATGCCCCCATTCTGGGCCCCTTCCAAATATATATGTCCCCATTCTGGTATATATGTCCACATCATGGTAAATTTGTCCCCAATCCTAGTATATATGTCTGGACCACTCACTGGTATTTGTGCCCTCCATCCTAATATATTCAGGTGCATCTCAATGAATTAGAATATCATCAAAAAATTAATTTATTTCAGTAATGCAATGCATAAAGTGAAACACATGTGTGGAGACCCGGGTGTCAGTGGATGCTCTCGTCTACTGGCCCGGCCGCCTCGGGTTATAGCCTGCCAATCGGATCTGCAGATCCTAGATTGGTATTGGTACCATGTAGCTTGACAACCTGGTCAAATGAACAGTCCTCCTTCTATACCCCTGAGCAATCAATTCAGAACATTGGGAACTTCACGATTGGTTTACTAAGGCTGGTTTCACACTGGCGTTTGTGTCTGCATGCGTATGGCATGCAGACGCAAACGCAGTGCAAACGCAGCCATATTAATGTGAACGCAGTGGGGAGAATCTCCGCATGCGTTCACATTAGTATGCAGCCCGCCAGCCAATCAGCTGTCTCAGCTGCGGCTGGGAGGCAGAGATCAGCGGTGGAGATATCCTCCTCCCGGCCACAGCTGATCTCCCACCGGTGTCAGCGAGGGAGATTTAAAGAAACAGCTGATCTGACAGCTGTTTAAATTTCCCGAGGATGATATCGGTTCAGGAGATAAGTAATAGCTGATCGCTGCTTCAAATCTCCCGCTCCGACATCACCTATTCGGTGTCAACGCGGGAGATTTAAACAGCTGTCAGATCCGAGGCTGCTCCGAGGGCCCACAACATGGGAGCCTATGGACATCGGATCCGAGTTCACCTCGGATCCGATGTCGGCTCCGTATCCCCTGTCTTTCCCTGCTTCTGCTCCTCCATCTTCTTCCCTCTCCTCTGCTATTCTGTGCCCTCGCTCCTCTATTTTGTGCCCCCGCTATTCTATCCTCCTCTATCCCTATCCTGTCCCCTGTCCTCTCCCTGTGTGTAAAAAAATAAAAAAAACCTCCTCCCGGAGGATACATCACCTGTCACCGGCTCCAACGCTGCAGCACCATCAGGGCAAAAGAGCCTGTGATGATGTAAGAGCCGGTCAGCTGACGTGTCATGTGACTGGATCTGTGACATCATCACAAGTCCTTCAGTCCTGATGGTGCTGCAGCGTTGGAGCCGGTGACAGGTGATGTATGCTCCGGGAGGAGGTTTTTTTTTTTTTTTTACACACAGGGAGAGGACAGGGGACAGGATAGGGATAGAGGAGGATAGAGAAGCGGGGGCACAGCATATAGAATAGGAGAGGGCAGAAGATGAAGGAGCAGAAGCAGGGAAAGACAGGGGACCGCAGGATCCACACGGATCCTGCATAGGATCAGATCGGATGGCTATTTCCCATCCCGATTGCAGGGATCCGTGTGGATCCGTGCCTGTCCGTGGGATTCCCCTTCAAAGTCGGATCCCACGGACAGGCACAAAAACGTAATGTGAATCCAGCCTTATTTACTCTTGTACCTCACAACCTTCTCTGACAAAGAGGTGAGATAATTACAAGAGTAAACACAAACCTTTGAATAAGGAGAAACAATGTCCCAGCAAACATCAGATAACAGCAAACGTTTCTATGGCTGGCTTCACATTGGGTTCCCCTCCGCAGCGTTCTGTGGAGGGGAACAGCCATGTGAGCGCAGGCACCGCAAGTGCCTATCTTTGTAATGGGGATGCACGGTGCTGCGCTTGACTGCGCATGACCGTGCACTCCCATTCACTGCCATATGTGATTTGTACACAGGCGGACGCCTGAGCACAAATCACTCAGTCTCGTCCGCACCAGGGACGCGACATGTTGCATTCCTGGTGCGGACGAGAGTGTGTGATTTGTGCGCAGGCGTCCGCCTACGTACAAATCACATACGGCAGTGAATTGGAGCGCACGGTCATGCCCAGTCAAGTGCAGCACCGTACGTCCCCATTATAAAGATAGGGGCTTGCGCTGGCTGCACTCACATGGTGGTTCCCCTCCGCAGAACGCTGCAGAGGGGAACGCCAATGTGAAACCAGCCTATGGTCTGGCTAATATTAAGAAACTTAACCCATGCTATGCATTGAAAGAGCTCATGTCGTCACAGCATGTATTATATAGAGTCATTACACACGAAATTATCTATTTCAAATTTCTGTAAATGTTGATGATTATGGCTTACAGCCAATGAAAACCCAAAGGTCATTATCTCAGAAAATTAAAGTAGGGAGGATGAAGGGTCTGAGAGATCAAATATGACCTAAATAGGTATCAAGAGGCTTCACCTTGTGTGGTTGTGAGAGTCACAACCACTATAATAGCAGATCACGGCTGCTGCAGTCCCTAGTGTGGTGCATATAGAGTAGAGGTACCGTCACACGCAAGGATCTCATTAACGATCTCATTGAAACATTATGGATTTGTGATCGTTCAAACTATATCATTTGTGCGTCGTTGCGTGTGAACAAACGATGTAGGAAGGAAAAATCGTTGGATCGTTCATCAAAAATTTGAGATCCTGACCTTAAATCTATCACTAGTCGTTCAATTAACGTTCTGTGAAGAAGCCACATCGTTCAGTGTGACACCTTTTTGGACGATGTCGTTCACAATTCTCCTATTTCTGACGCTTTTTAACATCGTTCAAACGTTCTTCTCCAAGTAGCTGGCGCGTTGCCAAATTTAAGATCGTTAACGATATCCTTGTGTGTGACAACACACTAACGATGTCTGAAGGATCGAGGTCACGTGACATAGCTAACAATATCGTTCACCTATATCCTAGCGTGTGACGGTACCTTAGGGAGGATGAAGGGTTAAAAACCACGCTGCCCTATTCCATGAGACATCAAACAGTGAATAAAATATTTATTAGTCAACGCGTTTCAGGGCTCCTTGGCCCCCTTCTTCAGGACAAATCAATGTCATATTGCCATGTTTCAGGGAGACCTGAAATGCGTTGTCTAATAAATCAATATTATATTCACCCTTTGATATCTCATGGAATTCGGCAGCGCGGCATTTAACCCTTTATCCTCCCTACTTACATATTTTGAGATAATGACCTTTGGGTTTTCATTGGCTGTAAGTCATAATCATCAACATTAACAGAAATAAACACTTGAAATAGATCACTCTGTTTATAATGACTATGTGTTTCACTTTTTGTATTGAATTACTGAAAAAAAAACTTTTTGATGGTATTCTAATTCATGGAGATGCACCTGTATGTCCCCCATCCTGGTAAATTTGTCCCCGATCTTGATATATATGTCCTGACCCCTCACTCGTATTTATGTCCCCCAGCCTGGTATACAGTGGTGTGAAAGTGTTTGCTCCCTTTCCTGATTTCTTATTCTTTTCCATATTTGTCACACTTAGGCTGCGTTCACACATTTGCTGCGCTTTTTTGCGCGCGCTTTTTGCCGCGTTTTTCGGCCGCGCAAAAAAGCGCAACAAAATACGCAGGAGCTTTCACACACTGCGCTTTCTTTACTCCAGAAAGCGCAGTGATGTCACAGAGGGGAGGAAAAATCCTGCTTCCTCCTCCCCTCTGTGACGGCCCCATTAGATTTCACAGTGTATTATGTGAAATCTAAATTAAACAGAGGCAAATGTATGTAAAATAAAAAAGAATGAATACTTCACCTGTCCGACGCCTTCTCCCGCTGTCCGGTGCCTTCTCCCGATGTCCGGTCTCCGGTTCTAAGTGAGAGGTGTACTGACAGGACCTGTGGTGACGTCAGAGGGGGGCGTTCCTGGGGCGTTCCCAGCGCTGATTGGCTGTTCGCGGTCATGTGATATGTATCACATGACCGCGAGTGCCCGGGAACGCTTCTCTGACATCACCACAGGTCGTGTCAGTACACCTCTCACTTAGAACCGGAGACCAGACAGCGGGAGAAGGCACCGGACAGCGGGAGAAGGCGTCGGACAGGTGAAGTATTCATTCTTTTTTATTTTTCATTCACTTGCTTTTGTTTAATTTAGATTTCACAGTGTATATTAATACACTGTGAAATCTAATGGGCGGCCACAGCTGTCACAGAGGGGAGGAGGAAGCAGGATTCTTCCTCCCCTCTGGGAGAATACGCAGAAGTAGCTGCGTAAACAATTGACATATCAATTGTTTACGGAGCTGCGCTTTCTCCCGGAAAACGCAGTGCGTATATTTGCGCAATGTCTGCACTGCAAAGTGAATTTCACATTCACTTTGCTGGCAGACAAAAGGCACATTGCGTATTTTGAAAAGCGCGCGTAAAAAAGCGCAGCAAAATACGCAATGTGTGAACGCAGCCTTAAATGTCATCAGAAACAAAGATAACACAAGTAAACAAAAGATGCAGTTTATAAATGAAGATCTTCATTATAAAGGGAAAAAAAATCCAAACCTACAGGGCCCTGTGTGAAAAAGTAATTGCCCCCCCCCCACCCCTCTTCAAACAAAAATTACCTGTGGTTTATCACATCTTTGGAAAGCTGAGTTCAATTTCCCTAGCCAAATCCAGGCCTGATTACTGCCACACCTATTCTTTATCAAGAAATCACTTAAATAGGGTCTTCCTGACAAAGTGAAGTAGATCAAAAGATCCTGAAAAGCTAGACATCATAACACGATCCAAAGAAATTCAGGAACAAATGAGAGTCAAAGTAATTAAGATCTATCTGTAAAAGGTTATAAAACCATTTGTAAAGCTTTGGTACTCCAGCTAACCACAGTAAGAGCTTTTATCCAATGGTGCAAACATGTACCTTCCCAGGAGTGGGCAGCCAACCAAAATTACACCAAGAGCGAAGTGACGAATCATCGAAGAGGTCACAAAAGACCCCACAGTATCCAAAGAACTGCAGACCTCACTTGCCTCTGTTAAGGTCCGTGTTCATGACTGAACCATAAGGGAGACTGTGCAAACATGGCCACATGGCAGAAATCCAAGAAGAAAACCACTGTTGACCAAAAAGAACATAAAGGATCATCTCGGTTTTGCCAGAAAACATCTTAATGATCCTCACGACTTTTGAGAGAATACTCTGTGGACTGATGAGACAAAAGTTGTCCCATTACATCTGGCGTAGAAGTAACACAGCATTTCATAAAAGGAACATCATACCAACAGTAAAATATGGTGGAGGTAATGTGATGTTCTGGGGCTGCTTCAGAACCTGTAAGTCTTGCTATAGTAACTAGAACCTGCTGAATTTTGCTGTCTACCAAGATAGCTATTCTCCCTCGTGGAGATTAATTTAAGATTTATGGCCGATCAGAACCCCAATCTGCAGATGCTGTCTACCAAAAAATCCTGAAGCAGAATGCCCGGCCATCTATTCATGGCCTCAAGCTGAAGAACCTTTGGATTATGCAGAAGGACAATGATCCAAAATTGCAAGTCCATGTCTGAATGGCTTAAGAAAAACAATATTAAGACTTTGGAGTGGCCTAGTCAAAGTCCTGACTTTAATCCAAGTGAGATGCTGTGGCCAGACCTTAAAAGGCAGTTCATGCTCACAAACCCTTCAATGTCTGACTCGTACAGGCTAACAGGGTTGTAACTACAACAGGTGCAGGGTTGCAATCGCACCTGGGCCCTGGAGCCTAGGGGGGCCCCAAAAGTCCCTTTGACCTATAGAAAAAGACTAATGCTAATAAAAATTTGCAATAAATGAATGGGGGCCCATGAGCTTCAAGTTACGCCACTGAGGCTAATATATTAGCAAGTAACCCTATGGCAGTTGACTATAGGGTCTACACAAATGCAACAGCTTGTTATCCATATATTTTTTTATGGCTGATTTACTTTTTGTTTTTACCACATTTTTCACTAAAGTAATATTATTGTAATTTTGGTGCTTTTATTTTTTCCTCCCCTTTTTACAACAGACATAACTTATTTTCATAGCCATACAAGGACTCGTTTTTTGAAGGACAACGGGTTGCAGCGTTGAATGACACTATTCCATTTACTATACAATATACTGAAATATGCCCCACAAAAAATTTTAAGTGACATGAAATGGTGAAACAAACACAATTCTGCCACAGTTTTTTGGGTTTTATCTTTACGGTGTTCATTGTGTGGTAAAAATGACATGGAAACATGATTCTCCAAGATGGTACCAAACTAAGGCCCCTTTCACACTAATGTTTCTGTCCAGATCCGGACAGAAAACCGCATTTTTTTTCTTTTTTAAGTGGTGGAATTTTTTTTTTTTAAATCTGCTTGTAAAGTAAAATCTAGTGGGTGCGGCCTCCATGGAATGACTAAAAACGTACAATTTTAGATGGGACAACCCCTTTAAAGGGAATCTGTTGGGTCAAAAATCCATACATAACTGATATCATTTTCTAATTCCTCTGGTGAAGCTCTTTCTATTCATGTATTTCTTTTATTTATACTCCTCCTTCTTCCCCCCCCCCCCCCCCCCCCCATCCTCTGTAAACTGCAAAAAAAATAGGTTAGTTCCCTCTGTCAATCACAGTGAGTGATCACTTGCATCTCTGCTGCCCACCCCCAGGGTATGAATATTCATGTAGTGACATCACTGCCCTGATCTGCAAGCCCACATCCAAAGGGCTCTGTATCCTTCTGTCTGCGCTGGGCACTCACTACAGAGGACAGAGGAGGGGGAAGTTATGTGCTCTCAGCTGCAGCTCTGACATCTTCATTTCCCTCCAGCATGAAGCAGGCTCATTATGTGTATCTGAGGCACATGTGTAGTGTGTGATCTCTGAGATATTTCTATGTGATTATATGAACATTTGTTCATTTGCTTAGCAGGCATATACATTATATGTATGCAGGAAAACAAATGTTCATATACACATTGAAATCTCTTACAGACCGCGCGCACTGCAGCACAAACACCTCCGCCTCAGAAGAAGCTTGCATAAGATTTTCAGTGACTGACTTCAAGCACAGAGGGGAGGGACAGAATACCAGCTTGGATAGGCTTAGTTATTTAAATAACATTTACATATGCTGGACTATTGAGCAGTGAAAGTAATGAACTGGACTAGTGCACCAGCTGCCTGCAGGGTGTGAAAATGCCTATAGCAAGAAAATTACAGATGTTACTGTAATGATGTTTCCATGCTTTAAATTGACTGCTCAGGCACAATTCAAGAGTACTATTAGTATCATACTGAAAAATGACCGACCTGGTAGAGTCCCTTTAACTCCCCATGACTTATATTGACTTTAACTCCCTAAAGGATGCTGTTAACCGGATAAAAGCAGCTGCACTATGGGAAGAATTAAAATGTCCTGCACTGCAATCCTCATGGACACTGTAACTAAAGTTGTTCGTGCAGAGTCTGGATGTTAATGGTGACCACTTTGAGCACCTAAAGAAAATGCAGAAGTCAAACATAACTTGCAGCTACCTTTTGTTGTCTATATAGGTGCTGTTACTGCAGTATATCACAGATCATTCAATTCATTTACACTGACTCTGCAGGTCCAGCACCTCCCTATCACTTGAATTTTGTATTATTATTCACAAACTGACAGTAGCACTCCCATTTTTAATGTGCAGTAGTTCAACACAATAAGATTTAGGCCTTTTTCTATCCCCACGTGTAATGAGCTGGTTATCCTGGTAACATCCTCAAAGGGTGCTGCTTCCCCTGCCATCGTCTTTTATAGTGGCTGTGATGGTCACCCCTGATTGACTGCTCTAAACCATGTGATGTGATAGCTGTAAGGCATTATAAGGATCCTTCACGACCGCACTCGATGCAATCTTCAGAAGTGTGTGATATGGTGCCGGGCATCTTTTTTTCTTTGGGGGAGGGGGTGGATATTTATATGAATTGCAAACTTTTTGAATCCACCGAAATTCCGATCCTCAGCGGATCAATTTGCTCATCTCTAAGGGTGCTTTCACACTAGCGGTTTTTTCAAATCGCGGCAGATGCGGTGAAAAAAACGCATCTGCCGCGATTACCGCATAACCGCGACACTTGCGGCACACTTGCGGCAAGCCCCATGCAATGTCTATGGGGCTTGCGGTAAGGGTGCGGCAGATGTGGCAAGTGCAGTTTCAGCACTTGCGGCAGGTGCGGCCGCAAAAAAAAAAACGCTGCAAGCAGCACCCTTTGCAAGCAGCGTTTTTTTTCGCGGCCGCACCTGCCGCAAGTGCCGAAACCGCACTTGCCGCACCCTTACCGCAAGCCCCATAGACATTGCATGGGGCTTGCCGCAAGTGTGCCGCAAGTGACGCGGTTATGCGGTAATCGCGGCAGATGCGTTTTTTTCACCGCATCTGTCGCGATTTGAAAAAACCGCTGATGTGAAAGGGGCCTTATATACAGAAATATATTTCATCTCTTGTGTTTAGTCTACATTGGACACTACTTTTTCATCATCTTCTAAACTCTATGACTGTCTTCTCTACTGAATCTGATTGTATTATAATTAACATTAATTTTTTACCTTTTGATTCTCTATTTCCAGTGAAAAATGAACTTATGGAAGACTTTGCGCAGAACTCCAGTGAATCATCCATAGGTAAATTCCCATCAATAATTAAGTCTTCAATGCTTCTTTTATGTTTCCCTATAACTTCATTCCTCTGAAACCATGCAGATGTGCATCCCAGGGCACAACAAAACGAATGTTAAAGGGGACCTAGCATTAGAAAATGACCTATTTTTTAAATAAGGTTTTGTGTTAAATGTAATTTTCCTCCACATCACAATTTGTGTTAAAATTATATAAATTTTGCAATTTTCACACTCTTAAGGCCCTGATTCGTTAAGACTGGCATCTCGCATTCCATTTTTAATGAGAGCAGTGCTTTTGAATTCATTAAGAGGTGCAGGCATTTACCGAATTTGGCTCATGTTAACAGTGACGTATTTGGAGCGCAAAGGGCTGGGGTCCTCAACAGCTGGGCCAGGAGTTAGGATCATGGGGGCAGCATCCTATGCTGTGGTCCTGACTCACGTTGAAGAGGGAGAGTAAAAGTGGAGAAATAAAAGCTATAAAGAAATAAGAATTTGTAATGCCAGATATGGCTGGCACAGCAGGAGATCCCTGCGAGATAGATGGAGTGGCAGTGCAGTTGTTAAACCCTTCCCAACCAGGGCTGGCTCCCAGGGGATGGTGGTGATGGAGGTAGTAGTAGTGGTACAGAGTAGGAAAGAAATGAACAGCAGGAAATAGTCTTTTGCTTTACCATTTACTGAAGTGCAGTGTCCAGGATGGTGTTACTAGACCTTCTAAGCCTAAGTATCCTAGGGCCTGATGCCCTGCCTTGTATCTGGTCCCTCAGGGCAGCCCGGCTCGCTCCTGACTGAACCTCTCCTCTTGCATAACCCAGCCTTACTACCCAGCTAACCCCTCCCTCCAACCAGAAATTGAGGCACAAGCCCAAATAAGGCCCTTTCAGAGCTCAGCTTTCTAGTTGAAGTTCAGGCTGTGTTAAATGCTTCAGATTTCCAGCAGAGAATGCTCCAATTCTTCCCAGGCGCAGTGCCTCCGATAACCTCCAGGAAGCCACGGGTGAACACAAGGGAGATTGCAGACGCCCCGTGCTCACGGTCAGTGTTCGGTGCGGCTTCTTGCTACATTCACCCGCTGGCAATGGCTTCCGCCTCCGTAGCAATAAATTAATATGCTGCAGATATGTGGAAGCTCTGCAATCTTCACCGCAGATGAAATAACGCTGCAGAGGGGAGAAGCACAGTTGGCATGAAATTTCTAGAAATCCCATCCACTCTGCTTGTACTGTACAAAACACTGCTATTCTGGATCGTGTGCACACAGCCTTAGACAATATGTCGTTTTCTGATAATTGCTTCTTTTTAAGTTGATTTGGAGGCCATGTGAAGATTGTTTCTTTATGATGTCCTGACTCGGTTTAGGTCTTTGGGTTTTT
Source organism: Allobates femoralis (assembly GCA_033576535.1). Taxonomy (NCBI): domain Eukaryota; kingdom Metazoa; phylum Chordata; class Amphibia; order Anura; family Aromobatidae; genus Allobates; species Allobates femoralis. Next base: position 62,555,272 of record JARQOC010000003.1, read on the forward strand.
CAATGACTTCATCTTGGTTTCTATGATTGTCTCCTACCATCTTGTTAATGTTAAGTTCTCTTCTGCTTGAACTTTTTCAAACATGATAATCTTTTCCATAATTGTCTTATAGTTTTATCAAAATGCACTTCTGTATATTGCTAGATCAACATGAGCGACTTCTATGACTTTTTAATCTTCCACATCGCACCCGTAGATCATCTCTCAATATACCATAGACTAGACAAATGTTTCTTTTATAGACTTTTCTTTTGCAGATCTTATATGTTTCATCATTAACAATCATTTAGCAACAATGTTTCTTGTGTCATTAGCTTTTTATTCTGTTTGCCTAAATTTTCCAATGTTGCGCTTGCAGTGTTAAATGGCGATGAACCCACTGATGTCCAGGAGCAGGACTGCAATGAACCTTCCACAGGTGGATAGATATTCTTGTATGAGGATATGATTTTTTGACAATGCAGGACTTAAAGGGGTTGTCCACTAATAGGTCAACCTCTTCTGTTTACACATGTCTCCCCCAGGTAAAATAAAAAAGCCTATACTCACCTCCTGTGCTGGCACCGTTCCGGTGGTGTAGATACACGCGTTCCAGGGACTCACTAGACTTTGTGATGTCATGTGAGCTCCATGTCCAATCAACGCCGACTTCTTTCGCCAAACCTTCGTACACAGGAGCAATCAACAGGCAGCTCACCTCTCACTTTTTATTAATTACAGGAGGACGGAGAGGAGTCGGCAGTTATTGTACGCGGGGCTCGTGTGACGACACAACTTCACGTGAACCCCGGAAACGCAAGTACCAACACCACTGGAATGGTGCCAGTACAGGAGGTGAGTACAGGCTATTTTTTTGTATTTTACCTGGGGGAGACATGTGGAATCCAAAATGGGTTTTCCTAGTAGTGAACAACCCCTTTAAAAGAATGTAAAGTGAATATACAACAGACGTTCTTCTTGGTAGACAGTCTATATAGATAACGTGTCTGTCTGAATAAGGGGCAAGTGAGAAATATACTTCTAAAGATCTGTGTTGAATGTAAGACTATAATGCAAGTGCACTCAAATTACAAAAGATCTTTTAAAGTGTTATTCCTAACATTGCAGTTTATCACCTATCCATAGAATAGTTCATAATTTGCTGATCAGTTGAGGGTCCGACTATTGGGACTCTCGCCAATCACCAAAACAATGCCTCATCTGAATGGAGCAGTGAGCGGCGCAAGTACAGCTCCACTCCATCCATTCTCTATAGGATTCCTGGTGACAGCTGAGCCTACCGTGTCATTCATTGTCCGTATTCATCTCCCTCTCTGGCATCTTGTGTGCACAACCATTGGTCTATTCCGATGAAGAACTCTAGAGCCCTGTTATCGGTTCAGTGGGAATCCCTGAGCTCGGACCTTCACTGATTAGCAAATTATAATTCATCCCATGGATATGTGATAATTTGCAATCCCTTCAGGTTTTTAGTGAAATCAGTGACCATCTATTGTATATGGTGGACATTTACATTGACAGATGTCAGAAGAAAGAAATATGAGGTATGTTGGATTTCAACATTCCCTGTCCTTTATTCTCATTGGAGATGAGCCACTGATAAAGGTTTATTATCCAGCAATGTATTTACCTATTTAGCTGAAGGTACTTGTGTATTGGGGAGGATCTTGGAATTGCAGAAAAACCCCATCACATTATTTTGGACAAAACAAGATGAACCCATGTATGATTCACTATTATATCTCTACATGTTTTCATTTTATGTTTTACACTAATGTTCTTTATAGTAAGTTTTAACCCCTTAGTGACGGAGCCAATTTCCACCTTAATGACCGGACCATTTTTTGTAATTCTGACCACTCTCCCTTTATGAGGTAATATCTCTGGAACGCTTCATTGGATCCGAGCGATTCTGAGATTGTTTTTTCGTGAGATATTGGGCTTCATGTTGGTAGTAAATTTAGGTCGATCATTTTTGCGTTTATTTGTGAAAATATTAAAAAATTGGCAAAAATTTTGAAAATTTCACCATTTTCAAATTTTGAATTTTTATTCTGTTAAACCGGAGCGTTATGTGACACAAAATAGTTAATAAATAACATTTCCCACATGTCTACTTTACATCAGCGCAATTTTGGGGAAAAAAATTTTTGGGGTTAGGACGTTATAAGGGTTCAAAGTTCATCAGCAATTTCTCATTTTTCCAGCAAAGTTTACAAAACCATTTTTTTAGTGACCACATCACATTTGAAGTCCCTTTGAGGGGTGTACACGACAGAAAACACCCAAAAGTGACACCATTCCAAAAACTGCACCCCTCAAGCTACTCAAAACTACATTCAAGAAGATTATTAACCCTTCAGGTGCTTTACAGGAACTAAAGCAAAGTGGAAACAAAAAATGGACATTTTAATTTTTCCAACAAAAATGTTCTTTTAGCCTCAATTTTTTAATTTTCACATGGGCAACAGGATAAAATGCATCCTAAAATTTGTTGGGCAATTTCTCCTGAGTACACCGATACCTCATAAGTGGTCATAAACCACTGTTTGGGCGCACGGCAGGGCTCAGAAGGAAGGGAGCGCAATTTGATTTTTGGAGCTAAGTTTCCATTCAAAAAGTCAAATGGCGCTCCTTCCCTTTCGAGTCCTGCCATGCGCCCAAACAGTGGTTTATGAGCACATATAAGGTATCGGTGTACTCAGGAGAAATTGCCCAACAAATTTTAGGATGCATTTTATCCGGTTGCTCATGTGAAATGTAAAAAATTGAGGACAAAAGAAAGTTTTTGTGAAAAAAAATATACTTTTTCATTTGTACGGATCAATTTGTGAAGCACCAGAGGGTTCAAAGTGCTCACTATGCATCTAAATAAATTCCTTGGGGTGTCTAGTTTCCAAAATGGGGTCACTTGTGGGGGAGCCCCAATGTTTAGGCACACGAGGGCTCTCAATATGCGACATGGTGTCCGCTAACAATTTGAATGGAAAATTAGCTCCAATTGTTAGCGGAGACCATGTTGCGTATGGAGAGCCCCTGTGTGCCTAAACATTGGAGCTCCCTCACAAGTGACCCCATTTTGGAAACTAGACCACCCAAGGAACTTATCTAGATGGGTGATGAGCACTTTGAACCCAGAGGTGCTTCACAAATGAAACCATAAAAATGAAAAAAGAAACTTTTTGTGGAAAAGAAAGTACTTTTTCATTTTTACGGATCAATTTGTGAAGCACCTGGGGGTTCAAAGAGCTCACTATGCATCTAAATAAATTCCAGGGGATGTCTAGTTTCCAAAATGGGGTCACTTGTGGGGGAGCTCCAATGTTTAGGCACACAGGGGCTCTCCATACGCGACATGGTGTCCGCTAACTATTGGAGCTAATTTTCCATTCAAATTGTTAGCGGACACCATGTCGCATATGGGGAAGCCCCTGTGTGCCTAAAAATTGGAGCTCCCCCACAAGTGACCCCATTTTGGAAACTAGACCCCCCAAGGAACATATCTAGATGCATAGTGAGCACTTTCATACCCCAGGTGCTTCACAAATTAGTCCATAAATGAAAATAAAAGAAGATTTTTGTGAAAAAAAAATTACTTTTTCATTTTTATGAATCAATTTGTGAAGCACCTGGGGGTCCAAAGTGCTCCCTATGCATCTGAATAAATTCCTTGGGGTGTCTAGTTTCCAAAATGGGGTCACTTGTGGGGAGCTTCAATGTTTAGGCACACAGGGGATCGCCATACACGACATAGTATCAACTTACAATTCCAATTGTTAGCGGACACCATGTCACGTATGGAGAGCCCCTGTGTGTCTAAACATTGGGGCTCCCCCACAAGTGACCCCATTTTGGAAACTATACGCCCCAAGGAACTCATCTAGATGCATAGTGAGCACTTTGAACCCCCAGGTGCTTCACAAACTGATCCGTAAAAATGAAAAAGTACTTTCTTTTCCACAAAAATTGTCTTTTTTCATTTTTATGGATCAATTTGTGAAGCATCTGAGGGTTGAAAGTACTCATTATGCATCTAGATATGTTCCTTGGGGGGTCTAGTTTCCAAAATGGGGTCACTTGTGGGGAGCTCCAATGTTTAGGCACACAGCGGCTCTCCATATGCGACATGGTGTCCGCTAACAATTTGAATGGAAAATTAGCTCCAATAGTTAGCGGACACCATGTCACGTATGGAGAGCCCCTGTGTGCCTAAACATTGGAGCTCCCCCACAAGTGACCCCATTTTGGAAACTAGACGCCTCACGGATTATGTCTAGTGGTATAGTGAGCATTTTGAAGCTACAGCTACTTCACAGAATTTGATAACGTCATATTGAACATTTTCTTTTTTTCACACAATTTCTCACTTTTAGGGTACTTTCACATCAGCGGTTTTTGCCGTTCACGGCAGATGCGGTAAAAAAAACCGCATCTGCCGCGATTACCGCATAACTGCTGCACTTGCGGCACAGTTGCGGCAAGCCCCATAGAATGTCTATGCGGGCTTGCGGCAGGTGCGGCAAGTGCAGTATCAGCACTTGCGGCAGATGCGGCAACAAAAAAAACACGGCTGACCGCGGTTTTTTTTCGCGGCTGCACCTGCTGCAAGTGCCGAAACCGTACTTGCCGCACCTGCCGCACAGTTACCGCAAGCCCCATAGACATTGCATGGGGCTTGCCGCAAGTGCAGCGGTTATGCGGTAATCGCGGCAGATGCTTTTTTTTCACCGCATCTGCCGCGATCGGCAAAAGCTGCTGATGTGAAAGCAGCCTTAGAGCATGTGCACAAGATCCGGAGACACCGTGTCCTGGTCGTCTCCTCTCCTGCATTTTTTTTCTAGTAGTTCTTTATTAAATTTTTTAGAAAAAATGACGTGGGGCTTCGCCACACTTTTGGTCCAGCCAGGTACAGCAGGCAGCTACGGGCTGCCACCCACCCCTTCTGCCTAGTTTTACCTGGCTGGAAACCAAAAATATAGGGAAGCCCTTTTTTTTTTTAATTATTTCATGAAATAATTTAAAAAAAAAACGGCGTGGGCTTCGCCATGTTTTTGGGCCAGCCAGGTACAACTAGGCAGCTGGGGGCTGGAATCCTCAGCGTAGGGAGGCCCAAGCTTTCTGGGCCCCCCCCCCCCGCTGCGAATTGCAGCCTGCAGCCGCCCCAGAAAATGGCGCATTCATAGAAGCGCCATTTTCTGGCGCTGTATCCAGCTCTTCCAGCTGCCGTGTAGCGGTGGCAGACTGGGTAATAAGGGGTTAATGCCAGCTTTTTGGCAGCTGGCACTAAGCCCGAGATTCATAATATAGGGCCAATGTTAGACCCGCCATTAGGAATCTCTAGTAAATTGTAAAGAAGACACAACACAGAGAAAGATTTTTTTATTAGAAAAAAAAACAAACACAATTTAGACCCCATCTTTATTTGTCTGTGGCGTCCGACGTAGTCCAGTGGGCGGTGATGTCCGACGTAGTCCAGTGGGCGGTCCCGCGATGTTTCTCGGTGTTATAGCATATGGGGGCATCCCCCATATGCTATAATAAGGCACTCTCCCAGGGGAATGATAGGTCATGAACGCTGTAAGTTCATGACCTATCACGATCCTGGGGTCACACAGAGATTAACGGATCTTCATAATAATCTCTAAGGGTACGTTTACACGCCGCAACCGCGGCGAGAAATATTGACGGCGATATGTCGCCTTGCAATAATCGCCGTTCAAAATCCCTCCCAATTGCGGCGTGTAATTGGGGAATTTGGCGGCGATATGTCGCCTCGCCACGGTCGCCTGATTTCAGAGCAGTGCACAGAGATCAGGCGACCGTGGCGAGGCGACAGATCGCCGCCAAATTTCCCAATTACACGCTGCAATTGGGAGAGATTTTGACGGCGATTATTGCAAGGCGACATATCGCCGTCAATATTTCTCTCAACGGTTACGGCATGTAAAGGTACCTCTGTGTGACTCCTGGATTGTGATGGGTCATGAACTTACAGAGTTCATGACTTAACCCTTGTTTGGCCTCAGGGGAATGATAGGTCATGAACTCTAAGGTCATGGCCCATCACAATCCAGGGACCACACAGGGGTAACTGATCTTCTTGATCTCTAAAGCAGATCACCATGAAGATCACTTAACCCCTGTGTGACCCCAGGGGAATGATAGGTCATGAACTCTGTAAGTTCATGACCTATCATTCCCCTGAGAGTGCGCGCAGCTCACACAGCTGCGCGCACAGAAGAGGAGACAGACTGCTGCTGGTGCCAGGATCCAGGAGCGGGACCCCAGGATCGGGACTCCAGGATCCAGGAGCGGGTGAGAGAGAGAGGAGGAGGGAAGCAGTAGGAGCGGTGCTGCAGGAGCGGGACCGGAGGAGCGAGGAGGGGAGCCGGAGGAGCGGGTAAGAGGAGCGGAGGAGAGGGTTAGAGGAGCGGGGCTGGAGGGGCGAGGAAGGGGCTGTGGGTATCAGAGGAGCGGGGCTGGAGGAGCGGAGGGAAGCTGGAGGACCGGAGGAGGGAAGCTGTAGGAGCGAGGAGGAGCGAGGCTGGAAGAGCTGGAGATGGGGGGCTGGAGGGGGTCGGAGGCTGCAGAAAGTGTTGGGGGGCACAGGGGGATGTGTCAGTCATGCGATCTGACTTGTGACATGTCAGATCGCATGCAGCTGCAGGGGAGGCGGCGCGTTTTTACATGCGCCGCCAATTTGAGATGGCCTGGGGGAGGGGTGGGGGGGTAAGGGGGGTAATCTCAGGCACAGGGGGTCTTAGGGGCCTTAGGGGTTAATGGATCACTTTGATCCGACATGTGTTTTCATGTCGGATCAAAGTGAAAGCATTTTTTACAAAGCACTTTCACTTTTGTAATGTGATGATCGGTAAACGGTGTTTACCGGTCATCACATTACAGGTGCGGGTACAAAAACAGCTAATTACTACTCTCTAGGGTGTCAGCTACAATCGGTACGCTGACACCCTAGAGGTATTAGCTCCAGGGGCGGCGCTACAGGGCATTTTCTAGCCGGACGTCTACAGACGTACGGCTGGGCTTTAGTACCCTGTTTTTCGGACGTCTGTAGACGTTAGGCTGTCGTCTAGGGGTTAAATTGTTTGTAAACTAATCTAACCTAACCTAAGTCAGGTTTCACTGATCCTTTCCCAGGTCCTAATGCAACAATATGGCTCATGGATATTAGAGGAATAGTGTTGTTCTCCTACGCCTCATTGGGGGACACAGGACAATGGGGTTATGCTATTTTGCCACTAGGAGGCGACACTAAGCAAATAAAAAAGCACAGTGGCTCCTCCCAGCAGTATATAACCCCCTGACTGGCACAGTTCAGACAGTTTTTTTGCTTAGTGTGTTAGGAGGTAGACACTGTTTGTTATTTTCTCATCATCGAGTTCCTTCAGACCGCTGCACCGTCCCTCCTCAGACCCCACAGTTGGGGCTCCGAGTGGTAGGTGATGGCCGGCTACTGCAGCATCGCTCCCCAGATCCCACAGTTGGGAATCTGGGTCTCAGGAGGTGTCCCCTGGTTCTATGGCCACAGCAGCACTGAAGACGGAGCGGCGCTGGGATGGTGGTCTGTTCCCCTGCCCCTTGTGGGTTCCAGGGTGGGGAGCCGTCTGGAGGTAGGTGCTGCGCTGTCCTCCGGTGTCCCCCTGTGCAATCCTGAGTGCGCTCCAGCTCCTGCGCTGTACTCCGCGCCGGCCCCCTTTCGGCCGGCGGCTTGGTGGCTGAATTTAGGCCCTGACTTTGGGCCTGTAATTTTTTTCACCGCCCCTAGTGTGAAGCGGCGTGGCCGGGAACGCCCCCGGCCAGCCCATAAGCCAATCGCATGGGTCCGCTCTAGGCTTCACTGGGGGGGAGTGGCCTAGCGCTCCCGCTTCCAGGGAGTTTCTGTGCTTCTGGGCGCCATCTTCAGCAGCAGAGGGACTTCTCCTCAGCGGGCCGGAGCTCTGCAGGGGGACACAGGATTCTGGGCAGCGCTGCGCTTTCAGGTGACAGGGTTCAGCAGTGGTTATTTCCTGCTGGAACCCTAAGCTGTATATTGTGCTCAGCAGTGAATTGTTTCATTCTGCTGCAGCATTGTCTGTCTGCTGGCACTCAGCAGTGTATACCTCTGTGTATAGCAGGGAGGATGTCAGACAAGAAGGGCAAGAGAGCACCAAAGGCCTTTAATGTGTACTATGCCTTTTGCACTGTGTGCAAGGCTGCGCTGCCCTGCAGTTGTTCTACTCCGCTCCGCAGGCCTGTGCCTCTAATTCTAAATTCCAGTCTCCAAGCAGGCGCCCGCTGGTGAGGTGGTGCCCGCTAGCGTCCCCGCTCCGCTGGAATGGGCCTTTGCATTGTCGCAGTCTGTAAGCCAATCCATACAGCAACTCTCTGAGACGCTGATCCGGGTTGTGCAGGCCCGTCCTTCGTCCAGCACATTGGACCAGCCGGGTTTTCCTGACAACTGTTCCGGTCAGGAGGAGTCACGCTCTCGTTGTCCTCCTTCCTTCCATACTTCTGGTAGGAAAAGGTTCCGCAGGGGGTCTCCCTCAGCTCCGTCTCAGGGGTCCCAGGTTTGCCCTTCAAGGAGTAGGTCCCGTGAATCACGCTTGTCTGGAGAGCTCTGTGATTTGGATGTGGAGGCGGATCTGGGTGTTCCTCTCGAGTCCGCTTCCTCTGATACCCTTGCCATGGTGGACAATCTGGTGTCGGCCGTTCATCAAGCCTTGTCTGTGGCTGGCCCTGCTCAGGTCGCTTCCTCAGACCATGTGATCTCTTTCAAGAGGCCCAAAAGGCCTCAGAAGGTTTTCTCTGATTTATCCTGAGATTCAGGAAGTTCTACTGAAACATTGGTCCTAGCCGGATAAACGGTTTGGTAATCGTAAGGCGATTGAGGCTCGTTATCCGTTTTTGCCAGCGGTAGCACAAGCTTGGTCAGATTCCCCCCAGGTGGATCCTCCGGTGTCCCGTCTGGCATCTAGGACCCTTCTTTCTTTTCCTGATGCGTCTATCAAGGACTCCACTGACCGTCAGCTGGAATAATTATCCAGATCGGTGTTCAAGGCTTCAGGATAGTCTCAGTCTCCCTCCTTTGCCTCCATGTGGGTGGCTAAGGCCATTGTGACCTGGGCGGGTGATTTACACTCCGCTTTACGTCACAGAGGTGCGGACCCCGAGTTGTTGGATATGGCGGCGCAGATCTCTGTAGTGGGGGGGTTCTGGTGCATGCGTCTATTGATGCGGCTAATTGCACTGCGGCTGCGGCTTCAAATGCCATCGCGATTCACCGAGCTCTTCGGCTTCGGGAGTGGAAGGCGGATTCGGCTTCGAAGAGGTTGCTCACTGCATGCCTTATTTAGGTGGTCGTCTTTTTGGAGAAAAGCTTATAAGCTGATCTTAGATGCTACGGGAGGTAAGAGTACATCACTGCCTCAGCAGAAACCCAAGCGTAAGTTCACCAAAGGTCAACAGGCGAGGTTCCGGTCCTTTCGGAACTCGTCAGGGTGGTCCGTTTCCCACCCTGCACAGTCGTCCCGTGCTCCGCGCACAGACAGGGGTTCCCAGGCTCCCAGTGAGTCGGGTTCCAGCTGGCAGCCCCGCAACAGACAGTCTAAGTCAAAGGAGTCCGGATCGCAGAGGTTGTCCTCTTCCTGACTCTGCTCTTCCGGAAGACGTCTCCCGAGTGGGCGGCCGACTTTCCCGCTTTCTGCTTGCCTGGCTCGCTGTTACAGACGATCAGTGGGTCCCGGACTTGGTGTCTTTCGGATACAGCATCAAGTTTCACACTCGTCTTCACAGAAGGTTCCTTCTTTCTCATACTCCAGGGAACACCGGACAAGAAAGACTCCTTCTTTCGGGCCATCGACTCCCTGCAGCGTGCGGGAGTCGTCGTTCCGGTACCTCGAAGCGAGCGGTTCCACGGATTCTATTCGAATCTGTTTATTGTGCCAAAGAAGGACTGTTCCTTCCGTCCTGTTTTGGATTTGAAACAGCTCAACAGGTTTGTCCAAGTCTGGCATTTTCGGATGGAATCCCTGGATTGTCAATCTACCAAAATCCTCTCCGGTTCCGCAAGATCACATTTCTAGGTATGATCCTGGACACGTCCGGGGACTTGTACTTCTTCCCCAGGACAAGGCTCATTCTCTGCGCTGTGCGATTCAGATGCTCCTGCATCCTGTCCCACATTCCCTTCGGTTCGCAATGCGGGTCTTGGGGAAGATGGTGGCGTCAATGGAGGCAGTGCCCTTTGCTCAGTGGCATCTTCGTCCATTGCAGTTGGCTCTCCTGGCTGCCTGGAATCGCAGTCTGTTCACTCTACATTGGATTTTCCGGCCGACGGCGGCGACGAGACTTTCTCTCCAATGGTGGCTGGTTCCGTCATCTCTCTCTCGGGGGAGATCCTTTCTTCCGGTCCGGTGGGTTTGTGTTAACCACCGATGCCAGTCTCCTCGGCTGGGGAGCGGTGTTTTGTCATTACACAGCCCAGGGTCAGTGGACCCCAGAGGAATCCTCTCTATCCATAAATATCTTGGAGATTCGAGCCATTTACCTGGCGCTGAGTTTTCATCATCTCCTGAGGGGCCATCACATTCGCATTCAGTTGGACAACGCCACGGCGGTGGCTTATGTCAACCATCAGGGCGGAACGCGCAGCAAGTCAGCAACGCGGGAAGTGGAGCCGATTCTTCGTTGGGCCGAATCATCGGGGGCGGCTCTATCGGCGGTTCACATTCCGGAGATCAAGAATTGGGCGGCGGATTTTCTCAGTCGTCAGGGACTTGTGTCAGGAGAATGGGCTCACCATCCAGATGTATTCGATCGGATCTGCGATCGGTTTGGGATCCCGGATGTGGAACTCATGGCGTCGCAGATGAACACGCAGGTTCCCGCCGCCTTTGCCCGCTCTCGAGATCCCTGTGCTCTGGGAGCAGATGCTCTGGTCCAGAGCTGGACACAGTTTTGTCTCCCATACGTCTTTCCTCCTCAGGCCCTCATTCCCAGGGTGGTGCAGAAAATCAGAACAGAGATCGTGGTATGCCGATCTCGTGCAACTTGCCGCAGACGTTCCATGGCAGCTGCCGGACCGTCTGGATGTTCTCTCCCAGGTCCCATTTCGTCACCAGAACTCAGGGGCTCTTCGTTTGATGGTCTGGCCCTTGAGACCCGACTTTTGACTCAGGCGGGATTTTCAGGGGAGGTTGCGCGCACTATGGCTTGCGCGAAAAACCCGTTTCTGCTCGTATTTACCACCGGACTTGGAAAGCTTTTTTCACCTGGTGCGATTCGGGAGGTCTCCCGCCCTTGCATTTTTCCCTTCCAGTGGTTCTAGGGTTCCTTCAGGCTGGGCTGGACAAGGGGCTTTCCCTTGGTTCTCTTAAGGGCCAGGTTTCGCCCTATCTTTTTCAACGCAGATTGGCCACGAAGCACCAGGTTCGTACTTTTTTGCAGGGTGTTTCTCGTATCGTGCCACAGTATAGGAGGCCTTTGGAGGCCTGGGACTTGAATCTGGTCCTGGACGTGCTTCCGAAGCCCCCTTTCGAACCTCTCGGGGAAGTCTCTTTGCTGCTTCTCTCGCAGAAGGTGGTTTTTCTTGTGGCAATCACTTCCATTCGGAGGGTATCTGAACTAGCAGCACTTTCCTGTAAGGCACCTTTCCTTACATTTCATCAGGATAAGGTGGTGCTGCGGCCGGTGCCGTCTTTTCTTCCCAAAGTGGTTTCATCTTTCAATTTGAATGAGGACATTGTCCTTCCATCTTTCTGTCCGGCTCCGGTGCGCCGCATTGAAAGGGCGCTGCACACCCTGGATCTGGTCCGGGCACTGAGACTCTACATGTCTAGAACAGCACCCTTCAGGAAGACGGATTCCCTGTTCGTCCTTCCAGAGTGTCATCGGAAAAGGGATGGCTGCTTCCAAGGCCACTCTTGCCCGGTGGATTAAGCTTACTATTTCAAGAAGCTTATTCTTCCCGCAATTTGCCCATTCCATCGGGGTTGCGGGCTCACTCCACTCACGCGATGGGTGTCTCCTGGGCCATTCGGCACCAGGCTTCGCCTGAGCAGGTGTGCAAGGCTGCCACCTGGTTCAGCCTACATACTTTTGCAAAACACTATCGTGTTGATACTCAGGCAGATGCGAGTCTGGGTAGACGCATCCTGCAGGCAGCGGCTGCTAGTCTGTAGACTGCGTTTTTCAGTTGTGGATGTTTATTCTCACCAGGGACTGCGTTAGGACGTCCCATCGTCCTGTGTCCCCCAATGAGGCACAGGAGAAAAGAAGAATTTTGTGTACTCACCATAAATTCCTTTTCTCTTAGCCTCTAATTGGGGGACACAGCACCCTCCCTGTGGCCGGCTGGCCTTGTTGTGTTGGTGTTCTTTAGTTTTTTAGTTCCTGTTTGCCTTATCGGCTTTTATATTGTTTCCTCCTACTGCTTTAGCACAAAACTGGCTGAACTGTGCCAGTCAGGGGGTTATATACTGATGGGAGGAGCCACTGTGCTTCTTTTTCATTTGCTTAGTTTCGCCTCCTAGTGGCAGAATAGCATAACCCCATCGTCCTGTGTCCCCCAATTAGAGGCCCACATCTAGTTTAAATTCTATCAACAAGAGAGAATAAACAATTGTGACTTTATTATAAAAAAATATCCTGTAAGATCCATTACTGACAGGTCAGTCCTAGAAGGTCTATCCATAGTGCTGACGCGTTTCAGTCCCTACACACCCTAGGTCATTTTGCGGGCTGCCCATTACAGACAGGTCAGTCCTAGAAGGGCCATCCATAGCGCTGTCGCGTTTCAGTCCTTACGCACCCTAGGTCATTTTGCGGGCTGCCCATTAGACAGGTCAGTCCTTGAAGGGCCATCCATAGCGCTGACGCGTTTCAGTCCCTATGCCCCCTAGTCATTCTTTAGTATATCCTGACTTCATGATACGATAGGAGCTGCTGTTTTTTTACAACACTCCTAAAACTTCATAAACCAGCACGGAATAAAGTTAATATAAAAACCCTTTCCAGCATTAAAAAAACAAAACGGCACTCAACAACAGTCTGTATTACTGCGTGGTCCCCCCGCACAGGATTAGGGTTCAGTTTTTTGCAGTGTGAGCACCATTCTGGAGGTCTGCTCACCTCCAGACACAGAACACTGAGTGAATCCAGAGGTCTTCACCCTAGGCTGGATATATGTGAACAGCCATCCCAACTCATCTGACTGTTCACAAATAAACCTGGCCCTTGTCAGGACTGATTAACCCTCTAGGCACAAAGCATGCTGGAGCCTCCATCCAGGTTCCACATCACTGAAGCTAACAACATCACTGAAACAAATCTCCACTCCAGGATTTTACCATTGACCATCTTACGAGCCTTACTCTAGAACTTAATATTGCCACCAGTCAGACTGTTTACTACTTTTGTACTACTACTACCGTACTACTATGATAAGATTTATTTTTTTTTTTTTTGCAACGTTTATTTGTGTTTTTTGGTGTTTTATATATTACAATCTGTATTGAAAATAAGTAAAAAACTTGCAAATTTTCACACTATCCACAGGGGATTTTTTTAGACCCCCAAATTCCTATTATTTAAGGAGATTCACATGTACATTAGCGACAGTGGTCACAACCCGACCCTATCCTTTGTACTGAAGTGTCTGATGAGCATGTGCAAATGTCATTGTGAATGGAGGTGGAGCTGGGTCGGGTGTGACATCGCGTATTGTTATTGGTGAATCCTGCGTTATCAGCTGTGACTAGAGATGTCACCTGTCAATGTAATCCTGCCTGTGATGAAAATGAGACTGCTGAAAATTAATCCTGAAAGAAAAGGAAGTCTGGGTCTAAAAAAGCCCTAGTGGCCAGCAGTGTGAAAAATGCAAAATTATTAAATATTTACATTTTTTTTTTTTTTTTAATAAGTCATTTTCTGATGATCACTTCACTTTGGATTGCCACCTCTTTAGAAAAGCTGAAAACCTAAAATAACCGTCACTTCTACACTCAGCCCTCAACTTCTTTCAAAGTAGTAGATTAAAGAAATTATACAGCTGCCCTCAATGAACTAGAATATCATGAAAAAGGTCATTTATTTCAGTAATTCAATACATAAAGTGAAACACATATATTATATAGAGTCATTACACACAGAGTGATCTATTTCAAGTGTTTATTTCTGTTAATGTTGATGATTATGGCTTACAGCCAATGAAAACCCAAAGGTCATTATCCCAAAAAATTAAGGTAGAGAGGATGAAGGGTTGAAAACTGCGCTGCTGTATTCCATGAGACATCAAAGGGTGAATATAATATTGATTTATTAGTCCACACATTTCAGGGCTCCCAGAAACGCCCTGAAACATGACAATATGATATTGATTTGTCCTGAAGATGACTAATAAATCAATTTTATATTCACCCTTTAATGTCTCATGGAATACGGCAGTGCGGTTTTTAACCCTTCATCCTCCCTACTTTATAGGACCCACGCTGGGGACTGCAGAAGCCATGATCTGCTTTTATAGTGGTTGTGACTCTCACAACCACACACGGTGAAACCTCTGATACCTATTTAGGTCATATTTTAGCTCTCAGACCCTTCATCCTCTCTACTTTAATTTTCTGAGATAATAACCTTTGGGTTTTTATTGGCTGTAAGCCATAATCATCAACATTAACAAAAATAAACACATAAAATAGATCACTCTGTGTGTAATGACTCTATAGAATGCGTTTCACTTTGTGTATTGAATTATTGAAATAAATTAACTTTTTGACAATATTCTAATTCATTGAGATGCTCCTGTACATATAGAGGTTATGTGTGATGGTGAATTTGTATCTGCATTTGTTCGACGAAGTTTGTTTTCGGTTATGGATGGACTTTTTCACCTCCACTGTCCTACTCCACAGGTTCAGTTGACACATTGCCATTTCCGGTCAGAAAATGCAGATTGCAGCCCATTAGTTACTCTGAGCCACCTGACCTTGATTTGGAATTGAAAGATGGACGAATAGAACGAAAAGGTTTGTGTTCTGTAACCTGTAAATCAAGATGATGACTTATCCATAAAGTACAATCTTGCTAAGTTTTCTATAACTCCTGACTTATAGCTATATACATTTTATTATAAAAGCTTATTTTGTAGACAAAGTTGAGTAGCATAGTCTTCATGGCTGAGGAAGGTGAATTACGTGGCCATTGTGATCCATCTATATGTTCACATTGATCCCCACAGATATTCTGTATATACAGGGGTGTAACTACAATGACACTCGCACCCGGGCTCTGGAGTCTAGGGGGGCTCCAAAAGTCCATTTGGCCTATAGAAAAACACCATTACTATTAAAAACGGGCAGTAATTGGGGCCCCTTGAAGCTTTTGCGCCGGGGCCCACAAACTGGATGGATGTGTCTGGCCATCCAGGGACATGGTCTGATCATACCACATCTCCTGTTCCTCATCTGCTGCAGTCAGGAGCTCGCACTCTGTGTACACCACGCCCCCTTTCCCTTATATGGTTACATGCCCCGTATTTAGTGTAAAGACGGATCTGACTGATAATGAACATATGTCTGCTTCACACACATAGTAGTGGGGACACCTTGTGGAAGGTTTATGAACTGTTTTCAACAAGAATTTTCTAATAAAGTATATTTGAAAGTTTAATATAATCATTTGCTCTACATTTTTATTAAATAAAAATTTAAACAGCGGTTATGCTTTAAGCAGATTTTTGTTGTATTAGGACTCAGTGGCTGATATGTGCAAATATTGAAATAATTACTTTATTTTTTGTTCAAATCTTCAAGTTGCAGAAAACTCAAAAAGGCACAAACATGGAAGAGGTAAAATTCAAACCAACATCCCTTGCTTTACTAAGGACAGGATTAATCTAAAGGACAAGCTCAATGCATTACAAGGTTTGTGCCTAATTTTTGACTTCAAAATAAATGTAGAGTTTAGAAAACATTTGTTACATGCCAATCATGAGTTGTTCTTATTAAGACCCTCCTTTATTATAAGGGACTATATCATTCAAAAAAATGTTAAATCAGACTGTATTATATATACAGTGCCTTGTGAAAGTATTTGACTCCCTTGAACTTTTCAACCTTATGCCACATTTCAGGCTTCAAACATAAAGATATACATTCTCTTTTTTTTTTTTTTCTTCAAGAATCAACAACAAGTGGGACACAATCATGAAGTGGAACGAAATTTATTGGATATTTTAAACTTTTTTAACAAATAAAAAACTGAAGAGTGGGGGGTGCAATATTATTCGGCCCCTTGAGTTAATACTTTGTAGCGCCACCTTTTGCTGCGATTACAGCTGCAGTCTCTTGGGGTTTGTCTCTATCAGTTTTGCACATCGAGAGACTGAAATTGTTGCCCATTCTTCCTTGCAAAACAGCTGGAGCTCAGTGAGGTTGGATGGAGAGCGTTTGTGAACAGCAGTTTTCAGCTCTTTCCACAGATTCTACATTGGATTCAGGTCTGGACTGTGACTTGGCCATTCTAACACCTGGATACATTTATTTTTGAACCATTCCATTGTAGATTTTGCTTTATGTTTCGGATTATTGTCTTGTTGGAAGATAAATCTCCATCCCAGTCTCAGGTCTTTTGCAGACTCCAGCAGGTTTTCTTCCAGAATGGTCCTGTATTTGGCTCCGTCTATCTTCCCATCAATTTTAACCATCTTCCCTGTCCCTGCTGAAGAAAAGCAGGACCAAACCATGATGCTGCCACCACCATGTTTGACAGTGGGGATGGTGTTTTGAGGGTGATGAGCTGTGTTACTTTTATGCCAAACATATAATTTTGCATTGTGCTCAAAAATTTCAATTTTGGTTTCATCTGACCAAAGTGCCTTATTCCACATGTTTGGTGTCTCCCAGGTGGCTTGTCAATTACAGAGACAAAGAGTTGACAAATAAGGCAGCACTCCCACACAATTATATGAATGCAAAAAGTATTTTTATTTAGACAGTGGAATCACACTTTAGATAAAAAGGTGGCTTGTGACAAACTTCAAACGAGACTTTTTAAGGATATTTTTGAGAAATGTCCTTCTTCATGCCACTCTTCCATAAAGGCCAGATTTGTGCAGTGTGCGACTGATTGTTGTCCTATGGACAGACTCTCCCACCTCAGCTGTAGATCTCTGCAGTTCATCCAGAGTGATCATGGGCCTTTTGGCTGCATCTCTGATCAGTCTTCTCCTTGCTCGAGATGAAAGTTTAGAGGGACGGCCGGGTCTTGGTAGATTTGCAGTGGTCTGATACTCCTTCCATTTCAATATGATTGCTTGCACAGTGCTCCTTGAGATGTTTAAAACTTGGGAAAGCTTTTTGTATCCAAATCCGGCTTTAAACTTCACCACAACAGTATCTCGGACCTGCCTGGTGTGTTCCTTGGTCTTCATGATGCTCTCTGCACTTGAAATAGAACCCTGAGACTATCACAGATCAGGTGCATTTATACAGAGACTTGATTACACGCAGGTGGATTCTATTTATCATTACCAGTCATTTAGGACAACATTGGATCATTCAGTGATCCTCACTGAACTTCTGGAGTGAGTTTGCTGCACTGAAAGTAAAGGGGCCGAATAATATTGCACGCCCCACTTTTCAGTTTTTTATTTGTTAAAAAAGTTTAAAATATCCAATAAATTTCACTCCACTTTACAATTGTGTCCCACTTGTTGTTGATTATTCACGAAAAAATGTAAATTTACTGAAACGTGGCAAGAGGTTGAAAAGTTCTAGGGGGCTGAATACTTTTACAAGGCACTGTATATGTATATGTGTATATATAATATACAGTGCGTTGTGAAAGTATTCAGTCCCCTTGAATACTTTATGTATTAGTAATCACATTTTTAGACTTGTCCTTCCTGTCCTCTCAAGTGGACTTTTCAGTAGGCTCCTTATCATAGCATTTCATGGTTTTTAAGGTTGGCTGGTATTAGGCCCCCATGCTGGTTTATAGCCCCCCTCCCCCATCCTGGTATTAGGCCCCCATGTTGGTTTATAGCCCCCCCCATACTGGTATTAGGCCCCCATGCTGGTTTATAGCCCTCCCACCCTGGTATCAGGCCCCCATGCTGGCACACACACACAAAAATAAACTCTTTAACTCACTGAGTGATCGCTTGCCTTCCAGCACAGCCCTGTTCTCCTGTCTGACTCCCAGGCATCTGATCACGTGAGCGGTGTGCGCAGCGATCACTTTCCTGCATCGCTCACGTTATCAGATGCAGTGACAGACAGGAAGACACCCCGCGGTTCTGGGAACGATGACGAGGTGATTTAAAATGCCCACACAGGATCGCTAGAGGCTGCAGAAGCAGTGGGAGGTTACGTGGGAGCGCTCTTTAGACTCATATAATATTCACTTCACTCCCCCCGCTCACCTCTCAGCGCCGGATTTAGTACTGAGGTGATGGGCGGGGAGTGAAGTGAATATTATAGGAGTCTAATGAGCGCGCCCACGTGACCTCCCGCTTCCTCTGCAACCTGCTCCCATCAGGTCCTACCTGCTCCAGTCTCCTGTCCTGATGTGAGGTAAATGGCCTTGCCAGCCACGGGGCCCCTTACAGGAGTCAGGCCCTGACGGCGGCCCTGCCTTTACATGAGGTAAGTGACATGGATAATCAGGAGAACTTTACTACATTTCTAATTGGAGGGTTTTCTAATATAATTATTATTACATCTACTACATATTGGGAGATGAGAATAACCCTTTAAAGGGTTTATCCGGGCTTTTGCTAAAAATTATATGTGTATCTAGGCTGCAAAATGTTGACAATTTGCAATATACTTGCTATCAACATTTTGCAGTTACCTAGATATCACATATTTGTGGCTGGAGGAGAACGTCTAGGGGGTGTGTTTGTGCAAGTAAATGGATGTTTCCTCCCAGTATCCTACAAACACGCCCCCCTCCCCCACTGTTTAGTATGACCAGCCACCCCCAGGATCTTACAGGCCCGCCACCTCCCCCAGTGTATAGTATGTCCAGCCACCCCAGGATCTTACAGGCCCACCACCTCCCCCAGTGTATAGTATGGCCAGCCACCCCCAGGATCTTACAGGCCCGCCACCTCCCCCAGTGTATAGTATGGCCAGCCACCCCCAGGATCTTACAGGCCCGCCACCTCCCCCAGTGTATAGTATGGCCAGCCACCCCCAGGATCTTACATGCCCGCCACCTCGCCCAGTGTATAGTATGGCCAGCCACCCCCAGGATCATACAAGCCCACCACCTCCCCCAGTGTATAGTATGGCCAGCCACCACCAGGATCTTACAGGCCCGCCACCTCCTCCAGTGTATAATATGGCCAGCCACCCCCAGGTTCTTACAGGCCCGCCACCTCCCCCAGTGTATAGTATGGCCAGCCACCCCCAGGATCTTACAGGCCTGCCACCTCCACCAGTGTATAGTATGGCCAGGCACCCCCAGGATCTTACAGGCCCACCACCTCCTCAAGTGTATAGTATGGCCAGCCACCCCCAGGTTCTTACAGGCCCGCCACCTCCCCCAGTGTATAGTATGGCCAGCCACCCCCAGGATCTTACAGGCCTGCCACCTCCACCAGTGTATAGTATGGCCAGGCACCCCCAGGATCTTACAGGCCCACCACCTCCTCAAGTGTATAGTATGGCCAGCCACCCCCAGGATCTTACAGATCTGAACATCCATGAGTATATTGAGTATGTCCTCAATATACAATACTGTAAGACATAAGTTCTTGAAGTTAAAGTAAAACAAGCTGTTTAAGACAGGAGAAATGAACTGGGGATCAAGATATTGCAGAGACAATTCTACAGAGTGGGAACAGGTAAAAAAATCCATTCTTTGCGAAAGATGGAGGGAGACCTATTGTAAGCTCATGCACACAGCATTATATGTTTTCCATATTCCCTCCTCTCCTAGATTCCCTGCCAGGATTACAGCATTGCCCTAAGTGCGGAGTGCGTTCACCGAATCTGGCCCGGGGTGTGAAAATGCAGGGCAGTTAGAGGACTGGACACAGGTTGGGGAACAGGTCCAATCATGCTGGGGAATCCAACTCCCACAAACACCACAAGCCATGCTCTTTCATCAGTTAAGACCCCCAGAGACTCAACCCAGAGGGGTTAAAGAAAAGATCCCTAAAAACATTCACACATTCTTAGTTGTAGCCCTACGTGGTTTAATGGGTGAATGGCTTAAACCAAGCATCCCATCAATGGTGGTGATAATATCCCAGATGAAACACTTACTGGGAATTTAATTAATAGAAGTGGAAAGGAGTAAGGAAAGTATTTCCGCTGTGGAAAACATTGATTGGTTTTCACTATAGACCTCACGAAATATCAAGAATGATCAGTCCCTTCCGCCACAAGAATGGTATTGTCTGGAGGATCTGAGCGGGACGTTGGGGGCATTGGGAACTAAGCCAGATGTATAATGTCTGTTAAAGATACAGCATATTTTACCATAGAACGACACGCTTCACTACACAAAATACAGGAACGAGTCCTGACCTCATTCCCTTTGACAATCTTTGGGGTGAGCTGAAATCTGCCATTGAGAAAAAGAACCCTGCAAACATTCAAGAGTTTGACCAAACTGCAAAGGACCGCGGTTTTTTTCGCTGCCGCACCTGCCGCAAGTGCAATACCGCACTTGCCGCATCTGCCGCAAGTCCCCCTATACTTCCTATGGAAAAAACCGCAACCGTGCCGCAAGTGGAACGGTTATGCGGCAAACGCGGCAGATGCGGTTTTTTCACCGCATCTGCCGCGAATTACGAAAAACGCTGATGTGAAAGCACCCTTAGATTGCAATGTTTGAGGGCGTTTCTGGGAGGCCTGAAACACGCTGACTAATAAATCGATATTATATTCACCCTTTGATGTCTCGTGTAATACGGCAGCGCTGTGTTTATCCTTCATCCTCTACTCTATATGCACCACGCTGGGGACTGCAGCAGCCATGATCTGCTTTTATAGTAGTTGTGACTCTCACAACCACACAAGGTGAAGCCTCTGATACCTATTTAGGTCATATTTTATCTCTCAGACCCTTCATCCTCCCTACTTTAATTTTCTGAGATAATGACCTTTGGGTTTTCATTGGCTGTAAGCTATAATCATCAACATTAACAGAAATAAACACATGAAACAGATCCATCTGTGTGTAATGACTCTGTATAATATATGTGTATCACTTTGTGTATTGAATTACTGAAAAACATTAACTTTTTGATGATATTTTAATTCATTGAGATGCACTAGTAGATGACTACAAGAAACATGTGGAGGCTTCATCAATGCCAAAGGGGTGTACAACCAAGTGTTAATTAGGGGCCTTTATTGCTGCTGTTTATTCTGTTTGTTCTTTGAAATTCCAACATGTAAGTTGACAACCAATGTATTATTGTTGTATTACTTTGAAAGCTAATTAAAACATCATGAGGATATAATTGTGGTACATTTCCATTTATTGAAGGGAGGGTGCCAATAATGGTGAGCAGCATTGTATATCTTTTGTGCCTTTTAATGAAAAAAAGTATAACCGAGTACCTGATGTTTTTAATGTCTGCAGCAATAGTGGAGTTCATGTATTCATTAGTAGCGATGTGTGGATGCATTGTATGTGTATATGTGTGTATATTCGTCACATTGTGGATTTGTCCACCTATACATTAAGTTAATACTAAAGGTGTGAGGACCCTATTTTTTCTTGTTTTCTTGATGTAGTGGCATTTAATTATTGTGCGCCCAATAGGACATCCATTTGTTGAACCCCACCGCCCAGGGGCCTACTGAGGGCCATTTTGTACTCACGTGAAGCCGAGCCTTTGTACTAGGCATCATAGAAAATTGTTAATTTCAGAATATGCTGAAAAATCACAGCTTCAAAAGTAAATACCTGACACGATGCTCTCTCTTACTTTAGGGACTTGTGACTGGTTTCAGACCTGTTTCTCATTTCTGTATTGAGACTTCATATTAAATGTGTTTTGTTCCTTTGGTAGTGTAGGAGTTAGTGTAAGTTTCTGTTTTCTTACCAGGTGTGGCTACTTTGTGATTACTCCCATCTCCTTTATATGGTCACATGTTCCAGCATTCCTTGCTGGTGATTGAACTCATCCCTGGCCTGGTTACCTGAAGTAAAGGTACTTCTCTGGCGAAGCTGACCATTGCCAAGCCGTCTTCTGCCTAGGAGCGTGACAGCAGGCGTGAAGTTGTCTTATTGTTTCCCTGTCTGTCTCCCCTTCCCCTCTTGTTTTTTTTTATTGCATTGGTTGGGACTAGTGCTCCCATCGGCTGTCTCCCTATTGAGGGTTTACGTCAGGGCCAGGGAGGGACTAGGTATCCTGCTCAGAGATGGGGTGAAAGAACTTGTATAGGGATGGTAGGAAGATTAGAGCATTGTCACAGGTGAGTACAGTCCTTTCCCCGTTGCCTACAAGCAGGGTCCCCCGTTGTATTTGTCCTTTCCTCTGCGATTCCCCAGACTGTTATTGTGGGTAGTGCGCTGGACATCGTTGATACGTACGCCACTGTCATGCACCATGTCCGGAAGCTCCCAATTCCGCGCTGTGACAATACCATAAAGTGAATAAGGTAAAAAAAAAGACACCAGAGTATTTAGAGAGGTGCACGCGGCTCTTTCAGCACCAGTATGAAATTGTAATTGATGATTTGTTTTCTTATTTCCCAGTGATAAAACCTGTGTGTGTAAGGGTGGAGTTCCCAAACACGTTTTCAATGACAAATTTCTAGTGCGGTGTGGTGACAAGAGAGGCGTCTTCAAGAAGGCACTCTGGACTGGAGGTGAGTGCTTACGGTGGGTAACTAAACTCTGTATCATTGAGGCTTCATTCAGATGTCTGTTTTTCCCATTTGTGATCTATTGATACAGTCTATGGGGCTTTTCACATCTCCGAATTTTTCTTGTTTTTTTGGGGGTTTTTTGTTAATGCAGACTTATGTGTCTGGCAAAGAAAAACCTGAGTCTCTGTTTTTGGTCCGAGTCAGAGATCAAATTCACCTATGAAACAAAAAAAACTGGACAGCAGGTGGAGGCCAACATGTGTTGCCCGATTTTTACAGTCTAAGGACACGTCTTGGACACAGCGTCTCCAGATCTGCAGGAACCCGCGGCTGCCCTGTACTCAGCATCTGCGGTAGATGCAGGGCGGCTTCTCCCTGTGTGCAGCCGACGTGGTCCGCTTCTGACTCCATAGCGGGAAATGAACATGCTGCGGAGATGCAGAGGTCCCAAAACCTGCACCACAGCTGAAATAACGCTGCGGTCGGGTGAAGCATAGTGGGCATGTTAATTCTACAGATCCCATGTACTATGCTGCTATGCAGCGGCACGACACTGTGTCCAAAATGATGCTTTGACTAATCGTGAGCACACAGCCTTACTGATATAAACATATTGGACATACGGACCAAATATGGATGAAAAATTTGATAGCAAGCGTCATTTATTTTTTCTCGTATGACGTCTAAATGAGGCCTAAGGATCAGTGCACACAGTGTTTTGTTACAGATTTTTCACATGTGCATTTCCAATACACCTCCAGTGAAGTAGTTTGGATGTTTAAAGATGAAATCATCTGGTCGCGGCACAATTTTTCTTCTTAGAAATTGTCGTGTTTTGGATTTTTCAATCCGTAGCATGTCAATCCTCAATCCAAAGGGGTAAAATCTGTGACAAATTTGCATTAAATGTATGTGTAAGATTTTGCAGCTGACTAGCCATAGGTTTGCTTATTTTAATAGATGGCAAAACCTTTTTAGAATCATGTAGCAAATCTGACCTGGATTTTCACAGTACACCCGCCTTACCAAGTCTCATTGGGCTATATTCTATAGTAGCCACTTTAATCATGTGAAATCTGGTGACAGTGTAAAGGGATTTAGGGTTTAGATTCTTCCCCATTTGAGAGAATACTGTGTATGCATGTGTTCATATTATGTGTTAGACTTATGCACAGAGTTGATAAGTCGAATTAGATGTATTTGGCCATCTGGTGGCCAAGGTGAAGATTGCTTCCCGGTCCCCTTAAATTATACAAGTTATTAACACTAATTAGTGATACTCCTTAGGGGTGGGGCCTAGTTGACAAAAAGGGCCTGAAGTGTAAACAAGGGAGGAGAGTCCCAAGAAAGGAAAGTTGCAACAGTCACCACATCCCCATCTTGATTCGGGCAGACCCTCTGGGTCACCCTGGAATTGGAGCACTGCAGTTAGTACAAGAGACCAGAATATATGTGAGTGCGTCTCTCTCCCTGTCTTGTTGCTCAACCTGTGCCACAGCAACTGATTTCTTCGGCATCAGTTCAGGACTTGGGCTAATGGGTCATCACGGTGCATGCAGTGAAGGAACGTTTGACTAGTGGTGTCCCTGATTATTCCTCTGGATGGATCCCTGTGGGTGGGAGGAACAGGGCTGGAGCTGAGAGAGAATCTATATGAATTCACAGTGCAACGCTGTGTTGGGTTGGGGAGACGACGAGAGTCTATAGGTACTGGATCAAAGGGAACAGTCTGCAACAAATTGTATGGATATCAATGTCCCTAAGGGTACCATCACACCTGGCGATGGCCCTGAAGGTGTCGGTGGTGACGGGCGGGAATGCGCACGTTTTTGGCACCTCGCCAGCGTCGCCGCCCCCGTTTACACGGGGAGACATCTCCGCCGATGGTTCGGCGAGCTGAGAGGCGGCATCGCCACCGGGGTGTCTCAAAACACCAGCAGCGATGCAGTACAGTGGGAGCCTATGGCTCCCATCGCCTGTCAGCTCGCTGGCGGCCGTTTACATGGGGTGATGTGTGCAAATCTCGCCCCAGATCGGCCGCCAGGTTTCAGAGCACTGCTCTGAAACGAGGAGACCAGTAAATGGTGTCGCCATCGCCCCTTTACATTAGGCGACGCAGAGGCGATGTGGCCTTAAGAAAGTAACATTCAAATTAAGTGCCCATGTATCACGAGACTGTTTGAGTAGACCATTGTTAAAAACTTTAATTGTCTTTGTGTATGCTTTGGCCCTCACCAAGGGCAATACTGGACTTGGCCATGGCATACACTGCAGCGCCTGGGCGGCTCCACAGCCATTGTAAAGCAAAGAGTGGCTGGAGGCTCCACTCACCCGACCATGACAGCTGCACAGTAATACATGAAGCTGTCATGCTTGGGTCAGTGGAGCTGCCGGCCACTCTTTGTATTACAGTGCGAGTGTTGTCCATGTTATATGGCCGTCTGACCCCAGGCCTATATAGAAATATTATCGGAAATGGATGTCCATGTTCATACTAGGATTTTACTAATCATATTTCTGGTTATAATTGTAGACTCCTCTAAAGATCAGTGCATTCGTTGTGAAGGGAACACATTTTCGGTAATCACTTTTGAAAAATACGGAGGAAAAGCATCTTTCAAAAACTGGAAGAAATCCATTCATTGTGGGGAAATCAAATTGGAATGTTTACTTAAGGTATAATTTCATTCTGTATTTATGGGGAAAAGCTGTAATAATGCTGCCATGTTGCGTCAATATAATCTACTACTACTATGAGGCCGGTCATTCAGCTTGGCCGCTAGTGCATGTAATCTCAATTGGTAAGGACTAGACATCTCTGGTAGCAGCTCGTCTGCCCTGAAAACAGGATAGGGCATGTTAAATCCTGCTGCCTGATCCTTCTCTTTCCAGACATCAGCTCCCATACACTTTAGCCAGTCTGATGTGTGTGGTCAGCTTAAAGGAGTATTCTTCTCTCAACCAGTAATGGGTGAGAGGAGAAAATAAGTCTCCAT
The DNA here is from genome assembly GCA_033576535.1 of Allobates femoralis. NCBI lineage: Eukaryota > Metazoa > Chordata > Amphibia > Anura > Aromobatidae > Allobates > Allobates femoralis. The sequence continues at coordinate 62,581,100 of JARQOC010000003.1, forward strand.
ACGCCGTCCACAGGCAGTTGGGGCTACAGAAGCCATGTAGCGCAGCCCACTGTGGTAGATGTCCTAAAGGTAAAGAAGCACTACAGTAGTTTTTTTTTATTATTGCACTGCTGGAGTGGTGCTTTAAATGTAAGTCTCCTGCCCCTAATGTTATACTCACCCTTCGTTGTCTTCATCCTTTTCCAGCGACCCTCCCGTCGGTCTGTAGTGAAAAGTGACCTACGGCTACTCCAGTGTTTCAGGGAGCGCGCTTGAGGTAATTTTTCAATACATCTCTATGAGAGCCTTGTTCTGGCTCTTGTAGAGATGCATTGAGAGCTTGTGATGTAAACTCTGCCTTCCTGTCAGTCAGATGTTATGGGCACAAGATTGGGCCACGGGGCCGTAGCTTTGTCAAACAAGGATGACAACAAGGGTGAGTATAAGACTAAGTGCAGGGATAAGACTAGGCGCAGTGGGTTTACATTTAAAGCACCATTTCAGCGTTAAACACCCACTCCCCACCACTGTAGTGGTGTTTTAAACAAAAAGATTGACACTGACCCATATATAGTCCTGTCCTCCTTGCAAACCAGATCTGGGCAGTCTTCACATCTGCGCCTGGCATCCTGGGTGCCCCTGGTGTTTATAAGGCCATGTCTTGGTTCAGTGCTAAATCTCTGTGGATGCTCCTGATGTCCGCGGTGTCTGTTGTCTGGCTGCTGTGACTGCAAGGATGCCAATCGGTGAGCTCAGCAGCTCTGCATGGCTCAAGACATCTACATCGGTGGAGCTGCTGAGCTCCGCTATCTGCAGCACTGTTAATGTGACGTTAAAACTTCTGACACTAGGAGCAGTTAGGGTATGTGCTCACTATCCGGAGGCACTGCATCTTGGACACAATGCTTCTGTACCTGAGGGAACCCGCGGGTGCCTGCCATCTGCGGTGGGTGCAGGGCGGCTTCTCCCTGCGTGCACCCGATGGTGCCTGCTCCGATTCTGCAGCATGAAATGAACATTCTGCTGAAATGCCAAAGTCCAGAAACCCGCACCGCAGCTGAAAGAACGCTGTGATTGAGTAGAGCAGTGAGGATGAGATTTCTACACATCCCATCCATTATGCTTGTACTGTACCACGCAGCGGCAAGATGCTGTTTCCAAAATGCTGCAAGTACAGATCTTGAGTATGCAGCCTTATTGAGATTCAGTGCTGGACCCGGCAGTGGAAGTTCAAGCAGCCTATTTACCTTTATTTTTTTTTTCAGTAAATATATTTATTGAGATTTTCAACAGTAAAAACAATAGAAAGAACCAGTACAATGTCCAGGACTTAATACAAAGATACATTACGTCCCGAAGAGCGCAGCACAGGAGTAGTAAATAAGGACACTAACACCGAAAGGGTACATGTTTCCCATCTTAGGAATCACCTCTGGACAAGGACCTTATATACAGAATATAGAACCTATGAAAAGACAATTGTGGAAATAAAAAAAGAGGAGAGAAAGAGAAAAGAGAAAAAAAGGGGTAGGGGAGAAGGGGAGTAAGGAGGGAGGGGGGGGTAAGGGAGACCCAGCAATTTAAACGCCCACGAGTTGACAATTACGAATATGTACGCAGCCAAGTAAGGAACCCTGTGCTCTCCTTGAAGGACTGCGAGAGGAACCAGGTGCGTCCCTGTTCATGTGCGGCATCACCATAACCCGCCACCAGTGACTCCAGACGATGTAATCTATCCATTTCAGCTATCCATTCCACCGTGGAGGGGACCTCAGTGGACCTCCAATGCCGAGGAATAACTGCTCTGGCAGCTATTAGGCAGAATCTCAGAATCCCCTTTTTGATGGAGACTATCGAACTGGGTATCAGGGACAGTAGGGCCATTTGGGGAGACGGTTCGTGACGGACCCCAGTCATCAAATGAAAGGCATCGAAAACTGAGTTCCAGAAGGGTTGCAGGGGACCACAGGACCACCAAATATGAAGCATAGAGCCCGTGGCAGAGCCACATCTCCAGCAGGCGTCCGAGATCTCCAGGTTAATCCTGTGGAGAAGGGTGGGACACCTGTACCAGCGTGTCAGTAATTTATAATTCCTCTCCTGCGCCTGACTGGACATTGTCATCTTATGTGCAAGAGTAAAGATTTTCAAACTATCCGCCTCAGAAAAGGTGATCCCCAGATCCCTCTCCCAAGCATCCATAAATCCAAGCGTGGTAGGGGGAAGTGAATTCAAGACCAGGCCGTAGAGCACCGAAACCACGTGAGAGGGACCCTCGGTAGGGAGCATCAGGGACTCAAATGGCGTCAGCGCCCCCATCGGCACACTGGAGAGAAAGCTTCGCAATTGCAGAAACTCTAGCCAGGACAGCGGTGTCGTAAGACCAGGGCCCCGTAACCCCCACACACTGGAGAGCCCCACAAGCTTATCCCTCACCTGACCCAGTCCCACCCCATCAAGTCGTGACCAACACAGATACGTAGACCTATTCATTGCTGGGGGTAAGGCCAGATTGTCAAAAAGGGGACTCAGTCTGCTCAATCGAGAGGTCAGGCGTAATTTCACATAGGATCTATCCCAAAACTTCAAAACAATCTGTGTGAGTGGAGCAAAACTCGACACAGGTGGGCGTCCGGTCCCCCCCAGCCAATGCAGCCAGTATAAAGAAGAGGGTGATAAAAGTTTCTCCAAGAGCACCCACTGTTTATGAGCATCACTGAACCTCCAGTCCACAATCCTAGAGAGCAAGACTGCCTGATAATAACGTTTAAAATCAGGAAGGCCTATCCCCCCTTTAGTCTTGGGTCTCACTAGTACTGAGAACAGTGTCCGTGGTTTCCTAGTACCCCAAATAAAGCTATTGATAGCCGATTGCAGGCGCCTGAAAAAGCAATCCGGAACCTGCACTGGAGCTGTCTGAAAGAGATGGAGGAATCGGGGTAAAATATCCATTTTGATCACTCCCACCTGACCGAAACAAGATAGCTGAGGTCTGCTATACCGTTTAAGGTCTGAGATAGTTTTCTGCAGGAGCGGGACATAGTTCAGAGCATATGTTGCGCTAATGGCAGCGGGTATTAAGACTCCTAAATATTTTAAGGCATCGGTCTGCCACTTAAAAGAGAAGGACGCCTGGAGCCGAGAGACCAGATCATCAGGCAGGGAGATATTGAGCGCCTCCGTCGTGGAGTAGTTGACTCTTAAATTTGAGACCTCCCCGAACCTACGGAACTCCCTGAGGAGTACAGGGAAAGCCACAGTCGGGTTGGCAATGTATAGCAATAAATCATCCGCATACAGGGATATCTTAAACTCATGTTGGCCAATCCGTAGACCCTCAATATCAGGTGTCTTCCGTAATGCCACTGCCAGATGCTCCATCGCAAGGATATAAAGTAAGGGGGAGAGGGGGCAACCCTGACGGGTCCCGTTTCTTATGTCAATGGGCGGGGAAAGGGTGTCATTCACTCTAAGACGGGCCGTAGGCCTATGATACAGAGCAAAAATCCTCTCTAACATGGTAGGTCCCACTCCCAGTTGCTTCAGGGAGACACGTAGAAAGGTCCAACCTAGGCGATCAAACGCCTTCTCAGCGTCAATAGATAATAAGCATGCTGGTACCTTTCCCGTGCGCATGTACGAAGTTAGAAGCAATGTCTTCACCGTGTTATCCTTGGCCTCCCTGTGTGGCACAAAGCCCACCTGATCACTATGGATGGACCCAGGGAGAATAGGGTTCAGTCTACCAGCTAACATTTTCGCGAACACCTTCACATCCACATTAATGAGGGATATGGGCCTATAGCTTGCACATAATAGGGGATCGCCTATTTACCTTTAGTATTTACTGACTTGCTATTCATACCACTGTGTGTAAAGTTCCCCTTGTTTTTACTGACGTTTTGGACATTACAACTAGCTACCTTTATAAAATGTTATATCTGATGGGTAAAGCTTGCTGCTTATTGCCAGACATGTGCCAGTTAGGTCTCGCCTGGTGAGTTGCAGACATCCAGCAACAGGTCTGGGTGAACACATGGCCATGGGCGATGGCACAGCAGATGGCCGGATGGCACGTGGAACAGAGAGGACCTCTACAACTGGCTAGACTGGACGGCAAGCAAAAAGCGGAAGCCACAAAGCCAGAAGTATAGACAAACACACGAGAGCAGATGAAGGGTTAAACAGCAGGTCTGAACCAGGATATTGATGCAGACTGGAGAAACCACAGAGGTTTGCAGAGATGATTGCAGCGTGATGTGAACATTCTCTAGATAACATTTTGTAAGGCCTTATTTAATGTTGGATGTTTTTGCATATGTACGGTGTTCATTTTAGGACATGGTCATTTATCAAAGTCAGACATCAGAAATACTGTGTGATACCCGAGAAATGACTGAGAATGGTCATATATCAGTCTGAGAACTGACAATTGAGAACCGATAAATGATATCTGATATATGATAATTGATAAATGATAATTGATAAATGAGAATCAATAAACCATAATTGATAAATGATCATCGATAATGATAATTGATCAATGATAATCGAACATGATAATTGATACATGACAATCGATAAATGATTGATGATTGACAATGGATAAATGATAATTGATCAATGATAAATGATAATCGATACATAATTGATACATGACAATTGATACTTGATAATTGATACATGACAATCGATAAATGATTGACAATCGATAAATGATTGATAATTGATAAACGATAATTGACAAATAATAAATGATAATCAATAACTGATAAATCATAATTGATATTTGATAACTAAAACATCTGACATCTCATGTATCGATTGTCATGTACCAATTATCATGTATCAATTATCATTGATCAATTCATTTAGCAATTATCATTGATCAGATATAATTTATCGGTTCTCATTTGTCAACTCTCAGACTGATATATAACCATTCTCATAGTCATTTCTCGGGTATTTCTGATGTCTGACTTTGATAAATGACCATGTCCTAAAATGAAGACTGTACATATGAGTAAATCATCAATATCATCAGTGTTTTGATCAAATTTTCATCTGAGTTTGGTCAGAGTGTAAGTTTTTAATCAGTTTTTCTCAATTTGAAAAATAAAATGGAGATTTTTTTCAAGTTTCTCCTATCCAACCATTTCTGGAAAAACAAACATCATTGATTTTTTTTTTAGCTTAGAGCCATAGACTTGATCCAAAATCAGACATGTCTCTGTGATTTTGTGCTGACCACCCTGTCCACAAAAATACAAGAACATGTGAACAACCCCATATAATGGGTAAGACTTCTGTGCATGAAGAACATGGTTCATGATGTCATTGAGATATGCCAGGCAACTTCTGAAATTTGAGTGGAGCACAACAGAAGCAGTGGCCATAGAAAAGGAGTTGAGCCCTGGAGGTGAGTTGGGTGCATTACTGCTACTCCACCTGTGGAGCCCACTGGGACGGGGTACTCTGTACCAGACTGGGGTATCACGGCGTCTTGGTCCGGACCGTGTCCCGAGCCCACAAGTAAAATGGGATATTTACAGGGATATGGGGACCACCGCTGCTGCTTGCTGCAGCCAGATGGATGAGCCCACCGTGGGTCGGGGCTGCTCCGGACAGGGTGAAAAGATGTAATCAAGTTCTGCATGCAGGGAATCACACACGAGAGACTGACGCAGGGTTCACCGGGTTTTATTAGCAAGTGTTTTCTCAGTGCAAACAATTCAAGGTAGAGTTCTTTTACGTGGGTAACTCCAGTCACTTAACCCTCTGCAGCCAGGTTTCCCTTCTGAGACCCTTCTCTTTCTGATACCTTTCAGGCTTTCCTCTACACTTCTCTTCCCCAGTGTGCTGTATGGTGGCAACTCGGTCCCTTGTCTGGCTTCCTCCTTGTGTGGGATGGCAAGCCCGGGTCCTATATGTTGCTGTACCTCCTGCACGGTGTTGTGGGAATTCAGACATGGAATCTGAATTCCCCGTTGGTGTGTCTGTGTACCGGCGTAAAGCTGCGGCCACCTCAGAGCCGACTCTCTGGTCCCAGCCTAGCCTCCAGTGACCCAGGCATAACTATGGGATCACCAGGCTCCTTCCTTCCCGTGTGACTCCGGGGTACTCCAGGGGACTCCTTTCCTCAGTCAGCCTCTGTCACCGCTGCTGGTTTCCTCGGATCTGATAGCACTGATCCGGTCTTTCCCCTTCCCTTGGGCTACAGGCTGTGGAGCAGGCTTTCTCTGCAGGGGACCGTGCCTCGCAGGATTCTGCGCCTCCTGGGAGCCCAAAACCTTCCGGGAAGTGTTTCTCTGTTCTTTGCTGCTCAGCTCACTTTGGCCTACTAACTAACTACTTCCTGTTTTTCCCTTTTGTACCCGGTCCATCACCTTGACTACATCCCACCCACTTGTGACTGGCCCTACCACCCCTTGCCCGCCTAGAGTCCTGGGCTCCGGGTTAGGTCTTGTGTCTGTGGATGTGTGTTATGAAGGTGTTCTGTATGAACTGTCTCCACCTTCCTGGCTGCAGTACCTACCTGGGGCCACCCTGGTCGCAGGGGCGCCACACACCCATTACGGCAGATTGCCTGTTTGATCTGTGATGACTGGACTCCTAATGATTACGACAACTTTGTAGCCATCCTTCATCATATGTTCCGTCTGGCTGAGAGTTTCCTGGCATTATTTGGTTATCAGGGTTTAGAGAGAGAGGTTTTTACTTGACAAGAAAAGTACAGAGAAGGCCATGATGGCACATGTTGGGGTAGTAGGATGGCCACCTCTACATCAAGGATGGAAAGGTACAGAGAAGGCCATGATGGCACATTTTGGGGTAGTAGGATGGCCACCTCTACATCAAGGATACAGTGGGGCTGACTGAATTGCCACCACAAAGGAGTATAGAAAATGTAGTCTGTGGGATCTGGGAACTAAAGGAATATAATTTCAAGAAAAAGAAATACCAGATCTTTTTTATTGTATACATATATATGGATGTATCATTGTTCTTTTTTTTGTGTTTCTGTTTGGGGTTTTTTTAAGTGGGGGTTGTCTCGAAAACCCCTTTTGGTGATTCATAAGTCTCGTTCTTGCACATTCCTGTCACCACTCTCTAAAACGTTTGTTCCAAACTTTTACTTAAAGTGTAAATGACATTTCATTGAAGAAAAAAAAACAACACTGCATTGGTTGTTAATAATGGGTCACATCGCAGCTAAGATAATGCTTTTTTGTGCCACGTGACTAATTTTCTCACATTTTTCTGTGCTTTTTTTTAAAAACTGCATTTTATGGCTGTGTGGGCGTGGGGAGCAGTGCAATGTGTCTGTTTATTCACAGCTTCTGAGAGCAGGCTGATGGGGAGCTGTGTGGTAAACCTGCAGACAAAGGGTCAACAGAGATTGTGACTGAACTGTGTGAAGCCAGATGACAAATCTTTCCTTGGCACAAACTTCTGAGGAGTTTGACCTGACCTGGGTACTCTGATTTTGCTTAGCAACTGTGCTGTAGCCTGAAGTATTCTGATACATTGGTTCCTCATCAGGTGCAGTCTGAAGCTCACACTGTGTAGGCTACGCCCCCTTTATTCACAAATAGATACATGCATGTATTCACTGAAGACGGATCTGACTGATAATGAACATATGTCTGCTTCACACACAGTCGATCGGAGGGTTTGTGAATGGTTTTCAACCAGAATTTTCTAATGAAGTATACATTACTATTACATAAAAATTTAAATGGCGGCTACACCTTTAAAAAAAAATGAGTTTTGTCATTTTTCTCTAACAGGCTGGAATTCTAAAACCTCCTTTTTGGAACAAAGGGGTAAGTGAACTTCAAAAGTGATTGCTCCAATTTTTAACCCTATAGAATTGACATGTGATGCACAGAACTAAATCCTCCACATGTCAGAATGTCATTGGGGGCATGAGAATCACTATAACTAAGGATCCTCAGGCCTCTTCCATGGATGGTGACATTAAAGGAGCTGTAATGCCCATGGGGGGGTGGGGCACACATCTACTTTGTGCGACTGATGCACAATTCAGATCCTAGTTGCATATGCATTCCCTGTAGCTAAACCCCTGGGCCACACTGATATGACTTTCTAGCATGTATGTACAATTGTTATATGCCGAATGTTTCACTTTAAAAGGAACATGTCATCAAAAAATGACTTACTGACACATTCCCTTTAACCCCTTAAAATCATATGATGACTATATCCATCATGGCACGAATACCAATTCATAGACTGGATGCAGTTGTATGGAGCATGCTTGGGCGTGGACCCCATTCCACATACGGCAAGTGACAGCTGTGTTATACAGTCTACACCTGCCTCTAACTTCAGTGATCGGAACCATCTGCAGCCGCTGCTATTTAAAAGGGTTGTGCCATGAACAATTGTAGATTTTAATTAATAGATCTCATAATAAAAATAAGTTCCACAATTGGATGTGTTAAAAAAATGTTCCTGTCCCAAGATATTCTTAGAAATGTGCCTTTGTGTAATGTATGTGTCCGACCATGCAGGAACAGGTCAGATACTTCCTCCCCTGCCCAGGAGCTGTGGTATAACAGTATACAGACATAACAGACGGGGATTACAGAATATAAGAGTATACAGACTTAACAGACGGGGATTACAGAATATAAGAGTATACAGACATTACAGCACAGGATCACAGAATATAAGAGTATACAGACATTACAGCCAGGGATCACAGAATATAAGAGTATACAGATATTACAGCCGGAGATCACAGAATATAAGCGTATACAGACATTACAGCCGGGGATCACAGAATATAAGAGTATACAGACATTACAGCCGGTGATCACATCTGATTCTTTCTGTGTTGATAACATTTCATTGTTTGTTTACTCTTATAATGTGATCCCTGGCTGTGATCCCTGGCTGTAATGTCTGTATACTCTTATATTCTGTGATCCCAGGTTGTAATGTCTGTATATTCTTATATTCTGTGATCCCCAGGTGTAATGTCTGTATACTCTTATATTCTGTGATCCCCAGCTGTAATGTCTGTATACTCTTATATTCTGTGATCCCCGGCTGTAATGTCTGTATACTCTTATATTCTGTGATCCCCAGGTGTAATGTCTGTAAACTCTCATATACTGTGATCCCTGGCTGTAATGTCTGTATACTCTTATATTGTGAGATCCCCGGCTGTAATGTCTGCATACTCTTATATTCTGTGATCCCCGGCTGTAATGTCTGTATACTCTCTTACTTCCTCCCCTGCCCAGAAGCTGTGGTATATCCAATCTGTTCTTGCTTGGTCGGACAAATACATTACACAGGGGCACATTTACGAGGTCGTAAAAAAACAAGCCTTCATTTGGCTATGTACCGTATGTGGAAACTTTAGAGTGGAAACACACTATCCTACTTACATGCGAATCTCTCGGACAGACTCGGATCAGTGACCCTGAACGGCCTCTCTCTCTCTGGACGGGAGTGTCAGCTGCTTGTGTTTTTGTGCAGCATCACACTCCCGTCCAAAGAGGGGGAGGCCGTTCAGGGTCACTGATCCGAGTCTCGTCCAAGAGACTCGTATATCACACGGACAGTGAGATTCCACCCTTAGAAAAAAAGAATTTGCGGCTTTTGCAAGAAGAGGAGAAAAAAATGTACGTGCAAAAAAGCGACAAGGCACACTAAGCAACATTATACTGCTTATTTCATTTGCAGAACCGCATGATACTAATTAACTATACAACATTTATGTATTGTATTTCTGCAGAGACCCAAAGCAAAGTAAAAAGATGTAGGTCCACAGTTTTGGTGCAGCCACGTGCACCGTCACGAGAGGAGATGAGCAGCAACTGCTTACAGATTTTATATGTCTGAAATAATAAACCTCAGATTTTCTAAAATAATTTTTTTTTTAAATAACTGAAAAGATGTATATGTAGAGTGTTCATTTAAATATTAAGAGATATTTTTTTATAACATTTTCAATTTGAATGTCCTGTCTGTTTTGCATACTCTGCAGCACCTTTACTGTTGCACAGCAGCATTGAGGGTTTGTCTGCAGCACCTTTACTGCTGACCAGCAGCATTGAGAGTTTGTCTGCAGAACCTTTACTGTTGCACAGCAGCATTAAACGCTTTGTCTGCAGCACCTTTACTGCTGACCAGCAGCATTGAAGGATTTGTCTGCAGCACCTTTACTGCTGACCAGCAGCATTGAAGGATTTGTCTGCAGCACCTTTACTGTTTCACAGAAGCATTGAAGGATTTGTCTGCAGCCCTTTTACTGTTGCACAGCAGCATTGAAGGATTTGTCTGCAGCACCTTTACTGTTTCTGGCACTACTCGCTTCCACAGTGGGAGATGTTATATCTACTGTGCATGCACTGTACTGAATGTGCCTCCATTCCTGCAGATATCTTTGCACTGTTCACACCTCCCAACTTAGAAGTGAGCGGTGTCCCCTGTATCTTTATTTCTTTATTACAAAGCATTGTTTTGATATTCCGCACCCAAATATAAAACTTGTTCACTTCCTATTCATACCAATATGGGCATATTGTAAAAGGAAAAAAATAATAATTAGTAGATATATGGTTGAGCCCCTTGGTGGTAAAAAGAAGCAAAGATTTTTTTTATTATATTTGTGTAGAAAAAAATTGATTGTACATACACTGTAAATGTGTTACAGGGATTTTTTTGTTCTTTACTATGTTTTTATACTCTTTCTGTAATGTGTAACTCATTACTGTATGTTCATTTATAGAATAAGGGTGCGTTCACACGCTGCGTATGTGCTGCATTTTTTTTTACGCGCGTGCTCATCAAAAACCAGGAGCTGGTGATAAATACAGAAGTGATGACGTGTTTCTATTATACTTTTCCTCTGATTGTTCCACTCCCGGTTTGTGATGAGCTCACGCGTAAAAAAAAAAAATGCAGCAAATATTCAGCGTGTGAACGCATCCTAAAATTTTGGCTGGCTTGAATAAAAAAAATAGGTGCTCTACAAGGGTTCAAACCCGTCAATAGATAAAAGAAGGACTTGGCACTTCTAAATGAATATAAGGAATTTTATTGTACAGGCAGTCCAGAAAAATTGTAATGTTTCGACCCCTATATTTGGGTCTTCATCAGACACAATAAATTCTTGTGCAGGATATTTCTTTAAGATGGTGATACTGTCAAGAGTCAGCGTGAGATCTATAGATGTATCTGACTGCTGTGATGTGTAGATGTGATGGCGCCTCCACCAGCGTGTAATTACTATATTGTGCCGTCACATATACACATCACAGCAGTATGATTTATCTATATATCTCATGGTAAATCTGGACAGTATCACTATCCTAAAGGCATATCCTGCACAAGGATCTATTGTCTGATGAAGATGTCATGGCCATAAGGACCAGGGGGTACTCGGCTGCCTGGAGGCCTGGGGCATCACTTCACAGTGACAGTCCCCAAGAGCTGTAGCCCTAACCGGACATGTTAAGCGAGTATTTACAGGGAAGATAGTTTGTGACGCCAGCTGGAGTTCTGACCATAGGTGCCCTAGGGCTGCTTTGGGGACTTTCAAAGGGAAATGGTGAAGCAGCCAGGTGGTAGGCCATCTCCAGCCAGGGCACAGATCCCTTGGAAGGTGTAGAAAGCAGGGTGATGTAGTAAATGATGTGAGAGGAGAAGGAGGAGGGTAGTGGTGCAGGAGGGCGCAGAAAGGAGCAGATGACACAACAGTCTTGTGGTTTTTGCCCTTTACTTGTAGTAGTTAGTTGATTACAGCCCAGCCAGGGTACAGTGTAGACCAGAAGCGGAGCCTGGCCAGCCCAGAGGTAGTTGGAGTCCACTTTGCTGAGACACAAGGCATAAGGCCTTCCAGCTGAATTCCACTGTCCTGACACTATGCTAACACTTTTGTCTCCCAGTGCCCGTGGTTTTCGTTTCCTGCCATGCAGGTACCTCAGGTCCTGTGAGCGATGACTTTGGTCTTCTGACCTTATGATAGCCTAGTAAGCCTCAAAAGGTCCACAAAGGTATCCACTGAACATAACTAACTTCCAGCTTCACAACCAGTCCTGAAGATTCCTGACCGAGGTGGGGGCGGGTTCCCCTCCTTGCAGCTAGCTCTTCTTCCCAGCTTTAACAGCTGGCCACAGATTTGTCTCACCAGGCCCTCAGCCTAACACTTCCCCAGTTCAGTTCTTTTTTTGACTAGAGCTCTCCTAATTGCCACCTACCCCTCACCTAACTCCTCCCTCCAAGCAGAGGTGTGGACTCCCCTATAGGTGGGTCTCTTCCACCCATCACTCCCTGGCTTGGAGTTCAGATGTGTTGGGTTTGTTTTGTGGGTCTCAGCAGTGTATCCTCCACTTACTTCCAGGCATGATACTACATATTGAATTACGTGCAATACCAGTTGTGGCAGCCCGGCCGCAGGGGCGCCAAAACGACCCAAATATAGGGGTCGAAACGTTACAATTTTTCTGGACTGCCTGTACAATAAATTCCATATTTTCATTCTGGAATGCCAAGTTCTCCTTTTATGCATAGTCTTTTCTGTTACGCCAGACATCATTTATCATGCTGTGCTTCATACTATGACTTTATTTTGCTTTGCAGGTCACATTTGAATAGATTAATGTCTTGCAATTTGCAATTTTTGTCTGTGCTTTTTAGTATTACATTTAGTTTTTTTGTTTTTTTTTGTAATTTATAAACTTTTATATTATAAGACATCAGTGTACGTCGTTTTATTTCAAATCTTGAGGTCACTGAAATACTTGGCATTGTATTTCATGTGTCTTACACAATCTTTGCATTAAAGGGGTTTTCTCATTTAGGAAAGAAACTGGTCATCCACAAATGATTTAGCACTGGGTTCCCAGCAAAACTTGCACTGCAGTCCGAAACAAAGGTGGTAGCGGGGCTTCCGGCCGCTCTCCGGTCCACGTGGTGTGCAACATTACTCAACAAAGGCGTGAGGGCCCCCAGCTATCTCTGGCTGAGATGGGGTCCTCGACACTATGGTATTGTCACCTTCTGATTCAGAGGTGTTTATCCTCTATCCCCAGGTTAGGTAATAAATAATAGCTGAAGAACTGACAACTGGGACTCCCACTGATAATGAAAACAGGGTCCCAAGGTTCATTGTATGAATGGAGCCTGTAGGAAGCATGTGCCACCACTGCTCTATTTATACACTAGCAATCAAAATGAGAGAACCGCACACGATTCCCTTAATGTTTAGGTCATGGTGGTGTCCTATGTGAAAATATCCTAACATGAGTAAATTAGCAGTATTTTAAGCTTATTTCATAAACTGAATATATTGTAAAGCTCAGAATAAAAATATAAATGAGATAAATTAAAAAGTCCCTGATCAAAATTAGAGAACACTTTCAGATACCTGCAAATTATTGGTGTTAATCTGGCGCCTGGTGCTAATTTCCTTAATTATCTGACAGCCCCTATTTAACTGGCGGCCTAAAGCAGGCGTCACACACGTCAATGTCGTCAGTAATCTGATTGCTGGCGACATTGAAGGCTGATCGCTGGTGAGCTGTCACACAGGCAGACTCACCAGCGATCAGTGGACCAGCAACATCGTGGAAATTATTTAAATATCATTTCCACGATGTCTTGCTCCAGCTGACAGGCTGCAGTTAGTGGGAGCAGGCTGGTATCCATGGTAAACTGCGGGTATCTAGCAGCGCGCGCTGCCTAGATACTCGATGTATACCTTGGTTACCAGCCTTCTCCTCTCACCGGCTGGTATCCAAGGTACACAGCGGGTAACTAGAGTCCCTAGTTACCCACTGTGTACCTTGGATACCAGCCGGTGAGCAGAGAAGGCTGGTAACCAAGGTATATATCGGGTATCTAGGCAGCGCGCGCTGCCTAGACACCCGCAGTTTACCATGGATACTAGCTCCCAGCGCTTGCTGAGAGGCGCTGGCTGATCGCGTGTCTCCCGGTGTCACACGCAGCAATGCTGCGTGTCCACCGGGCGACCATCGCCAGGTTTTTGGTCCTGTCCGAAACCTGGCGACCATCAACCAGTAATTTATCGCTGGTTGATATACCATGTCACACACGTCAATATCGCTGCAACGTCACGTGCAGCAGCAGCGACATTGACAGCGATATTGACATGTGTGACGGCCCCTTAACTTAACAGTTTGCACTCACTTTGGAAAAATAGTGTGAAAGTGATTGAAACCCTCCGGCAGCAGCTTGTCCAGATGAAGGCCAAAGCGGTCACCCTATCGGCCATAGCAACAGAAGTTGGTTGTTCTGTGATTTCTAGAATATTGCACCTTTACAACATCACAAACTCTTTCAAGTCCCCAAGAAGGTTGACACCCTCGAAAGACAAATGCAAGAGAGGACAGGATAATGCTGAGAATCTCTATGGCTAATCGTTTTAACACTGCAGCTGGAATAGCTCACCAGTTCAGCACTGAACACGGTAAGGATCTGTCTCATCATACGGTGTCAAGTGTACAGTTTAAGAGCATTTGGACTGAAAGCCCACTCTGCAGTGACCAAACCTCTCATTAGCAGAAAGTATCAAAAGACTAAACTCACCTTTGGTGAGGAGCATGCTGTGTGGACAGGGAAGAAGTGGTCCACAGTTCATTTTAGTGTTGAAAGTTTAATTTATTTGGGTCTGATGGGAAACATTATGTTCATCAACAAACTGGGGAAAGACTGAACCCAAAGTGTGTAAAGAAGTCAATAAAAGGTGGTGGGGGAAGTCTCATGGTTTGGGAAATGTTTTCTGCTGCAGGGGTTGGACCTCTCATACATCTACATGGCAGAGTGAATGCAAGTGTGTATTAGAGCCTTCAACAACACGTGGTTCCTTACTTTCATTCAACACTCAATCAGCCAGCAATTTTCATCCCAGACAATGCCCCCTGTCACACAGCAAAAGGGTCAAGCAGTTCCTTGAAACAGAAAACATTGAAACAATGAAATGGTCGCCCAGAGTCCTGACCTAAACCCAATAGAAAACCTCTGGAAAATCTTCAGTGACAAAGTTATGACCAAGAAACACACAACAATCTCATGGCGGGTTTACACGTCGCGATATCGTAGTACGATTTCAATCAAAAGTCATGTGGTTCAATCGTTGGAGCCGAAATCGTTCCTGCGTTGTATGGTGTGAACGTCCAATACGATGCAGGAACGATGTCAATGCAATATCGGGGATTGAATGAGCGTGCTATTCAATGCCCTGATATTGAAGGAAGATTGAAGTCGGATCGTGCTGTGTAAACGCACAACTACGATGCGATTTGAAACGTCACCCATTCACTCCCATGTTAAGTGTGCGATCCTGGATTGGGGGGCGTAGACATTGCATGGACGTTGTATTCCGATATCGCAGCGTGTAAACATCCAATGCGATGCGGGAGGAACGTGCACTAAATGCGCGCTCTCGTGCCATTGAACTGCGATATCGGAACGAGATTGAAGCGTGTAAACCCACCTTCAGAACTGTGAAAGAGACTGGATGAAGAGTGGACCAAAATCCCCCCAGAGCAGTGTGAGAGACTAGGGATGTCTTGTGGTCGCCGATGTGCTGAAGGCACTCAAAGCAAAGACCTGTACAAAGCAAAGGCCTACACACTTCCTACTAATTGGTGACTGTTGTAACCTTCACAACATTCCATTTTAATCTTTCTCTGTCTACAGTCATTGCTGTTCTCTAATTATCATCATCACGTTTTGTGTAAAATAAGGGTTTTAAATTGATAAACTTTGGTTATTTTGGGAAAACCCTGTTCTAGTGGTCTGGTGTAACCCTCACACAAAAACTTAAAATGTTCATCAATGTAGATTACATTCTGTCTGAAAAAATCAAGTGATTGTACATTGTTCTCTAATGTTAATCACCAGTGTAGTGAATGGTGGTTGCAAATGCTCATTGCCATGATTCACAAAAGGGACCCTGGCCTCCATTCTTGGCTTCAGCAGCTTGGTCCTCAACAACAATGCATTTATCATCTATTCTGTGGATAAATATGTAAATGGAATAACCCCTACTTAAAGGGATTCAGCAACAAAGTAAGAAAATAATGACCCCCGCCACATAATTCAAACGGCAGCATGTCTTAAGGATGAGCTGCAGTCTGAACAAAGGAAGAAACAGTGCTCCAGAGATCTGTGCTTCAACTGACAGAGGAGCAGTACCCTAAGCACACATAACCCTGTATCATCAGATTAAATAAATCTCCTCGGCACTAGGAAAACATTTCTCCAGCTTCAATCTATGAAGCATAGCCCGCCGAGGAAATGTACTTTTTGTGTCACAGCCCTTCTGTAAGGCCGCGTTTCTGTTATGAGCTTTTGGTGACTTTTTGGTATTGCAGAATTTCACCATTTCTTCACCTATTACATAAATGATGTTAGGGCCCTTTCACATCAGCGTTTTTCGTAATTCGCGGCAGATGCGGTGAAAAAACCGCATCTGCTGCGATTACCGCATACCGGCTGCACTTGCGGCGCGGTTGCGGTTTTTGCCATGCAAAGTATAGGCGTACTTGCGGCAGGTGCGGCAAGTGCGGTTTTGCACTTGCGGCAGGTGCGGCCGCGAAAAAAACCGCGGCTGACCGCGGTTTTTTTTCGCGGCCGCACCTGCCATAAGTGCAAAACCGCACCTGCCGCAAGTACGCCTATACTTTGCATGGCAAAAACCGCAACCGCGCCGCAAGTGCAGCCGGTATGCGGTAATCGCGACAGATGCGGTTTTTTCACCGCATCTGCCGCGATTTGAAAAAAAACGCTGATGTGAAAGGGCCCTTATTTGTGTTTTTTCATTGCGTTTTTTTTAAGATGTGTTTTTATTGCGTTTTTGACTTTTTTGCCTGTTTGCTGTGTGCTTTAAATAAAGCTCCTTCATGTTTTTTAAAGTTCCTGGTATTTGGCTTTCAAAAACATTTCTCATTCGTGGGGGCGGATTACATGTGCTAATGCAAGTCTATGGAGAAAATCTGTAGTATCATGGCTGGCTATATCATTTTGGCCATGAATATTTGAGGAAAAAACACATGTTAAAAGCCACTTGCAGCTCTTGATTCACGGATTTCTCCTTGCTTGCGTGTATAGCGAGAGACCTGTCAGTCATTGGCAGTGGGAGAGGAGAAGCTACCAGGGACCGAATCACACGGGAGACTTGTTAGACAGACAGATCCACACAACTATTATAACATGTAGTTTCTCTAAATTCATCACAAAATGCCACTTTCACTGACTCCTACGGTCTCAGCGCTAGCTCCAATTCTGGCTGCCAACCATTTAGATGCTGCTGTCAACCACTGTTGGGGAATTTGAATGACCTTACAGGTGCAATCGTGGGGAGTCAATGTGTTATCAAGGCATCCGTGGTCTGCTGAAGGAGCCATGTGGCTGCCATCCAAGGCCTGCTGAAAGACCCATGTGGCTGCCATCCAAGGCCTGCTGAAGGACCCACATGACTGCCATCTTAGAGCTCTGGCTTTATAGAACAACATCACTTACACTATATACAGCAGTGCTATAGTATTGGAGTATATAGTATGAGCAGTCAATGATCCCAGGTTCGCTGTGGCTGCATCCATTTTTTTTTGCCTGATGCATTGGAAAGGTGAAACTTTACATAGGACACGCCTAATGGGGAAGGGGTGTTGGGAGGGGCTCTGAGCATCCTCAGTGTAAAATCCGGATATGCCCCTAGCCGAATCTGGCCCCATAGAAACCCATTCTATAGTTGGCTGCAGTGCGCCGCATCCGGTGACATCAGGCTTTTTAACGAGCCGCAAAACTGCAACATTGTGCAGCCATGGAGGAGGTCAAAAGGACGCCGTTGTAAGGATCAGGCGGAAACATTATGCCACTGCATGTGCCTGCATCCCCATCTAAGTCTATGGAGACCGGTCTGATCAGGTAACATCAGTAGAACGCTGGACAACAAAAAT
Source organism: Allobates femoralis (assembly GCA_033576535.1). Taxonomy (NCBI): domain Eukaryota; kingdom Metazoa; phylum Chordata; class Amphibia; order Anura; family Aromobatidae; genus Allobates; species Allobates femoralis. The sequence goes on from JARQOC010000003.1 coordinate 62,599,042, forward strand.
GCCTTACTAGGGCTGCCAGAGTGAATCTACAGTTCACTGCAGACGAGTGTGTGAAAAATCATCTTGAGGGTCGAGAAAACTCACAGAATTTAACTCATTTTCATCTGTACTTTTTTTTTTACATCTGTGAGAAGTCCGTTTTCATTCATCAACATTAAAAAATGTACATGATCAAACAGTTTATAATAGAAATGTATCAGTATTATTTATTATTATGCATTTCTTATATAGCGCCATCATATTCCACAGAATTTTACACATCATGATCACTCTCTCCATAGGGGCTTACAATCTAAACTTCCTGTTAGTATGTCTATGGAGTGTGAGAGGAAACCGGAGAACCTGGAGGAAACCCACGCAAACATGGGGAGAACATACAAACTGCTTACATACTTGTTTCCTTCATGGGATTTAAAATCAGAACCCCAGCACTGCAAAGAAACAGAGCTAACCACTGAGCCACTGTACAGTGCTAACCACTGAGCCACTGTACAATTCTAACCACTGAGCCACTGTACAGTGCTCACCACTGAGCCACTGTACAGTGCTCACCACTGAGCCACTGTACAAGGCTAACCACTGAGCCACTGTACAATCTATTCTATTCATTGAGCCACCATACAGTTCTCACCACTGAGCCACTGTACAGTGCTAACCACTGAGCCACCATACAGTGCTAACCACTGAGCCACCATATACAGTGCTAACCACTGAGCCACCATACAGTGCTAACCACTGAGTCACCGTACAGTGCTAACCACTGAGTCACCGTACAGTGCTAACCACTGAGCCACCATACAGTGCTAACCACTGAGTCACCATACAGTGCTAACCACTGACAACCATACAGTGCTAACCACTGAACCACCGTACAGTGCTAACCACTGAGCCACTGTACAATTCTAACCACTGAGCCACTGTACAGTGCTCACCACTGAGCCACTGTACAAGGCTAACCACTGAGCCACTGTACAATCTATTCTATTCATTGAGCCACCATACAGTTCTCACCACTGAGCCACTGTACAGTGCTAACCACTGAGCCACCATACAGTGCTCACCACTGAGCCACCATACAGTGCTAACCACTGAGCCACCATATACAGTGCTAACCACTGAGCCAACATACAGTGCTAAACCACTGAGTCACCGTACAGTGCTAACCACTGAGTCACCGTACAGTGCTAACCACTGAGCCACCATACAGTGCTAACCACTGAGCCACCATACAGTGCTAACCACTGAGTCACCATACAGTGCTAACCACTGACAACCATACAGTGCTAACCACTGAACCACCGTACAGTGCTAACCACTGAGCCACCATACAGAGCTAACCACTGAGCCACCATACAGTGCTAACCACTGAGTCACCGTACAGTGCTAACCACTGATCCACCATACAGTGCTAACCACTGACAACCATACAGTGCTAACCACTGAACCACCGTACAGTGCTAACCAATGAGCCACCATACAGTGCTAACTACTGAACCACTGTACAATGCTAATCACTGAGCCACTGTACAGTGCTAACCACTGGAGCCACCGTACAGTGCTAACCACTGAGCCACTGTACACTACTAAGAACTGAGCCACTGTACAGTGCTAACCACTGAACCATCATACAGTGCTAACCATTGAGCCACCATACAGTTCTCACCACTGAGCCACCATACAGTGCTGACCACTGAGCCACCATACAGTGCTAACCACTGAGCTACCGTACAGTGCTCACCACTGAGCCACCATGCAGTGCTCACCACTGAGCCACTGTACAGTGCTCACCACTGAGCCACCATACAGTGCTCACCACTGAGCCACCATACAGTGCTAACCACTGAGCCACCATACAGTGCTCACCACTGAGCCACCATACAGTGCTAACCACTGAGCCACCGTACAGTGCTAACCATTGAGCCACCATACAGTTCTCACCACTGAGCCACCATACAGTGCTGACCACTGAGCCACCATACAGTGCTAACCACTGAGCCACCGTACAGTGCTCACCACTGAGCCACCATACAGTGCTCACCACTGAGCCACTGTACAGTGCTCACCACTGAGCCACCATACAGTGCTCACCACTGAGCCACCATACAGTGCTCACCACTGAGCCACTGTACAGTGCTCACCACTGAGCCACCATACAGTGCTAACCACTGAGCCACCATACAGTGCTCACCACTGAGCCACCATACAGTGCTAACCACTGAGTCAATGTACAGTACTAACCACTGAGCCACCGTCCTTCCCCATCAGTAAAAATCTGATGTTTTGCTTGCATGTTCTGAACGGAATTTGATATTTTTACACACCTATAGACTTGAATGTGTGTCTCATCTGAGACTCGGAAGAAAGTCGTGCATGCTGCGATTTTATTTCTCACAGGACTGAGCCCTAAAGAACAACAGGCCAGAGTGTTTATAAATCTGATCTCTGCAATGCGATGTGTCACCAGACAGGACACTGATCCATGTTACTCTATGGGGCTGTTCAGATGAACCATTTCCTCTCGGGTCAGACTGTTTGAACACTGATAATTTAACTTTTCCAGATTTTTTAAAACTGAAAACATAATGACCTAAATCCTTATTAACGTAAAGTACAATGTGCAAAAGAAAAAGTCACTCAGAATCACCTTAGAGGGGTGGTCTGTATGTGAGGACATCTTTTTTTAAATTTAAATGCAGATAATTGGGGCTAAAAACAATTTGTCAGTATTTTTTTTTCACTATTTGGCTTTTTCAGGCTCTTAGTTTCCTGTACATTCAACTTTGATGTGGTCATAACTCAGCTGTGAGGAACTGAGAAAAGCCGGCCATACACATTAGATATCTGTCACCAGGGGCGTAACTAGGCGCAGGAGTTGCAATCGCACCCGGGCCTGGAGCCTAGGGGGGCCCCAAAAGTCCCTTTGGCCTATAGAAAAATACTAATGCTATTAAAGATTTACAATAATTGGGGGCCCTGTTGGAGCTTTACATCTGGGCCCATGAGCTTCAGGCTACCCAACTGTCAGCTGGCCACTGTCCATCTCAGCCGAATCTCCCATGAGAGAGCAGCCGAGTAAGGGCTCGGACACACTGGTGTGAAAATCAGATGAGTGCAATGCGAGAAAATCTGGCATTGCACTCTGATCAATGTGATTAAATGAGTCAGAACAGATTAACATGTGTTTTCAGTAGCAACATGCTGTGACTGGATCAGATAATCGTGCGATACTCGCCAATGCAAGTCAATGGGTGCTTAAAATACAATTAAACCCCCATAAGATAAATGAGACATTCAGTCGTGTGTGGAATAAAACTGGCCATGAAACTTTATTAAGGGTTACTTGAAATTTGAAGAATTACACCAAAGAATAACTCCAATTTTAATAAATAACTCCATTTCCATAAATAATTAAAAATATAAATAATCCTTTATAACCATTTAACCAAAATCCGCTCATGGAAAAGAGCAATTGTGCCCAAACGGGCAGGCATTACCAATGCCTGACCACCCCCAAACCAAGCCACCTTTCCACAATCGACTGCATGCCTACATTAAAAATGTCCAATCTCTCCCAAGTGAACATCATCCCACCTATACAACCCCGTAAGAAAACCCTCTAAATCTACGTGACTAAAACAAAAGAATCCCAAACATAAATCTTTTCATCCTCCCGATCACCCTCTTCTTGATCCCATTTACAAAAGCCAAATGACCCAAAGACCAAATCAAACGAGGAACGACCTCAGAAAACACCAAAAAAAAAAAAAAAAAATGCTCCAGGAATTACAGAGCGAAGCACTGCCAAATCCCTTTGCATCAGCCAAAGCAGATCCCACGTACGTATCTTCCCGAGATCGCTCCCCGTTAGATGAATGATGATGAGATCAGGAAGAGGGAAAGAAAATGAAAGATTTCAATGACAAAACACAGATCTCCCCAACGCATGCTGCGAACGCCATGCCAAAAAATAAAAATTTTCGAATCATCGAAGGACAGATTTCCCGTACAAGGGCGTAAAGCTGCTCTATTCCGAGCCCAATGAATGTATGAATGACCTACAATCCATATAGTCCGGGGCCCTGAAAAAGAAATCAAAGATCAAATAAAAAGCTCCGGCCTACTATAAAGCTCCACCCTTCTGGATTCCCAACGACCAACCGTTTGATTACTTCGCAAGACATGCCTAAACGAGCAGCCTCAATTGTGGCGCCAATCCTGAAAGAATGTGGGGTCAGGTTCAAATGCCCAATACCCAGAAATGATAAACATTTTGTCAGGAGAACGCCAAAACTGAAATTTTGTAGCCGGTTCAAAAGAACCATGCACAAATAAAGACCCTCGTACATACGGCCTAAAGGATAGCCAACACAATTAATTATCCCTAGGGCAAAGAGGAAAATCCAATATGACACCAATTTTGTCAACACTCCCTTACCTAACTGATCCGTTTTTGAACGACGAACCCGTATAAACACATGAGAAGTACCAATAGAAACATCAAACGCATCAAGCCCCGAAACATGAAGCTCGCTAACCGCTACCAACTCAGACACCCGAAATGCCCCAAAAAATGCAAACTCAAAGCAAGTTTAAATAAACACGTCTCAAACCCATGAAAACATACCCTCGGGAGGGTATCCCATACTTGACGAAATAGGTCAATAGAAATTGGACGCCTACTATCCGTCTGGAAAGTCTGTTTTCGTAAACCCTTCAGGAACTGTCCTAATGGAAATAGGCCAGTCAAAGACCGCCCACCATAGAGCTGAAGAAAAACAAGACACTCCAGCCAACAATCGATAAAGGGAAGAAAAACCCAAACCAGCCAATACTTTATCTTGAAGAAATTCCAAAGTCAATGCCGTATCATGCACTACACACGAACAGCCCCTCTTGAACAAAAACATCCTCCATTCGGCCCATGCCGAGGCGTAAGAAGACCATGTTGAAGTCGCCAGTGAACTCCTAATCAGTGACGGGATGAAATCCCCATCATCCCCCACAATTCCTGTGGGTAAGGGATACCTTAGATGTCCATATCCGGATGCTGGCCAAGAAGGTTTTCCAAAGCCTGCCGTGAAACGAAATCACTAGCAGCATGACACAATTCGGAACATAAAAAGGCTTTAATCCAAATATTATGGAACAATCATTGTAACACCAGCTCCCTAAGAGCTGCCCCCATGTAATCACACATAGTTGAAAAAGTATTAAGCGCAAGCACAGCTCCAGTGACATTAAACTGAACCCGAATACACTTATTCGCCAAAGAAGAACCCCAAAGATACATTCCCACTAATACTGAAAAAACTAATAGGAAAGCAGCATTAGAATCCAAACAATTATCTACCCAACAACGAGGCCACGTACCCGCCGACCAGGTGGAATGAAAACGAACAGCGAAACCCAATGGCGAAAACAGAGCCTATGAAAAATTTCAACGAATCCGAGTCCACAAAATCTTCCTGCATGATACTAATCCCATTGAAAGAGGGCAAAAACCTTCTCCAAACTCCTAAATCCGCTTTCAACGGCAAAGTCAAACGAATATGATCACCCGACGAAGCAACGCCTTTTGTGCAATCATATAGCTGACGAGAAAAAACACGAGCCATAGGCAAAAACCCTCAAAGCAAAATTCAAACAACCCAATAAGAACTGAAAGTCACGCAACGTTGCATTATTCCTAGCAAGCATCGCATCAATCAAACCCAAACGTTTTTGAATTTTGCACTGAGGAAGGCAAATTCCATCGCATCCGTGTCCAAGATCACACCCAAAAATTCAAGACACACACACAGACCAATTGTTTTGTCCTCCACCAACGAAAACCCCAAAATACTCCATAAGTCGCTTGAAAGTATCCAAAAGCCTAAAACAGTCATCGTAATCAGCTGCACCAATAAACAAAAATTCGTCCAAATAATGTAATACACGTCCCCATGGAGCTTCCGAAACCGTAGCCCACTCCAGAAAACGTTAGAGAAAGCCTCAAAATAGAAGCATGAAAGCGAAAACACCCCTGGGGAGGCACTTGTCAAAATAAAAATAAACCATCGAAGGAAAAGCCCAAAAAATTGAAAACCATCCGGTGACACTGGCAAAATCCAAAAGGCAGCTTTAATATCTGATTTAGCCAGCAGAATATGCTGGCCAAAAAACGCCGTAACACATCAGCGGCCACATAAAAGGAAGTGTAGGATACTGAACAATCAGAGGAACTCACTTGATCATTTAACAACTCACCCAAAGGGTAGGAGAGATGGTGAATTACTCTGATTGGCCGAGAATCTTTTCACGGTACCGATCCCAGCGGAGACACCCGAAATTTCGAGAAGGGTGGCTCCACAAACGGCCCGGCTACACGATCCAATGCCAATTCCCTTGAAATGTGTCCTTTAACTTCCATGTAAAATCTCCTAACCGACAACAATTTTCCAGAATCACAACAACCTTCCCCAGAAAACGAAGGAACAAAACAAAAAAAAAAAAACCCATATAAAAACCCATTATGAATGAGCTCTGCCTTCCGACGGTCTGGATAACGTTCCAGCCACGGGGCTATATTTTGGAGCTTAATCGGGGTCCGGACTTCTAAAACTGACTCCTTCCCGGCCTGCTGCTGCTGATGAGCAAGCTGATTGGCTTTTTTATAGCACTTGGAAGCGGGATGACTCCCCCCGCAAAAGGAACAGTCATGGCGAAACCGACAGTTCGCCTGCCACTTACAAACTGAATCGTTAAACGCAAAGCAGAGACCCTTTTTCAATGGCCAACTGCTCTGCTGCCCAACAACGGCCGCTCTCTGAGGAAGCATAAGGCTTAGCCAAAGGCCAACAACCTCAGCCCCCCAGGCGAAATTAGTAAGCACAGCCATTTTTTGACAGAATGACTCATCATAGCTGAGCCATGCCGTGCCGCCAAAGCTCTTGTAAGCCTCCAACACCGTATCCAGATGGTGAAACAAGCCACTGCATAAATGGGGATGCTTTTCTCCTAAAACCACAGTAAAAAATGCTGAAGGCTTGTAACCACATATGGAAAGACTTGCAAGACTTCATTTTGTCATCAGCTTCTGCATCTCTTTTTTCTAGCCTAAACCCATAATCCTTGCCGCCCGGCAATAGAGAAAAGATGACAACACATTCTCTATTCCAAATCCTAACCCTGATGGTCTGACTTAAGTGAAGACCCTAGAGGCGAGATATCACAAATAATCGCCTCCCTATATAGGGATCAAGCAGGAGGAACAAAAGTCTGACCATCAACAGTCCCCCTAACCTCTGCCACTACCCTATTTACTATCTCCTGCATGAAAGCAGCAGAGGCACAGTCATATGAAAAGACAGAAAGAGGGTTATGCTCACCATTAGTAGCTGAATCGTCCATAAGATGATCCCTGGAAGAGCTGGAGGGGCAGGAATCCGCAATATCCCTCCTGGGGAAGATCCTGAGGCAGCCAGGCACTAGATGGATCAGGGCCTCAGATCCACGAATGAAGGAACCAGCATGCTCTCCTGTCGGAAAGCACTGCCCGGCTTCTTGACATCCGGAATCTCCAGAGAAGACATCAGAGAACCCGGCAAATGCGACATCGACCGTGCTCCCATCACCTCATCCCTCCGGACTGGAACCAGACTGTCAATTATAGCAGTCCCCTGCAGGGGGCGCGATATCACCCCTCCATAACAGGATAAGGAACAGGAATCACCTCAGGTCCAGCTTCTAGGCCGCGGAAGGGCCCTGGAGGAGCGAACATCAGATGAGGAGCCCCGGTCACGCTCCTACGCCGTCGAGGAGCCGGGTGAGGGGGTGAATATGCTTCTCTATGACGCCTCACCCTCGGCTCTCCTCTCCCCTCAGCAGGCACCGTTACCTCCAGTATTTGGGCAGAGTCAAGTACAGGAGGCTCCGAAGCAGCAGTCACAGCAGAAGATGTGGATCCCACAGCAGGCTGTGATAAACAGTCCTCACCACCTTCTTCCCCCAGTAACTGGGATAACAGGGCGTCCATCTTCTTGGCTTGCCACAGCAAATAACGCTTGTTTTCTGTCAGAAATGTGTTTATATAAGGGCTATTCCTGCCCAAAGCTTCCACCAATCAGGAGCTGTTACTAAGCTTCCTCATAAAGCTCCTCCACCTCATTGGCTACTCCAGTAGCTATGGTAACAACATAAAGCCAGATACCTGTAGAAATAAAACTTAGAAACACAGTGTTAACCCTTTGTAATCACATAACACAAAGCATTGGTTCCATGTTGCCATGAAACCCCCAGCTGAGGGCCGGTGCTTCTACATTCTGCAGCTGAGAACACTGTAAAATGTTCCTGTAAATGATTATGTGGCACCCCACTCCACAGGAACACCTGGAGCAGGGAAGGATTTACACACAACACCCCAGACCTGAAGGGGGAGCTCTACTTGCTGACTTCAGGCAAGGTCCCCTATAAATTCAGGCCCAGGGGCGGAGTGAGGCAGTTCAGTATGGAGCAGTATTGAGGAAGACACCTGGTGAACGGTGCGGCGCTAGGCCCGTGCCAGAGGGAAGCCTAGCCAGTGTGAGGGACCCAAGAGTGGGGGTCGGAGGCGAGGTGAGTAGCCAGGGGGAGAGGAGTCGAACCGGTTCACCCCAGAAGAGCTACGTCGACAACCCGGACACCAGAGTCTGAGACTGCATGGGTCCAGTCAGCCCAGCATTAAAGACCGGAGACCAGGGAGGTTTCAAGTCTCCTGGTGCAGCACTTGGGGCACAGCCACCTAGCATAGCTGTGGATATAGAGGTGCCCTGCAGCAGAGCTCGCACAGACTGCCATACAAGTGAGGACACAGGGCCTAGCTTCAGACAGCCCAGGATCAAGGCACACACACAGCGTAACAGGGAGGCCTCATAACTCGTCGGATGTGGAGATCCTGAACTGCTCCTAGCCTACCCGGACTGTACCCTGGACTTCACCTTGCTCATCACATCAGTAAAGGTACGGAAACAACAACCCTGTGTGTTTGACTGTTATTGCAGCCCCTGATCATACTCCCTTCATAGACTGTTCCACAACTCCCATCATCCACTACTGCCCCAGGGATCCCGCTCCACCTATGGGAAGCGAATCCACCTTGCTGCTTTACCATCACCCCGGAGGTCTGTCCTGCAGTGTCGGTAACCTTCCCGGAGCCGTAGGTGGTGTCACGCAACACTATTCCTATTAACTGGTCCCTTTTTCAGCGACCACCAGGGCCACGGAGCCGGGCGACAGGCCCGTGACATCACCAGTAGAATAATGCCCAGAACCGGGTACTTCACGACCCTGGGGCAGGTTACACAGTAATAGCTGCTGAGAAAAAAAAATGCATTGCACATGGACAGCACACAGATGGTAGGCGAGGAAAAAAATCGCACACTCTCATAGCACTTGCATGACACACGGATGAAAAAATATGTCACTCGTCCTACTCTCCTGGATCAGAAACGGAAACAGAACAGCTGCAAACACACTCTCCTACTTACATGGGAGTCTCTCGGACGAGACTCGGATCAGTGACCCTGAACAGCCTCTCCGTCTGTGCACAGGAGTGTCAGCTGCTTTTATTTTTGTGCAGCATCACACTCCCATCCAGAGAGGGAGAGACCTTTCAGGCAGGGGTGGACCTACCGTGGTGCAGCTGGTTCAGCTGCACCAGGGCCCCAACCAGCTAGGGGGCCCCTCAAGCCTGCAGGGGGGCCCCCAGCCGACCCCCATGACCCTGTGTCAGAGGAGAGGGGGGTTAACTGAGGGAAGCTTCCTGCTTCCCTTGGCTGATCCCGCCCCTCCTCTGCCGCCCCGGCTCCCAAGACTGCGCGGCCAGGCACAGGTAGGGGCCGCAGCACCTATAGCACCCCCCCCCCCCCACTCCTCCCGAACGTCCGCTAGCACCCCCCTCCTGCCCCCCCTGCTCCTCACCATCAGCTGCAGCACCAGGGCCATCTTGGCACAAGGTCTGCCACTGCTTTCAGGGTCACTGATCCGAGTCTCGTCCGAGAGACTCGCATGTGAATCAGATAGTGTGTTTCCAGCCTAACACATTGGTCAGCAGCTTATCTCCGGGAGAGCGGTGTAATTGACAGACTGAAATGGAACATACCAGTCTGCCATCTCCCCATCGATCAGTCGGCCGGAGCCCCATTAAATGAAGACTATTGACTGAACCCCTCAATATCGGCCTTTAGAAACTCTCCCATTGGACTGAGAATGAGCTCACTGATGGATTCTCAGTTACCTCATTATCCAGCCCACAATGTATGGTACAAACATAATATTTATTCTTATTCACTTATATAAACCATAAAGAAAAACGATCCATCTTCACCACCTGATTTATCTATTATGGTAAATGGCATCATGCTCTCTCCCACAGTTCAAATTCGCTGCCTTGGAGTCACTCTCCACTGTGCCCTGTCCTTCAAACCACACATCCAAACTCTCGCCACCTCCTGTCGCATCCAGCTCAAGAATATTTCCAGAATCTGTCCTTTCCTCAGCTCTCAATCTACTAAAATTCTTGTACATGCCCTCATCATCTCCTGCCTTGACTACGGCAACATTCTCCTATGTGCCCTCCCTGCTAACACTCTTGCACCTCTCCAGTCTGTCCTCAACTCTGCTGCCCAACTAATCCACCTCTCTTCACGCTACTCCCCTGTATCTCCTCTGTGCAAATCCCTCCACTAGCTCTCAATTCCCCAACGAATCCAGTTCAAGCTACTAACACTGACCTACAAAGCCGTCCACAATCTGTCTCCTCCCTGTATCTCTGAACTAATCTCCCACTATCTTCCCTCACGTAATCTTCAATCCTCCCAAGACATCCTCATCTCCTCCACACTTATCCATTCCTCACATAACCGCCTCCAAGATTTCTCCCGAATATCCCCCATCCTCTGGGAATTCTGCGCCTCAACACGTCAGATTATCCACCACGTTTGGATCCTTCAGACGGAACATGAAAATGTGGCGCCCCAATGGCAAGGTGCCACAGGGAGGTATTGCACCCTAATTAAAGGTGTGGTGCCTCTGTAACCGTGGACGTGGGGAAATCTTCAGAGTCTGCACCCCAACACCCATACACAGGCCACTTTAATACAGAGGACTGATATTCAGTAGGTCCCAGGGGGAGGAGCCTAGAGAGCGGAAGATGCGGAGTGACAGCTCAGACAGTTGGTGTGAGGAGAGCAAGGAAGAAGGACGCAGGGGACCCTGCGGCCACAGTGGAGGGTGCCTCTTAAGAGAGGGGTGATCCAGACTCAGAAGGGGGTTTACCCAGGACTGTTTGGGGACCCAGGTCGACACCGGCATACCGGAGCTGAGGTAGCTAGATGCAAGGTTCAGCCCTAACTACAGACTGGCAAGCTGAGGGCCCGACACACACAGGGAGCCGAAGCACCCCTAAAGCAGCCCAATATCAGTCCCGCAGCTGGGTCCACGACACCGACAAGTGAAAGACTTTTAGGTAACAGACCCCGAGGACTAGAGACTTGGCTCAAGAGTGGCAATCGAGACAGAACAAGACCACGAGCGCCATATTGAGGGCATCACTGTTAGACTCTGAGGAAACCTTCTCGACCCACAGTTACAATATCAGTTAACTGAGAATGTACCGTGTATCTGTTTCCGTCTTGTGCAAGTAAAGAACCGTTTGAACTGAAGTGGTGTCTGTTCTCCTTTCATTCAGCGGCCAGAGGGCTACAGCATCATCATCTACCCCCGCTGCCCTGAGGTAAAGCTCCACCTGTGGGGAGCTGTACTACCAAAGCTGCATTTCCATCACCTCAGCGGCCAGCTGCAGCGCTGGTAACCCCATTACCAGGTACCACAGGTGGCGTCACGATACCATTCCCCCATCATCATCACCCCCACCACTGAGGGTCCAGGGCACGGAACTGGGAACCGACCATCCGAGATCCCCCCACCGAAGTAACCACCTGTCCTGGTATCCGAGTACCCCCTACCCTGTCGACCGACTCAAAAACCCCATCTCTTCAGGAAAGCTTACAGCCTGCAATGACCGAGCCGCCGCCCCACCGCCACCGGAGCGGTGGCACCCCCGACCTTCTGTCTCTTCCCCATGTCTCTGTAGAATTTAATCCTGTACCAGTCTGTCATTGCTAATTTGTTTACCGTAAACCATATCTATAATTCTGTATGTAACCCTTCTCATGCACAGCACCATGGAATTAATGGTGCTATATAAATAAATAATAATAATAATTGTAGCCAAAACAACATCATGCATATAAGGAAGAAAAAAGTCCCAAAAGCTGGACAGCCCCTTTAAGGATAAAGCTACTCAGTGATGTGGTGAACAGACCTCTGTGCAGCTACATGTGGTGTTTCTTTGGGGAAACGTCATACAGATACATGATAAAATAGAGATAAAGCCGCGCTGACAGCACAGGACGCGGATCTGCGACCAGAACAATGTATTGCCGGGAATTGCACGAGATGTCATCTCAGGCCCCGCCCACTGCCATCACCAACCAATCACTGCGCGCCTTCACTCTCAACTTCATATTTGACATTTCAACTCCGCGGCCACCACTCTTGACTAGGTTGGCAGTATGACCTTGTCTCTACTGCGCATGCTCACCACTATCATCTTGACGTCTGATTGGCTGGAGTAGTAACGTATCAGGTTAGGTTGAGATCCGGCTTGTCCTCTGCGTGCAGTGCGCGTGTGTGCGGAGAGGGGTCAGACAGACATGGCGGCCAGGAGCCTGCGGACACTGGGGCACAGCCTGAGCGCGGTGCTGCGGACACACAGGGCGCCGCTCCGGTAAGAAGGAGGAGACAGTACCCGCCGGGCTCGGCTCGGTAACCTGCCTGTGACGTGAATTGAGGCATGCTGGGAGTTGTAGTTCTCCCATGCAGCAGAGGGTGCTGGTCACGTGATACAGCTCATCATAACTGTATACATAGGCCTGCAGCGGCCGCTCCTCTGTGCTCCATCCTGGGCATTGTCCTTTTTGTTAGCAGTAAGGCTGTGTGCACACTGGACGCTCTTGATCTGTTTTTGATTCTGCGATTTTAATAAGAAAAAAAAAACAAACACCACAAACAGATCAGTCTGTGCGTCTGCAGCACAGTGAGACGCTGCGATCTTGACTGCTGCGTTAGTGATGCAGAAAGCGCGTCCAGAAAATAAAGAGCGTCAATCATTGCTCCTTTTCTCCGATGCATTTTCTTCAGTATCACAAACAGGTGAGCATCACACAGTCCATTTGTGATGTTTTCTTACTGCACTTTCTGCACCACAAACGCTCCAATTACTTACCCTCCTCTCCTCCGTGAGCCACAGTGACCTCTGGTGATGCCTTCCTTTGAGGCATCAGCAGGACCTACCCATGTGACTCAGGCTGAGTCACATGACCAACGTCCTGCCTGTGCTCGTACTAATCACAGGTCCTTCCAATGCCCGGGATGAAGGCATCACCAGCGGTCATTGTGAAATCACAGGGCGGGTAAGAAAGTGTATGTGTGTCTGTGTTCCCTGAAAACAGAGCAAAAAAGCAACAAAGGCTGGGGTCACACTTCAGGGTTTTTTTTTTTTTTTTTTAAAACCTGATCCTTTTTTGAGCTTTTAAAAAGCTCAAAACCAGATCATGAAACGCTCCTCATAGGAGCCTATTATAAAAACCGGATTGCTTCACGAGCAATCCGGTTACCGCCTCCGGCTCTGCAGCCTGCGTGAAAAATCATGCAGGCTGCAGTTTTCAGAGTGGTTCTAAGCCCCGCAATGCGGGAACCGGATTGCTCAGGATGTGTAATCCTGAGCAATGTGGTTACCATATATACTTTGCTTATCCCGGCTGCCGCTAGGATAAGCAAAGTGCTTAACGTGTTTAAAAAACACTGTATTGTTAATATTAATTTTGGCCATCATGTCTCTAGGGGGGGGTGCCCACCCCCCGTAGAGACATGCTACCCACTCAGGTGGGCATATCAGGGGTTAATTCTTCTGTACAGTATTGCTGAGTCCTGTCAGCTCTGTACAACTTTTATCAATGAAGCCGGCGGCTCCCCTGACAGCTGCGCATACTATAGCTATTGTAGGTATAGTATGTGCGCTGTCCGAGGTTCTGAAGGCTTATACCGTAAGATGTATGGGCAGCGCTGCCCATAGATCTTACTGTATAAGCCTTCAGGACCTCAGACAGCGCACATACTATACCTACAATAGGTATGGTATGCGCGCTGCTCTCAGAGGAGACGGCGGCTTCATTCATAAAAATGTACAGCAGCCAACAGAAGCCGGCTACTGTACATAAAATATTAAATCGTTATATGCCCACCTGAGTGGGTGGCATGTCTCTAGGGGTGGTGGGAACCTAGAGACAGTATACCCACATTTATTAATAAAATTTCATCTTTTGAAACACAGATAACAGTAGCAGGGGTGAGCAAACTGTACGGTAACCGGATAGCTCAGGATTACACATCCTGAGCAATCCGGTTACCGAATTGCGGTTCCCTCCACACATTTTTGATGAAACGTGTGGGACCGCAATTGCGTTCACCGCATCCAGATCTGGATGCGGTGAATGCAATTCTATTTTTAAGTGTGACCCTAGCCAAAAACAGATGGTGTTTGTGGTGATTTAAAAAAAAAAAAAAAAAAAAAAAATTGGATCAGTTTTTACTGCAGTAACTGCACCAAAAACAGAGCAGAAGCGTTCTGTGTGAATGAGGCCTTAGGGTGCGTGCACACGATCAGGAAACACAGCGTTTTGGACGCAGCGTCTTTGCGCTGCGTCCAAAACGCTGCGTAGTACAGTACAGGCATAGTGGATGGGATTTCAAGAAATCCCATCCTCACTATGTGTAACCCGCCTGCAGCGTCTTTGGAGCTGCGGTGTGGGTTGCCGGGAGTCCGCTCCTCCTCCGCATGTTCATTTCATGCTGCGGAGTCGGAAGCGGCTCTCATCGGGTGACTGCAGGGAGAAGCCGCCCCGCACCCGCCGCACATGGTGAGTACGGGGCGGCTGCGGTCTCTCTGCGGCCACCCGCGGCTTCCCTCAGGTCCGGAGGAGCTGCGTCCAACACGCAGCTCCTCTGGACCGTGAGCACATACCCTTAAACTGCGGTGACATCAAGATAAGCTATGAGATCCATAAAGTAACATTGTTGCCTGAAACGGAAAGAGATGATGAGTGCCCAAATATCTGGCGGGCGACTGTGGACGGCGCCGCTGGGCCCCTGCGACTGTGGACGGCGCCGCTGGGCCCCTGCGACTGTGGACGGCGCGCCGCTGGGCGTAGGAGCATGGAGACAGAATCTTAGTCCAACTCGCTTTTTATTATTTTTTTTCCTAATCTTCCAAGTGTTACACCTTTTTCCCCATCTCTTTCTAATTTATTTTTTTAAACATGTACTGTTTACATATACTACATAAAGCTAACCTGAAAGGTGTTTAGAAAAAGGTTAAATGTTTAAAAGCATCTTATTTAATCACATTTCTCAGAGAACAAGAACCAATACAAAATGTACGAATATATGTATTTTTATACTTTGTATTGGTCCTTGTAGGGGACTTGTTCTCTGAGAAATGTGATATAAAATACTTTTAAATATTCACCATTTTTCTAAACGCCTGTCTGTTTAGCTTTATCTAGTGCACGCCGTCAGAGATTTTAAGGCAGCAGCTTCCACCTAGCAGTGTTCAGCCGTCCCTGCGCTGCACTAGAACTGTCAGGCTGACTGAGAGAGTTCATTCTCAGATGACTAAAGAACGGTGTTTATTGTCTCGTTTACTCCACTCAGCAAAGTCTAGATTCTGTCAGTGGCTGCGGCCTTCACCTTCCATGACCCCTGATGTGATGGAGGGAGGATAAGCTGCGATGCCGCCTCCCTCCATGTGACCTCTCGTCCTTGGATGTTGCTGCTGTCTGGCCATAGGTTGTGCTTGTACAAGGTTGCAACATTCCTCGGTACTATGTGAGCTCCAAGGATACAAGCCATTGTGTAATATCCCAGTGATTAATTCTCCATTACTGCAGCAGTCAGGGCTGTAAGCCAAACATCTGACTTCAACTCAATATCTCTGAATCCAACTCTACCAAAATAGACTCTGACGCCACGACTCCAACTACACCGCCCTAGCAGCAGTGCTTGCTTTATGGCAGGGGCCTCATAGTCCTCACTCTGGACTATTCTCCTGTATTCTCACAATGAGTTTTTAAAGTTTGCACCTATTATGTATTGTTATTTGATTTTGATTGCATTTTAGTTCACTTTTTTTGTTAAATACGTGTTTAGTTTTCTTTGTTTTTTCCACTGCACTTTATTTCTTTCAGATATTTCATTTATTTATTTATTTAAATAAGGCGATAGATATCATTTTTATTTTATTTTTTTCTGACCTTTGCCACCATATACATTGAAATATGTTGCTGCTGTCTAATATTATTGTTATTATTATTTATATAGCGCCATTAGATTTCATGGCGCTTTACATATGGAAAGGGCCGACGAGGACAAGTACAGTATGTATTGACAGTCAAGACGTCCAGGTACAGGAGGGAAGAGGACCCTGTCCGCGAGGGCTCACAGAACCGGAAAGCAGTTTGTGCAGCTCTCTTATGTGCCTCCTAGACATTGGCTACACCCAGGGGTGTAACTATAACAGGTGCAGGGGTTGCAATCTTACTCGGGCCTTGGGAGCCTAGGGGTAATAGAATAGAGTATGACCTGGCTCAACCTTATGTGAGGTGCTCAGAGGAAAATGCAACCAAAAGTAATACTAGATTAAGTGATCCTAAACCCAGAAGACAACCCCACATCCCCTTCATACCTATCCATGCAGCTTGTGAACCTGCTGCCATCCATCCCTGTATCTTCCAAAACCGCTGTGGCAATCTTCATAAATCATACTTTTATAATCTCATTTCTGGGCGTTTCACTGCAATTTTAAAGCCGCAGCAGGCGGGCCTGTGTGCCGTTCTCCCCCTCCTTGTTCCTTATTATACACGCCGCCATGGGCGTGCTAAACAACAGAGAGGCGGCTCGCCTCATAGTATGGGCGTTGAAACCGGTATGACGCGTATTACGTCATACCGGTTTCAACGCCCATACTATGAGGCGAGCCGCCTCTCTGTTGTTTAGCACGCCCATGGCGGCGTGTATAATAAGGAACAAGGAGGGGGAGAGCGGCACACAGGCCCGCCTGCTGCGGCTTTAAAATTGCAGTGAAACGCCCAGAAATGAGATTATAAAAGTATGATTTATGAAGATTGCCACAGCGGTTTTGGAAGATACAGGGATGGATGGCCGCAGGTTCACAAGCTGCATGGATAGGTGTGAAGGGGATTGTGGGGTTGTCTTCTGGGTTTAGGATCACTTTAGCCTCGGCACACTCAACTAACGAAAAATGGAAAGGAAGAAATGTTTCTTTGTGCTGATAATTTTATTGTACAGAAACTAAATCATCCCACGTTTCGGCTCAACATGAGAGACTCCTGGCCTCCCCTGCAAACACTATGGACACAAGGACAGGAGTCATGTACCTCCTTACAATTTAAGGCGACCAGTTCAGTAGTTATCTCTCTGGTATTTTCCTCTATTAAGGATAATCACTAAACGACTCTTTGAGATTTTTCCCTGCTACTGGATCGTTTCTATACCTACTTATTCCTACTCTCTGAGTTTGTAAGCTCAATTCCCTGAGGAAGGCTCATGTTGAGCCGAAACGTGGGATGATTTCGTTTCTGTACAATAAAATTATCAGCACAAAGAAACATTTCTTCCTTTCCATTTTTCATTAGTTGAGTGTGCCAAGGCTAATCTAGTATTACTTTTGGAGCATAGGGGGGCCCCAAAAGTCCCTTTGGCCTATAGAAAAATACTAATGATATTAAAGTGAACCTGTCCACCCCTTGGGTGTTATAAACTGTTCCCACCAGCAGTAACATGATGTAATTGGGGTTCCTGTAACCCCTCTATATGCTCAGACGTCCCCCTGCATACCTTAGAAATTAACTTTTATTATCTCCCGGGCTGTATGGTAATGACTCCTTTAAAGGTTTGGGGGTCTGCCCTAAGTGGCCCTCGCTGCCCCCCTGCCTGGAATACCTGCCCCACTCTATTGAAACCGCCGCCCCTCCTGTGTATGGATGTTGAGTGACAGGCACTACTCTCGCGGCTGCGGCGTGGCATGGGTCACTGTTCCATTGAAGAAGCAGTGTCTGAAGAGTCTCAAGATTCTACTGCAAAGTTGCAAGACTTCACAAATCTCATGTAACTTTGGGCACTGTGCAGCTTCAATGGAGCACGGTTTACTCATGCCACTGCACAGGCGCGAGAGTAGTGCCTGTCACTCAACATGTATACACAGGAGGGGTGGCAGTTTCAATAGAGCGGGGCGGGTTTTGAAGGCAGGGGGGTGGCGAGGATCAGAGAGCAGACCTCCACCAACCCCCACCCCCCACCAGACTTTTTCAGGAGTCCTTTACGTACAGCGCAATGAGAAAATAAAAGTTCATTGCTGAGGTATGCAGGGGATGTCTGGGTATATAGAGGGGTTACAGGAACCCCAATTACATTATGTTACAGCTAGTGGGTGCAGTTTGAAATGCCCAAAGGGGGGTGACAGGTTCCCTTTAAAGATTTGCAAAAATTGGGGGCCCCATTGGAGCATTCAAATTGGGGCCCATCAGCTTCAAGTTACACCACTGCCTACTCTTAGCATAATGGTGAAGTATTGTTACTTTCTTCATATGTTTCCAGGGGGTTCACAATGCAGCCTAAAAGAGAAACTCCAAAAAGTGGAGTTCTTAAGCTGAAAAATAATTTAATGGTAAATGGAAGAAATTTAGTAAAATGAACATTAACGCTATAATGTTGGGGTCAAACAATAACCAGTATTCTCCTATTTTTGTACATTAGGACGTGTCCACAGCTGATGTGCACAGCGGCTCAGCATCCAAATAACCCGGCACCGGAGAGTGAGGCGGAGAAGAGTAAGAAGCAAGTGGAGGAGAGCACTGAACAGCTGACCGCAGAGAAGGCCAAGCTGGAAGATCAAGTGAAGGAGGTTACGGTGAGTGAGGACAGCTCGATCATTGCCAACGATGAGCGAGCACTAAGGGCCTCAAGTGCTTCTTTACTTGCGTTGAGCAGATTAAACGCACTGACGGGGTTGACTCGAGTTAGGCTGCATTCACATGCCAGACCTTTGACGCTTTTTTTTTGCGCAGGCGTTTTTACCACATTTTGCGGCCGCTGTTTTTAGCGTCGGTAAAAAAGCTCATTGCATTCAGATGCCTCGGTTTTTTTTTGTGGCCGCGTTTTTCCCCTAGAGGCGCAGGAGGAAGTGATGTCACACTGGGTCAGGAATAAACCTGTTCCCGTGTGACATGTGTACTTTTCGCTTTAGCATTGTATCTACATACACTGCTAAAGCAAAAGCGAAATAAAAGAGAGCAATGGATAAAAAAAGAAAATACTCATCCTCTCCGCAGACTGTCCCAGGAATCGCTGCAAGCACCTGAATCAGCTGACCGGGCAGCAAACCGATCAGCTGATGTGTCGCCTGACAGCATGAGGTGAGTGGTTTAAACCGCCCGCCAAAACCGATAGGTTTAAACCACTCAGCTGACGCTGTCAGGTGGCACATCAGCTGATCGGTTTGCCGCCCGGTCAGCTGATTCAGGTTCTTGCAGCGATTGGACACCTTCCCGGGACAGTGCGGCGAGGTGAGTATTTTATTTTTTAAACCACTTTTATTTCGCTTTAGCAGTGTATGTAGATACACTGCTAAAGCGAAAGTACACAGATGTCACACAGCAACAGGATTCTTCCTCCCCGTGTGACACCAACCACTTCCTCCTGCACTTTATAGGCACTGGAATACAGCATTGTCTGAACAACAATACATAGTCCAGCTCCTTATAATAGGGCCTTTGGGAGGAAGCACGCGCCTTTTTATGGCCCCAAAAGCCCATTGTTAAATTACGCAGCATCTGAACGGCAAAAGTAAAAGTCCATTCACTTTGCCGGAAACGCTGACGCCGATGTGCTTGTGGGGGAAAATCGCGGTGTGTGCACGTAGCCTTTACAAATATAAGGGGAATATAATTATTGGGTAGTCCGGCACTCTGGCGACATACATCCAGCCAAAAACAGGGTGGGTGTTTTTTATTCTTTAAACACACGGAATCTGAACACATTGTTTTTACCCAAAGTGAGAACCATTCAGAGACAGCAAGTGACTCTCATTGGGGTGCTCTCATCGTTTACTGAAGTGTGTCAGGATATTCACAAATTAAAGATATGAGCACACGTGATACTCTATCAAGTAACCAGTATTCCCATGCACCCACCATACTTGATCAAGTATTGTTCAGTGGCGAGCACGCTCTCATCCCTAGTCATTGCTAAATACACTAAATAGCTAGGCTCTGTGCACACGGTGCGTTATTTGATGGGGTTTTTATGCAGATTTTGAGGCTGTATATCTCTGAAGGCAGCAAAGTCTGACTGTTCAGGCGTGCTGTGTCCATGTTGCTTTTTTTTTTTCCTTGCAGGTTTCTTTTTTCTGCACCAAATCTGCAAGGAAAAAAACAACACGGGCACAGTACTCCTGAACTGTCATAGACTTTGCTGCCTTCAGGATAAACATGCAGATTCTCAATCTGCATCAAACTATGCACCATGTGCACAGGGCTTTAAGGTGATAAAAACATTTCCAGGACCTATTACCTAGCAGCATTGTCAGCAGTCTGTGGCTACCAAACTACAACCATGCATACCCCCAACTACCTGCAGGAATCCTCACCGCCTCTTCTGATTTAAAGATCCCTCACAACAATATGGGCACGGCCTGCGAATCGGATGAGGCTCGGGGAATTCCGGCAGGTAGGAGGATGTTCACAGCGCTATGGTCCGGCAGGCATGGTTCTTTTTGATCATCGCTACCAGACACCTAATGTATTTTTCGGACCGTAAGACGCACTTATTTTCTTCCAAATTCTCGAGGAAAGTGTGGGATGCGTCTTATGGTCTGAATGTACTTTTGGCTGGCTGTGGGGAGGGGGCAGTGGCGGAGTCGGAGCACGGGGGAGGCAGGAGAATGTCTCCGCTGCTGGAATCTGTCGCTGGGGAAGCCATTCATTAGCCGTTCCCCCGCCCACCTGTCAGCGCTGAGCAGCGGGTGGGAAGTAACTAATGAATATTCCTCCACTGTGAGTATCTTCACCACGTGGATTCCCCAGAAGGCATAATGATGGGCAATCTATGTCTGCATCTAAGGGCCCTTTCACATCAGCGTTTTTTTCAAATCGCAGCAGATGCGGTGAAAAAAACGCATCTGCCGCGATTACCGCATACCGGCTGCACTTGCGGCACGGTTGCGGTAAACGCCATACAAGGTATAGGCGGACTTGCGGCAGGTGCGGCAAGTGCGGTTTTGGCACTTGCGGCAGGTGCGGCTGCGAAAAAAAATGCTGTCAGCCGCGTTTTTTTTCGCGGCCGCACCTGCCGCAAGTGCCAAAACCGCACCTGCCGCAAGTCCGCCTATACCTTGTATGGCGTTTACCGCAACCGCGCCGCAACCGTGCCGCAAGTGCAGCCGGTATACGGTAATCGCGGCAGATGCGTTTTTTTCACCGCATCTGCCGCGAATTTCAAAAAACGCTGATGTGAAAGGGCCCTAAGCCTAAAGATTCCCATTGAGGCCATCAACATGGGTGACTAAGCACTTAACTTTCCCCAAGGGTGAAATGTTGGAAAGAACCTTATAAAGTGGATGTCTTTGTCTCTCCAGGATAAATACAAGCGAGCCTTAGCAGACACTGAGAACCTGAGGCAACGGAGTCAAAAAATGATGGAAGATGCTAAATTGTACGGTGAGTAGCAGACTTCGCCCATCACACACCGCGAGCCTTTGGTTATATGCCACATAGAGCAAAGGAAAACAGAGATACGGAGTGGGGTCTGTCCATACACTCTTTTTTGTGATGGGTTCAGTGGCTGGACTTGCACAATTATATCAGGGCAAATCCCATCCCCCTCCCTGAAAATGTCAGGATCTTCTCATTATACATTTCTATGTGTACGTGCACTCTTGGTTTTGGCTGTGGAGTTTATAACTCAGTTTGTTATAAAATATTTTTAGAAATCTTGCAACTTTCGCCCAGGCCACTGGGGCTGTTTTAGATTCCTGATCTATACAGAAGGCTTTTCTGCAGTCTCATTGTCATCAGATGCAGGATTAGGCCACATGCACACATTGGTTTGAGTTTTTTACCTCAGGATTTGTAGCCAAAACCAGGAGTGGGTGATAAATACAGAAGTGGTGACGTGTTTATATTATACTTTTCCTCCGATTGTTCCACTCCTAGTTTTGGCTACAAATTCTGAGGTAAAAAATGCACCAAATACTCAAATGTGTCCCCGTAGGCTTAGGCCACGGTCACACATTGAGTATTTGGTGAATTTTTTACCTCAGGATTTGTAGCCAAAACCAGGAGTGGAGCAAACAGAGGAAAAGTATAATAGAAACACGTCACCACTTCTGTATTTATCACCCACTCCGGGTTTTGGCTACAAATCCTGAGGTAAAAAACTCACCAAAACCTTAATGTGTGCACTTGGCCTAACCACTTATTCACTGTTACTGTATGCACACTCCTTCATTGCCCCAACCCAGCCGTGACAAGATTGTGGTGAAGCAATGGGTTACCATGGCAGCCTGAGGCCTACTTGAAGGGCCCCTGTGACTACTAAGTTAGTTCTGTGAAGTTCAGCCATGGGCTGCATGGAGAACTGTGATTTCCCTATATACCTTGTGTCTGCATGTTAAAACCGCCTGTTATCAGGAAATTGACTTTATTCCTCCTGGCAGTGTTCCGACTTCAGTCATGGAGGCAGTACGGGTTCAGTCACTGCTCTGTGTATGGAGAGCATCGGCTGTATGTGCCCTCCACACTGACTGACAGCCGCTCAGCATTAGATCTCGCTGTCACTTTTTAGGTTAATAGCATTCTTCCATGTGACATGTTCCCTTTAAATTCTAATTACAAATGCTGTCTCGAACCGCAAAAAAAACAAGCCCCTGTATTGCAATGTAAAAATGTCAGGTCCATTAAAGAGGTTTAAATAGCTCCATTTAACCCCTTGTAGATGTGAATTGAACACAGATCCCTGCTTAGTCACGTGCCTAGATGTGGGGGATAAAAGGTGAATTTCCCTGTCCTGCTAGATGTGGAAGATAAGTGGTGATTCCCCCTCTATTGCTGGATGTGGTGGATCAAAGGTGATTCCCCCTCTATTGCTGGATGTGGTGGATCAAAGGTGAATCCCCCTCTGGTGCTGGATGTGAGGGATCAAAGGTGAATCCCCCTCTGGTGCTGGATGTGAGGGATCAAAGGTGAATCCCCCTCTGGTGCTGGATGTGGGGGATCAAAGGTGAATCCCCCTCTGGTGCTGGATGTGAGGGATCAAAGGTGAATCCCCCTCTGGTGCTGGATGAGGGGGATCAAAGGTGAATTCTCCCTCTGGTGCTGGATGTGGGGAATAAAAGGTGAATTCCCCTCGGGTGCTGGATGTGGGGGATACAAAGTGATTCCCCTCTGGTGCTGGATGTGGGGGATCAAAGGTGAATTCCCCCTCTGGTGCTGGATATGGGGGATAAAAGGTGAATTCCCCCTCGGGTGCTGGTTGTGGGGGATAAAAAGTGATTCCCTCTATGGTGCTGGATGTGGGGGATAACGGGTGATTTTCCCCTCTCCTGCTGACTGGAGGTATCACCTCTGATTGATACATGTTTATGATGTATACTATAGACACAATACAAATGTGCATGATACTATGGGGAATACTTATGTTTCATATTTTTATATCTGAAGGAATACAAGGTTTCTGCAAAGACTTGTTGGAAGTTGCGGACATCTTGGAGAAAGCGACTCAGTGTGTCCCCAAGGAGGAAATCAAGGATGAAAACCCTCATCTGAAAAATCTCTACGAGGGGCTGGTGATGACCGAGGTCCAGATGCAAAAAGTTTTCAAGAAGCACGGAATAGTCAAGCTCAATCCAGTGGGAGACAAGTTTGACCCGTATGAGCATGAAGCCTTATTCCACAGTCCAGTGGAGGGCAAAGAGCCTGGCACCGTAGCCTTAGTCACTAAAGTAGGGTACAAGCTGCATGAACGTACACTGAGGCCGGCCCTGGTAGGAGTCGTAAAAGGAGCATAAATTTTACTATCCACGTCGTACCGTCGCTGAGCAGAGGAGTATTTTTATTAGTTCATTCCACCAATCTCATTTTTAGTAATATTAAGAACCCTTCAAATTAAGCAGGAAATAGTTGAGGAGGAAAGCTGAAGATTATCATATACCAGATGACAGAACAGGCCTCTGCCAGCGGCGGCTTTTACTGACTTTCATTCCAATATTGTGCTCCTATCGGACAGCAGTTGATGCTGACGGGCCGCAGCGGTGATTTACTGAATGTTGCACATAATTGTGAAGATGATGTCTGTTCTGTACACTGCAGAGTCACTGCCTGTCGGTTCTCTTGCAGCGCGTTTCTGGGATATATTACCCTAAATAAATATTTTTCACAAAATATTTTTTGTTCCTATGCTTGAGAGGCTTCCTCTGCCGTTTTCTTCTCTGAAGTATAATGGCTATTATTTAGGGAAACAAATTGTGCTTAGAGGTTTCCTAAATGTTATAGTGGTCAGATCCAATACGCAGAGAGTGTGAAAGGCAATACACATTCAGGGGCAATATTTATTTATTCTTTTATCAGTGTAGATAAAATCACTTTTTTCAGCTGCAGATCTGCCAGTTTTATGAATGCTGAGCTCTGTATAAATGCCTCCCACACCACTGATTGACAGCTTCCTGTATACACTATTCACAGGCAGTAAGCTGCCAATCAGTGGTGGGGGTGAGGTTGGACTACGTGGTGGCAGGTTTACTTGTCCTGTAGTGATCTCCTGTGATTTTATAAAAACAGCTAACAAACAGCCCAGTAAGTGACACATTACTGGAATCCAGGTCTCTGTCTCTACATCATGCTTTTCTCAGATTGGGGTGCAAAAACATGGTGACTGATTCTCTTTAAGAATTAGAGGCAACCCCCTTAAAAATTCCTCAGTGTTTTGGCTTTTCTTTTTCCTGTTCATTGTCGACTGTGAATTGAGTTAATCCAATTCTGCAAGTTTGTAACATTTATTGATCTTTTACTGAACTACTTTCAGCGATTGAAAACCATAGACCACATCAAAGTTGAGCTGAACTCCAGGTGTCTATATCTTATAAGCATGGGCGCACATATAATGAGGCCACCTGAGTGGCCTTCCTTAGGCAGCGCCACCTGCTGGTAAAAGAGGGGGCAGCATCTGCAGGTGGTGCTCATGTTCTCCTGCACAGCGCAGGAAAAGTGAGAGCCAGCAAAGATCAGAGAGGAGCCTCCTGTGCTGGAAGATACTGAAGATAAGCAGCTCTGGGTCACAAAGTGACAGATCTGGTGCTGGGCAGAGAGTGAGGGAGGGGCTGGGTCCCAGGGGCTGTGAGCATGTGAAGCTGCACATGTACAACCAGCATAGAGGACTGTGTGAGAATTGTGTGTGAGTGTGTGAGTTGTGTGTGTGTGTGAGGGAGGTGTGTGAGTTGTGTCTGAGAGTTACATGTCTGTGAGTGAGTTCCGTGTCTGTGTGTGTTTAGATATCTTTTGAGTATAGTGAAGTGTGTATATGATGTGTATCTGCTGAGCATCTGTTGTATAACCTATATGTACTAAGACATGTGTAATGTGTGTGTCTGTGTGAGTGCATGTGACACACCACAGGGGGAATTCGGATCCAGGGCTTTAAGGAACTGTAGCTGGTGCCCGGATCCGTGACCCTGGTAGTCAAGAAAAAAGGGGTTTAGTAAAAACAAAGTAAGGCTGCTTTCACATCAGCGGTTTTCGCCGATCGCGGCAGATGCGGTGAAAAAAACGCATCTGCCGCGATTACCGCATAACCGCTGCACTTGCGGCAAGCCCCATACAATGTCTATGGGGGCTTGCGGCAGGTGCGGCCGCAAAAAAAACGCGGCTGACCGCGTTTTTTTTCACGGCTGCACCTGCCGCAAGTGCCGAAACTGCACTTGCCACACCTGCCGCACTCTTACCCAAGCCCCAAAGACATTGTATGGGGCTTGCCGCAAGTGCAGCGGTTATGCGGTAATCGCGGCAGATGCGTTTTTTTCACCGCATCTGCCGCGAACGGCAAAAAATGTTGATGTGAAAGTACCCTAATAAAAGTTTTTATTATGTCACCTGCAGTATCTGGTGATGGCACCAGCGCTGCCAGCAGACCTCCGGGGACAGTGGGTAGGCAGCCGGATGATGTTGCTCCCTGCAGGTGGAGCGAAGTCCCCAGAGCAGTGAGGTAAAGAAATGGTTTCACAGAGAGAGAGGTGCAGTCTTCTCCTTGCGACTGTAACACAGGTGGCCAACTTAGTAGAAATAAGACACAGGAAACCTTCTTGCTCTGCATGGGTATTTATTCGTGACTTCTCATGCAGTTCACAAAGTACACAGTCACGGGTAGCTGGCAGAGTAGTCACCAAATTATGCAAAGTCTCTCTGAGGCCCTCTACGATGTTCCTTCTGGTAACGACTTCTGTCCTTTTCACTCACTGCGCCCTCCTTACTATCCGTGCGCGGACCTGCACAAAGCCCTCTTCCTACCAGGCCTGTTGGGTATATAGAGGTTACCCTTCTCTCTAAGGTGCTCAACCTGGTTTGGAGCTCCTGGTGGGGACGTATGTGTCAGACCAGGTCGGGGCTATATGAAAGGTTTGACCCACCAGGTTTGGCGGCTCAGAGCAAATTTTTCCTGCACCGCACTCTGAGCCGGTACTCCATCTTGAACTGGTTTCCCTCCAAACTGGTTATGAGGACAGTCTGGCACTGGTCTTGCTCAAGCCTGGGATCCCCCTTCTATCTGGGTTGCCTTCCTTTACAGGCACCCTCCACCACAATCCTTGCAGGAACCTCCTTCTCCTCCTTCCCTCCTCACTAACTGTTCCTCCCGCTCTTTTCTCTCCACCTAACCTCCTCCCACCAGGACCGGATATCCTGGTAACAAGTTTAGCCAATTGGTCCCCTAGCTCTAAGTGTATGAATGCGGGATGAGGGACTCAGGTTTAACATTACCATCCTCTGGTGACAGGGATACCATACACACTTATTTGGGTGCAGTACCCCTTCTGTGGCGCACTGACCAGTGGGGCGCCACACGTGTGTGTGTGTGTGGGCGGCTTGGTGGCTCAGTGTTTAGCACTGCAGACTTGCAGAGCTGGGGTCCTGGGTTAAATTCCCACCAAGGACAACATCTGTGAGGAGTTTGTATGTTCTCACTGTGTTAGCGTGGGTTTCCTCCCACATTTCAAAGACATACTGATAGGATGTTTAGATGGTGAGCTCCAATGGGGACAGTGCTGCAAATGTATGTAAAGCGCTATGGAATTAATAGCGCTATATATAAATGAATAAATACCATCATTATTATTATGTAATGAGCATGTGTTGTCCAGTATGTGTGCTGTAAATATAGTGTAATTTAACCCTTTCACTACCTTTTGTCGTACATATACGTCAAAGCTTTAATGGAGCAGAGCTGCAATACCACAATAGGCTAGTGGTCAGAAGTGGCGCTGTCCATGGAAGAAACTGTTTTCCCTAATCAACTTCTTTAACATTAATGTTATAGTGTTGGTATTTATGACAACAAGAATATGAAGCCCAAATGCGTGATTTTGACCCTTTAAAAACCATTAAAAGGGTAAAACATCAGTGTGAACGGATCCCTGAGTATAAGGGAGCAGATGGGCATAAAAACATGCATAGCAGCCTATTCATTTGCAGTACCACGTATACTTAGTGTTGTCGCTCTTCTATCGATTGTAAGGAGACTTATTAGTGGGTGGTACTAGAGCAAATGTTCTTTTTCATTCCTATATTGTTTGGGTCCTAAGTAACAAGCTGTAGAGCAGAGGTCCCCAACTCCAGGCCTCGAGGGCCGCTAACAGTGCAGGTTTTCAGGATTTCCTTAGTATTGCACAGGTGCTAATGTGATCATCTGCACAGGTAATGATTCCAACCCCTGTGCAATACTAAGGAAATCCTGAAACCCTGCACTGTTGGCGGCCCTCGAGGCCTGGATTTGGGGACCTCTGCTGTAGAGGAACGATGACATCTAAGGAAATTAGGAGTTGTCCAGTTGAAAAAGTGATCAGCTATCCACAGGATCCATGATAATCTGATCAGTAGTCTCCCTCTGATGTGACCCAGCAGATCTGGAACTTTTGTCTTTGATGGGGAACTTTACTCATTTTTTGACATGCTCATCTTGCCACAAAATGGATGAAGATCTGAATAACATCATTTTTCCTCTCTGTTGTAGAGATTAGCTTGTAAAGTTGATATGCCAACTCCCATTAAAACCAATGGAGACAATGCTCCCAGAGAATATCAGACCCGGCTTTCAGTGGGGGATATGGTAAAACTGATGTCTACCCAGGTCACTCTGACATTTGAGGCTGGCTTCACACCACGATGTTTGGGTCCGGGTCTGTCTGGTGTGAACTCGACAGACCCAGATCCAATGTTGCCTCCCCATGCATCCCTATAGTTATTTGCCATACTGTTGTGTTTTTCTGAGAGGATCCGGTTCTTTTTGGCACCGGACACCAAATTGGAGTCTGTATCATTTTTTGGGTCCAATGCCAAAAACGAAGAGAACCCGATCCTCCCGGATCCAGGGTGATCCAGTGCCCATAAAAGGAGTCTGCAGCAAAAAATTGTACTGGTTCCCGGACGCCTGGTGCTGACAGAGCGGCGGCTGTGAAATGCAGCCGTGCTCGTTCAGCACCATCGACAGCACAGCTCCCCTGTACCTGCACTGCTGAAATTTCAGTACTGGACAGTGGCACAGACGCAAAGAAACGATTCCTGTTTAAAACCGGCTCGGAGGGCATATTTGCCCTCAGTTTCTGCCCAGGGCATCCTGCAAGACACCAGACACAACCTGTCA
This sequence comes from Allobates femoralis, assembly GCA_033576535.1. Lineage (NCBI taxonomy): Eukaryota > Metazoa > Chordata > Amphibia > Anura > Aromobatidae > Allobates > Allobates femoralis. Next base: position 62,628,097 of record JARQOC010000003.1, read on the forward strand.
GCCGAAAATCGAAGTGTGAAGCCGGCTTGACTCCCACCACACACTGTGAGGGGGGGGAGGGGGGTAATGGATGTGGTGTAATGTTGTTACTTATTCCTTTCTGCATCCATCCCAAACCCTGGTACCTAGAATAAATGCAGAACAGTGTATGTAAGGACTCTGCAGCTCTCATCTGACAGCAGTGTGGGGGGAGTAGAACAGAGCTGAGGCCCATTACATATACAGCTCAGGCTCTATCCTAGACACACAGCTCTGCTCTCCCCCATTATGTCAGTGCTGCAGTGTGTCATATATATCACTCTAGATCTGTGCCAGTTATTATAGCAGTGTTCCCTGATGCATAGTAGTTTGTAATGACACTCAGTGTTGTGAGATGAGAGCTGCAGCATGTCACATACAGCAAGCTGGATCTGCGCCAGTTGTTAGGACAGTATTACCTGATGCCTGGGATAGATGCAGAATTAGGGTCCTTTCACATCAGCATTTTTCGCTGAATGTGGCAGATCTGGTAGATTTACCGCATCTGCCGCCTAACAGCAGACTTGCGGTACACCTGCGGCAAGCCCCCATTCATTCTCTATGGGGTTTGCGGCAGGTGAGGTTTTGTCGCAATCCAGCACTTGTGGCCACGCAAAAAAGCGCAGCTAATTGCATTTTTTTTGCACGGCCGCAATTGCCAGATCACGGCAAAACCTCACCTGCCACAAGCCCCATAGAGAATGAATGGGGGCTTACCGCAGCTGTACCGCAAGTCTGCTGTTAGGCTGTATACTCACGATCAGGATACGCATCGTACAGTATCAGCATAGTGGAAGGGATTTGTGGAAATACCATGCTCACTAGGCTTAACCCGACCGCAGCATTTTGACACCTGCGGTGCAGGTTGCCAGCTTTCTACTCCTCCATAGCATGTTCATTTCATGCTGCGGAGTCAGAAGCGGCTCCCATCGGGTGACTGCAGGGAGAAGCCACCCCGCACCTGGCGCACATGATGTGTACAGGCCGCCGTGGCCTCCCTGGTCCAGAGGAGCTGTATCCAACATGCAGCTCCTCCGGACAGTGAGCTCTCTGGGGACATTTTTTCTTTTTCTCCTGCTTATGATTGGGCAACATCATGCAGGTGAAAAAGTAACTTCTTCTAGTGGAGAATCTCTGCTGACGTCTCCTTGGTTATAAAGGAAATTGGCACATACACTTTACAAAGCAAATATCTCTGCAACGAAGCTAAAAAATTAAACCGTTTCAGGTGCATCACAATGAATTAGAATATCAGAAAGTTTATGTATTGAAGTATTAAATAAATAAAGTGAAGCACATATTATATAGTCATTACACACAGAGTGATTTATTTCAAGTGTTTATTTCTGTTAATATTGATTTTTTATGGCTTACAGCCAATGAAAACCCAAAGGTCATTATTTCAGAAAATTAAAGTAGGGAGGACGAAGGGTTATAAACAGCGCTTACGTATTCCACGAGACATCAAAGGGTGAATATAATATTGATTTATTAGTCAACGTGTTTCAGGGCTCCCTGGCCCCTTCCTCAGGATAAATCATCATATTGCCATGTTCCAGGGAGCCCTGAAACACATTGAATAATAAACATTATATTCAGCATTTGTCTCGTGGAATACGGCAGCGCGGTTTTTAACCCTTCGTCTTTGCTACTTTGAGATGATCTTTGGATTTCATTGGCTGTAATAAACACTTGAAATAGATCACTCTGTGTGTAATGACTCTATGCAAAAAGTGAAACGCATATATTCAATTACTGAAAAAAATTTACTTTTGAGGATATGCTAATTCATAGAGATGCAGCTGTATGTTCAGATATTCAGTCATTTTATCACAATGTAGCCAGATGAGCATGTAAAAAATGAATGGTCAACTTTAATCAGAGTTGGGGTCCTTTCACATCAGAGGTAATAGCTTAACGGCCGCACTTGCGGTTCACCTGCGGCAAGCACCATGCAATGTCTATGGGGCTTGTGGTATAGTTGCGATTTTGGCACTTGCGGCAGATGCGGCCGTGAACGAAAGCGCAGTCAGCCGCGTTTTTTTCGCGGCCGCAAGTGCTAAAACCGCACTTGCCGCACTTACCGCAAGCCCCACAGACATTACATGGGGCCTGCCGCAGGTGAACCGCAAGCGCAGCAGTTATGCGGTAACCGCGGCAGTTGCGTTTTTTTCACCGCAACTGCCGCGATCAGCGATTACTGCTGATGTGAAAGGGGCCCTTACAAGATGTGCTGCCAGGGCAGCTGCTCGGCCGACCATTCATTCATTCATAGCACAGCGCTTGGCAGCTTTAGGGTATGTGCACATCAGTCGTTTCTGCATCTTTGCAGAACGACCGGGAACCGGTGGAGATTAGCAGAAACTGAGTTTTCTGCACTCGCTAGTGTCCCTGGTTTTGTTAGCGTTTTGCTAACGATTTGCGATCGGGTTACTAGCGGTCGCACAGCGTGTTCTTGGCCATTTCCCCGGCGTGTTCCTTAGCAATTTCCAGACTGGTCTTTGCTGCACTTGTTCAGCTGGACCCGCTGGAAAAACGCTGAAAAGTCGTCGCTTGCTCTATCTTTGACAACCGGTCGGAAACCGGTGAATAAACTGAAATCGTCAAGACAAAAAATGTAATGTACACAGCGTTTTCTAAACTCCATTGACTAGCATGTTAATCCTACCGGTGGGTAGGATTAACATAAAACTCAGCGGGAACCGCCGGCGGAAAACGTTCCAAACCAGCCCACAAAACGTCAGATGTGCACATACCCTTAGAGGGAGCGGATGGAGAAGTGGTTTTGTATGTGTCCCGCTGCTCTATATTTACAGGGATAAAAAGCTCTGCCTATCGGTGTGGGTCCAAATGGTCAGACGTCTACTGATCAACAAGTTATAGCCTATCGTGATTAAATCAGCTGTAAAGTAAGCAGTGCCCTCCAAAAAACTTCAGGGAAAAAAGAAGTGTGAACATGCCTTAAGATATATCGTAAAAGAAAAAAAAAAAACACAACAAACTATAAGAATACTTGAGAATTTGCAAAATCCAGAAAAAGATCTACATATTTATATCATATAAGAAAGCAAATTCAAACAACAGACAGGAGTCCGTTTCACAGAAACATTTAATGTCATACAAAATGGAAATAATGTCGTGTACAGAAACCAGAATCATGGCAGTTGCAAAACAATTAACGAGGCCCCGTGTGTTGACTAGGCTTTTCCACACATCACCAGACCTCTATGCTCCAGGGACGCCCTTCTAGAAAACACAGCAATATCAAAAACGATTGTGCAAATGTTAATGTACAAAAGAGGTACGAAACCAGAACAAGAATGAAGAGAACCACATGGACAGCGAGGTGTGCAGTGGAAGGGCTGAGCCGCAGCTGAGCTGGACTTTTGTTTTGGGAGGGTCACTGTTATGTGAAATCTGCACTTAGGCTGGCTTCACATTTGCGTATGGGAAGGCAGCGTTTTGCTGCGTTCCCATACGCAGTTAAACGCATGCGCACTGCGTTCCTATGTTTAACATAGGAACGCATGGTGCCTGCGTTTGCTGCGTTCGGGTGCGGATGATATCTGCTGCTTCCGGTGTCCAGCATCCGCACCCGGGACGCAGCATGTTGGGTTTTTTTGTGCGTTTGGGGAGCTTGGACAATCAGCAAGCGTCCCCAAGCGTACAAAAAAAGCATTGTCTTCAATGGGTCCGCAGTGTCCTCTGCATGACACAGCAGGAGAACGCTGCGGACCCATTGAAAAATCTCCCGGTGGCCGCCGGTGATGTCACAGGAGCTCACCGACGGCCACCGGGAGATCAGCTGACCCTCTGCTGTCCTCCTTCTCCCCGCCGCCTGTAATCTCCTAGCGATGTCGGCGGGGAGAACAGCTGATCTGAAAGCTGTTTGAATCTTCCCGCGCCGACATCTCCTCACAGTGTCGGCGCGGGAAGATTCAAACAGCTCTCAGATCAGCTGTTCTCCCCGCCGACAGTCCCGGAGCTTACCGGCGGCCGGGGGGCGGAGATCTCCGGCGCTGATCTCCGCCTCCGGCCCGCCCCCGGACAGCGCCGATTGGCTGCCGGGCTCCATAGTGATGTGTCCGCAGGCGGACATTATCCGCTGCGGACACATCAAAGTGTCCCTGCTTCTGACAGCGTTTGTGTCTGCATGCCATCAGCATGCAGACACAAACGCTAATGTGAAGCCAGCCTTAGAAAGCCAGGTTCAGGTGGGTGCATGTCATGGTCTGTACATGGACCACAACAGCCGGACTGATCACAGGTATCCTGAGCCTCAGATATCTTATGAAGCTGTACGTTCAGGTCAGAATACCCATGATCAGTCCATGTACAGACAATGAAAAGCACCGTGTGAAGTCAGCCTAAGAAACTATTCTCCTGACATATAATCTCTGCCTTCCGATGCCATACTGTGGTATCTGGTGAGGAGTCATATGTTGCAAAGTAATTTGGCACAGTAGAGGATGGGGAATCAGTGCTGTAAGGGTGTATTGAATTGGGTTCTGATTAATGTGATTTGTTCATTGAGGCGCAAGCAGAAAACATTTCTGGAAGCCCTGCCCAAACAAAGTGGCATAATCTCGTCTCTGCGCCAACGTAACTTGGCCACATTGAGATCTACAGCCGGCCAAACATGGATGTGTGTCGGCTGAACTCCATCTCGGCTGACTCTCCCATTTACAATAGCATTCAGTCCGCTGAAAGCCTTGGCAGACACATCTGCTGGTGGCTTATCTAATAGATGAAAAAAAAAAAATGTGATCGGTAGTCCGAAATCAGACATATCCAAACGGCATCCCTCGCAACGACTGGCGCCCCCACACATTACCCTAATGTCAGCTGAACCCATCAATATCAACAGGTTCAGTCCAACAGTCTGTGTATGGCAGCCTTGAGATACACGGATGATCATTCACCAAATCAGGATTATGTGTATCCTAACTGATTTTGTGAAGTAAAATTGTGAAGCATGAGGAAGAAACTAAAAAGACACCCAGGTCCCAGACATCCCATACTAAAATTATCCATTCTTAAAGAGTAATGGTGGGTTTACACACACCAATCATTGTATCCAATCTCTGAACCAATCTCTGGTTGCAGTGAAATCATGGACAGATTGCTCCATGTTGTACACAGCCACAAAATGGAACTATGTGTCCATGATTTCACTGCAACCAGAGATTGGTTCAGAGATTGGATACAATGATTGGTGTGTGTAAACCCACCATTAGGCAACAGGCACTCATTGAATAATTGGTGATTTTTTACCTCAGAATTTGTTCCACTCCTTGTTTGACTACAATCAGAGGAAAAGTATAATACAAACACGTCACCACTTCTGTATTTATCACCCACTCCTGGTTTTTACTACAAATACAGAGGTAAAAAGCTCACCAAATAGTTAACTTGTCCATGTGGCCTAAGCCTACGTTCCCCTGTTGAGTATTTGGTGAGTTTTTTACCTCAGGATTTCTAACCAAAACCAGGAGTGGGTGATAAATACAGAAGTGGTGCAGGTGTTTCTATTATACTTTTCCTGTGATTGTTCCACTCCTGGTTCTGTCTACAAATCCTGAGGTAAAAAAATTCACCAAATACTCAACGTGTGACCGTGCGCTTAAGGTTCCAGTATCAGTTACTAAGGCCACAGTCCCACATTGAGTATATGGTGAGTTTTTACCTCAGTATGTGTAACCAAAACCAGGAGTGGGTGATAAGTACAGAAGAGGTGACGTGTTTCTATTATACTTTTCCTCTGATTGTTACACTTCTGGGTTTGGCTACAAGTACAGAGGTAAAAATCTCGCAGAATACCGAGCGTGTGTACATGGTCTTAGGAGAGCAAAACAACATCAAACCAGAAGATCTTACATTCCCATGTGCAGTTTTTAGAAAGCCTACGTATACCACATTGAGGAAAAAGCAACCATAACCTCGGACACATCTGATTCACACTACCCAAGAACAACTAAGTGAAATACAAGAACAGCGACCAACTAACATAGAGGCTATGAAGATATGACATATGGCAGGTATGGAATGGCCAAATGGACATAGATGAAAAAAAAAAAACAAAACAATGGTAGATCTTGGCAAGTGTGTAGGCCTTACAGGGGGGCAATCAACAGTCTAAATGGTTCCTCACATCAACACTAATTCAGTGAAGGGTTTCTACCCCCTCAAATTGTTTTACAAATTTGAGAAGAAAAAAAAACGAGCATACTCTAAAATTAAAAAAATATATATTCAAGAATTGAGAACTCAAAAGTAGAAGTCTTCCTTCCATTCCAGACATGGTCAACACTCCAAAAAAAAAAAAAAATCAAGGACATTTTTAGAAATCCAAGAACATGGCAGTGGGCGAAATCACAGGGGACACTATACTTATTTTCCATGGAAAGTTTTTCCTGATGGGTGTAAAACATTTGGTAGAAAGTAGAATTGACTGAAATGCTTCCCAGCACCCCTCTTTCTCCTTCAGCCATGTGTGCGAGCCTTCTACTTGTCAGCTTCTCTTTCGAGTAATTCTGGCCAGGTATCAATATGGCACAAGCCGGCATTATACCATGCCAAAAGTGGAGCTGGGGATTTCAGCTGGAAGGAGGGAGTCAGGTACAGACTACCTATGTGGCCGCTCAACCAGGGTTCAATACTAAGGAAATCCTGAAAACATGCACTGTTGGTGGGCCTTTAATCGGGGAACACTGCAGTACGGGACCTGAAATTGACCATGAACCCCTAACCCCATTGACATGAATGGTGTTCCAAAATTCTGTCTGTCTTTCTCTTCGTATCACGAAGTAGACCATACAGACAAAAGTCAGTGTTCGGGATTCAGCACCAGACGCTAAGTGTTCAGCACGAACCCGCTACTTTACAGGTTCACTCATCTCTTCTCAGCAGTCCTAAGACACAAATGACAAACATCCAACTTTCACAACTACCCAGTCACAGGCTCATTAAATCCACCAAGTTGCACCAAACTAAAAACGGCTGGTAAAAAAAGAAAAAAAAAAAAAAAATCTATAAATGATCAATATTGAAAGTGATTATTGTTGAAACATCAATCTATAGTGAGCAATAGATATCCAAAAAGATAGGAACTGGATGGATCGATGCATAGTGCGAGATTCCCTTTGGTTTCACCCTCACGACATTTTTGTTCTTATATTAATATATTCCTCATAGTAAAATTATAAAAAAAAAACAAGCATAAAAACAAACTCTGTACATATAGTTACAAAATAACCAAAATAAATAGTGTATGCATTTTGTAAGCATATAGTCTTCATAGATTTCTGCTTCTTTCTTGGAAAGGAAGGCAAAAAACAGGATCATAGTGGCTACTTCTCACACTTTCGCATCTATACTCCAAGGACACTTTTTTTTTTTTTAAGGTGGCGATAGGTGATGCCCTGACTATGCCAATTGTTAAAGTGGTAACGACATGATCAATGGGGAAACCACATAAGACTTTCCAAAAGAATCATCTTTCTATATGGCCACAAACCCAAGAACGAGCCACAAAACTGGGCCATAAAAAGTCAGTGCAGGCCCAGGATAGAACCAAATACAAAAGGAGAAAAGCCAGACTATAGTACAGTTTACATGTCTGGATCAGGCCTGGTTTTCACCATGCGGATCCCTTCGCTCATATCTGACATCTGCTTTCACTTTTCCCCTCATTTAAAAGAGAACCAACCAGCAGGGCTATGAAGTGAAGCCAGCACCTTACAGGTATTGGGATGCTGAGTGCAATCATACCTTTACTTCAATAATTAAATGTATGATTACAGAGAAAAAAAAGTGTCATAAAACTCCTGGAAAACAGGGCAGCAGATGATTGATGTGTGCAGCACTGCGTCACTATTCTTTGTTTTTTTTTTTCCTCCTCCTCCTCCTCCTCTGTGGGCATGCCCTTTGGGTGTAAGCCAAACCCCTACCCCCTCCCACTCACCTGAAAGTACTAAAACTGAAAGTACTGAAACTAAAAGTACAGATGAGGGGGCTTGGCTTACAGTCAAAAGTCATGCCCACACTGAAGTAATAAAAAAAAATCCAAATAGTGATGCAGTGATGCACACATCAATCATCTGCTGCTGTTTTCCAGGTTTATGACACTTTTCTCTGCAATCAAACATGGAATCATTCAAGTAAAAGTATGATTGCATTCAGCATCCCAGTGCCTGTTAGGCAAAGGCTTCACTTTATAGCCCTAAATCCTGCTGGTTGACTCCCTTTAAAAGAAAAAACTGGAGAACTAAGATAAGCAGCAAGCGTTGCTTATTCTGATGGAAAGATTGTGACTCATGTTTCTTTCTGAACTACTCTGTGCTGATGTACTGACCACAGCAAAGTTGAACTGAACAATTATGTGGTCATATATCAGATGAGAGGTTCAGGGGAAAGAGAAAAAAAAAAAAAAACCTCTATACTGACCGATACTCAATTAACTCATTCTGCAGCCAGGATGAGCGAGGGTCAGTAAAGGCAAAGAATGCAAGAGTTTTAATGAAACCCGAATATATAAATGATTTATAGAAAAACAAAATTACCCCTGGAGGTGTTCATATCCTTTTAATATCTAATTGAACTATCTTGGAAGATGGGGATGTCAGTGTTCACTGCACCTATTGATATAACCAGTCAAGGTGGTAGACTACTATTGTGACAAGATTCTCACAGATTCTGGATGTGGTCAAGCGGAGAGGTCAATGATGTTCTCCATGAATGAGTGGCCCGTTGTGACGGAGCAGCTATAGGTGCCCTAATGGCAGTGTTACGTCATGTTATATCCACAACACGTGGAGCTATGTGTGAAGCGCAGCCGCCAGAGCCTCAGATTAAGGAGATGAGTTATGTAAAATGCCAAGATTGATGCCTAGTGGGCGCCTTCATAGGGAGGCAGTCAACAGCTTTGAAGAGCTAGGCTGGAAAGGTGAGAGGTTTTAGTGTCAGCATTAACGAGAAAATGCAGCGTTCTGTTGCAAACATCTCCCAAAATGTTTCAAAGGCTAATTGCAGAGAGCACTTCATCAGCATTGATGGGGGCAGCACAGAATAAAACTCAATCATCATATTAGTGCTGATGCTAAAACCGTATAGGAGCATATCATTCATCTCTGCACCTCTCTGTCAGCTCTACTGCACCATTAAACTCAAGTTCACATGTCCATTACTCATCCGTTAGAAAGGATCCAGCAGTAATCTGTTGGCAAAAAAAAAAAAAAGTGCAGACAACTTTTTGTGTGTTTGGAAAAAAATTGATTTTTGCAGGATCAGTTTTTTAAATGGAATCTGTCAGGCGATTTTCTAGGACAATACTAATGGTATCTTTAAATAGGGCTTAAGCAGCTCTTTCAGATCAGTAACTTTTTTTGCTGTACCTTCTCCCGTTATCTTGTTGTAAGCTCCGTAGAATAGTCAGTTTGACATTATATTTACATATGCTTGACTAGTTACTAAGTGCATAGGTGCTGCTCCCACCTCAGTGCTGACATCACTGATAGTAAACCTAAACTGAATTGGCAATGTTGCCTTTTCTGACCTCTCAGCAATGCACCAGGAGGTGGGTGGGGTGAGCAGTGCATATGCATTTTGTATTGATATATGCTTGACCAACCAATTATCCGTAGCCTATGAAAGATAACAGGAGAAGGTACCGCAATAGAAGTTACAGATCCTGAAAGAGCTGCTTAAGTCGTATATAAAGATACCATTAGTATTGTACTAGATTCCCTTTAAAACTGGAGCCTATAAAAAAGAAAAAAACAGATCCGTTAACTGATTGACATTTATATTCCATTCGAAACTGATCCAGCAAGCAAAAAGGATCCTTTACAAATAAAAGAAAAATGGATGGCTAAATAGCAATCAGTCACTGGATCTGTTCTCAATAGAGTCCAATGTTAAAAATAATAAATCCGCAAAAATTTTTTTTTCTTCAAATAAACAAAAAAAAAAAAAGTTGCGTTTGCACAACTTTTTTGCCATCGGATTGCTGCACGATCTGTCCAAACGGATGATTACTAGAGATGTGAACTTAGTCCAAGAGTGGGGGGGAAGGATTCCTTTAAAGAATGGACTGGTCAAACCTTCCCCTTTCATCCATGTGCAGCACATCCTCTTGCTAAAACACTTGTGTGGGCAATTTTAAGAAAGCAACCTATATGGTAAACTCCAACCAACCTGATGACAAACTTCTCAAAAACTTAGAAGAAAAAAAGAATTTTAAGGTTTCATTCTTCTCTAACAGTCACAGTGCAGACAATGGGTTCATTGTAATTAAGCAGAACGAAACAGAAGATACCCCCCAGGGCAAATTAATAGTCCCATACTTGGCCCACGTGTCATACTGTGGACTTGATATGACATCGATGGCAGGATCACCGCCCGTCTGTACGGCAGGCCAAGTGCCACCGCTGCAGCCAAAATGTACACCATTACCCGATCTTTCACAGCCAAGGTTTTTGCAATAAATAAAGACTAAACCACTACTAGAAACTAGTTCTTGGCACATTGCTGATTAGATTCTTATTCCATACATGCCCCATTTTTGTCAATTTTTGCCGTTTTAGCAATTAGGTAGCACCTCGAAAGAGAACCGTGGCTTTCATTCGCATGTGAAAAATAAATCACTGTACAAATAAAACAATGTGCAGTTAAAAGATATATACAAGTAACGTCTCCGTCTGTACAAGGGTTTTATATATTATAGATATTGTTTATCTTTGTATATTTAATTAAAAAAAAGAAACGTGAAAAATCTTTTCATGAAGTGTCCCGAGATATCCAGCCGCTCTCCGTCAAAAAGTTTAAAATCCTTTTTTTTAGTACTTTGTCTAAGTAGCTGGGAAGACGGCTCTTGGATGGGATCCCCTGCCTTTTCTGAAGGTGGTCCTTAATGATAATGGTTTTGACAGTCAGATAACGAGTGGGGCTCAAGTTCAAAGAACTGCACAGAACTTTCTCCCTGTCCGATAACATTTCGAAACCTTGAAGGTTTTCAATGGCAGCAAATTCCCCCTCTTTACCCTCTTCCCTTCCCCTTTTGTTGCCCGCAGTGTTTTTATTCTCTTTCCGCTTTTCACGCTTGTGCCGGGCAGCTTCGTACTCTGCAGACTCTTCCATCTTGGTGATCCCGTTTCGCCGGTACCTCTGGAGTTCTCGAAGTTTCGCCCTCAGCATTCGCTCTTTGTGCATATTCTCAAAGAAGTCCTCGATTTCCTTACAGGACATAAACTGATACAGCGACCTTAGCTTTAATCGCAGTTCCTTCTCTTCTTTCGAGACTTTCCTTTTGGCAGGTTTCTCTTTATCCTTTTTATCTTTACCCAAAAATGCTGGTACCAAGTTATAGTCCCGGGCGATGTTCTTCCTCCTTTGCCGCTCTTTCAGTTTCCGGACATACATGTCCACACAAGACTCTTTAAGTTCTACTTCAACGTCATCATCATCGTAATTGACAGACAGGCCGCTGATTAGTGTTTCGGCATCCTGATCATATTCGATCTCATAGTCGTCACGTAGCGGCATGTACCCCAACTGCTGCTGCTCCTGCACAGTGATGTCTAAGGGAGGTAATGGAGTGGTCAGGCTTGGCGACAGGGGACCCCCCGTAGGACATGTGTGGTCCGTGACTCTGTTGGGAATGTTGTCCGGTATGCAGGCCTTGCCCAGGTTTCCATGGATGTACATGCTGACGTAGTGCTCCATCACCTCTTGCGGTGTTCTGTTTGCGCCCACATGTGCAGCCATATCCTCCTGATTGAAAACAGAAAATAAAAAGTGACATTAGCCAAGTTGTAGAATATAAATCGTTCATAGCCAACAAAAGCAACGTCCACAACAGGAACACAACCAACGTCCACAGAAGATGACAAACAGGAACACAACCGACGTCCACAGAAGATCACTAACAGGAACACAACTGACGTCCACAGAAGATCACTAACAGGAACACAACCGACATCCACAGAAGATCACAAACAGGAACACAAACGACGTCCACAGAAGATCACAAACAGGAACACAACTAACGTCCAACAAAATCACAAGCAAACACAACCAACGTTCACAAAAGATCAAACAGAAACACAACCAACATCCACAGGAGATCACACACAGAAACACAACCAAGATCCACAGAAAAACACACACAGGAACACAACAAACAGTGATGATTTACCAATCAGAGGTCACTTAATAGCCAAACTGTTCTAAAACATGTGCATTGAACAGTCTGTAATAAATCACTTGGTGCCATTGTTTTCGGCAGCACGAGTAATGTTTAAGACAGTACTGTTGATAAACCTGAGCTTCTATTCAACAAACAAGATGATTTTACCCAACGAATAAATATTATGCTCCTTATTTGGGGGTTGGCTGCCTGTTTGCACTACACGGCACGACATCGTTAACGATATCACGTTAACGTCACAGGTTTGGAATTGTTTAAGCGACATCGATGCGTGTGACTCTGTGAAGTTGTAACGATAAATCGTTGGATCGCTGATCACAGGTTTGAGAACATGTTCTCAAATCACATGATCAACGATCAGCGAATCTGCTATGTTGTTGTGTGTGACACCGCGATAACGATGTTGTTGACGACTTCGCCCATTCACAGCAATCAGCAGGTATCGTTCCCTGGGTTGTGTGAACGATACCTGCTCACAACATTGTTGGTGCGTCGTCCACGATATCTAGACGTGAGACATCTCACCAGCGATGTCAAAATAATGTCCTAACGACCATGCGCCCACGAGATTGTTGCCGACATCGTTCTAACGTTGTGCCATGTAACGGTACCTTTAATAACATTTATTCACAAGAATCTGACTGTGTGTATACATCCTGAATTAAGGAGCAGATTTCCAGATTATGGCAGCACATTCATGGTTCTCCCATTTCCAAAAATGACTCTTAGGGCCACGTCACACGCATCGATTTCCTCAACGATATCGCTTAAGCGATCTGCTTTTTTGATCGCTTAAGCGATATCGTTTGTGCATCTCTGCGTGTAATCAAACGATTTTACAATGTAAAATCGCTTGATAGTTTGATCGCAGATTTGTGAGCAGGAGCTCAAATCAAGCGATAGTCGCTTGATCAATCTGCATCATCGTGGTGTGTGACACTGCAATGATCCATCTCCCAGCGGCAGAGCCTATGCTGGGAGATGGTAACTATGGTAAACTTCAGGTTACTAAGCGCCGTGCGGCACCTAGTACCCCGATGTGTACAATGGTTACCAGCGATCTTGCTGGTCCACATCGTTGGTGGGTCTGCCTGTGTGACAGCTCACCAGCGATGTGAACGATGTTGTTAGCGATCGCGCGTGCATGTGATCGCTAACAATATCGTTCACTAAATTGAAGCGTGCGACGGCACCTTAAGGTACCTTCACACACAGCAATTTTGCTAGGCAATTTCACTGGCAATTTGCTGGTTGCAGTGAAATCATGGACACATTGTTCTATCTTGTTGCTGTGTACAAATTTAACAATGTGTCCATGATTTCACTTCAACCAGCAAATTGCCAGTGAAATTGCCTAGCTAAATTGTTGTGTGTGAAGGTACCTTAAGATATGCCGAAAATATCCCAGATATGAATGTGTTTATGTGTCAAGTGACAAAACAATGCTTAGTAAAACCAAAGTCGCAGTTTTGATGCGGGAAAAGAAAAAAAAAAAAAAGCAAAATAATAAACGCATAACATAAATGCAATGTGTGAACATGTCCTCAGGGTTCTCACTTGTGTGGCATACCAAGATGCAGATTGGCACCAACATCCGCATTGGTATGGGTAACTCAGCATCTCGCACCTTCAATAACTGCCTGCAATGGTAGTAGATCCAAGGCACTTAAAGGTAACCTTTCCATCTAGAGCCAATTATCCGCCTCTGCTCGCTCCTCTTACGGTGTGTTCACACGCTGCGTATTTGCTTCATTTTTTACATGCGAGCTCATCACAAACCAGGAGTGGAACAATCAAAGGAAAAGTATAATAGAAACACGTCACCACTTCTGTATTTATCACCCACTCTTGGTTTATGATGAGCCCCCACGTAAAACAAATGCAGCAAATTCGCAGCGTGCGAACGCACCCTTAATGCAGAGGTCACAGGTGATAAAGAAAGCCGGCATACATGTAAGAAGACGTTCTGCTTTTAAAGCACCACTCCAGCGATTTTGTTTCTCTAAGCACTGGAGTGGCGCTTTAAACCTAAGTCTTCTGCTCCCTGATCTTATACTCATCTTATGGCCGCTTCTTCTTTTTCGGACTTTGCTCCAGTTGCACGGTGACATCTTGTGACCGTAACTTACCTATGACTTCCTGCCAGTGAGAACGGTCACAAGCTCTCAATACTCTTCTATGAGAGGCAGAACGATGCCAGAACTGTGGCAGTCATGTGTGGAGGCCACTGACCAGAGGCGCGTTTGTTTTGAAGCCTGGGTGTAAACGTCACTACTTGTCTCACCTCTCCCCTCATCTACTGTATCCATGCCCATCTCTTGTAGACTGTGAGCCCTCCCCCTCACCTACTGCATCATCACCCGTCCCTTATAGACTGTGAGCCCTCGTGGGCAGGGTCCTCTCTCCTCACCTACTGAATCCTCACCCATCCCTTGTAAACTGTGAGGCCTCACGGGCAGGGTCCTCTACCCTCATCCATCCCTTGTAGCCTACGAGCCCTCGTTGTCAGGGTCCTCACCTACTGTATCCTCACCCATCCCTTGTAGACGGAGTTCTCGTGGGCAGGGTCCTCTCTCCTCACCCACTGTATTATCACCCATCCCTTTTAGACTGTGAGCCCTCGCAGGCGGTCTGCTGTCCTCACATACTGTATCCTCACTCATCCTTGAAGACTGTGAGCCCTTGTGGGCAGGGTCCTCTCTCCTAACCTACTGTATCCTCACCCAACCCTTTTAGACTGTGAGCCCTCGCAGGCAGTCCTCTCCTCACCTACTGTATCCACACCCATCCCTTGTAGACTATGAGTGCTCGTGGGCAGGGTCCTCTCTCCTCACCTACTGTATCCTCATCCATCACTTGTAGACTGAGCCCTCGCGGGCAGGGTCCTTACGCAGTACGCACTGTATCCTCACCCATCCCTTGTAGACTGAGTCCTCGTAAGCAGGGTCCTCTCTCCTCACCTACTGTATCCTCACACATCCACTGTAGACTGCGAGTTCTTGTGGGCAGGTTCCTCTCTCCTTCTGTACCTGTGTGTCTTGTACTGTTCATAATTATTGTAATTGTCTATGGATGCCCCTTTTTAACATGTAAAGCTCCATGAAATAAATGGTGCAATAACAATAATAATGAAAACTAACACCTCCCTATCATAAATTTTAAAATAAAAAATAAATTACGGTGGAATTGTGTTTTTCCCTTGACATTTGGAATTTTTCTCATTCTTTTAGTCCATTATATTGTATAATAAATGATGTCACTGAAATGTATAGCTTTCATAGCTTTAGGTGCTCCCTAAAAACACATCTTTTTAAGGTGGTCTTATCATGCTCCCTTTGTCCTGTACATAACCCATTCACTATCTCTCTGGACATAACTCTCCTACAAACTCCAAACCCAAAAACTCTACACAGATTGACCATTCATGTAACCTTATTTCTATCCCCTCTTCCTTAAGATGTCTGGACCATCAGTGTAATAAGCCCCTGCACTTTGTGTAACCCCTATCTCCTTGTAGATTGTAAGCTCTTTTGAGCAGGGTCACCTTTATTTTTTGCTTTAATTATTGTATTGTACTTTTTACATTGATTCGATGCTTATTGTATCTTATTACTGCACTGCATTTTTACATTGTTTCTCTGCTTCAATTACTGTACTCTTACATTGATTCTCTGCTTAGTGAATTGGATTTTTTACATAGTTTCTCTGCTTTAATTACTTACTGTATTGTATATTTCTGATTGTTACCTATGACTGTATGTATATCACTGTATTGTAAAGCGCTGCAGAATATGTTGGCGCTATATAAAGACTTATTATTATTAAATGTACAACTATTCTCCAAAAATAAGACACACGGGATGGGATAGAGAGCGGGGGGGGGGAAATATTAAAAATAAAGTTATTGTTGTTGGAAAAAATGAGGCAAACAAAACTCAGCAGCCGCAGGAAGAGGTCAATAATAATAATTATGTGATTATTTGTCTCCAACTGTAAAATGTACCAAATAAAAGTATAATATATATGTATATAATGTAATAAACCCCCAGGCCAATCCAATGAATGAAGCAGTGCAGGCTGTGCTGGGAGCTGCAGTGCTCACACCGCCCCCTGCCGGACACAACTTACCCAATTCCCAAAGCCGAACTGTTCGATGGCATCGAGCAGCAGCTGCTCTTCCCTGCTCGTCCATCCTCCCTCCGCCTCAGGCCCCCACAGAGTGAAGCGCCCCCCGTCCACCAGCTGGTATCCGTGCCACCGGCGGTGATTGCCGATCTCGGCCCCGGCTGAGAAGCACTCGGTGCACAGCTCGATGTCCTGGCACTCGGTGCAGCGGATGCGCAGGCTCGTCACGTCGTCCAGGCAGTAGACGCAGTACTTCTTGCCCAGGTCCGCCATCTTGGCCGCCGAGCTGTTGTTGGGCTCAGCCAGTAACGTCCCCGCCCACCAGCTCTCTGTACGCTCTGCGCATGCGCCAGGAAACGTCTGCGCTCTCATAGGCCGCGGTCTCAAAGCGCTATGAGGATTGGGCGCTGGATTGGGAGTTGATGACGTCACGGCCTTTTAGCCTATCAACGTCTGGTAATATACCGTGGCTCCGCCTCTCGCAACGCGTCTCCATGGAAACCTGCAAAAAGGTAAATACACAAGAGAAGACGCACACATCGCTCCAGTCACCTGGTCCGGGAGGGCGAGATACGACCCAGGAACATGGAGGACGTGAGCGGCGGTGACAGAACACCTGCTGAGGGAGCAGCTGCTACTCACCAACCTGTGATAGAGCCTGGCACTGATCAGGAGGGTCCAAGAGAGCCAGGTACCGGCCAAGAGGGCACCAGAGAGCCAGGTACCAGCCAGGAGGGCACCAGAGAGCCCGGTACCAGCCAAGAGGGCACCAGAGAGCCAGGTACCGTCCAAGAGGGCACCAGAGAGCCCGGGACCAGCCAAGAGGGCACCAGAGAGCCAGGTACCAGCCAGGAGGGCGCCAGAGAGCCAGGTGCCAGCCAGGAGGGCGCCAGAGAGCCAGGTGCCAGCCAGGAGGGCGCCAGCGAGGAGAGCACCAAGTACCCAGATGCCAGCGAGGAGAGCGCCAAGTATCCAGGTGTCAGCCAGGAGGGCACCAGGGAGCCAGGTGCCAGCCAAGAGGGCGCCAGAAAGCCCAGGACCAGCCAGGAGGACGCCAGAGAGCCAGGTGCCAGCAAGGAGGGCACCAGGGATATAGGTGCCCCTCAAGAGAGCACCAGAGAGACAGTTGCCAGCCATGAGGGCACCAAGGATATAGGTGCCAGCGAGCCCGATTTAAGCCAGGAGGGTGCCAGGGATATAAGTGCCACCCAAGAGGGCACCAGAGAGCCAGATGCAAGCCAGAAGGGTGCCAACAAGTCAAATAGTGGACAAGAAGGCAATATATATTCAGGTACCATCGAGGAGGGCTCCAGGGATCTGAATACCATCCAGGATGGCAGCGGAGTCCTTGAAGCTTCTGTCAGGCTGGAGAGTGTTGGAGATTCTAGCGTTGAACACATCAGTGAGGCAGTGGAGGATGTTGGCTCATCCCAGCAGCCTAGTGAACTGGAGGGAACCAATGATGATCCATCAAAACCTCACAATGAAGCTGGTGAATATGCCTCTGAGATAGATCAGGAACTCAAGGAAGAGACTCATCATCTTCTAGGAGATCAGGCACTCGTAGAGGAGAACCAGGACCACGAGCTGCAGGAGATGGCCCATGAGGAGCAAATACGAGAAGAGCTGATCCAGCAGCACCACACTCAGCTCCAGGAGCGTGATAAGATACTACAGCACAATGCTCAGCTCCAGCACAAGCTCTGCGAGTATTTCCAAAAGAAGAAAGGTGCGGAGAACCGTCCTGAGACCTCAAAGCCCACAAGTGATCAGGAGCAGCGCTCCCTGAAGTATCTGAGCAACCTGGAGGAGATGAGGAGGAAGCACAAAGAAGAAGCCACATTTCATCAGGAGCAGATGGAGGAGCTCAGGGCCCAGTGCCAGGAGATTGTGAGCAAGGTGGAGAAGGAATGGACGGCTTTCCAAGAGCAGAAGAAGAAGATTGCTTTGTGTAGCCTCAGTAAGCAAGGAGCTGGGAAACATGCCGCCTCCTCCCTCATCCAAGAAGTGGACTTATTACAGGCCAGGGAAGAGCGCAAGGAGAAGGAAGTCATCCAAGTCCGCCTAGAGAACATCAAGCTGAAAAATCACATCACCCGCTACGAATCCACCCTCCGCTCCAAGGAGGAGCTGGCCGATGGGCTCCACCTTATCGACTTCGAGCAGCTGAAAATCGAAAACCAGACCTATAACGAGAAGATCGAGGAAAGGAACGAGGAGCTGCTGAAACTGAGGAAGAAAATTACCAACACAGTGCATGTGCTCACTCACGTCAAGGAGAAGCTCCAGTTTGTCCAGGCAGAGAATGAAGAACAAAAAGAGAAACTGATGGAGGTGGAGGCCCAGGTGGGCAAAAAGCGGGACATATTGACCAAGACTAAACAAGCCAGAGATAGTTTGAGGATGGATAACCTGAAACTGAAGCAAAAGTGCGGCCTACTGGGTAACAAGGTTCTTCTAAGGGACTTTGAGGACAGAGTGGACACTAGTGAAGACCTCAGGCAGACCCTGGAGAATCTGAAGCGCCGTCATGCAGAGTTAACGCTGTCCAGTAAGGGGTTGGAGAAGAAAATCAGCGAGGCGAAGATGGTTATGGACGATTGATGTGACCTGAACATGTGGGCGGAGGTCAGGAGACAAATAAAATAACTTGTGATGAAATCCCTGATCATGTAGCTATGTAACGTTAGATATCTTCTGGGTATTAGATTGGTGGAGAAGGGGCGTTAAAGCTGTTGGCTGCACATGGGCTACATTTTTGCAATGCCCGATGCTATAAATACCCCCATTTCTTACCTCTAAGGCCCCATGTAGCCTACAGATCAGTCTCCCGCACGTCCCTGACCGTACAGGAGCATGCGGGAGATTCACTGAAAGAACTTACAAAGTCATATGCGAAATTGAGTAAAAGATATATACTTTATTAGAAAACGTAGATAAAAATGGGAGCACATAGTGTGGTTACAGCAGAAAAGGGCATAGTACACTAATGGGTTGTAAATGACTCACAATGCATAGGGACAGTCACAAGTATACAAAGAGCAGAGCAATGATAATAACATATAAGGATCAATGTTGGAAGTCCAAATGAAGAGAAGACTAATAATAAAAAGAACAACAATGATCATGACGGATAGAACAAATAAGCGATATATAGGAAAGTGACAGTGCAGTCAAGTAGAAATCATAGCCCACAAAGTGATGTGCTGAGAGATATCTGATGGTAAAGAGAACCCATAGCTTGTGATATCCATCCTGATGCGCTTTTCAGCTAACCTTCTTCTGAAACCCAGTGACTTTCCCCATATCCCTGTACGGTCAGACACGGCCATTACACAGTACATAGCAGGGACACATATATATAAGATTATCTCAGCACAGGAGATGTGGCATGATCAGACACATCTATTACACAGTACATAGCAGGGACACATATATGAGATTATCTCAGCACAGGAGATGTGGTATGATCAGACCATGTCCCTGTACTGTCAGACACATCCATTACACAGTACATAGCAGGGACACATATATAAGAGTATCTCAGCCCAGGAGATGTGGTATGATCAGACCATGTCCCTGTATGGTCAGACACATCCATTACACAGTACATAGCAGGGACACATATATAAGATTATCTCAGCACAGGAGATGTGGTATGATCATACCATGTCCCTGTACGGTCAGACACATCCATTACACAGTACATAGCAGGGACACATATATAAGATTATCTCAGCACAGGAGATGTGGTATGATAAGACCAGATTCCTGTATGGTCAGACACATCCATTACACAGTACATAGCAGGGACACATATATAAGAGTATCTCAGCCCAGGAGATGTGGTATGATCAGACCATGTCCCTGTACGGTCAGACACAGCCATTACACAGTACATAAGCAGGGAAACTTATATAAGATTATCTCAGCACAAGAATGTTTATTTTTTTAATCACATCCAACTGTGGAATTTATTATTTTTACAAGATCTATTGATTTAAATGAACTTTGCTCTTTGGGAAACCCCTTTAATGGACTACTCTCATTTTCTGTCTTCAGGAGGACGTCTCTTCCTGCATTCCTGGGGGAGGTGCGCTCCTGATGGTTGACAGATTGTACCAATAATGTGGTTTAGTCATTGGCATGAACTGCACGCTCTTAATAAATAATAATAAATAAATCTTTATTTATATAGTGCCAACATATTCCGCAGCGCTTTACAATACAGTGGCTAACAGACGAAAATACACGGTATAATACAGTAAGAAAATACACAGTATAATACAGTAATTCCAGTAGAGAAAGAATACAGTACAATAATAGGAAACAATACAATAAGCATAGAATCAATGTAAAAAATACAATACAATAGATAAAGCAAAAATAAGGTGACCCTGCTCAAAAGAGCTTACAATCTGCAACGAGATCGGGGTTACACAAAGTACAGGGGCTTATTACACTGATGGTCCAGGCATCTTGAGGAAATGGGGGATAGAAATAAAGTTACATGAATGGTCATCAGACAATCCGTGTAGACCTTTTGGGTTTGGTGGAGTTTGAAGAAGAGTTATGTCGAGAGAGATAGTGAATGGGCTATGTACAGTACAAAGGAGTTTTGTTAGGGAGCATGATAGGCCGCCTTGAAAAGATGCGTTTTTAGTGAGCGTCTGAAGCCATGCAATTTGTGGATGGTCCTGATTTCTTGGGGTAGAGCATTCCAGAGGATTGGTGCAGCTCGGGAGAAGTCTTGGAGTGGGAGGATCGGATTAGTGCAGATGTTAGTCGAAGGTCATTTGTAGAACGTAGAGAACAGGTGGGGTGATAGACAGAGATGAGGGAGGAGATCTAGAGGGGTGCTGCATTGTGAAGAGCTTTGTGGGTGAGAACAAGCAATTTGAACTTTATCCTATAGTGTATAGGCAGCCAGTGCAATGACTGGCACAGAGCAGAGGCATCTGAGTAAAGATTGGCCAGGTAGGTAATCCTGGCTGGTGCATTAAGGATGCACTGTAAACGGGAAAGTTTAGAGAGGGGGAGACCAATTAATAAAGAAATGCAATAATCAAGGTGGGAGTGGATTAGGGCCACCGTAAGGATTTTAGTTGTTTCCATGGTGAGAAAGGGGCAGACTCTAGAGATGTTCTCCAGGTGTAAGCGACAAGAGCGGATGAGAGATTGTATATAGGAGGTGAAGGAGAGATCGGTGTCAAACATAACACCCAGACAGCGAGCCTACTGGTGTTATCATGGTACCGCATACTGAGAGAGATGTCAGATTTAGGGAATTTAGTGGAGGGCGGGAGCAAAAGAAGTTCAGTTTTGGAAAGGTTGAGTTTTAAATAGAGAGCCGACATGATGTTGGAAACTTAAGCTAGACAGTCATTGGTGCTCTTTAAAACCGCAGGGGTAAGGTCAGAGGCTGAAGTGTATAATTGTGTGTCGTCAGCATAGAGATGGTACTGGAAGCCAAATCTGCTGATGGTGTGTCCAATTGGGGCCATGTAGAGAGAGAAGAGGTCCAAGGACTGAACCCTGAGGGACCCTAATAGTGAGAGGAAGAGGGGGGGAAGAAATAGAGCCTGCAAATGATACACTGAAAGAATAGTCAGAAAGATAGGAAGAGAGCCAGGAGAGAGCGGTGTCCTTTATACCAATAGAGTGCAGCATAGAGAGTAGGAGATGGTGGTCAACAGTGTCAAAAGCTGCAGAGAGATCAAGAAGAATAAGCAGAGAGTGGTCACCATTACGTTTTGCTGTCAGTAGGTCATCTGTCACTTTGATGAGAGCAGTTTCTGAAGAGTGAAGGGGGCGGAAGCCAGACTGTAATGGATCTAGAAGAGAGTGGTAACGGGTGAGGCGGGAGTAGACCAGGCGCTCCAGGAGTTTAGAGATGAAGGGGGAGATTGGAGACTGGTCTGTAGTTATTTGTGCAGGATGGGTCGAGAGAAGCTTTCTTTAATAATAGAGTAATGATCGAGTGTTTGAAGGAGGAGGGGAAGATGTCAGAAGAGAGGGAGAGGTTGAAGATTTTGGTTAGGTGAGTGGTGACGACTGGACAGAGAGACTGGAGTAGGTGTGAGGGAATGGGGTCAGTGGTGCATGTAGTGGGACAAGAGGAAGAGAGGAGCCTGGTAACTTCTTCTGTAACTGGGTCAAATATGGAGAGTGAGCCGGGGGAGATGTGGGGAAGAATAGGAGTGGCAGCGCTTGGAGGCCGGGAGCTGATTTCCTGGCAGATGTCTATTTTCCCCATAAAGTAAGAGGCCAGATCATCAGCACAGAGGTCAGTGATAGGGGCCTGCACTTTAGGACTGAGAAGAGAGTGAAAGGTGTCGAAGAGTTTTTTTTGATTGTTAGATAGTGAGGAGATCAGGGTGGTGAAGTAGGTTTGTTTGGCGAGGTGAAGGGCAGAGTTGTAGGTTTTTAGCATGAATTTATGATGGATAAAGTCTTCTGGTGTGCGGGTTTTCCTCCATAGACGTTCAGCACTCCTAAAGCATCACTGGAGGAATCGAGTTTGTGATGTGAGCCAAGGCTGTTTTCTTCTATGTTTAGAGGTTCTGAGGGTCAGGGGCGCTACTTGGTCCAGGGAGCTTCTGAGAGTGTTATTATAGTGATTTACTGGCAGATCTGGACAGGAGAATGAAGAGATTGGGGACAGTGATGAGATGAGGGAGTCTGTGAGTGCATGAGGGTTAATGGCCTGTAGATTTCTGGATGTTTGATAGGTAGGGGTGGGCTGTGGTGAATGAGGGTTAGTGAGCGTGAAGGAGAGAATGTTGTAGTCAGAGAGGGGAAGAGATTAATTATCTAGGAAGGAGGCTGAGCAGAGTCAGGTAAAGATAAGGTCAAGGGTGTTACCATCCTTGTGTGTCTCAGAGGTTGAGAGCTGTGAGAGGCCAAGTGACGTGGTTAGAGATAGGAGTTGGGATGCAGATGGGGAGATGGGGCTGTTTATGGGGATATTAAAGTCTCCCAGAATGAGGGCTGGTAATTCTGAGGACACGAAGTGTATCAACCATGCAGAGAAATGGTCGAGGAACTGGATGGGTGACCCTTGGAGGCGGTATACCACCGCTACTCTGAGGGGAAGGGGATGGAATAGCCTAATGGTGTGAACCTCAAAAGAGGGGAATGAGAGTGATGGGGCTGGAGGGATGACCTAGAAAGCACATTGTTGGGACAGGAGTAAGCCAACTCCACCACCATGTTTATTCCCAGATTGTTTCTTGCGGCTCTCTACTTCTGTAGCATCAGAGGACGTCAGGGGCTGAAACCAGCTACATAACGGCTTGCAAAGCACTCACTCAGCCGAAGAAACTGGCCACCTCTAACAGACTGCTGAGATGACCGGTTACCTTGCCACCAAGAGGACAGGAAAACAGAGAATTTTTAATAAGAGGTGAATTTACAAGTACTTTGCAATGTTTCCTGGTATAGATGGTGAGAATCGTCATAATCATTAAAGTTGGTCAAACTGCTGCTTTTGGGCCGTTGATTTGAAGAGTAAGGGTACCTTTACACGTCACAACATTGCATGCAATTTCACTTGCAACTTACTGGTTGCAGTGAAATCATGGACACATTGTTCTATTTTGTTGCCGTGTACAAATGTAACAATGTGTCCATGATTTCACTGCAACTAGTAAGTTGCAAGTGAAATTGCATGCAATGTTGTGACGTGTAAAGGTTCCCTTAGGGTACCGTTACATGAAGCAATATTGCTTGCAGTTTCACTGGCAATTTGCTGACTCATGTGAAGTCATGGACACATTGTTACATTTGTACACGGCAACAGCATAGATCAATGTGTCCGTGATTTCACTGCAACCAGCAAATTGCAAGCAATATTGCCGCGTGTGACGGTACCTTTAGGCTGGTTTCACACTGCAGTTTTTTCCCTGATCAATGTCCATCCAGTTTTTTTGCCAAAACCAGGAGTGTCTCCATAACTCAGAACAGGTGTCAATCTTTCAATTAGAGGGAGAGTTGTCAATGGTGTGGGGAAATCGGGAGATAGAGCAGTCTATGGGGGAATCGGGAGGGAGAGCCGTGTATGGGGGAAATCAGGAGTAACAGCCGTCTATGGTGTATGGGGTAATATGGAGGGAGAGCCATCTATGGTGTATAGGGTAATAGGGAGGGAGAGTTGTCTATGGTGTATAGGGGAATAGGGAAAGAGAGCTGTCTATGGTGTATGGGATAACCAGGAGGGAAAGTCGTCTGTGGTGTATAGGATAATCAGGAGGGAGAGTTGTCTATGGTGTATAGGGGAATAGGGAAAGAGCTGTCTATGGTGTACGGGATAACCAGGAGGGAAAGTCGTCTGTGGTGTATAGGATAATCAGGAGGGAGAGTTGTCTATGGTGTATAGGGGAATAGGGAAGGAGAGCTGTCTATGGTGTATGGGATAATCAGGAGGGAGAGTCGTCTGTGGTGTATTGGGAATCATGAGAACTGCTGTCCCATACATAACGAATTGGGTGGTCACAAATGCACCTCTTGTCTTCATTCACACAGGGGTAATAGGGACCTTGTGATCTCAGGAGTTATCTGGGTGTTAAATCCCCCTATTTCCCTACTCATCATCCGGTCAGCATCCATTGTGTAGACACACATTTTTCAATTCATTAATATCCAGGAGGAACAAAAGAGGAGCAGCACGACACACAGATTTAGAATAAAATGCTCCAGAATTGTTCATTTGGGGTGAATACAAGAAAAATGGAGAAGGGACGGGATGTCTGACTTTAATATATGTTTTAGTGTGAAGAAATTGAATAACAATCATTTAAGGGAAGGGAGCAAAGTGGCCATATTTTGGCAAAACTGCATCCTCTCACTGTGGCCACTGAGCAGCTCTGAGGGCCCATTATGATAGACAGACGGCACAAGCTGAGGACATTTATACAGGTCACCGCTGATTATCTAAAGTTTGAAGTTGTGAATACATGCATGCATATAATACATACCTCAGCTGCTGCGGAACCTCAATAAAAAGAACAGCTGAGATTCCGGTCTGCTATTGATTGAAACAAACCTTCCTCCTCCTTTTCAACTACCGTATTAGTTATATGTACATTGTGCTATGATGTTCTGCAGCAGCTGGGGCACGATTCAATGCAGACCGTGGACAGTCACAGGAGCCGAAACATGGGCTGCAAAAAAGAAAATAAGCACAGCAGATCCACAGCCGTACTGCCCTCCACAGAACTCAGTGCATTGCAATAGCTATATTAAAGGGGACCTGTCACCCCAAATAAGCTTTCTAACCTATTAATACCTGCCCCTGCAGCCTTAGAATACATTCTAACACATCCCTGTCTCACCTTTTGTAGTAATCTACAAGTACTATAATGTAGTTTGCAAACTTACGAAAATGCTTGTCACAGGGGCGTTCCTGAAAGGCATTTTGACCGGTAGCCGGTTCCCCTTGTGCCGCGCTACCCCTGCCTCGTTGCTGTAATACGCCCTAATGAGCGTCATTATACAAAATCAGAGCGCGGGCACGATTTCTATGTCGCGCCCGCAACGTCACCGTTGCGACGCGGTCATGTGATGCCGGGACGCGTCACTTCCGGTCGCAGGGTTCACAGGCAGACTTCGCACATGCGCAGATAGCATGCTGAAGTCTGACTGTGTGCGACCGGAAGTGACGTGCGAACCCGGCGTCGTGCCCACACTCTGCTTTTGTGTAATGACGCCCATCAGGACGTATTACAGCAACGAGGCAGGGGTAGCGCGGCACAAGGGGACCCGCCTACCGGTCAAAATGCCTTTCAGGAACGCCCCTCTGACAACATTTTCGTAAGTTTGCAAACTACATTATAGTATTTGTATATTACTACAAAAGATGAGGCAGGGATGTGTTACAATGTATTCTAAGGCTGCAGGGGCAGGTATTAATAGGTTAGAAAGCTTATTTGGGGTGACAGGTTCCCTTTAATGTACAAGTACATCTCAATGAATTAGAATAGCATCAAAAAGTTAATTTATTTAAGTAATTCAATTCATAAAGTGAAACACATATTATATAGAGTCATTACACACAGAGGGATCGATTTCAAGTGTTTATTTTTGTTAATGTTGATGATTATGACACTAACATCCCACAGCGCTGCACACCTGTGCCTGGAGTTGACCCCCCAAAATCTTGGAGAACATACAAACTCCATTGGTTACATTTGCATTCAGGGCCTGAGTGTTTGATATTTGTGAACCAATCAAATTGCCACTTTAAGTTTCAAATGGAATTTGAATTGTTTTCTGGAATCTGATTGGCTGCTATGGACAATTCCAAATTTGTTTTTTGCACCAGTTTCTTCCTTTCCAAATTCTAGCACAACATAGGGGAGATTTGTTATGTTTTTGGGGTACTTCTTTGTTAGAACTTTACAAAACTGGCAGAAAAAGTGGTCAGGCTTCAGCAGAGGATGCAGGGCCAGACTGACCCTACAAATTGGTTTGAGTTGTAATGAGAGTCTGTGGTTATTTCTGGCCCCAAAAATGTCCCAAACGTATTAATGGGGTTGTCTGGTGATAACTTGTTCAGTGAGGCCCAGTCGATGTGACCAGCAGAGTGGGGTTTTTTCCTTTTCCCAGTTAGGATGGAGCAGGAGCGTGCGTGCACGACCTCCGCACCATTCATCCCCCATGGAGCTGCTGAGTGCTGCACTCTGCTTTATCCACCAGACTAATGGAGAATGAATGACGGTCAGATATCTGACCTGACCCTGACACTTTATAATGGGGATAAAAGTTCTACTGATTACTGCAAGTCTCCCCCCACCCCCCTGGATCAGACACCCACCAGTCAGGATAGGTGATAACTTAAAGGGACTCTGACACAACAGAATGACTGTTCTAACCAATCTCCCACCTACTTATTGTAACGGAGTGGGTAGCCCTGACTGTATTATTATTGAAATGGACACTGAAGTGAACATTACACAGTCCGATACTGCCCCCTCGTGGACAATTGCTGAAATGACTGCAGAGAAAAAAACACTGATTGCTGATCCCCTCCCACAACAGCCTTGTGCTGAGGAAGGAAAAGTGCGGGAGAGCAGTGCAGACCCAGAGCTCAGCCAGGACAGACCTGCGTGTGGTGTCTCCCGACATAAGGCTCTTTTGCAACCGGATTCTTGGGCAGAAATACCTTGTGAGGATCGCTGTTGCAACCCCCGGTCTGCAGGACATTATCTTACCGAGGGTCCAACTCAAATTCAGGACATTGCCACCGGATTGCATGTGTAGGGGCTGTGACCGACATAAGGGAGCCATCTGTGCTACCGTGATCTCCCTTCTGCTGCTCGGTGTGCCCCGGGACAGAGAGAGAGACTAACAAAAATCTATTACCTGCGGAAGAAGACCAAAGAAGAGGACTGAGGAGTTTCCCCCTTCAGCGCTGCACCGGGACCCGTCATCGTGAGATCCCAGGCCTGCCACGTGGGAGCGACATCTTCTTCTGTGATAGACTGGTACGTGATTTGAGGGAAAGTTAGGGAAAGATATCTCCATTTTGTTTTTTTTCTTTTTCTTCTTCTTGCTGCGCACCCGGATAAAGTAAAGATCCGGGGACTCCACCATATGCATGTGTGCAGCTAGATCAGTTGACTGTGTTATAGATATGTTTTACAGTAAAGAAATGTTACTACCGGTTAAATCTGAGTACGGAGATTCTGTTGAAGCAAGACATACACACACACCCGCGGCCTTACCACCGGGGTTGCTACATCGTTACCACCTTTCTCCTGCTCTTTAATTGACAGCTTTGGCATCATGGAGCCACAGAAGGGTAAAGATTGAGGAAAACAAACAGGTGAGAAGATATATAAAATGATTGGCCCCACCATAATGCACCCAGCACCTGTACGTTTCTTGAACAATCATTCTCTGCTAACAGTCTCTTTAAAAGGACCAAACCCTTTGAGAGGACCTGTCCCAGGGTAATAGTTTTGTTTTCTGAATCTTGGATAATCAAACTTTTCTCAATCTCATTATTTGTATCCCTCACCTGTATGTGGTTCTTTTATTGGGTGGTTCTTAATTCTCACATATGTACTAAATATGGGATTAAATATATCCACTCTTTATTTGATTGTCTCTACATCTGTACTTATATTAAGTGCCTATATTGCTTATGAGCCAATTAGGCAGCTATTTCTACAAATATGGATTTGCACCATACAACACATTTCAACATGTTCTACCTCGTGCCACCAGTGTGATCTCTCCAAGTAAAGGGCCCCTTAAGGTACTGTCACACGTAACGATATCGTTCAAAAGTCACATGTCCTGTGACACTTGAACGATGTCGAAACGACATCGTTGCGTGTGACACCACAAACGATGAACGATCAGTCGGCTGATCGTTCATCGTTTGATTTGAGGTCCTGTCCTCAAATCAATCGGTCGCCCGGTGGACACGCAGCAACGCTGCGTGGGACACCGGGAGACGACTGATAAGCCAACTCCCAGCGCCTCTCTGCAAGCGCTGGGAGCTGGTATCCAAGGTAACTGCGGGTATCTAGGCAGCGCGCACTGCCTAGATACCCGATTTATACCTTGTTACCAGCCTTCTCTGCTCACTGGCTGGTATTCAAGGTATACAGCGGGTAACTAGAGACCCTAATTACCCGCTGTGTACCTTGGATACCAGCCGGTGAGCGGAGAAGGCTGGTAACCAAGGTATACATCGGGTATCTAGGCAGCGAGCGCTGCCTAGATACCCGCAGTTTACCTTGGAGACCAGCCTGCTCCAGCTTACCGCAGGCTGGCAGCGGGAGCAAGACATCGTGGAAACGATATTTAAATCGTTTCCACGATGTCTCTGGTCCATTGATCGCTGGTGAGTCTGCCTGTGTGACAGCTCACCAGCGATCTGAATGATATTGTTAGCAATCGTGCGTGCATGTGATCGCTAACAATATCGTTCTTGAAATTGATGTGTGTGACGGCACCTTTACACGCTGCGATGTGGCAGCGATCCGACCAACGATGTGGATCGCTGTCACATCGTGAACTGATTGCTGGTGAGCTGTCACACAGGCAGACTCACACTTGTAACCAGGGTAAACATCGGGTAACTAAGCTGAGTGCTGCGCTTAGTTATCCGATATTTGCCCTGGTTACCAGCTCCCAGCACTTGCTGTGCGGCGCAGGGAGCTCTTTCATCGTTGGTCTTCCGCTGTCACACGCGCCGATGCTGGCCAGCCACTGGGAGACCAATAATAGATTTATGGTCCTAGCCATAAATCTAACGATCAACGACTTATCATTGATACTGTCACACACAACAATGTCATTACGACCGCTGACGTTGCAACGATATCATTCACAATATCGATGTGTGTAACGGGCCCTTAAGCTGACCCTTGTTATACTATGTGGCCTCCCATTGATCGTCCACCATGATCTTTTAGCATGGCTGGAAAAATCTTAGTTCTTGATGTATGAACTCTATAAGTAGCCTCATTCTTGTGTCTATTGTCTGAATAAAACCCATGTTCCACTTTTTGATGCAAGGTATTATTATTATGTTTATTTATATAGCATCATTCCATGGTGCTGTACATTAGAAGAGGTTACATACAAAATTATGTAGTTTACAGTAAACAAATCAACAACGATGGATTGGTGCAGAGAGAAGAGGACCCTGCACTTGTGGGCTTATATTCTACAATGGGGGGAGACAGCAGGTTGGGAGTGGCAGAATGGAAATTTAGGATGTAATCTTTCTTGAAGAGATAGGTTTTCAGATTCTGTCTGAAGGATTCGAGCGTGGTGGATAATCGGACGGGGGATAGTCGGGAGAAGTCTTGGAGGCGATTGGGTGAGGAATGAATAAGTGTGGAGGAGAGGAGGAGGTCTTGGGAGGACTGGAGATTACATCAGGGAAGATGTTGGTATATTAGTTTGGAGATATGGGGGGGCAGGTAATGAATGGCTTTGTAGGTCAGTGTTAGTAGTTTGAACTGGATTCGTTTGCTAATTGGGAGCCGGTGGAGGGATTTGCAGAGAAGAGAAACAGGGGAGTAGTGAGGAGAGAGGTGATGTAGTTGAGCAGCAGAGTTAAGGACAGATTGGAAAGGTACGAGAGTGTTAGGGAGGCCACCGAGGAGGAGGTTGTAGTAATCAAGGTGGGAGATGATGAGGGCATGTACAAGCATTTTAGTAGATTGTTGGCTGAAGAAAGGAGATTGTGGAAATATTTTTGAGCTTGAGATGACAGGCGGCGAGAGTTTGGATATACACACATGTCATCTGGAAAAGGCAACCTTCAAAGATGAGACAACTGGAGCAGTTTGCTCTTGAGGAGTGGGCCAAAATGCCTGTCGAGAGGTGCAGATGTCTCTTTGACAGGTCCCCTTCACACTGCATAATTTTCACAACCGTGTGGTTCCTTGAATTTCAAGGATTACACGGACAGGCAGTGATCTGTTCAAATGGATGGAATCTGATGTCCACGGACCGTTTTTTAATGGATCAGTCATCAGTACCAGAGATAGGGATGGGAGGAGCTGTACTTGCTTCCAAGCATGCTCAGTACAGCAAAACATCAGTTTTGTTCATGAATCCATACAAATCTGCGCTCCATAGACAGCTATGGATCTGTGTCTGTCCTTTGGGGTCAGTGATTTTCAAGGCAGCCCAAAATCGGAGCAGTCTCTGGTTCTGGGTGCATGAAAAAAAATAGACACAAACGGATCAGTGACAAAACTGACACACGGAGGCCATATAGGACCAATCTGTGCCCATAGGGATACACGGCAGGCCAAAACTGATCCATGGCTATCCATTTTAAAACTGATAGACGCAGATCACAAAAAAACGCAGTGTGGAGGCAATTGTACAGGAATAGCTTGATTGCATCAAAAGGTTGTGCAACAAAGTATTAAGTTAAGGGAGCAGCAATGTCTGACTTTCATTTCTTCATTTTCATAGATAATTTTATTTATTACCGTATATACTCGTGTATAAGCCGACCCGTGTATAAGCCGACCCCCCTACTTTTGCCCCCAAAACCTGGGAAAATCTATTGACTCGTGTATAAGCCGAGGGTGGACCCTAGCACAAGTATACAGCCCCCAGCAGTGTGGTATACACCAGTCCCAGAGGTAGATACAGCAGCCCCAGTGGTAGTATACACGCAGCCCCAGTAGTATATACAGCCCCAGTGGTATATACAGCCCCAGTGGTAGTATAGACGCAGCCCTAGTAGTATATACAGCCCCAGTGGTAGTATATACAGCCCCAGTGGTAGTAAACAGGGCCCCAGCAGTATATACAGCCCCAGTGGTTTATACAGCCCCAGTGGTAGTATACAGGGCCCCAGAGGTATATACAGCCCCAGTGGTAGTATATACAGGGCCCCAGCAGTATATACAGCCCCAGTGGTAGTATACAGGGCCCCAGAGGTATATACAGCCCCAGTGGTAATATATACAGCCCCAGTGGTAGTATATACAGCCCCAGTGGTAGTATATACAGCCCCAGTGGTAGTATATACAGCCCCAGTGGTAGTATATACAGCCCCAGTGGTAGTATATACAGCCCCAGTGGTAGTATATACAGCCCCAGTGGTAGTATATACAGCCCCAGTGGTAGTATACAGGGCCCCAGCAGTATATACAGCCCCAGTGGTTTATACAGCCCCAGTGGTAGTATACAGGGCCCCAGTGGTAGTATATACAGCCCCAGTGGTAGTATATACAGCCCCAGTGGTAGTATACAGGGCCCCAGCAGTATATACAGCCCCAGTGGTTTATACAACCCCAGTGGTAGTATATACAGCCCCAGTGGTAGTATACAGGGCCCCAGAGGTATATAGCAGCCTCAGCGTAGTATACAGGGCCCCAGAGGTATATAGCAGCCCCAGTGGTAGTATACAGGGCCCCAGAGGTATATAGCAGCCCCAGTGGTAGTATACAGGGCCCCAGAGGTATATAGCAGCCCCAGTGGTAGTATACAGGGCCCCAGAGGTATATACAGCCCCAGTGGTTTATACAACCCCAGTGGTAGTATATACAGCCCCAGTGGTAGTATACAGGGCCCCAGAGGTATATAGCAGCCTCAGCGGTAGTATACAGGGCCCCAGAGGTATATAGCAGCCCCAGTGGTAGTATACAGGGCCCCAGAGGTATATAGCAGCCCCAGTGGTAGTATACAGGGCCCCAGAGGTATATAGCAGCCCCAGTGGTAGTATACAGGGCCCCAGAGGTATATAGCAGCCCCAGTGGTAGTATACAGGGCCCCAGAGGTATATAGCAGCCCCAGTGGTAGTATACAGGGCCCCAGAGGTATATAGCAGCCCCAGCGGTAGTATACAGGGCCCCAGAGGTATATAGCAGCCCCAGTAGTAGTATACAGGGCCCCAGAGGTATATAGCAGCCCCAGTAGTAGTATACAGGGCCCCAGAGGTATATAGCAGCCCCAGTGGTAGTATACAGGGCCCCAGAGGTATATAGCAGCCCCAGTGGTAGTATACAGGGCCCCAGAGGTATATAGCAGCCCCAGTGGTAGTATACAGGGCCCCAGAGGTATATAGCAGCCCCAGCGGTAGTATACAGGCAGCCCCAGTAATGCAGGGCCCCCCCAGCGTCTCTCCGGTCACCTGTAAAGGAAGCTATACTTATCACAGTGCTCTGTCCGTGCCCGCTCGCACCCGCTCTCAGCAGCCGACCGGGATCCTCCATCTTGCGTCTTCTTTCTTCCTGTTTCCTGTGCTCGTCGCAGGGAATGACGTCATTGCCCGCGACGAGCACAGAAACAGGAAGAAAGAAGACACAAGATGGAGGATCCCGGTCGGCTGCTCAGAGCGGGTGCGAGCGGGCGCGGACAGAGCACTGTGATAAGTATAGCTTCCTTTACAGGTGACCGGAGAGACGCTGGGGGGGCCCTGCATTACTGGGGATGCGGGGGCTGCTGTATACCGATGTATACATCGGTATGTACCGATGTATACATCGGTATACAGTGACTCGCGTATAAGCCGAGGGGGGTACTTTTCAGCCCAATTTTTGGGCTGAAAAACTCGGCTTATACGCGAGTATATACGGTATTACTTTTGTCAGATTCAAGTTATTTCTGTGACCATTGTGGGTTCTTCTCTCATTAAACAAGGGGTGCCAACAATTTCGACCACGTGTGTACTATTACTATATCTAAATCTGCGCCTCAATTTAAATACATTGCCTGCTTACTGATGTAGCAGCTGTCTTTGTCAGCACATACCGTGTTTCCCCGAATATAAGACAGTGTCTTATATTAATTTTACCCCCAAAAGTCCCACCCTGTCTTATATTCAGGGTATGACTTATATTAAAAAAAAATAAAAAAAAAGACAAAAATGAAAAGTCCCAGCCCCATACAGTATGCCACTGCAGCCCCCAGCACAGTACCGTTAAAACCGCAATTCCGCCGCACAGCCGACTTGCGGCACACTTGCGGCAGGTCCCCATACAATGTACGGTACTGTATGGGACACTTGCGGGTAGGTGCGGCAAAGGTGCGGTAACTGCACCTTGCCGCAAGTGTCCCATACAGTACCGTACATTGTATGGGGACCTGCCGCAAGTGTGCCGCAAGTCGGCCGCAAGTCGGCTGTGCGGCGGAATTGCGGTTTTAATGGGCAAGTCGGCAAGGAAACATCCTTACTTTTAGGGTAATGGCGGCCTCGGGCCATGGATTCCTCCGCGGTGCAGGGCGTTGTCCAGATGCTTCTTCATGCAGGAGCTTCTGGCCAATCAGCACTCGAGCTGCTGAGCCAATCAGCGCTCGAGATGCTGGGAGCCACTGGCCAATCAGAAGCTCCTGCCGGCAGCGGTGACGTCAGGCCGGGGCGACAGGCGCACAAGATTAACCCTATGCCCTCGGGGTTACCTGCGGCACCTGAGGGCAGAGGGGAGCCCACGGGGGACAGCGGACCTGCGGCTGCACCTGAGGGCAGAGGGGAGCCCACGGAGGACAGCGGGGCCAGTGGGACAGCGGGGACACAGGTAAAACATGCAATGGGCAAAAATGGCACTTTAGCGGTACCCTGTCTTATATTCCCCGAAAATAAGTCACCCTGTCTTATAATCGGGGTATGACTTATATTGGAAAATTCTGCGCCAGCCCTGCCCTGACTTATATTCGGGGGTGACTTATTTTCGGGGAAACAGGGTACATATCAGTCTGCATCTGTTCATCTCAGATCACTGCTTTGGTTGCAACTTAACCCCATAACGTCGGGAAAAAAAAGGGTACTCATGCCTGGAATAAGCCTGTAGAGCCCCCCCGGTGACCGAACATCTCTGGGGTTTCAGCTACCGGCGGCAGCTGAGAACCTGCAGATTAGGAATCGGCAGTTTCTAACTGGTGTCAGTAATGTGATGATCGGTAAACACCGTTTACCGACTGTCACATTACAAAAAAATAGTCATCCCCTGTAAAAAGTACTTTCTCTTTTATCCTACATGATCACACATGTCGGATGAAAGAGAAATGCTACCCCCTAGGGCCCCCAAGACCCCTCGGTACCAAATAGCACTTTCCCACCCCCTCCCCTTCCCCGGAGCTCCCAAAATGGCAGCGGCGGGTGACCAAACCCAGCGCCTCTGTTGCATCTCTATGCGATCTGACAGGTCAGATCGCATAAAGATGCCATCCCTGGTGGTCCCCCACAGTGCCCCCCAATGTCACCAGCCACCGCTCCCCCTGCTCCCCGCTCCGGTGCCACCATCAGCCTCCTCCACAACTCCATCCGATCTGATCAAACATCAGATTGGATGGCGTCTTCCCAAACTGTCAAGTCCTCACCTCTCTGATCACCCCCGCCTCTCATACTCACCTGCCTCCGGTGCCGGCCGTCCTGCTGCTTCCTCTCTCTGCCTCCATCCCGGCGCCTCTGCTCTGTGTACGCTCGCCGATGCAGGGAACGATGGGTCACACAGGGGTGATCTGCAGTTAGCCCCCTATGTGGTCACAAAGGGGTTAACTTCAGATCATCCCTGTGTGACCACACAGGGATGATGATCTAAAGTTAACCCCATTGTAACCACAGGGCTTAAAACTGTAGATCTGTTAACCCGTGTAACCACACAGGGATGATGATCTGCAGTTAACCCCTGTGTGGTCACAAAAGGGTTAACTACAGATCATCATCCCTGTGTGACCACTGCAGATCATCTATGTGACCACACAGGAGTTAACTGATCTGCAGTTAACCCCTGTGTGACCACACAGGGATGATGATCTGCAGTTAACCCATTTGTGACCACACAGGGGTTAACTGCAGATCATCATCTATGTGACCACCCTATGCTGAAAGACTGAGAATCATCGTGGGACCTCCCACTGGACTACGTCGGACGTCACAGTAATAAAGATGGGGTCTAAATATGTTTTTGTGGGGTTTTTTTTCCGATAAAAATATTTTTCTCTGTGTTGTGTCTTCTCTACAATTTACTAGAGATTCCTAATGGCCCGGTCTAATATTGGCCAGATGTTATGAATCTCCGGCTTAGTGCCAGCTGCCAAAAAGCTGGCATTAACCCCTTGTTACCCAGTCTGCCACCACTACATGGCAGCTGGAAGAGCTGGATACAGCGCCAGAAAATGGCGCTTCTATGAATGTGTTGTTTTCTGGGGCGGCTGCAATTCACAGCGGAAGGGGGGCCAGAAAGCTTGGGCCTCCCTACCCTGAGGATAGGGCTCTTCTGTATTTTGGTTACCAGCCAGGTACAACTAAGCAGCTGGGGGTGAGTGGTAGCCTGTAGCTGCCTAGTTGTACCTGGCTGGAAACTAAAAATACGCAAAGCCCCACATTTTTTTTTTTTTTTAAGCTTGAAAAAAAAAAAAAGAAGGGCTCCACTGTATTTTGATAACTAGCCAGGTAAAACTAGGCTGCTAGGGGTGGGTGGCAACCTGTGCTGGTGACCAAAAATACAGCGGAGTCCTAGATCATCATAGCAAAATCTCACTTGTGGGGGAGCTCCATTATTTAGGCACATCAGGGAATCTCCAAATGCGACATGGTGTTCACTGACGATTTCAGCTAATTTTCCGCTTGGAGCGTCAAATTGCGCTCCTTCCCTTCCGAGCCCTGCCGTGCGCCCAGTGGTTTTCCACAACATCTGAGGTATCTGTTTACTCAGGAGAAATTGCCCAATAAATTTTAGGATGCATTTTATCCTGTTGCCCATGTGAAAATGAAATAATTGAGGCTAAAAGAACATCTATGTTAGAAAAACTAAAATGTCCATTTTTTCCTTCCATATTGCTTTAGTTCCTGTGAAGCACCTGAAGGGTTAATCTTCTTGAGTGTAGTTTTGAGTAGCTTGAGGGGTGCAGTTTTTGGAATGGTGTCACTTTTGGGTGTTTTCGGTCATGTACCCCCCTCAAAGGGACTTCAAATATGATGTGGTCCCTAAATGGTTTTGTAAATTTTGCTGGAAAAATTAGAAATTGCTGATGAACTTTGAACCCTTATAACTTACTAACCAAAAATTTTTTTTTTCCCAAAATTGTGCTGATGTAAAGTAGACATGTGGGAAATATTATTTATTAACTATTGTGTCACAAGCCTGTTATCGCCGCTGCTTTTTGCAATTGCGATAGATCCCCCTAGCTGCTGCTATTAGGAAGTCAACGGAGGTTAAAGGATTTAAATTTGGGAATTTAGAGGAAAAGATAGCTTTATATGCAGACGATTTATTACTGTTTCTAGAGGACCCCGGTGCCTCATTGGATTGTGCTATGCAGATAATTGAGATTGGTAAGGTATTGGGACTGAGAATTAACTGGTCTAAATCAAATCTCCTTAAGGTGGATAATGGGGTAAGCTGGACGCATAAAGACACAGGAGCCAATAAATTGCAGTGTGTAGATAGCTTCAAATACCTGGGTATACAGGTGTCATTGCCGGTTACAACATACGTGGGCTTGAACTTAACACCATTAAGGTGTTAACGCTGAGGGCAAAGGTAACTGCCTGGAGTAAGTTGCACCTGTCAATTGTGGGGAGAACCAATCTACTGAAAATGGTGCTGATGCCCGAGCTCTTGTACTTGCTCCACAATGTGCCTGTCTGGCTACCAAAGAAAACTTTCAAAGCAATTAACTCATTGTTCAGAGATTTGATATGGGGTAAAAAGCAAGCCAGAATTAAACTAGAGACTTTACAGAGGCCAAAGGATGAGGGTGGGCTGGCGGTTCCAATCCCGGAGCTATACTTTTTAGCTGGAAAGTGCCAACACCTTAGAGCAGGGGTGGGGAACTCCAGTCCTCGAGGGCCGCCAACAGTGCAGGTTTTCAGGATTTCCTTAGCATTGCACAGGGGTTGGAATCATCACTTGTTCAGGTGATTCAATTATCACCTGTGCAATACTGATGAAATCCTGAAAACCTGCACTGTTGGCGGCCCTCGAGGACTGGAGTTCCCCACCCCTACCTTAGAGGATGGTCCAGTGGAGGGAAAGACGGTGCCAACAAGGAAGTGCTGGAGTCTGTCTTAAACAAATGTCCGTTAATACTTGGAGTGGAGGATGGTATGATGGGGTCCATGGGGGGGACATTTCCAAAGTCTGGGACAGGCTTCAACAGGCAGGAGGGATGACTCGATTAAATAAATTTACACCCATTTGGGATAACATTAACCTTCCAGAGATCCAGAAGTTGGGTAGTTTTGGGAAATTGAAACATAACAGTATATTTTATATGTACCAAATTATAAGAGGATGACATTTGAAACTCTTAGGACTCCAGAGGGAGTTCCAGCTGCCCGGGGCTGAATGGTACCACTATACTCAATTAAAACACGCAATTACAGCGCAAAAAACTAAAAAGAGTGTGATCGTGCAGTCTGACTTTGTACTGGAATATGTATGTGGTGGAGGAGGACCTACTAGAGAAGCAATATCCTCTTTGTATAAAGACGTGCTACACACTTTTCTCCTGGAACACCCAGTTAAAAGCAAAACTAAATGGGAGGAGGAGGTTGGGACTATTACGGAAGACGTGTGGGACAATATTTTAGAATACGTGCCTAAGCTGTCTGTTAGTGAACCGGCCAAGTTATCCGATTTTTACGTGATTCACCGGGTTTATAGGTCTCCCATGATGCTGTTTAAGATGGGGCTTGTAACCACTTCAGGCTGCCCACGATGCAGGGGTGGAGAAGCAAGAATCTACCGCATGATGTAGACTTGTCCCAGGTTGATCCCTTTTTGGACTTCTGTTGTCACTAAAATAAAACAGGGCATATGGGTGACATCCCTAGGGCTCCAATGGTGTGCCTCCTGGGATATGTGGAGGACCTCGGGGTAGAAAATACCATTAAAATTGCGATTGCCAGACTACTTTATGCAGCAAGGAAGGTTATCGCCAAGAACTGGATTAACAGGGCTCCTCCGACCAGGGGAGAATACTTTGGACAGGTGGAGTCTGTCATCCATTTGGAAAGGGGTGTATATGAAAAAAGGGGGAACCCCAAAATATTTGAGACGCTCTGGACCCCTTGGTTGCAAAGCGAGCGGGGTGCGGGGGTTTAATATACTGCATTTGATGGATTCCAGTACACTCTCTTACCTCACTTGGTATTAGTACGGCTCCCTATGTGTGAACTGGACTCTTCCCTACTTGTTGATGCAAATCATTTATGCATTAGTAATAAACCTTGTACCTGGGCGGGAATAAGCTGTCTGGCAGGGGGGGAAGAGGGGCTTGAAATTATTTGTATAATGTCTTGTTGTGCTGTTTATTCCTTTCTTCAACAAAAATCTGATTTAAAGAAAACAAACTACTGTGTCACATAACTCTCTGGTTTAGCAGAATAAAAATTCAAAATTTGAAAGTTGCAAAATTTTCAACATTTTTGCCAAATTTTCGATTTTTTTCACAAATAAACGCAAAAATGATCGACTTAAATTTACCACTAACATGAAGTCAATATGTCACGAAAAAACAATCTCAGAATCGCAAGGATCCGTTGAAGCGTTCCAGAGTTATATTCATATAAAAGGGACACTGGTCAGAATTGACTAAAAACGGTCTGGTCATTAAGGTGGAAATTGGCTCCGTCACTAAGGGGTTAAAGCGTAGCCGTCGTTTACATTTTTTTTTTCATATATCAATAGTTTACATGAAAACAAGAAACTTTGCAATATGTCTCATCAGACAAATCTGCTTATTTCTGATGCTGGACGGATCTTTCACTGTCAAAAATGTCAATTCTTGGGTAAAATCTGTCTTCAGCGAAAACAGATTTTCACATTATCGAGATAGAAGACATTTGGTTATTAAAAGATTCTATGCAGAAAGGAGGGGGAAGAGGGAAGGAGAAGCTCAGCCCATAGCTCATCCATCCTCCCAGTCCAGGAGGAGAAAGAAGCAAATAGCAAATTTGTGTGATAACATATTGCAAAGTGACTTATTTTCATGTGTACGATTTATTGAATGAAAATTAAACCGACGGTAACACTGTATTTAGGGAATCGCTGGTTACTATGTGCATTCTATAATAAGTGACTGCCAGCACATGTACAGTGGATCCACCTCTCCCCCAGCCGTATATGATGAAGGGCGCCCCGCCATAAAAACCACCAGGGATATCTCATCTGTTGTAGGTCCTTGTGCAAGGATTAAGCCATGTATATAAGCAGGGGACTCGCTGCACGTTAACCACACTGCATTTTAGGGTAGAGGCACACTAGCATATGCGTAATCAGAGTGATTTTATTTTTATGTATGACAGTCGCCCCAGTGCTTTCCATATGGTCATACGATTGTGCTTTTTTTTTCTCAGCTAACATCCGTGTGGGGTCCGTGTGCAATGAGTTTTTAACATGGTCTTTCCATGCTGTATAAAGTTAACAAAAAGTACACAGACAGATAGGATAGATAGATGCTAGAATAGCTAGATCGGGCTTACCAGTCTCCCATTGCTACTTTTGGGGCCACCTATTATGCTTCATGCATATTCACTGCACCTATCAGCAAACAACCAATCACCAGATGCTCACTCTGTGAAAGCCTCTGTCATTGGCTGTTGTAGTCAGACTGCATTACCTTAATCTGGACGGTGTGCTTGGTTGCCACATACATTAGTGTATGGCAACCAACCTGCCATCATAGGGTGTTCAATAAATAATTAAAAACATGTGACTTTAAAATACTGCAAAGTCTAGCCCAATGAAAAAAAAAATCTGGCAAAAAAAAAAAGTGTGTACTCTGCCCTATTTTTAATTGCCAGCCAAGGTAAAGTTAAGCACCGGCAGGAGCTGTGCGAAGTGACAGACTACAGTTCACAAGCGGTGTAATTGACATGTTTTTTTGCACGGGCTTATTTCTCGCATCACAAAAAATGCGGTGCAATCACACACTTTTTTGTGGCCACATTTTTTCCAATGGACACACAGCCTTACATTATTATTCACTTATCACCGAATTTCTATGGTCTGTTTACACATTGTAGTTGCTGCTAGATTGATTGTATAGAGAGATTTCATCTATACATGTCCTCTTATGGAGTACATACTTATTTTCACTATTGCACTTTGTTTTTCTGCACTTGCTTTTAATTCTGTGTTTGTTCCCAATAAAATCTATATATATTTATTGTTATATGCTCCTCTTATAGCTTACATTGTATTCTGGCTTTGTTGATCCCCAGTGGAGTGCTGCCCTCCTCTTTTGCCTCAATACTGTGGCTGCAGAAATAAAAATTAATAGGCTGTAAAATTTAATTTTATATTAACAATTATTGATTATATAATCAATAATTATTGATACAAAACTAAAAATAAAAACCAGGATTA
Source organism: Allobates femoralis (assembly GCA_033576535.1). Taxonomy (NCBI): domain Eukaryota; kingdom Metazoa; phylum Chordata; class Amphibia; order Anura; family Aromobatidae; genus Allobates; species Allobates femoralis. The sequence goes on from JARQOC010000003.1 coordinate 62,669,245, forward strand.
CTAGGAGCAGTAACACCTCCATGTACAATTGATAATCCAGGCTCCATCACAACAGGCGGCATCACAGTTTCCCCTAATCCTTCTCCTTTCACAATGACATTTGCACACGCTCATTAGATGCTTCAATACAAAAGATTGGGATCAGTCACTTATTGCTGCTTATATCTTAATCTTTGCTGCAATAATATGCTGGGGTAGTAGTGTGCACACAGCTGACGCTAATAAGCTGAATAAACTTATCAAGAAGGCTAGTGCGGCGGTGGGTCTACAACTTAGGACTTTCGAGGAGGTATTAGAGGATAGAATTAATAAGAAATGCAAGGCTATAATGAGCAACAATACACACCCGCTCTCTGAACTGTTTGCGAAGCAGAAGAGCACATTCAGCAAGCGTCTAATCCAACTAAGGTGTAAAAAGGAAAGATACAGAAAATCGTTTGTTCCGACAGCTGTGGGGATGTTTAACAAATGTATAAGTGTAAAGCATCCCAAGACTATGTGAAGTTCTATGTGTATGGGGGGGAATAGGTGAGGTACATGTACCAGTCTACCCACATCTGCTGTCCATATAGACTTATTTTGTAAAGTGTGAAATGTTCTTTATCTTTGTTCTGCTGCTGTAATACTGTAATTTCCTCCGGGATCAATAAAGTTTATCTTATCTTATATACATGTGCGTTTTCTGAAAGAACAGGAATTTAAAGAGTCTAGAGTAGCCCCAGTGTGACAACTGCCAGAATCCTATCTTTTTCTGTTCAATGTAGCTATGTACATGTGTTGTTTCCTAAAACATGAAACCTGAGTGGTCACTGGCAAAAATGCCATTTTCAACACATTTTGATAGAGAAAAACGAATTTAAACAATTTCTTGAGTTACAGAATTGCAGACTCAATGTCTTATTTCTACAGATGATTGAAGTAAAGAAGGGAACACCGAGCCGGGTTCATTTTACATAAATTTATTTACTAAAATCCATATTTACACTTCAAAAAAGTACAATTGTTTTATTCCACCAGAGTCCCCGAATCAGGCAATTCTACACAGTAATCTGTACATTACACATAACTTGCATTGTGTTTTCACCTTCACATAACTGCTCAGTAAAGGACGGATTTACATTTATTCTTTTGCTTGGTTTCCTGCATTACAGTATTCCAGAAACGTAGATCTGTGGGGTCAGCTTTTTCATCATGTAACTTTCTATCATTTCTGTTTTGATGCATCATTTCAAGAATTGTGAAAGGCCTTGTACTGTGTGAGCATTTTACTGAAAAGGAGACGAGGGAGGAGCATTGTGAGGCTTCTCAGCCAATCAGAAAGTAGAACACCCCCCCCAGCAGTGAGGATTGGCTGCCAGCAGGTGACTGACAGGTCAGTCCTCATGTCCTTTTCAGTTTGATGCTCGGGTTTACAGCTAGCTATTCAATGAAAGTGACTTCGGATCATTTGTTTGTGCAACTGAATAGTATTTGTATATTTCTTCTTTGGATTAAGGTTCACCCAGCAGGGCTAATGTGAAGGTGCCATACTTTATATTGGTTGCCCCCTTTCCAGTTACCATACTTAAAGTTTATGGAGTATTCCCATATGACAAAGAAAAGGCAATGATATGCCATAACGCGATTAGTGGGTGTCTGTCCAGCTATGCAGAGAACTATAGCATGACTACATTCTTCCAGGAACAGCGCCACCTCTGTCCATAGGTTGTGTCTGATATTGCATCTCCGCTCCATCAAAGCTGATGGAAGGAAAACTCCAGTACTACAAATGAGTGTCACAGTTTTTGAAAGATGGCAGTCATGTTTAATGATTATTGGAAACGCTATATTAAGTCAGTGATTGCATATCCTCAAAATATGACATCCCTTACTGAAGTGAGTGGAAAACGCCCTTTAATTTAGAGGGAGTCCCCCATTTAACAGGTTTCAGATGTCAAACATTCCTGGTTTGGACTGGAAGCGGGTACCCTGACCCAAACCCAACAACCTCATAGGTCTATGATGGTGCAGAGTTTGGCCAGTGGACCAGCAGCTGGTCAACACATCGTGATCTGTATTTGGATTATTATCAGATATGCAAAAATCAGCCTTCTTAGTAGTCAGCCCCTGCAAGGAGCCAGCATTAAGTGCACTGTCTACCGATATGGGCCCCATATAATGCTTTATTCCCCCTACAGTGTGGTCCGGTGCTGAGCGGCTTCCAAAACAGCAGCAGAGTCTACTCCTGTCGACCCCTTTAAATTAAGTGCTAATATGTACAAACCTACAATCATGCTGCCATCAATGGTTAAAGCCAGAATACGCCCGCGCGCCTCCCACGTGATCCCGGATCACGTCCGCGCCCGCCCACGTGATCCCGGATCACGTCCGCGCCCGCCCACGTGATCCCGGATCACGTCCGCGCCCGCCCACGTGATCCCGGATCACGTCCGCGCCCGCCCACGTGATCCCGGATCACGTCCGCGCCCGCCCACGTGATCCCGGATCACGTCCGCGCCCGCCCACGTGATCCCGGATCACGTCCGCGCCCTCCCACGTGATCCCGGATCACGTCCGCGCCCTCCCACGTGATCCCGGATCACGTCCGCGCCCTCCCACGTGATCCCGGATCACGTCCGCGCCCTCCCACGTGATCCCGGATCACGTCCGCGCCCTCCCACGTAATAGAGATCATATCAGCATTACCGAACATACAAATGGAGTTTTCCCAATCCCTGAATTAGTTTGGACGCCCACGTTCCTTACCGGTCATCCAATGACGATTTGGTATAATACTAACCAGAGAAGCAGCTGTGTGCACAACTCTACACCACGAGACCCTCAAACTTCCACCCCTCCCTCCTAACCCCAATATATTGTGCAAAATGGAATATTGCATTGCTAATAACCTTTTCCGACGTTATACACAAAAGAAAAAAAAAAAATTTACACACAAAATATATAAAAGTCGAAACCCGGGGAGCACAACGAAAGACAGCAAAAGAGAAAAAAGAAAAAGGGTGAAGACGGACCACCCACATGGGGGATCTAAGAACAGAATCCACAGTAATTCATTTACAGACGGACAGAAGTGGATCACAGTACACATAGAAGACGACGTGACATCATTTAATGTGGCAGCAGCTTCAAAAAGTGGCGATTAGTGATCCTCATTACAATAGTGATGTGACGGGGAGGGCAGGCGTCAGGCTTTAATGTCTGAGTACACGAGCCCTATACACCCTAACGGCGCTTGTAGGACCCCAGATTATGCAGGTAAGACCTAGCAGGCCCATCAAATCCTGGTGTATAATGAATGAAGAAAGAAAAAAAAAAAAAAAAAAAAGTTGCAAAAGGGAAAAAAAAAAAAAAAAAAAATTAAACCAAATTTTCTGCAATCCCAAAAACTGCCTACAGGGGCGCTGTTTCTTTTAAAAACCAGAGGCTTTGTTTCTAAAGCCTACAGCCCTTTAAATGATATACAGTTTTTATAGTTTTTGGGAGTGTCTGATTCCCTTCATTCTTTTAATGATCTGCTGTGCAAAATACTACAGGGAAAAAAAGGCTTCACTTAGGGCGCCTTCACACTGGCGTTCCCCTCCGCAGCGTTCTGCGAAGGGGAATCACCATGTGTGCGCAGCGGCCGCCAGCTCCTATCTTTAGAATGGGAGCGCACGGTGCTGCGCTTGACAGCGCATGACCGCGCGCACCCATTCACTCCCGTATGTGATCTGTGCGCAGGCGGATGCCTGTGCACAAATCACACACTCCCGCCCGCAACAGGGACGCAACATGTTGCATTTTGGTGCGGGCGGGAGTGTGTGATTTGTGCACAGGCATCCGCCTGCGCACAGATCACATACAGGAGTGAATGGGTGCGCACGGTCATGCGCTGTCAAACGCAGCACCGTGCGCTCCCATTCTAAAGATAGGAGCTGGCGGCCGCTGCACACACATGGTGATTCCCCTTCGCAGAACGCTGCGGAGGGGGAACGCCAGTGTGAAGGCGCCCTTAGAGCAAATTGTAACAAATTATTTCATTTTAATTAACATTACAGGATCCATATATACTGGTCTAAAGAAAAAAAATAGAAAGGAGAGTCCCTTTACGGGACAGCTCTACATGAACATTATACTTTATTTTTTAAAGGGAACCAACCAGCAGGATTTAGGGCTATAAAGTGAAGCCGGTGCCTTACAGACACAGTGATGTTGAATGCAATCACCTTTACTTGAATGATTCCAGGTTTGATTGCAGAAAAGTGTGTCAAAGTTCCTGGAAAACAGGGCAGTAGATGATCGAGGTGTGCAGCACTGCCTCCCTATTTGGGGTTGTTATTTTCTCTCCCATGTGGGCATGCTTTTCGTCTGTAAGCCAAACCTTTCATCTCTACTTTGTTTTGTCATGCATCCTGTGGCTGGAGTTTAGTGACAGTGCGCAGGAGGCAGAAACTGAAAAGAGATCAGGTTGGGGGGGGGGGAGTGATTGTCTTACAGCCAAAAGGCATGCCCACAGGGAGGGGGGGATGGGGGGGGAACAACCTCAGTGCTGCACACATCAATCATCTGCTGTCCTGTTTTCCAGGAGTTTTAGGACTCTTCTCTGCAATCAAACATGGAATTATTCAAGTAACAGTATGATTGCACTCAGCATCCCAGAGCCTGTAAGGCACCAGCTTCACTTTGTAGCCCCAAATCCTACTGGTTGGATCCCTTTAATGCTCAGATTCCAGTCTGTGAATTACAAAAAGTGCTGAATGGTGATTTATGAATTGTGTCATATAGGACAAAAACAAAAAAACACAACAAAGGGAATGAACACATAACTTGTATATAAAGTGCTTCTATCACATCCATTATTCACACTGGTCAGCCGTGGACTAACCAAGACAAAATATAATCTAAAAAGGCATCCAAAAATCTTAAATAGGAGCTGTAGATATAGGTGGGGTCCACTGGTACAAGATCTTAGTGGTAAATGGATTGTCAACCATCCATGAAATACAGGATCTGTTAACTTAATTTATTCTGATGGACAGTTCTTAAAAATATTCAATATTCGTGAGAAATCCCTTTCAGAGGCAGCTTTGGTTTCCCAAAAATATGACCTCCTCTACCGGCTAAAGCCCTTTGACAACTTTATGTATTAAATTAAAAAAATATGAATGAGATTCTCCAGCAACAGCGCCACCACTGTCCGCAGGTTGTGTCTGGTATTGCGCCTCTATTGAAGAGACTTGAGTGGAGCTGTAATACCGCACGTGAACTCTTTTTTGTAGGAAAGCCTTTAATCCTTTACAGCTCACTTACTTCTACACCCATAGTGACAAAATGAGTATTGCTTAAAGTAGGAACCAAAATTTGCAACCAATCCCTTTGCTAGGTCCTGATTAGCAGCACCATCAAGGGATTAAGCTTAATAAGCAGCACCGCTAGGAGGCACTTATGAAGATCAGTCACAGACAGTAGAAGGGGGTGAACCTTGTTTAATGCATGGTATTAGTCCTTGGATATGGCAGAAAACACATTTAGCGCCTCATATGCAAATTTAAGAGCCCGAGCCCTTTGAACCAATCAGAGGCCTAGATCAGGCTTGTGTGTTTGACCTTTGTGCCTCATTGAAAGGGGTCACATTAATGGGAGTCCTCCAGGCTGAAGAAATGGGCTCAAGAGCTAAGTGGATGCAATGATACTACAGAAGATTAGGGACAGGGGCTCTTTAAGACAACTCGTGAACGTTGAAGACTCAACATGACCGTGCATAGAGAGGAGGGGATGGGGGGGGGGGATGAATCAACAATGCCTTGGTTGCCATGTATGCCACCTACACCAACCACCACAACGTAACTGGGTAACATGTGACTAAGCCCAATTCAAGTAATGCCCCATTGATCCCATTTACTGCCCGGACACACCCACCAACGTTGCCGAATATCTCATTTCCAGCTCAGAGGCTTCTCAGCCCCGCGGTACCAGTGTTACTTTAGCATTCCAAAAGTGCAAGTTTACTCCCCTCTATCCGACAAGAGCTCTTAATTAAAAGGGATTGTCCATTTCTGGGGACATTTTTACTTAAATTCATGCATTTGGCGTTAAACATTTTTTTTTGCAAGTGTGACTCATTAAAATGTTTGCACCATTTTGCTTCATTTTCCTGCACATTCAACTTTGATGTGGTCATAAAATCGGTGTGGAGAAAAGAAAAAGAAAAAAAAAAAAAAAGTTACAAACTCTCCCAATGGACGGTCAGGACGAGCTCACTGACAGATTCTCAGTTAACTCAGCAGCTACAGAAGGCAAACTGTGCAAAATTTTTAATAAAACCCAATTACAAAAATGATTTTTATCCAACAATGTAATGTAAAAACACAAGAAAAACCAGTTTGGTGTCTCCAATGGCTAGAGTGCCCAAGTGACTTCCATGCCAGTGCCATTTACACATCTTTGGTAAGTGCCAGTGGAGGTCAATAAAAGAACCATAGTTATAAATAAATATTTAGATTTTATACAATATGATCAGTAGTTTCAGAACATTTACAATTTGTTCACATCGTCAGAAGAGCAGTGATGGGTTTTGCACCATTCAGACTTCGACTTCAGGAAAACACGACTCTATATGGACAGTTTCCCGAAAAAGTCCTTTATAGAGTCCCACGGAGATTCATTCAGATAACCCATATCTGCAGGGACATGTGAAGCAATAGGAAAAGCCAGATAAAATAGTCTGATATGCAAGGGGGAGGGGATACAATGAATGGGATTTTCCTTGCCTGAATCTGCACACGCTCATTAGATGCTTTAATACTAAAGATGGGCTGAGTATTTGATTGAGGCATGTAATGTGCATGTGCAGAGCTCATTGTGAAGGATTTTGATCACTTGGAACCTGAGAACATTCTCTCGGCCGATTCCTGGTGATATAAATATCTCCGCTGCCAGAACATTCATTTTTTGCACTCAAAGTTGTAATCATCTGCTTTTCACCATTGACATGCTCATTAAAAGCTTTTCACCTCTTGTAGAAAAATATCAGGAATCTCCAAGTAATCTCCAAAGGGGGTTTATAACACAGCCAGCCTCAATGTGTCATCAGAAAATAACCTATTATTTCTGTGTTAAATGTATTTTTGTTCATTTTTTTCTTTTTACATCACTATTACTATGAAAGCCTTATATATTTGCTCTTTACAGAAGTCTCATTATCAGCACAGACAAGATTACAGCAAAAGGTAATCTATATACAGTAACAGGATCCACCGCACACCACCTCAAATCTTCACAATGAACTCTGCACACTCACATGAGATACTTCAATAAAATAGACTCCGTCCATTTTTTTCTAATGAAGCATCTAATGAGTGTGTGCAAATTTCATAATGAGACATGGCCTATTGGACATGGGGGGATGTGTTATCTGTATATAGAGGTGTTACACTGTCTTTGTAATCCTATCTCTGATGATAATGAGTCTCCTGTAAAGACTAAAAAGCACACATATGTAGAAGTGTCAACTGCCACTGTAATCCTGCCTCTGATGATACAGAGTCTCCTGTAAAGACTAAAGACACAGTGTCACAACTATTCACCTGTTAACTCAAGAAAGAAACTCACTACTTGTAACGACAAAACAAGTGTGCAGTGATGCCCTCTCATCAATTGGACTCAGGATCCACAGGATCCCTTTACTTGCACCTCAAACACTCCATTAGTGTGATAGCCATCTACTACTGACTTAATACACACAGACACATGTGGAAGTGTTACCCATCATTTTAATCCTATCTTTCCAGGAGACTCATCATCAAAGACACACACAATAGCACATGTATATGTAGAAGTGTTGTACTCCATTGTACTCCTGTCTCTCATGATATTGAGTCTCCTGTAAAGACTAAAGACGCACAAAATAACATGTATATGTAGAAGTGCTACCCATCATTGTACTCCAGTCTCTAGACTTAACAAGTGATGCATTAGCATCAGAGACAGGATTAAAATGATAGGTAACACTTCTAAATATACATGTGTTATTGTGTGTGTCTTTAGTCTTCACAGGAGACTCAATATCATCAGAGAAAGGATTACAATGATGGGTAACCCTTCCACTTGTGTATGTCTCTTTAGTCTTTACAGAAGACTATCATCGGAGGCTGGATTACTGTGACTGGCAGCACTTTCACATATATGTGTATGTCTTTAGACTTTACAGGAGACTCATTATTATCAGAGGAAGGATACATGCAGATTGTGATGTGAAAAGTTAAAAACATCAAATGATCAATAAAAAAAAAATACATTTTACATACAACCTTAAATAGTGGGTAATTTATGATGACATTTCCTTTAATCTTGAGAATCTCACAAACATTTGTCTGATATTTTCCATAGTTTGGGGCCTTCTCTCTTTTGAATGATTTCTATAATGAATGATTTCCTGTAGTATTCTTTTTCCACCATTTTGACCAATGAATAATATCTTAATTAATGCTTAATGTGAATGTCTGCGCCAACTGGACTAATTTCTTAATAAAATGGTCGAAACGCCATTTTCCTAATACAGAGCTCCAAATCCCCTGCGTGGAAAAGTGCGATAAAAATATAATTCTGGTTGACAGCAGCTGTTTCTGGGACACCACACTGCATACAGGTATAATATAGTGCTCAATGTATGGACAGTATGCAGTCAGCTCCCCGGCTCCCCTAGTGGTGGCTTTCGAAGCCTTAATGTTGTTATCTGTTTTCTTGGAATTTCACATTAAGATGCCAGTGTTGTTCTTTACAATGGAAAAAGACGACAAAAAAAAAAAAACACATTAAAACACGACTGCACAGGCTGAGGCCTGGCCTCACGGATTCAAGACAATATTTGCCAAGCCTGGTCCCCGCCGGTCAGCAAGTACTAGCTTAAACGTCTTAAGGCCATTTCCAGTGTTACACAAAGTCCTGAAGTAGAATTATGTTCTCTCTCCCCCTCCCGGTCGAAAACAAAATCCTTTATGTTCTGTCCTGAGATAAATCTTCAGCGTTTCAGAGCGGGGCTCCTGCTCTCCGTGTCCCGGGTGTCCTTCTGTAAAGCCGAAAGGATCTGGAATACAACAGACGAGGGGCGTCAATGTGTTACCCCCGGTATATACAGGCACAGTATAGCTCAATACTGGGGGGCTATGTAGAGTTTAGGACCCCCGTTATCACATGAGCGTGATAGAACCCAGCCCATGTGTCTTATTAGGGGAGACAGACATCAGACGAGGGGGAAGGGAAATAGTCCTCCTCTCCACTAACATCTTACTTTGGAGCACTATATATTACATACGTACTGGCCCTGCCCCAGTGGCCACAAGCCAGGGCGTAGTCCTAGCTCAATAACCTTTTACAGCATGTAAGATATTTCCACCTGGGGGATTCACGGGTTATTAATACTAGAAAGTATTTTGCAGTAGTCACCAGGATGGAGCATTTTAGTTTAATCTGATGTTTTGCCTAAAGCCACTCACTGGGGTAGAAGGGGTGTTGGGTTAGGAAGCTAAAATAATTTGTCCCATCTAGACCCACTCTTGTCAGGTTTAGGCTACAGGAGACATTTAACACTGAACATGGACAAAAGAGAATTCATGATCTTTCCCCCATCTCACTCTACCCCTCCACCAGACCTATCCATCAAAGTCAATGTCTGCCCACTGTCCCCAGGCCCGCATGCTCAGTGTGTTTGGGGTGATCCTCGACTCTGCCCTCTCTCTCTCTCAAGCCCCATATCCAAGCCCTTGCCACCTCCTGCCGAATCCAACTCAAAAATATTTCCCAAATCCATACATTCATCGACCAAGAAACTGCAAAAACACTTGTGTATGCCCTAATCATATCCCGCCTTGACTATTGCAACCTCCTACTCTGTCCTCCCCTCTAGCACTCTTACATCCCTCCACTCTATCGTAAACTCAGGTGGATTAGTCAGGCAGCAGTCTCACCACTATTCCCCAGCCTCTCCTCTCTGACAAGTGCTTCTCTGGCTTCCTATTGTCCTGAGTCTCCAGTTCAAAACCCTAACCATGACCGACAAAGCCATCCACAACCTGTCCCCTCCATACATCTGTGACATGATCTCCCAGTACTTACCTGCCTGCAACCTGCGATCCTCTCAAGATCTCCACAACCGCATACAAGATTTCTCCCGTGCTTCCCCCCATACTCTGGAACTCACTACCCCAACATATCAGACTCTCACCCACCATGGAAACCTTCAAAAGGAACCTGACGACCCACCTCTCCCAACAAGCCTACAACCTGCAGTGATCCTCACTCTACTGAACTGCCGCATGACCAGCTCTACCCCTTCCTACTGTATCCTCACCCATCCCTTGTAGACTGTGAGCCCTCGTGAGCAGGGTCCTGTCTCCTCACCTACTGTATTCTCACCCATCCCTTGTAGACTGTGAGCCCTCAGGGCAGGGTCCTATCCCCTCAACTACTATATCCTCACCCATCCCTGGTAGACTGTGATCCCTCGCGGGCAGGGTCCTCTCTCCTCATGTCCTTTCCCTGACTCTAAGGGGTAAGGTTTCTCCATGTGGAGAGTGACATGTCAGTATGACGAGACAGACGCCTGCAATGCCCCTCTAAGAAATCTGCAAATTGTCTCTTCAGAGAGGAAGAGGACTTGATCTCTAGTGTCACCTATTGGAAGTAGTATTCTTAAAAGTTAAAATTAACCTTGTTGTATGACTTAAGTTACAAAGCTAAACCAGAATATTAATTTTCAGACAGTGTTTCTGAGTGTTATCCCTCATCAGTGCAAAGTGTGACAGCCTCTCACCATAGACAATTCAGACCAGACTGGGATCTAAGGGGTAAGGTTTCTCCTTGTGGAGAGGGACATGCCAAGTCTGTGACTGAAACACCGTGTCTACAAATTGAGAATTTGGTTTGGTTTTTATTCCAAGTCATATGACAAGACTCGTTAAAGAATAGATATTGACTTTTAGGATTGCTACTTCCAATAGGTGGCGCTAGAGTGGCAAGTCCTCTCCCTTTCCGAAAAAAAAAAAAAAAAATTACATATCTCTCAAAGAGCATTGCAGGCGCATAAGTCTCCTCATACTGCAATGTCACTCTCCATAATGAGAAACTTTACCATTTGGACTCCACGTAACCTCTCACACAATCAGATCAGATCTCATACTTTGCACTGACGAGGGCAACATCCCAAAACACGGTCTGCAAATTGAGATTCTGGTTTGTCTTTTATCTCAAGTGATATATGACAAGGCTTGTTAAAGGGTTGACATTAACTTTTAGGATTGCTACTTCCTATAGGCGGCGCTAAAGTTCAATTCTCCATCCTCTATGAAGAAACAATTTGCACCTCTGAATTGAATGTTATTAAAAATTGAGCAAAAAACTTTGGAGCTCTGAACGCATCCTACTTGTCTACATCCCCAACACCTCTATGCATTAAAGGGAATCTGTCACCAAGTATTTGCTATCCCATCTGAGAGCATCAGAAAGCAGAGACACCGATTCAAGTGATGGGTCACTTACTGGGCTGTGTGCTGTCATTTTTTTTTTATTAAATAAAAACACTGTTATCTGCTGCAGTTCTCTGAATGTGAAGAGTAGCAGCCTTCTGCCCATAGACAGTGAACACTGAAAGCTACCAATCAGTGGTGGGTGCGGAGTTATACAGAGCTCATGAATATGCTTGACTACCTGGCAGCAGGCCGAGTAGTCCTGTAATGATAATCTCCTGCTATTAAAGATTTTGATTTTATCAAAATAACACCAAGCAGACCAGTAAGTGATACATAATTGGAATCAGGGTCAATATGCTGCTTTCAAATAAGGTGGCTTGGAGGGGATTCGTAGTACACATGACCACAGCTCCATTCAGACAGGACTCCGGTTGTTGTGTTCTGCGGGGGTCCTGGCAATCCAGTGTATAGAGGATCAATGCTGGAGGGAGCGCTGGGTGACTGCTCACCTCTGCTACTTGGTGGTATAGGTTTTGCTACTATACAAGATGGCAGCATTGTTAAATGTGCTAGTTGGGGCCCTGTATCTCTGCATATTAGGGCCCAGGAGCTACAGCTTACACCTCTGCTCATCCTTAGCAGTTGCCATCTCTCCTGGCTCATATGGTTATAAGTCATACAGATATGGTGTATACTCCACTAGCTCATCCAGCGCCCGTCCCCGCCATACCTGTGCCCATTTCTTATTCCGGCTCTGCATCTGAATGGCAGCGATGGAGGCAAACAAATCGTCAGCACTTAAGTCCTCCGGGAGCTTAGTAAGAAACTGGGCGATATGAATGAAGTCCATCCTAGTTAAGATGTCTTCAGAAAGTCTAAGAATTCCCAAAGCAGTTCTGAACAGAAACTCCTCGCCGTCACGGCAGAACACGTCCCACACCCGGCACGCCAAATCCAGGGGTAGAGACTTACTGTACAAGGTGAAGATCCTGCAAGGAAAAACACACACACGACACAATACCATCATTATTAACGATATGGGATGTAAGAACTTATACAAAGCAATGGTCTCCATAGTGAGCATCCTTATAGGGAAGGCAGAACAATGGCTATAAGGTAACAGCATCAGCAGAGTCATGTAGTACTCATTCTAACCACTAGATGGCAGCATGGTATAAATGATTAAAATACCGTAGATCACAAAAGACACATAAAATAAAATAAAAAATGAAATAAAAATGTATTAATTTACTCAAATACAAAAAAAATAAATAAATAAATACAAAGGTTTGGAATAATACTATCATACAAAATCTGGAAAGGAGCTTGGCAGACTGAATCATCTCCAAAATTGTATAGGATATAGTAGCATATTATGATAAATATAGTAAAACCTACAAATAAATTAATGCATACATAGGTCTCAGATAAAAAAAAAAAACAAAAAAAAACACTTAACATGTCAAAAAGTTACAGGGATTACTACTAACCACAGGCTCCGGCGTATGTTTCGCACGGAGCTTTTTTAAAGGAAACCCAATAACTTTGGTATTTTATGAGTTTTTCCATTTTCTACATATCGTATTTATGTTTTAACATATTTGTAAGTTTTACAATATTTATCTTAATATGCTACTATATCATACTATTTGAGATAATTCCATCTACCAAGCCCCTATCCAGATTTTGTATACATGTCATCTGATTAGGACTAATTCCCCATTTTTGTATATTTTTTTGTATTTATCGCGTAAATAATTTAATAAAAAAAGGGAAAATGTTATATTTTATGTATTTTGTGTTACTTTTGCGTCTATTTTAAGAGTGTAGTAGTTTAGCTGTAGATGCGCGTTTATACACATATAGAACTTAGCATCTTTGTGTAGCAGAGTATAAATGACTAGATGGTGGCCCGATTCTAAAGAATCGGGTAGTCTAGAATCTATATAGAGTTTATTTAGTAATAGGGGAGTGCTGTGAAATTAATTGTGTGTATACAGGCGGCTGAGTGGTTAGCAGAGTATACGGTGGCTCAGTGGTCAGCAGTGAGTGCGGTGGCTCAGTGGTCAGCAGTGAGTGCGGTGGCTCAGTGGTCAGCAGTGAGTGCGGTGGCTCAGTGGTCAGCAGTGAGTGCGGTGGCTCAGTGGTCAGCAGTGAGTGCGGTGGCTCAGTGGTCAGCAGTGAGTGCGGTGGCTCAGTGGTCAGCAGTGAGTGCGGTGGCTCAGTGGTCAGCAGTGAGTGCGGTGGCTCAGTGGTCAGCAGAGAGTGCGGTGGCTCAGTGGTCAGCAGTGAGTGCAGCACAGGCTGGAGGGGGCAGAGGCTGGAGGGGGAAAGGAGGGAGGAGGCAGAGGAGGCAGAAACTGGAGGGGTTAGAGGAGGGAGGGGTCAGAGGAGGGAGGGGGCGGAGGGTGGGGGGCAGAGGAGAGCGGAGGCTGGGGGGGCAGAGGAGAGCGGAGGCTGGGGGGGCAGAGGAGAGCGGAGGCTGGGGGGGCAGAGGAGAGCGGAGGCTGGGGGGGCAGAGGAGAGCGGAGGCTGGGGGGGCAGAGGAGAGCGGAGGCTGGGGGGGCAGAGGAGAGCGGAGGCTGGGGGGGCAGAGGAGAGCGGAGGCTGGGGGGGCAGAGGAGAGCGGAGGCTGGGGGGGCAGAGGAGAGCGGAGGCTGGGGGGCAGAGGAGGGGGGAAGGCTGGGGGGCAGAGGAGAGGCTGGGAGTCAGAGGAGAGCGGAGGCTGGGGGGTCAGAGGAGAGCGGAGGCTGGGGGGTCAGAGGAGAGCGGAGGCTGGGGGGGCAGAGGAGAGCGGAGGCTGGGGGGGCAGAGGAGAGCGGAGGCTGGGGGGGCAGAGGAGAGCGGAGGCTGGGGGGGCAGAGGAGAGCGGAGGCTGGGGGGGCAGAGGAGAGCGGAGGCTGGGGGGGCAGAGGAGAGCGGAGGCTGGGGGGGCAGAGGAGAGCGGAGGCTGGGGGGGCAGAGGAGAGCGGAGGCTGGGGGGCAGAGGAGAGCGGAGGCTGGGGGGGCAGAGGAGAGCGGGAGGCTGGGGGGGCAGAGGAGAGCGGAGGCTGGGGGGGCAGAGGAGAGCGGAGGCTGGGGGGCAGAGGAGAGCGGAGGCTGGGGGGGCAGAGGAGAGCGGAGGCTGGGGGGGCAGAGGAGAGCGGAGGCTGGGGGGGCAGAGGAGAGCGGAGGCTGGGGGGGGCAGAGGAGAGCGGAGGCTGGGGGGGCAGAGGAGAGCGGAGGCTGGGGGGGCGAGAGGAGAGCGGAGGCTGGGGGGGCAGAGGAGAGCGGAGGCTGGGGGGGCAGAGAGAGAGCGGAGGCTGGGGGGGCAGAGGAGAGGCGGAGGCTGGGGGGGCAGAGGAGAGCGGAGGCTGGGGGGGCAGAGGAGAGCGGAGGCTGGGGGGGCAGAGGAGAGCGGAGGCTGGGGGGCAAGAGGGAGAGCGGAGGCTGGGGGGGCAGAGGAGAGCGGAGGCTGGGGGGGCAGAGGAGGAGCGGAGGCTGGGGGGCAGAGGAGGGAGGCGGAGGACTGAGGGGGGGCAGAGGAGAGAGCGGGAGGCTGGGGGGGGCAGAGGAGAGCAGAGGCTGGGGGGGCAGAGGAGAGCAGAGGCGTGGGGGGCAGAGGAGAGCAGAGGCTGGGGGGGCAGAGGAGAGCAGAGGCTGGGGGGGCAGAGGAGAGCAGAGGCTGGGGGGGCAGAGGAGAGCGGAGGCTGGGGGGGTCAGAGAGAGCGAGGCTGGGGGCAGAGAGCGAGGTGGGGGGTCAGAGGAGAGCGGAGGCTGGGGGGTCAGAGGAGAGCGGAAGCTGGGGGGTCAGAGGAGAGCGGAGGCTGGGGGGCAGAGGAGAGCGGAGGCCGGGGGGGCAGAGGAGAGCGGAGGCCGGGGGGTCAGAGGAGAGCGGAGGCCGGGGGGTCAGAGGAGAGCGGAGGCTGGGGGGTCAGAGGAGAGCGGAGGCTGGGGGGTCAGAGGAGAGCGGAGGCTGGGGGGTCAGAGGAGAGCGGAGGCTGGGGGGTCAGAGGAGAGCGGAGGCGGGGGGGGTCAGAGGAGAGCGGAGGCCGGGGGGTCAGAGAGGAGAGCGGAGGCCGGGGGGGTCAGAGGAGAGCGGAGGGCTGGGGGGGGGCAGAGGAGAGCGGAGGCTGGGGGGGGCAGAGGAGAGCGGAGGTTGGGGGGGGCAGAGGAGAGCGGAGGCTGGGGGGGGCAGAGGAGAGCGGAAGCTGGGGGGGCAGAGGAGAGCGGAGGCTGGGGGGGCAGAGGAGAGCGGAGGCTGGGGGGGCAGAGGAGAGCGGAGGCTGGGGGGGCAGAGGATAACGGAGGCTGGAGGGCTGAACACTCACTGGGCTGTTGGCGGTCAGCGGCAAGGCTGGCGGCGGTTCCGGAGGCCGGCCCCGGAGTGCGGGCGGGGCTAGCTCCGTGATGGAGGAGAGTCACCGGGTGTGTGGAGAGAGTGGCAGGACTGGGAGCGGTGCCGGCGGAGGCCGCACACCGGAGTGTGGGCCGGTCCGGGCCGGTTCCCGCATGTTGGTGGGCGCACAGCAGGCTGTGTGCGGAGCCAGTGGCGGGATGGCGGTCCCTGATGGAGAGTGGGCGGTGAGCAGCAGGGCTGTGGGCCGGATGTGGGTGGGCGCCGACGGGGCTCTGTGCAGGGCCGGTGGCGGGATAACGGGGAGTGGTGGCGCTTTAGCGCCCACGGCGAGGCGCTGTGCCATTTTGTCAGCGGCTCGCGGTGAGCGCTATGCGCTGACCGCTCGTGGGTCTGGTACTTCCGGTTCCGGTCTTTGACACAGGGCGCAGGCCATCACGGAAGTTGAGCGGATTGGCGGGAAGTGGCCTTAGGTTTTTATATATAAGATATATATATAGCAGTACGATGGTATATGGTGGTAATTAGAGCACATGTATAGCAGCACTATAGTATATGGCGGTAGATTATAGTAAATGTATAGCAGCACTATAGTATATGGCGGTACATTACAGTACATGTATAGCAGCACTATAGTATATGGCGGTAAATTACAGTACATGTATAGCAGTGCTATGGTATATGGCGGTACATTACAGTACATGTATAGCAGCACTATGGTATATGGCAGTACATTATAGCACATGTATAGCAGCACTCTGGTATATGGCAATACTGCGGTGACCGCGGTCCCCCACTCCTCCTGGCCCCCGGTCGTCCACAGTAAAAATAAAAAAATCCTCAGTGAGGATACTCACCTGTCCGGCGGCTCGCTCCGCCTCCGCCTTGTAGGTCCTACAGGCCTTTAGGACCTGTAGTTGCCTGGGCAAGCAATCAGCTGAGGAGGTGAGGGGGGGCAGGATTGTGTTGGGGGGCAGAATGGAGCGAGTGGGGCAACAGGATGGAGGCGGGGCAACAGGATGGAGGCGGGGCAACAGGATGGAGGCGGGGCAACAGGATGGAGGCGGGGCAACAGGATGGAGGCGGGCAACAGGATGGAGGCGGGGGCAGGATGGAGGCGGGGGGGCAGGATGGAGGCGGGGGGGCAGGATGGAGGCGGGGGGGCAGGATGGAGCGAGCGGGGCAGGATGGAGGCGGGGGAGCAAGAAGAGCGGGGGGCAGGATGGATTGAGCGGGGCAGGATGGAGGCGGAGGAGCAGGATGAAGCCGAAGGGGCAGGATTGAGCAGGATGGAGCGGGAGGAGCAGGATGGAGGCAGATGAGCAGAATGGAGCAAGCGGGGCAGGATGAGTAAGCGTGAGGGCAGGATGGAGGCGGGGGAGCAAGAACAGCGGGGGTGAGGATGGAGCGAGCAGGGCAGGATGGAGCGAGCGGGGCAGGATGGAGCGAGCGGGGCAGGATGGAGGGAGCGGGGCAGGATGGAGCGAGCGGGCAGGATGGAGCGAGCGGGGCAGGATGGAGCGAGCGGGGCAGGATGGAGCGAGCGGGGCAGGATGGAGCGAGCGGGGCAGGATGGAGCGAGCGGGGCAGGATGGAGCGAGCGGGGCAGGATGGAGGAGCGAGCGGGGCAGGATGGAGCGAGCGGGGCAGGATGGAGCGAGCGGGGCAGGATGGAGCGAGCGTGGGCAGGATGGAGCGAGCGGGGCAGGATGGAGCGAGCGGGGCAGGATGGAGCGAGCGGGGCAGGATGGAGCGAGCGGGGCAGGATGGAGCGAGCGGGGCAGGATGGAGCGAGCGGGGCAGGATGGAGGGAGCGGGGCAGGATGGAGGGAGCGGGGCAGGATGGAGCGAGCGGGGCAGGAAGGTGCAAGGGGGGCAGGAAGGTGCAAGGGGGGCAGGATGGTGGGTTGCGGAGCAGGATGGGGTGGCGGAGCAGGATGGAGGGGGCGGAGCAGGATGGAGGGGGCATAGCAGGATGGAGGGGGCGGAGCAGGATGGAGGGGGCGGAGCAGGATGGAGGGGGCGGAGCAGGATGGAGGGGGCGGAGCAGGATGGAGGGGGCGGGGCAGGATGGAGGGGGCGGGGCAGGATGGAGGGGGCGGGGCAGGATGGAGACGGAGGGGCAGGATGGAGACGGAGGGGCAGGATGGAGACGGAGGGGCAGGATGGAGACGGAGGGGCAGGATGGAGACGGAGGGGCAGGATGGAGACGGAGGGGCAGGATGGAGACGGAGGGGCAGGATGGAGACGGAGGGGCAGGATGGAGACGGAGGGGCAGGATGGAGACGGAGGGGCAGGATGGAGACGGAGGGGCAGAATGGAGGTGAGTGGCGCAGGATGGACAGAGCGAGGCAGGATGGAGAAGGCAGGGCAGGATGGAGGCGGCAGGGCAGGATGGAGATGGCAGGGCAGGATGGTGGTGGGGGAGGGGGGAGGATGTAGGGGGCGGGGCAGGATGTTGGCGGGGGGTGAGGATGGTGGTGGGGGTGCGGGATGGAGTCGGGGGGGCAGGATGGTGTTGGGGGGCAGGATGGATAGGGGGGGCAGGATGGATAGGGGGGCAGGATGGAGGCGCTCCTCCTGACCCCTTCCGCTCCCGTGGCACCCGTCCCTCTGGGCCTCCAGTCTCTGCGGCCGCCCTCCCTCTGGGGCTGCACACCCCCCTCCCCTTCATGGTGATAATAAAAATAAAAAAACCTCAGTGAGGATACTTACCCTGCGGCGGCTCGCTCCACCCGTCTTGTAGGTGGCAGGACAGGAGCTGTCGTTGGCTGGGAAACCGATCTGCTGGGGGTGAGTGGGCAAAGCGGGGGTCAGTGGGCAGAGTGGGGGATGAGTGGGAAGAGCAGGGGTTAGTGGGCAGAGTCATTGGGCAGAGCAGGGGTCAGTGGGCATAATCAGTAGTCAGAGCAGGGTCAGTAGGCAGAGCTGGGGTCTGTGGGCAGAGCTGGGGTCAGTGGGCATGGTCAGTAGCCAGAGGGGGGGGGTAGGTAGGCAGAGCAGGGTCAGAGGGCAGAGCGGGGGTGAGTGGGCAGAGTGGGGGGTGAATGGGCAGAGCATGGTCAGTGAGCAGGATTGGGGCATCAGTGGTCAGAGCAGGGTCATAGCGGGGTCAGTGGTCAGAGCAGGGGTTAATGGGCAGAGTGATTGGGCAGAGCAGGGGTCAGTGGGCACAGTCAGTAGGCACAGCAGGGGTTAGTGGGAAAAATCAGTGGGTAGAGCAGGGGTGAGTGGGCAGAGCAGGGGTGAGTGGGCACAGTCAGTGAGCAGAGCAGGGGTCAGCGGGCAGAGCGGGGGTGAGTGGGCAGAGCAGGGTTTAGTGGGCATAGCAAGGGTTATTGGGCACAGTCAGTGGGCAGAACAGGGGTTAGTGGGCAGAGCGGCGGTCAGTGGGCACAGTGAGTGGGCAGAGAAGGGTGAGTGGGTAGAGCATGGGTGAGTGGGCACGGTGAGTTGGCAGAGCAGGGGTCAGTGGGCATGGTGAAAGGGCAGAGCGGGGGGTGAGTGAACAGAGGGTGGTCAGTGGGCAGGCCAGGGTGAGTGGTAAAAGCAGGGGCGAGTGGGCAGAGCGGGGGTGAGTGGGCAGAGCGGGAGTAAATGAGCAGAGCAGGGTCAGTAGGCAGTGTGAGGGGTCAGTGGGCAGAGCATGGTCAGTGGGCAGTGTGAGGGGTAAGTGGGCATAGCATGTTCAGTGGGCAGTGTGAGGCGTGAGTGGGCAGTGTGAGGGGTCAGTGGGCAGTGTGAGGGGTCAGTGGGCAGTGTGAGGGGTCAGTGTGAGGGTGAGTGGGCAGAGCAGGGTCAGTGGGGTGTGTGAGGGGTCAGTGGGCAGAGCAGGGTGAGTGGGCATTGAGGGGTCAGTGGGCAGAGCATGTTCAGTGGGCAGAGGAGGGTCAGTGGGCAGTGTGAGGGGTCAGTGGGCTGAGCAGGGTGAGTGGGCAGAGCAGGGTCAGTGAGGGGTCAGTGGGCAGAGCAGGGTCAGTGTGAGGGGTCAGTGGGGGGGTGAGTAGGCAGAGCAGGATGAGTGGCCAGTGTGAGGGGTCAATGGGGCGAGCAGGGTGAGTGGGCAGAGCATGGTCAGTGGGCATAATGGTGGGTGAGTGGACAGAGAGGGGTGTGAGTGAGCAGAGAGGGGGTGAGTGGGCAGAATGTGGGTGAGGGGGCAGAGGGGGTGAGTGGGCAGAGTTTGGGGGTGAGTGGTCAGAGTGGGGGTCAGTGGGCAGAGCAGGGGCAGAGTGGGGGTGAGGGGGGCAAAGGGGGTGAGTGGGCAGAGTTGGGGGGTGAGTGGGCAGAGTTGGGGGGTGAGTGGGCAGAGTTGGGGGGTGAGTGGGCAGAGTTGGGGGGTGAGTGGGCAGAGTTGGGGTCAGTGGTCAGAGTGGGGGTGAGTGGGCAGGGTCAGAGTGGGGGTCAATGGTCAGAGTGGGGGTGGGTGGGCAGAGCAGGGTCAGGGGCAGAGTGGGGGTCAGTGTGCAGAGTGGGGGTGAGGGGGCAAAGAGGGGGTCAGGGGGAAGAGTAGGGGGGTGAGTGGGCAGAGTTTGGGGGTGAGTGGGCAGAGTGAGGGTCAGTGGTCAGAGTGGGGGTGAGTGGGCAGAGCAGGGTCAGGGGCAGAGAGAGGGTCAGTGTGCAGAGTGGGGGTGAGGGGGCAGAGAGGGGTTCAGGGGGAAGAGTAGGGGGGTGAGTGGGCAGAGTTTGGGGGTGAGTGGGCAGAGTGTGGGGGCCAGTGGTCAGAGTGGGGGTCAGTGGGCAGAGCAGGGGCAGAGTGAGGGTCAGTGTGCAGAGTGGGGGTGAGGGGGGCAGAGAGGGGTTCAGGGGGAAGAGTAGGGGGGTGAGTGGGCAGAGTTTGGGGGTGAGTGGGCAGAGTGGGGGCCAGTGGTCAGAGTGGGGGTCAGTGGGCAGAGCAGTGGCAGAGTGGGGGTCAGTGTGCAGAGTGGGGGTGAGTGGGCAGGGTCAGGGGCAGAGTGGGGGTCAGTGGGCAGAGCAGGGGGTGAGGGGGGCAGAGGGGGTGAGTGGGCAGAGTTGGGGGGTGAGTGGGCAGAGTTGGGGTCAGTGGTCAGAGTGGGGGTCAGTGGTCAGAGTGGGGGTCAGTGGGCAGAGCAGGGTCAGGGGCAGAGTGGGGGTCAGTGGGCAGAGTGGGGGTGAGGGGGCAGAGTGGGGGTGAGGGGGCAGAGAGGGGGTCAGGGGAAGAGTAGGGGGGTGAGTGGGCAGAGTTTGGGGGTGAGTGGGCAGAGTGGGGGCCAGTGGTCAGAGTGGGGGTCAGTGGGCAGAGCAGGGGCAGAGTGGGGGTGAGGGGGCAGAGAGAGGGTGAGGGGGCAGAGTTGGGGGGTGAGTGGTCAGAGTGGGGGTCAGGGGCAGAGAGGGGTTAAGGGGGAAGAGTAGGGGGGTGAGTGGGGAGAGTTTGGGGGTGAGTGGGCAGAGTGGGGGCCAGTGGTCAGAGTGGGGGTCAGTGGGCAGAGCAGGGGCAGAGTGGGGGTCAGTGGGCAGAGTGGGGGTGAGGGGGCAGAGTGGGGGTGAGGGGGCAGAGTGGGGGTGAGGGGGCAGAGAGGGGGTCAGGGGGAAGAGTAGGGGGGTGAGTGGGCAGAGTTTGGGGGTGAGTGGGCAGAGTGGGGGCCAGTGGTCAGAGTGGGGGTCAGTGGGCAGAGCAGGGGCAGAGTGGGGGTGAGGGGGGCAGAGAGGGGGTGAGTGGTCAGAGTGGGGGTCAGGGGCAGAGTGGGGGTCAGTGGTCAGTGTGGGGGTGGGTGGTCAGAGTGGGCGTCAGGGGCAGAGTGGGGGTCAGTGGTCAGTGGGGGGGTGGGTGGTCAGAGTGGGCGTCAGGGGCAGAGTGGGGGTCAGTGGTCAGTGTGGGGGTGGGTGGTCAGAGTGGGGGTCAGTGGCAGAGTGAGGGTCAGTGGTCAGTGTGGGGGTGGGTGGTCAGAGTGGGGGTCAGTGTGGGGGTCAGGGGCAGAGTGAGGGTCAGTGGTCAGTGTGGGGGTGGGTGGGCAGAGCGGGGGTGAGGAGATCGTGGGTCAGTGTGCAGCGCAGGGGGATGAATAGGCAGAGTAGGTGAGATCGGGACAGGACCTTTGATGACGTGACGGTCATGTGATATGTGACTCCACCCATCATCGTGACGTCATCAGAGGTCCTCAAGCCCCATGAATAGAGATCGTGGCTGGCTGGAGGGAGCTGTGGTAAGAGGCGGGGGGGTGACCGGAGAGTGGGGGGGTGACAGGAGAGTGGGGGGTGACCGGAGAGTGGAGGGCGGCTATGGTGACAGGCAGGGGGTGATGGGGCAGCGGGGGGAAGTGTTGTGACAGGCGGGGAGCGCGGGCAGTGGAGGATGGCTATGGTGACAGGCAGGGGGGGTGATGGGGCAGCAGGGCTGTGGGCCGGATGTGGGTGGGCGCAGACGGGGCTCTGTGCAGGGCCGGAGGCTGGGGCTCTGTGGGTCTGGTGCTTCCGGTTCCGGTGTTTGACACAGGAGGGAGGCCATCACGGAAGCGGAAGCGGATTTTGGGCGGAAGTGGCCTTCGGGTTTTATATAATAGATGATCTATGGAGGCATATAATCACTTACCAGTCTATTAGGTAGATATCAGGGGTCAGATTATTTTTCTTAAAGTGGGCAAATAATTTCGGCAAATTTTCTTCAAAAAATACTTCAAATGCTGCAAAGTAAGTCAACATCTGCAAAGCAAAAAAGAATAGAAAACGTCAAAACTGGCAACCCAGACACTTCAGTATTTGCCGCATAAATGTCTGCAGCAAATACTTCACGTGTGCACATGTTGAAGTCGACTCTTTCACAGCATCATGATCACACTATAAAAGGAAGCCTAGTGTGAACACAGCCTGAAACGGGTTGTCTAGCTTCTAAAAACCATTGCTGCTTTCATTTAGAATTAACAGCCCCCCCCCTCGACCGTGGGCAGATCGTGGTGCTGCAGATCTGCTACGTCCACTTCAATGAAACAACACACAGTCAAGGGTGACAACTATCTCTGACTTGCACACCCTCAGCTCAGATGTCAATATGGAAAGTGGAATAAGATGTTGTCAGGCTCCTCTGGCGCCAGATAAAATCTCATGAGAAAGAAAAATACCGCCTCAACTGCCCGATTCTTACCTTTCCTGAGGACATCCATTGTGGAACATTCAGGAATACCCGGTGCCGATTTCTGATGGACACAACTGATGTGTATAATCGGCCAACTTTTATGTGTATGGGCTAAAGATCAGGAATTATATTCACACTGCTTTGGTCTGGTGTCTTACTTCCATGGAAGACAGAATTAATGTTCCCTTCTGCAGCGCCCAGGGTGCCCGGGAGCAGGAAGCACAGCGCGCCCTGGGTGCCCGGGAGCAGGAGGCACAGCGCGCCCGGGAGCAGGAGCAAAACGTGCCCAGGGCGCCCGGGTGCAGGAGCAAAACGTGCCCAGGGCGCCCGGGTGCAGGAGCAAAACGTGCCCAGGGCGCCCGGGTGCAGGAGCAAAACGTGCCCAGGGTGCCCGGAGCAGGAGCGAAGACTGGCTGCCATGAAAGACCGGACCAGGGCAGTACAAATCTCTAGAATGGGGGCCGTTCTAAAACTCTTAACGGAGCCTTCAGGTACTTACAAGGCCATGGTCTACTCTGAAGAATGCCATCTGACAAGGTTTATTGAGGAGGTTTGAGAAAGCGATGAAGGCATCTGCAGTATCTAGGTTCAGGATCAGCACGGCAGCGATAAAGGACATGCCCTGTACCTAATACATGGAGAAATGAGATGTTATCAGTACAGCACACAGCCCGGGAACAGCCTGTACCACAGGGGACTGATACCCATTACACATGGCTGCACACAATAAAAACTGTACGGGAGAGGAGACACTTACATAACCAACGTCAGGTCTGTAACAAGTGTAGGCCCCAAGAATACTGTGCAGCATATCGTGATAGGGGCCGCCCTGGAAAAAGAATAGAGGCGGCCATTGTTATTCTGGCAGTTTATAAATCATTCAGGTAAGAATCTACACATCCGGGAGAACAGTGACCCGATGTCAAGCAATTCAGTCAACACAATAGAAAACATGTGCGGCCATTAGATTTCTAATTGTTCCATGTCCTACCTTCTGGAATATACATAGATTTGGAAATGTGCGTGAGATATCCAACTTTATCAGCTCCAGGCTGGCCTCCCTGTCCGATGCCGACAAGCCTGAGTCTGTGGAGAAACATACACAACATCAAGGACCATACGATGCCGACGCCACAGTCCGATCTACAGAAGCCAAGACCATGGAGCAAGATTTAAAGCACAAACTGAGGAGTCTCTCTCCCTAAGCTCAGTATCTAGGACTATTCATCATTAAGAAGTCCTCAGATGGGTCATTGAGATTATGTGCTGTAAATTTGACAGGTTACCAATACGATCTGGTACACATCTAAGGAACCCAAAGTCTTGGCTTTTTCTGCCATCTACAGATCTTTTGATTAATTATCTTAGTTTTTTTTTTTTTTTTTAAATTTTAATGGCCTCCAGCTCGATCTCGAGCCAGGGCGACTTGATGGATGATGCCCTGTAGGAAGATTGTTCTTGTGCAGCCTAGATAGGTCCACCAGGGTCTTCTCCACTGTTATCTTGACAGTATCAAGCCATTGGGTTGCTGGTATTAGGCTGGCTTCACACAACGTTTTTTTTTTATCCTGTTTAGTTCCGTTTTTGAAACAAACAGAACAGGATTGTTTTTGCCCCCCATACATCCCTATGGGGCCGGATTGGTCCTATTTGGCCATCCGGTTTTGTGTATCTGGTACAGAATTAGTTTCTGTCCTGTTTTTCACTGGTCCCAAAAACGAGGCCTGCAACGTTTTTGGGCTCCGGTGCCAAAACAGAACAGACACGAATCCTATCTGGTCTGGCGCACACTGATCATGGGGGCCTATGGCACCGGATCAGGGAATAAACAGAATTGTTTCCCAGATCCGGTGCCGGGGTACCGAGCATGCACAGAACACACTGCTCTGTACCCATAGTACATCTGTATAATATCACTTTAGCAGTGTATCTATACACTGCTAAAGTGATCTTAAATAAAGGGATGTATAATAATAAAATTCTCACCTTTCCGGTGACGCTGCACGGGACACTCCGAAGTCCTCGGAAGGTGAGAATTTATGATTTTTTTTAAAGATCCCTCTATTTTAGATCACTTTAGCAGTGTATATAGAAACACAGCTATAGTGATATTACACAGCGCCGACAGCGGGCTCGGCTCCCCGCTGCTCTTTCTGTGTCCGGATATCGGACTGGACACAAATGGCATCTGGAGTTGCCAATCGGGTGCTGTCCGTTCCTGTTTGTTGGATCCTGCAAAAAACAGGATCCAACGAACAGGGACAAAAAAGTAGTGTGAAGCCAGCCTAAGTCTTCGCCAACTCCCTTCTTTTCTTCCTACCATGATGTCCTTCTCCAGTGATTTCTCTCTTCGTATGATGTGTAGACAAGTCATATCTTGGTGATCCTTGCTGCCAGTGACATGTCCGGCTCGTTTTCTTGGTTCTTCTTGCCATCCACAGTGTTGATAACATCCTTCTCCAGCATTTCGAAGGCGTTGATTCTTCTCTCGTTTCTTTATCGTCCAATGTTTCACTTCCATATGTTACTACAGAAAAGACCAGACTATGTACGAGCCGTGTCTTCATCACCAGTGACATGTTCCTTGATATGAAGACCTTGTCCAGTGACTTTATTGTTGATTTGCCCATAGATTTTCTCATTGACTTTCAATGTCATCACTGCATCTTGGGTGATTCACAGAGTAGGGTAAAGCCTTTTTCCAACTTCCAGTTCATCGACATCCATCTCAGATGTGTCTGATCATTGTCTTCTTTGTGTAGAGTAGCAGTCCAATGTTTGAGCTTTCCATCTTGACATTGTGTATCAAGTCTTTCATTCCATCTACGCTTGTTGCCATCAGTGTTGTATCGTCTCGCGTATTTTAGATTGCCGATTAGCCTGCCACAACATCATCGTTGCAGTGTGACCGACACGTGACGTCACGTCCGGAAGGCTAATCCAAAGAAGAGCAGGTAGGAAGCGGTTTCTCAAGGCTCCTGTCCAGCAGCCACAAACTACTGAGGTCACCACCAAACAATGGATTGCAAATCAATTTGCTAGATCTCTACTCCCTGGGTCTGCAAGAGGCAAACTGACACTCCGAGACCAAAAGGTCTGTACTCCAGACTGGTACAGTGAGGCAAATGACCAGAGATATTTGTGCCGCTACCGATTTCACCTCTCAGTGCTCACGGCCTTGGCTGGATACAACTATCGACTTCTCAGGTATGTAAAGAGGATATTCCCACAAATGTAAAATTATCACCCGACCACAAGATTACTTGCTGGTCATTGTGAATTCCACTGCTAGCACCCCCCACTGATCCACAGAATGGGGTCTGGAGTTCACCATGTGAATGGACCAATGAGCAACTACTACATTCAATGAACGGAATACAAGAGCGCCTGCCTTGGGATCAGTAAGGGTGAAAAAGTCAAGAAACCCAGAGATGAGCAGGTGTTCACCTGACCCACAGATGGGCAATAACCTGTATTTAATTATGCAAACCCTTCAAAAAGGGAATCTGTCAGCAGGTTTTTGCTACCTCGTCTGACAGCAACAAAACATAGGCAAAAAAAACTTAATCCAACAATGTATCACTGAGATTACTGGCTACAGCCATTCTGACAAATAATTTAGGTTTAGAAACACAGTATAGTTGCCACCAGGCTCTCAAAAGAGATTGTGTATTAACAGAGAGGTGTGACTTTGTAATGGTAATCACAGGCTAATAAAGCCTTTAGTTTAAGTAATCAATAGCACAGACCCTGATAAGAGAAGCATAATAGTTTTTGTTTTTTAACCCTTACAGCTTGCTGCTATCTTTAGTTTACATAGCAAAAACCTGCTGACAGATTCCTTTTCAGGTTAAAAACGGATATTTCACCAGGTGTCAGGTTTTATGCTTATAGGGGTGTGTTCAGGTATGGATTCTTCTTATAGCACATTGATTTCATCAATGTAATTTGGGTCAGTGTCAGACCATAAAAAAGAGCGATCTAGTCTTTACCCAGACAAGGCAAGTCCTTACCCTCATTTTCCAGATCGGACCCTCCCATGCTCAGCGATTTCCATCGATCCTTGGCTCGAGATAAACAGATATCGTACAGCTCTAGAACATAAAATAGTGACAATCAAGATCCCAGCAGACACACGAGAACGCCGTACAGACATAAGATTGGCGTTACTACCATGGGGTATTCCATTTAAAAGGGATTCTCCACTTCTACCAACACTTTACATTTGATTGAATGGAGCATGATTGGCTTTGGACATTACACAATGTCCTCATCGGATGGGTGAAGCCAAGGGACCGTTGGGTGACCATGCACAGTGGCGGCATTATATTAAGAGGTGGGTATATGTTTTTTGCTTTCTTTCACCATACTAGGCCCAATAAGGATAACGTTTGCAGTATTGAACCATTTTAATAAGTCCACTAATGATAATTAGGACCCATTACAGAGGACTATCCCGGATCACTCATCAGCACAAAATTATCGCTTTGATGTCTTTTTTCCCCGGATTACCTGTGTAATCATGAGAAGTCACATAAGAACATTAATGATATGCTTTCATCCACTCCTCTACCCACTTAAGTGTTGACTCATCTCAGCAAACCACTTCCATCTGTCCTATAAGGTGATCTCAGGATCCCTTTATTTTACACAGAGCAGAAAATCACTAATGAAGTGTCAAGTCAAAAACCGGCATGTAGCACTATATCCTGCCTGCAGGAGGCGCTGCAGGGAAAATGCTTGGCTGGCTGCAGCTTCCCGAATCATTAGGTGGGGGTTAGTTTACAGATGGGTGGTCTTAATAAAACAACCCCCTTGAAGTGAGAGTGTCATATCCCTCCTCTATCACTGGTATCATTCATTAGTAAAATCTTCCCGTTTGGGGTAATGATGGGGTATTTGTTTTTCAGAATGTGAGTATACTTACTTTAGAACATCCTAATAAAACAAGAAACCCGATATATGTAGCAATACACAGTCTTCATTCTTACCGTGAGTGATATTTAACTCATTGCCGATTGCCAAGCTCCAGACTTTCCCTCTGACGCTGGGTGGGATCCCCTGCCACCACATCTCCCGCACTCTGCGAGAGCAGCACCTGATGGCAGAATGAAGGAAAACTTACTAGTAAAGGCCAATCACGAATACCTTTTACAGGATATCCAAGTGACCATGAATATATAGGGACCGGTCAGCACATTCGTGCTGCACAAATCACGGGCAACACATAGAAGAACCAGTCCATGTAATTCAGAGAAGAGAGATATAGCTCCTCTTTCTCCCTGCCCTCCTTCCGTGTGATTGACAGGTCTCTCCCCATGTATGGGATCACTGACCTGGTCCTATCCTGGATCTCTTCATACATAAGACCAGATTTTGAGTGTCTCCCTCTCACACTACCTCCGCCTCATGCCCTTTATGTGTTGGTGTCCTCAAGGACTCAACTGTTAGACCCTTTATCTACATCTTCGACCTGGGACAGCTATTCCCCAGCCTCCCCTCTCTGCCAATCCCCTCACTGGCTTGCCATTACCAGAGACTGCAGTTTAAAACCTTAACTACGACATACAAAGCCATCCACAACCTGTCTCCTCCATATATCTGTGGTCTAGTCTCCCCTGCATGTAACCTCCAATCCTCACAAGATCTTTTTCTCTCCGCCCCTCTTATCTCCTTTTTCCACAACCGCATACAAGATTTCTCCTGTGCTTCCCCAATACTCGAACTCTCTGCCCCAACACATCAGACTTTCGCCTACCATGGAAACCTTCAAAAGTGACCTGAAGACCCAACTCTTCCGACAAGCCTACAACCTGCAGTGATCCTCACTCTACTGAACCGCCGCATGACCAGCTCTACTCTCTCCTACTGTATCTTCACCCATCCATTGTAGACTGCGGGCCCTCGCAGGCAGGGTCCCCTCTCCTCTCCTAATGTATCCATACCCATCCCTTGTAGACCAAGTCCTCATGGGCAGGGTCCCCTCTCCTCACCTACTGTATCCTCACCCATCCATTGTAGACCGAATCCTTGCGGGCAGGGTCCTCTCTCCTCTCCTAATGCATTCTCACCCATCCCTTGTAGACTGAGCCCTCGCGGGCAGGGTCCTCTCTCCTCTCCTAATGTATCCATACCCATCCCTTGTAGACCAAGTCCTCATGGGCAGGGTTCTCTCTCCTCACCTACTGTATCCTCACCCATCCATTGTAGACCGAATCCTTGCGGGCAGGGTCCTCTATCCTCTCCTAATGCATTCTCACCCATCCCTTGTAGACTGTGAGCCCTCGCGGGCAGGGTCCTCTCTCCTCTCCTAATGTATCCATACCCATCCCTTGTAGACCAAGTCCTCACGGGCAGGGACCTCTCTCCTCACCTACTGTATCCTCTCCCATCCCTTGTAGACCGAGCCCTCACAGGCAGGGTTCTCTTTTCCTGTACCGGTGTGCGCCTTGTATTGTTGATAATTACTGTACCTATCAAAGCATGCTCTTTTTTCACATGTAAAGTGCCATGGAATAATAGGTGCTACAATAATAAAAAAAACAAAAAAAACACACTACGAATACAAGTCTTACAAAGCCATCACCTGGGCCCACACCACAATGGTCAGTTCTCCCTATAGTCCTGGCCAGATTTTCAAACCGTTTAAATCACCCAGCCAGGATCCTGTTCATGCCGTCCAGCCAACATGAATCTAGTAGGTTCATCACTTTAAGAGATAAAGCAATAATGCTTTTATGCTCTGATCATAGATACAGCAGGCTGACTATACCGGTCACTCTTGCTTTTCAACAGTGTTGTGCAGATTGTTTTCAGCAAACATCACCGGTTATAAAGGCCGGAATATACTGCTCTATAGTGCTGCTGTACACTAGATCGGCAGAGTTTACATCTTCCATTTCATTAGGAGGCTTAACATCAGCCTAATGCACTGTCTATACCATTGCTGGACAGCCTGTTTTTTTTTCTGACAGCAGCATAATGTAGGCAAAGAGGTCCTGAATCCAGCGATGCATCACAGATTACTGGCTGCAGCCGTTCTGTCATAATCAAAGTTTTTTTAGCTTTAGCCAAGCAGGAGAGCTCAGAGAGCTGCCCCCACCCACACCAGGATCCGAATACAATCTCTATATACAGTGAGCTGCTAATCACATGCTGGACTTTAGCTCACCTGCTGCTGTGCCCTGGCAATGATAAGCTACTGGTGCTAAAACAAACGTTGTAGGTAAACAACACACTGTGATAAGAGCCATATGGCTGAATTATTTGCTTTAACAGCATAATGTTCAGATTACATAGCAAAAACCTGTGGGGTCATCTTTTTATTTATTTTTTCAACCCTACCAGCCTTCTGATGTGGATCTGAACATCGGCCATCATATGCTATTAGTTGGTGAAACTGATCTACACAGACCATTAACACAGGAGGGAGGGTAGATGACATGCAATGTTACAGAAAAATCTTGTATTTTTTTATTGTATTTTTAACTTTTAGGACTCTACATCATTATTTCGGCAGCTGTGTCTGCACTCACATGGATTCCCAGTTGGGCAGAATCTCATTGTTCCACATTAGGGCAGCGTTTCCAATACTTTCCTCCAGTTTGCATCGCTCTTGCAGTTGCTTTTTCTTTCTTTGGGCATCTTTGAATTCTGAAAATACACAATTACAATCAAAATGCAGAATTTATGTACGGTATATAGCGGTGATGAAAGGAGCTAGAAAGCGTAAGATATTATACAGCTCGGATGATGGGACCCGTGCTGTGTGCTCCAGGGACTGGAGAATTCCTCGGTGTACATTACATATTTGAGATGGGAAATGTGGTCATCAGCGGTTAAACAAATGTGGGCACAGATACAAAGCGGATAGTGACAGTCTGCCAAGTACACACACTAATGAATCAGCTGGAAAGAGGATGTGTGTAATCACTGGAAAATCTCTCTGAGCCTTCTTTGGGGTACACAGAATACCATGAGTTCCCCAATGAAGCAAGAGAGAAAAGGGTGTTTGAGCTGGGTCAGGAACGGGCACCCAAAGCCCACATCTGACATTTTACAGCATTCCAAGGATAAAACTCCCTATCCAAGTGCAATAACACGTATTTCCAGTTAATTTTCAGTGGACTGTTCCCAGGATCACTAGGGGTTTCAGTGGTCAGACTTTTCGCAAATATGCCACAATGGGAAAAATTACTTTGTAGCTCTTTAAAAGAATAGGACAACTGGCATCCAGCTGGAAAGGACACCCAGGAGAAGCTCAAAGACAAAAATAATCATTTCCCTCAGCCAGTTGTGGCAGACGTTTTTTCATCAATTCTAATTGGTCGACATGATGGGGCTTTATTCCTTCCCTGGCATTCGGCTGAACAGGTCCCAAACTTTGGTTAGGAAGATTCATATAAAGATGTCCAACTCCCAGAACCAAAGTTCTCAACAGGAGTGCCACACTTGTGAAGGCAATCTGCAGTACTTCAGTCCTTACAAATAAAAGGTCTATGGGTCCCCACCAGTCCCATGACTAGTGCCAGGCTCAATGGGGTGGACTCGGATTCTCTGCTGTGCTCAGAGTGATCCATAAAGAGAGATCGCAGGCATTCCGGCCCTTTAAAGAACATCAACCTAAATCCTCAACAGTAATGTTAAACTGTATAAAAGTTGAGAGAATGTTAATTAAAAGATGGACATATACAGAACCATTCATCCAAACCCCACCAACCAATGAAACAGAAGAGACTGATATATTTCATATCTCTGGCATCAGGTCATCTTCCCTGGAAACAAATGATTGGGCATCTCCAATTCAAACATGCCTGCTCCTCCTTCTCCTGACACGTCTCCAGTGAGGGTCAGGTCATGGTCATACACATCATCAGGCAGTTTACATGACTTTTGCCCATTATGCATTATTTAATCACTTCCCACCAAGCTATTTTGGGGTCAATCCTTGTATTATATATATATTTTGGTTTACATTTATAGAGAAAAAAAAAAAGGCGTACAGCATATAGCACCAATCTTTATAGTACTTCAGCTCCACAACTATTTCTTAAATGTCACATCGTGGTGATAAATGTGGTGCAAATTATCCCAGCGCGTCTTTTTAATCATGTACAGTACACACCCTAATGTAAGGCATAAGACCAGGGGCCAATGTTGCTATTTGCAACTGTTGGGGTATGTGCAGACGATCCTGGGTGCAGGGTCTCCTCTCCATGGGAGAACTCAGCCACCCTGTGCCCACCTTTAGTGTTCAGGGTGCAGCAGCTTCTCCCTGCATTCACCCACAGAGATAGCCTCTGGCTCCACAGCAATAAACTGGCATGCTGTGCAGAAGCAGAGGCACAGAAAGCCACCCAGCATGTCAGTTCAAAAGCAGAGAAAAGCAGCACAGTGGGTGGGAGAATTATACAAACCCATCCACGGTGCTTGTACTTAGCGTCATGGACGTAGTGTAAAGCCTAATGGTGTGAACACAGCCTTAGAGAAAAAAACTGACCTCCTTCCATAGTGTATAAATTGTGAACTTTATGATCTGTATACGGTTTACATTAAAGTCAACTGTTTATTTCTTCTTTCTAGAGGTCTTTATAGTTTAACATACAAAGTTTCTTAAATACAGTATAAACCTGAATTATATAATCCCTGTCGGAATGAACCGCCTGTCCTCACTACTTCTGTGTCATCGTTAGTTTTGGAATTTCCTAACGAATTGTTTACATTAAAGTGTCTGGCCCTTTAGATATTTTCACATCTCATTATACTCCAACCTTTACTTTACCAAGAATTATGCATGTATATTTAAAGGGAATCTGCCAGCAGGTTTTTCTAACCTCATCTGACAGCAAAATAATGTAGGCAAAGAAACCCTGAATCCAACGATGTATCACATAGAACGGCTTCAGTCAGTAATCTGACATAATCAGAGACTTTAATATTAGCCATGTAGCTATGGGAGATGGGAGAGCTGCCCCCACACAAGGCTCTCAATAGAGATTGTGCATTGATGGTGAGGCGTCAATCACAGCAGGGGGAGTGTTGGACTACCCTGCACATGACAAGGTAGTCCTAAACTTCAAGTAAACAATAGCACACACACACTGTTAAGAGAAGCCCAGTTGCTTTTTAACCCATGCAGCATGCGGTCCTCCATAAACACCTGCTGACAGATTCCCTTTAATATACAATATTAGCATAGACCTGAGCAGAAGCCATATTGCACACGCAGAAGAAGAATGGCAAGTCCTATAATGATAAGTGATAATGAAATAAACACGGAGGGTAACCCACTAGCCGAAGGGTATATTCATACATAACTTGGCATGGTTTTTTTGCTGCGTATTACACAGTGCATTTGAATAAAATACATTTTATATTATCAGCATAATCAGAATTTTGAAATCTTATGCACTTGCTACTTTTTTTTCTCTACGCATATTTTCGGGTGAATTCACTCAGCGTCTTTGTAGTTTATTTCTCCCATTCAAATGAGCGCACAAAAGAAAAACTGCAATTAAAAACGTTGCAGATCTGCAGCACACAAGAAGTGAGAGTATTGTATAGCGTTGGCTTGTGGTGCAGACAAAAAAAATCTTTGAAAATATGCAACATGTGAATTTCTATACAAAAGTTGCTTGTAGGGCTAGTTAAAGAGCTGGTCCACTACTTAAGACACCGATGACCTATCCTTATGAGCAGTCATCAATGTCTGATCACGGCACCCCCGCCGATCAGCTGTTCTGTGCCAGCGGCAGCAGCCTGTAGCCGGGCATTGCACTATTGATTTCATTAGTATGTGGATGTGCGGTATCTAGCTGCGGCCACTAAAGATGGGGCAGCCCAAGAACTGAGCATTTCCAGCCGCCGGCACAGAGACCAGATAATCTGTGGAGGTAAATCACAGAAAAAAACAGTATAACAACGTCTAAAAATACTCTGCTATAAAAAATAAAAGCAAAAAGCAAGTGCTAGTGAGAAAAGTGTTAATAACAGGGTACTTGGTAAGTATGTTCTTTGCAAACAATGTACCGCCGTCAAGGTGACCCATATCACAATGGTCCCTAACCTACCTTATTTAAAACCTGATCATATATATAAAAAATCTCAATGGATTCAGGGTGCAGAAGGGCCAAAGACCCATGATGGGCACAGCGCAGCATATGGCACTTTATGTGCTTGGCTCAGTAAGGAAGGGGTGGGGCACTCCCCGTCTTACTTAAGATTTTTATATACAGGATCAGGTTTTAAGGTAAGGGACCATTCTGATATGGGTCACCTTGACAGTGGTAGAACGGCTTCGTATACATTTTTTGCAAAAAATGTAATAAAGTACCCTGTTATTAACACTTCTCACTAGCACTTGCTTTTTACTTTTATTTTTTATAGCAGAGTATTTTTAGACGTTACACTGCGATTTAGTCTTTTGGTGGTGTGAACACGATCTTACAGACCTGTTCACTTTGTGCCATGGCTCAGCTGTATGTATCTAATCTGTAGGGGTGCCAGGTGTCGAACCCGATAGATCATCAATGTGTAAGTAGTGGACAAACTCTTTAATTGAAACACTTCCCAATTGTCTAATATCTCGTAGTGTAAAATTTTGCGCACATAACAGGGTCTTTATAAGAGGGACAGCAATGACCTGCCTAGAACTTCTTTAATCTTTTATGACCAACATTGAAATGCAAATCATTACTACAGTAGGCGGCCATGTATAATTGGCTTTGGCAAAAATATTTTTATGTTTTGCCATTATTGTCATATATTCAAGCCAGTTTCGAAATGGCTTATTTTAATAACGAGAAAAGAGGCATGGTTAACCTTTTACTGTGCAGTAGGACATATTTACGATTGCATTTCTACATGAGTTCTAAAAATAAAAAAGTATGGAACAAATACATTGATGATGCAATTATTTTTTGCATCCATAAAAACACGCAATTTGCAGAAAATTCTACATTTTACACATCAGACTCCTGCTCTTAATAACAGTGGGAGATTTACCATTTAACATGTATAAAAAGCTGTAATTTGAGCCAAATTTTGCCACATTTCGCACATTGGTCTCAGCTCACATATACTATGCATGCTTAAAGGTCCTATTTTAATTTATTTTAATAAATATGGAGTGATGCAGTTGACATGAGTACATTAAATATTAAGCCTGAAGTACACCATTTTTGACAATTGTGGGCCATAAAAAATAAAATTCATGCCATAAAAATGTTACAATATTGCTAAATTTGACACCAGCATCAAAGATAAGGAATCCCACATATCCAACTCCCCACTGACACTGGTCAATGCAGAATGAGTCCTATTGTACACTTGTTTATCAGTGACCTTTTCCCATTCTGTGTAAAGATAATGTAAATGTCAGTAAGTATTGATGTGCGCTGGATTTCGGGGTTGGGTCGTCTATGTAGCTGCCGGCAGTAGAGCGACATCCCTCCGTCAGGTCCATACATAGAGCAATGTATAAGGGGCTGCACCGTTCTGTACCACAGCTTAGCATGCAGGAAATGTACGCCGATAACCTACTTCTCCGGCCATGAATAAAACATGCAAAGTGTCTACCGAGCCCTGTATTGATCGGATGCCTGGAGGAGTCTGTATCTGCTGGAACGTGATCTTCATTTATTGTTGGCTGCGTGTTTTCTGACGGGAAGTTAATAAATAATAGTCACCAGGGGTCATTGATTAACTGGAGGAGCTCCAGATTACGTATCACATGGCTTATTAAGCCGATCTCCAGCTAAATATTTGATGACAATAGTTTGTCACATTTAGGATAACTATGAATAATAAACCTGATAATCTGGCATCAAATTCTTGACTGTCCAATTACAAAAACCGAAGATCATGCAAGATACCAAGAGTTCTCCAGAGGGAGAGTATTCACCAGCATTGGAGATACAGAAGCTGTTCTTATGCCCTGTGATGGTTATTAGGTTTGAGGTGTGGTGATCTACCTTAGGCTATGTGCACACAGTGCGTTTTTGCTGTGGCAAATAAAAAAAATAAAAAAATATATAGATTTCTTGTAAGGAGATTTTTTCATTTTTTTCTGTGCATTTTTATCGCGTTTTAGCTGCGTTTTGGCCATTGACTGCAGCAAAAATGCAGAAAAGTATTGATACGCTCATTCTTTTCAAAACGCAGCAAAACCTGTGCAGCTTTCAGTTGCTGCAAAGAAACTAAACCAATGTGTGTGCACAGCTCTTCCCTGAATCACAATGGTTTTTCTGGAAAGTAGAAACACAGGTTTAAGGCCACTTTACACACACAGATATCTGTGACCAACATCTGAACAGATCTCTGATTGCAGTGAAATCATGGACACATTGTTCCATTTTGTGGCTGTGTACATGGCCTTTAGATTAGCAAAAACTCTGGAAAAACGCACTGTGTGAACATAGCCTAATCCTCTGTGGGCTGCGTCAGAGGATGAGGATTTTATAATGTTACATCTCACATGGGCCAAGTTCTCACTACAAAACCTGTCCCGACAGTCAGTTCTCCTTACTAGAGGCTTATGAGGCAGTTATCTCAGGTTAAGAGATTGACCAAATTGCCCTATTTACGGCAATCAGATCACAGTTTTTCACAGACATGTAAATCTAGCTTTAGACAAGGCCAGCGGCTCCCTCCCCAGGCCCCGGCAGAAGGCCCGCGCTCCCTCCCCAGGCCCCGGCTGAAGGCCCGCGCTCCCCCCCAGGCCCCGGCTGAAGGCCCGCGCTCCCTCCCCAGGCCCCGGCTGAAGGCCCGCGCTCCCTCCCCAGGCCCCGGCTGAAGGCCCGCGCTCCCTCCCCAGGCCCCGGCTGAAGGCCCGCGCTCCCTCCCCAGGCCCCGGCAGAAGGCCCGCGCTCCCTCCCCAGGCCCCGGCAGAAGGCCCGCGCTCCCTCCCCAGGCCCCGGCAGAAGGCCCGCGCTCCCTCCCCAGGCCCCGGCAGAAGGCCCGCGCTCCCTCCCCAGACCCCGGCAGAAGGCCCGCGCTCCCCTCCCCAGGCCCCGGCAGAAGGCCCGCGCTCCCTCCCCAGGCCCCGGCAGAAGGCCCGCGCTCCCTCCCCAGGCCCCGGCAGAAGGCCCGCGCGCTCCCTCCCCAGGCCCCGGCAGAAGGCCCGCGCTCCCTCCCCAGGCCCCGGCAGAAGGCCCGCGCTCCCTCCCCAGGCCCCGGCAGAAGGCCCGCGCGCTCCCTCCCCAGGCCCCGGCAGAAGGCCCGCGCTCCCTCCCCAGGCCCCGGCAGAAGGCCCGTGCGCTCCCTCCCCAGGCCCCGGCAGAAGGCCCGCGCTCCCTCCCCAGGCCCCGGCAGAAGGCCCGCGCTCCCTCCCCAGGCCCCGGCAGAAGGCCCGCGCTCCCTCCCCAGGCCCCGGCAGAAGGCCCGCGCTCCCTCCCCAGGCCCCGGCAGAAGGCCCGCGCTCCCTCCCCAGGCCCCGGCAGAAGGCCCGCGCTCCCTCCCCAGGCCCCGGCAGAAGGCCCGCTCCATGTAAACAGATTTTTACAGAAAACCTACATATATATAGATGCAATGACGCCCAAGTACGTCCTACATGGCGGCCTATAATATGAGGTCTTCATGTGTAACCTTCTCAGGAATGGGTTGTAAGACTGTACTTGTCCTTTAATTTAATGAGAAATAAACTATACAAGAATTAGATCTATTGCTACCAAGGTTTCCATCTATATAGTAAGTACAGTACCAGTCACAATTTTAGACACCAGTTCATGCAGTGGTTTTCCTTGTCCTTCTTGGAATGTTCATATCTAAGATATGATATGCAAACCAGGAGTAAAGAAACACATTTGTAAAACCTTAGATTCCTCAAAGTATCCCCCTTTTATTTCTATGCCTTCAGTCTAAATCTACAATGTGCACATTCCAAAAAGAACAAGGTAATCCACTGAATGAACATCAGATGGGACCAAATGTGGGTAAGGGATAGGGTCTAGATGGGACTATTCGCACTTCGGGTAGGATTCCAGTAGGACTGACAGTCTGTAGGACACCGGGCTGGATGGCTTCTCTTACCTCTTCTTTTAGCCTGGGCCACCATTTCTTCATATTCCTGTCTGTGTTTCTGGGCTTCTTCAGCAGGTTTGGCTGGAAGATTTCTGCAAATATTAAATATATTGTTCTGTCAGTAGGAGCACAGACCAAAAGACAACTGTAAAAGAGGTATTTATCCATCTAATAGGCTAAGGAGATGTCCCGCCAACATATGACCCAGATATACACAGTCATAAACCTACACAGGGAGAGAGGTCTCTGGGCATGTTAGACATGAATGCAAAGCGAATTCCAGAGAGCTAAAAAGAAATAACAGAATAGTCTTATTCGGGAAGACTGGTCTAGGTTACTACCTATATGTCCACCTCTGGATAGAGCAAACAAGCACGTAGATAACGGCTGCTGCAGCAACAAAGCCATACAGGAGAATGGGTAGGGTTTGGTACTGTGCTGCCATAGAAGATAGGTGGTTTAGCCAGTCTTCGCGTTTAAAAGTCACAGACCTCATCAGGACATTATCCACATTTGGCCTAGGTCCTGATGAAGAAGTCAGTGACTTCCAAACCTATACACTAAATAAAACAACCCAACTTTTAATGTGGCGCAGTACCAAACCCTATCCGTTGTCCAATAAATCTGATTTCTACATATACTTATGGATAAACCCTAATCATCACCAAAAACAAAAACCTAAGTAATAATTTCAACCCACATGAATAAAGTTTTTTTTGGCAATCTCCATGTGAAAAAATTAACAGTCTGGAAAGGTTCAAAGATACCCGGTTGTCCCCTATTAACCTTTGGGGAAACTGGGGAATAAGTCTTCAATTTGTCTACAGTGTCTCCAAAAAAAGAAATGACTGTGCCCATGAAAATCAGCAGACTGTCAATGTACATGGGCGAGCAGAGTCTCGGATACTGAATGTTATCTGAGCTGCAGTACCCAAGAACAGCCACTATAGTGTGTGTGTGGCGCTGTGATGATTTGGTTCTGTACAGTTATACTTTGTGGTGGCTAAGGGTAACAGCCACTCTGTGGGGCTGTGGGGGAAGGGGGGGGGGGGGTTAGGTGCCCATAATGAATAATATGCATCAATATCAAAGTAGTGGATAGACTATTATTAAACAGCTAATGTTCTAAAAGGATGAAAAAAAAATATACAAAGTCCCTTTAAAAACATTATACCGCAATATGACACATATACAGAATATACATGGCTCAGGAAAATGACAGCAGCTCTTCAGATGGGGGGAAAACAAATGTGCCGAGTTCTGGTAAGAGCAATCCTTCTCATCATACACACCAGTCACATCCACAGTAATACAGATCACCGAGACAATCTGTGCTCCGTGTACAAATCAATCATAGATTTACAGGACCATATCCAGAGCCATCAATAATACGGTCAGTCTGTGCTGACAGAAAAGTCCCATTCTTAAGAAACAACTCATATCTCAGGCAATTGCACAGAAAACATATAAAGGTTTAGATCACCAGACATCTTTACATTTTATTTAATGTTATAGTCTTAATTAGAATCTTCATTTCATTGGGTCTTGTGCATCTCCATGGTAACAGACTACAAACAAGCCCTGCGTAGTCTGATCCTGCAGTCACTCTTTTGTCCTTTTAGCCAACGACTTGAATAAGGAAGAAGTAGAGGACAGGGGGAAGGGGGTACAACGGTATAATGAACATGCAGAGGGCCTGTCGCTGGTCCATTACCATGGCAACACAACCGTCCTTGTAGGACAGGGGTCCACAAACTGTGGCTTGTTGACCCATGATGTGTGACTTGCTGATGTCTTCCAGCTTGGTGCACTGGCACCAGTTCTAGTCAACAGCTATTTACAGCCGGTCTGCAGATGGTGACTTTTGTGAGTAGCCCCACATAGAAGAGCAGATCTGGATAGGAGTAAAGTAGGAACACCTGGATCTTGGTGTACCGCCTCAGTGTGACTTCTGTGGAAAAGCTTTAGCTGTCATTATACCGGTAACGGGGACACTGGGCGACACTACTGTGGGAGGAGCAGGAGGTGAAAGTGGCTCACAAAGGTTGGGGATCACCGATTTACAGGATGGAAAAACTCTCTGCTGTAAGTACTGCAACCTCAGGCAAATTAAAGCGTAACTATTATTAAATAAAAATTTAAACTATGATGTAGAGCAAGTGATTAAGGTCAACTTTCAGATATACTTTATTAATGAAATCAGGAAGGAAAACATTAAAAAATCCTTTCACAAGATGTCCTCAGCAGGCTGTGTGAAGCTCATTCTCAGTCACCTCCCTCTTCAGGGGGCGTGGACTAAACTGTGCTCACAATACAGCTGATAAGACTCAAGTTACCTCATGCCGGCATCCTGCTGGGCTCAACCAGCTGCTGTGAGATCTTATCTGACTCCTTGTTCACATGGCCTCTGCTTCGTGCCCTGTGATAACACCCAGCAGAGCCATGTGAATAGAGGTGCTGGCATGAGGTAACTGGAGTCTCATCAGCTTTATTGTGAATGCAATGTAGGCCACACCCCCTGAAGGTGGGTGTGACTGAGAATACGTTTCACACACAGCCTGCTGAGGACATCTTGTGGAAGGTTTTTTGACTGGTTTCCTTCCTGATTTCAGTTAAAAAGTATATGTGAAAGTTGACTATAATCACTTGCTCTACAATTCTACTAAATAAAAATTTAAATGACGTTTACACTTTAAATCTGGGAGCGTTTGGACTCTTTCACAGATTATTCTGAAAGAATGGTGTATTTTGCTGGGTCAGATCTGGATTGGGGCTGTTTGTTTTGTGGTAGAATACATATTGACAGGGGCATAACTACAATAGGTGCAGGGGTTGCAATCACACCCGGGCCCTGAAGCCTAGGAGGCCCCCCCTAAGAGTCCTTTGGCCTATTGAAAAAACAATGTTATAAAAGACTTGCAATACTTGGGGGCCCCAATGGAGCTTCTGGATTGGGGCGCATGAGCTTCAAGTTATGTCCAGTGCATATAGAGATACTGGTACTTTCCCTTCCTTTTTATTTTCTTTTTTCCTGCTCTCTTCCTTGAGGGGAGACCCTCCTGAGGATTTCCCTTTTTTCCCCTTGTGTTAAACAAGCAGACATGTTTCTATGTATCTGATTTATCTCATATTTGGGAAGAAATAGTGTTGCATGTTTCTCTTTAAAATACTCATTTGCTAATGACTGAAGTTCTTGTGTGACCAATTGTTTATAAAACTTTGCATCCATGATTGTATGATAAACCAGTATTTTTCGGACTATAAGGCGCACCGGATTATAAGGCGCACCCTCAAAAAATGACTTTTAAGCCGTCTTGGTCCATATATAAGGCGCACCGGATTATAAGGCGCACCATATTACCATAAAAAAAAAAAAAGATCAGACTGTAAGTCAAACTTTATTCAACTTTTTAACGATAACTCTCAACTTGCCAATACCAGTACATTTTACTTTTCAGTTCATTCGTCCAGCAAAATCCCATCATCCTCCAGTATCCCTATGTAGCCTCCCACCACCCTCCAGAATCCCTCTGTAGCCTCCCATCACCCTCCAGCATCCCTCTGTAGCCTCCCATCACCCTCCAGTATCCCTATGTAGCCTCCCACCACCCTCCAGCATCCCTCTGTAGCCTCCCATCACCCTCCAGTATCCCTCTGTAGCCTCCCATCACCCTCCAGCATCCCTCTGTAGCCTCCCATCACCCTCCAGTATCCCTATGTAGCCTCCCACCACCCTCCAGCATCCCTCTGTAGCCTCCCATCACCCTCCAGCATCCCTCTGTAGCCTCCCATCACCCTCCAGTATCCCTCTGTAGCCTCCCATCACCCTCCAGCATCCCTCTGTAGCCTCCCATCACCCTCCAGTATCCCTATGTAGCCTCCCACCACCCTCCAGCATCCCTCTGTAGCCTCCCATCACCCTCCAGCATCCCTCTGTAGCCTCCCATCACCCTCCAGTATCCCTATGTAGCCTCCCACCACCCTCCAGCATCCCTCTGTAGCCTCCCATCACCCTCCAGTATCCCTATGTAGCCTCCCATCACCCTCCAGTATCCCTATGTAGCCTCCCACCACCCTCCAGCATCCCTCTGTAGCCTCCCATCCCCCTCCAGTATCCCTATGTAGCCTCCCACCACCCTCCAGCATCCCTCTGTAGCCTCCCATCACCCTCCAGCATCCCTCTGTAGCCTCCCATCACCCTCCAGCATCCCACACAGTCAGACACACACACACACACACACACTCAGACACACACACATACACACACATACACACTCAGACACACACACACACACACACACACACAAAAACTGATTTTTACTTTTTATACCGGTACTTTTGCTTACTGTACTGTGTGGCAAGGCACTCTCAGCGCTGGAGCCCTCAGCAAATCACAGCGCTGGAGCCCACAGCCAATCACAGCGCTGGAGCCCACAGCCAATCACAGCGCTGGAGCACATAGCCAATCACAGAGCTGGAGCCCTCAGCCAATCAGAGGCTATGGGCTGACGTCAGCTGGCCTCGGATTGGCTCAAGGCTCCTGGGCGGAGCTGTGATTGGCTGATGGGCTCCTGGGCTGTGAGCGCGCGTGATACAGCGGCGGCACCGGATACCAGACAGCGGGGACGGCGGCTGGTGATCGCGTCCCCGCACAGTGAGGCATCGGCACCAGCATGGATGGCGGGGACGGCGGCTGGTGATCGCGTCCCCGCACAGTGATACGAGGCAGGCACCGGCACCAGCATGGATGGCGGGGACAGCGGCTGGTGATCGTGCCCCTGCACAGCGATGCCAGGCAGGCACCGGACAAAGGGGGATGGCGGAAACGAAGGATATTGCAGCACAAAGGTATGCCTTATTTTCTGGGGGGTGCCAAATATTTGCAGGCAAATGGCACCCCCTTAGCACTCTTTATATACCTACATTTTCCTGGGAAAAATCCGTATATAAGGCGCACTGCTCTATAAGGCGCACCTATGAATTCTGGGAAAATCTTAGTCTTTTAGGTGCGCCTTATAGTCCGAAAAATACGGTATACAAGAAGGAAAACTGATTATGTTCAATCTATTTTTATTGAGAAGACAAAACAGATACATTGTCCTGTCTATGGTGTCACAACACAACACAATGCAGGCAGTGTGCAACTCCAACATGGGGGCACCGGCTACAGCCACACATTACTGTACAATAAAGCATCGCAGGGCCCCACAAAGCCTGTTATATTATACCAGGAGATGGGGGTGTGGAGAGGCCCTACCAACAACAGCAAGGGTGGCAGAGCCAAACGACACGTGAGGAGTTATTGGAGAGGCCGACAAAGTCCCTGAATGAGCAGATCTTCCTCCACTATAATACCCGACCTAAGTCACCCATAAACTCAAGGATGTCTCACATATAGGATAGGGGGCCGGGCGGCAGGAGGGAGAAGGCGCTCGGGGGCCGGGCGGCAGGAGGGAGAAGGCGCTCGGGGGCCGGGCGGCAGGAGGGAGAAGGCGCTCGGGGGCCGGGCGGCAGGAGGGAGAAGGCGCTCGGGGGCCGGGCGGCAGGAGGGAGAAGGCGCTCGGGGGCCGGGCGGCAGGAGGGAGAAGGCGCTCGGGGGCCGGGCGGCAGGAGGGAGAAGGCGCTCGGGGGCCGGGCGGCAGGAGGGAGAAGGCGCTCGGGGGCCGGGCGGCAGGAGGGAGAAGGCGCTCGGGGGCCGGGCGGCAGGAGGGAGAAGGCGCTCGGGGGCCGGGCGGCAGGAGGGAGAAGGCGCTCGGGGGCCGGGCGGCAGGAGGGAGAAGGCGCTCGGGGGCCGGGCGGCAGGAGGGAGAAGGCGCTCGGGGGCCGGGCGGGAGGAGGGAGAAGGCGCTCGGGGGCCGGGCGGCAGGAGGGAGAAGGCGCTCGGGGGCCGGGCGGCAGGAGGGAGAAGGCGCTCGGGGGCCGGGCGGCAGGAGGGAGAAGGAGATTAATTGACCAATTCTGGCAAAGAAGGAAGCAGATGTGACTGATG
This sequence comes from Allobates femoralis, assembly GCA_033576535.1. Classification (NCBI taxonomy): domain Eukaryota; kingdom Metazoa; phylum Chordata; class Amphibia; order Anura; family Aromobatidae; genus Allobates; species Allobates femoralis. The sequence goes on from JARQOC010000003.1 coordinate 62,713,122, forward strand.
AGATTTATTACCAAGTTGTATTTTCATGTACCATTGATTTATGAAATAAATAAATGTTTCTTCCCCGATCTCAGCATGCCGGTGACACTGTCCAGTTATTGCCGACTTAACAGTTTATGAACAATCTCCATTAATAAGGGGGATAGCCACACCTACGGTAGTTGTCCATTTATTCTCTCATTTCCTGGAGTAATAACAGAGGAGTGTGATAAAAATAAGCTATAACACATGGAGCCAATAGATGGGGTGATGTACTCACGCTGGCCGGTCTTCCAATATCAGGGCTGTAGTGGACAGGGGTTCGATCACCAGGCTCTTCCTCACATTCTGCTTTGGGGATGGAGACTTTGAAGCTCGCCCAATCCTGTCTTCATATTCCTTTGAACAAAAAGGTAGAAAGTTGAAATGAAACATCTCAAACCAGAACAGACAATATCATCCTGGTAAAAAAAAAAAAAAAAGTAAAACCTGGCTGTGGCTTCATCCAACTACAGTGACTCATGGGGAGGAAAGCCATGTCACAAATGCATTGCTCATCCTGCAGATGTAGCAGAGCCGGATGTGTCATTTCACTGCAGCCGTAAAGTAAATAGTTAAAATAAAATGGGAAGTGAATGAGGAAAGGGGAAGGCAGCGGCCGTTCTGTAGGTAATAGGCTCAGCCGTGGTGGCTCATAAGGAATCAATATATTACAGCATGAAAAACCCAACCGAGGCAGATGATGAATCGCTGATGTCAGTAAGAAGTGATTAAGCCAATATCAAAAGGGCAAACGAACTGGGAAAATATTCAGTTAGCGGAAATATTGAAAATCACTTTTTTTGCAGATTTGTAAAAGGAGAAATGTAAATGTGATCAGCGATGACCCAGTATGGGCCAGTAACCTCGTGCCCCACTGTACAGGACACCGTTCTCCTGATAGTGATACAACATCCCAACAAAGCAATCAGAGACTTACCGTATTTTGTCTTCTAAATTTGTACATTTAAAATACAAAAAGGTGACAAATTCCTACTGATAGAAGCATGGAGATAAACAGGCGGCTTCATCTACGATAGGACGCCCAAAATGGTTTATAGTCACTTATTAACAGTTAACATTACTTGTTTTGGTCCATGGGTTTTTTGCCATTATGGACACAGCTTTGGTTTTCCAGATGTTTTAATAGTTAGAAATTTAAAATGTTGCAACATTATTTTTTTGTTTTGCACAAATATGCCCTAGAGCCCTAGAGGACCGAAACATCTGTAATATTTGTTTTTGCACAATAAAAGATGGATGTGCAACAAAAAGTAAAAGTTTTTTTTTGTTTTTTTTATTTGCACCAATTTTGCACTTTCTTTATCTTGTCAGAATTTGTGCCATTGATGAATCCGGCCAAATTGTGCAAGATGTTTTGTGTATTCCTTGTGCGAGTTATATATTTTTTTTTTCTTAAAAGGGGCTGCAAAGCTTCTCTATACTCAAAATGACCCCTGCAGGTCTCCTGACTTTCTATTCCAGCAAAGGGGACAATAATTCACATTCAGCCTTAGGCCGGCTTCACACTGCGGCGTGATCCGGTCTGGTGCTGTCCGGGATGCCCCTGACAGCCACGGATCGGATCAGCACACAGGACTGGGGGGCTATTATGCCCTCTGGTCCGGTGTGCAGCGCACGCAGTTCCCGCTGCTGATAAGTCAGGACCACGGGCGCCGCGGTCCTGACCTGTCAGCGGCTGCAGCTGCGTGCGCTGCACACCGGACCGGAGGGCATAATAGCCCCCCAGTCTTGTGTGCTGATCCGATCCGTGGCTGTTAGGGTCATCCCCGACAGCAGTGGACCAGATCACGCCGCAGTGAGAAGCCTGCCCTAGCTGGAAGAAAACATTCTCCCCCATTGCCGGGCTAATAATGAAGTGTGATAGAAATTAAATGGGTTGTCCACTATTTCCAAAAAAATTATGGGGGATTTCCACAACAGGCAATGACCCCCGGCACCCAAGCAGGGACGACACGGCGGCGCCCCCCCCAAGCAGGGACGACACGGCGTCCCCCAAGCAGGGACGACACGGCGCCCCCCCAGCACCCAAGCAGGGAGGACACGGTGCCCCCTGGCACCCAAGCAGGGATACCATCACCCCATTTAAAGTTCCCTTTAAATGAAATTTCAGTATCGATCATTCCTCTGAGCAGTCACCATCCAAGTGTCATGTACACCGGCAGCACACAGGCTGGACAGTACAGGCAGGTACACAGCACCGCCAGCAGTTTTCTGCTTTCACAGCTCCATTAATTATCCAGGAGATCCACCATATGTAATGCACATGCTACAAAGGGAAACAACTAAATCCTGTAATGGATCTTAAAAGCACAAAAACATTTGTTACTGGATATACATTATAGACTCAGTAAAATACAATGCACCTGTATGGTACAAGGTCACCTGGCACATCAGGCAATGCTCCACCATAGTGTCCCAGTGGAAATGTTGCACAAAACTAAGTAATACACCTAGTGATGCTGCACAGTCACTCACCATGAAAGCTGCAGTCCCTCAGAGACCCAGAACCTGCTGCCCCATCCCGACTGGCATCACAACAGGCCGCCAGCATTCAGGAGAGCGGCTGCACCAGAAGCATCCTAGTGATCCCATACCAGGGGGAGCAGTGGCACAGCATGCCAGGCTGCCCTCAGAGGCCCATCACGTGCATCCCTGCTGTCAGCTGCTTTCTTCCAAGGAGCACACACAGAGGCTGGGAGATGGGCGAGCTGCCTGCGACAGCCATTGTAATCAACTGCAGATACAATGCATCCAATCAACTCGCTCCAGCTTCTCCTCACATGCCTGGCTACAGAGCTCATAATAATGGCTGGTGCCTCCAGAGACCCCAGATAACCTGACAGATGGGGATCCTCACCCACAACCTGAACACGCACACAATATATATATATTGAAACAAATCTATATCCTGTCTGTTGGGAAAGCCTAGAACTAAAAGGGAAGGATTCCAAGACTTCACTTATCCGGACTCCAATCATGGATTACATAGAATGTGAGGGGGAATGTCAAATTAATAAATGACACGTGTATACTATATGCTGAAGAGAGGATCTGTAGGATTTCACAGCCGGGATACATGGAGTCTTGGAATTTTTTTATTATTTTTCCTAATGTAGAATGGCTAGTTTTACTTTTAACAATCATCGTTTTTCCTTCTCTTTCCAAGACAAGTTCAAGTTATGATCAAACAATGCCCAGAAAAAGGTGACATTATTTATGTAGAGGTAATGTTTCTTATTGGGCCATACATGCATTAATCACATTTAATTGATTTTTGGAGGCAGGTACAGAGTCCGAAAAACAGGCAATCATTGTGATTGATTAAATATTTACAGATGCCACTAAAGTGCCAATACAGACACAATATAATCTAAAATATAAATTAATAATAAATATATATATTATATACACTATATATTATCTATCTACATACACACACAATAGAATGAATATATAGTATATATCTTAAACGTCCACCACTAAGATGCCTGAAGGCCATTAAAGGCGAAATACATCGTTTATGGAGTGCTGCAGTCATTTTTGGTCTGTATAAGGGGGTGAAGGAACTAGCCCTGGACCGATTTGCACCACCCTTATTAGGGAATAAGTGCTGCTCTATACTTTTCTATATAGTATATACAGTATCTTAGATTCCTCAAAGTTTCCCCATCTACATTGTGCACATTCCAACAAGAACAAGGAAATCCAGTGAATGAACAGGTGTACACATACTGTACAGTAACACCTATTCATTCACTGGATTTCCTTGTTCTTTTTGGAATGTGCACATTGTAAATGGGGAAATTTTGAGGAATCCAAGATATATACAATATACCAGAAATAGGGAGGGCAGTGATGTTACGATTGGGGCGGGCTCTGCTGTGGGTCAAGGAGCAGTTGTCTTTCCCTCCGTCCGCCCCCCCCCCCAATGCGGTCTGCTTTTCTCATGTGCACTCTCCCTTCAGCAGTCTTCCTCCTGTTGTTGCTTTGTACCTCAGTGTGCGCTCTCTGGCCCCCCATGTGGTCCTTCTGCCTCCCCCCGTATTGCTTCTATCCCCCCCTGTAGTGTTTCTGGCTCCACTGTACTGGTTCTTGCCCCCCTGTACTGTTTCTGGCCACCTGTGCAATTTTTCTGTTCCCCTGTCCCCCTCCCGTGCTCCCTTTCTGCCCTCTCCCTTGTACTCTGTCCCCCCCATCCTCTCTTTCAGCCCCCCATTCTCTGCCACCCTGTCCCCCCCATGTTCTTTCTGCCCCCTCCTCTGTACTGTTTCTGCTCCCCCTGTCCTCTCTTTCAGCCCCTCCATTCTCTTTCTGTCCCCCGTCCCCCCATGCCCTCTTTCTGCCCCCTCCTCTGTACTGTTTCTGGCCCCCTGTCCTCTTTCAGACCTCCTCTCCCCCATGTGTTCTCTTTCTGGTCCCATGTCCCCCATGTCTTTTCTTTCTGCCCCCCTGTGTTCTCTTTTTGGCCTTCTGTCCCCCTCATGCTCTCTTTCAGCCCCCCCACTCTCTTTCTGTTCCCTCTTCGCCGGGATTGCCAGGACGCCACAAGTGTGAGGAAAGCGGCGCCTCGCGATGGCGCATGCGCGCCATCGCTCGCTCCGCCTCTAGCTTGACGGCGGTAGCGACGGCGCATGTGCGGGGGGTTGCTAGGAGGAGTTCGGGCCTTCGCTCCTGGTGTCCACCACGCATGCGCCAGGGTTGCCAGGACACCACAAGTGTTAGGAAGGCGGCAGCTCGCGATGGCACATGCACGCCATCGCTCGCGCCGCATCCGGCTGCGGTGCATGCCGGAATAGCGGCACAGTAGCCGGATGCCAGAAACTGGCAATTATTATATAGGATATTCATTTTATTATGTGTGTATATATATATATATAATAAATCTATATCCACACCTACATATACAGCAATTAGTGGATATATTTTGAGAGAGTGAACATACATAGCATCACTTTTCCCTATTGATATACCCTACCCCATTACATGAGAAGTCCCTTTGACCTAATTTTCCCTTCTTTATCTACATTTTTAATGCTTCTATCTTGAGTCCATTGTACCTAGATTTGTGGTGCATTGTGACAATGTTTTAGACCCATATATTATAGGTTTTATTAGACTGGTCCTCATGACACGATGCCCTTGTGAGACGCTGGTTGGCTCCTCTCATTACCCGCAGGTACAGTAGGTACCCCAGCCTATGAGAATTTACACCTTTATATTCCTATACTCACAAGGGTATTGCGGTCACTGAATCTGGGATTTCCAGGAAACACCGCTCATTGCAAAAAAAAGGAAAAAAAAAAAAAAATTCCATGACATGCAAGGTTGGCACACTGACACAATAAGCTTGGCATCCGACACCATACCTTAATAATGCAGCAGTCACTCCTGTTCCTTCATTACTTGTTTAACCAGGTCGGCAACTTCTATACATCTATTTTTATGCCTAAGACTTCATCTCTGTGGATGCTTCTGCTGACTCAAAGGTCTGTGCATTCAATTATTAACATACGGGAAGACGTAATGTGCCGTCTATTAGAGTTGCAAAAGCAGGAGGCCAAAGCAGAGTTTGCACAAGGTTGGAGGCGTAGGGCGGCTTTAAGCACCACGGCCGTCCACAGGTTCACGTCAAAGGAGCAGTCAAAGAAAGCCATCATGTCTTTATAATTCATTACAAATTTAATAATGTCAGTATGAATATCCTGCAATGGGTTTTAGGAATGGCAGGATAATGTAATCACCATTACAAATAACATGATGTGTAGGGGTGTTACAGCAAATGTACTGGGATTCTTTATTGGCCAAACAAAGCTCAGGTGCACCCCTGGTGTGACCGAACATTTCAGTGCACATACTTGTTTTGCACCTCTTTTCAAGCTGCCTATTCCATGATTGACAGCTCTGCTAGATGGCGGAGATGGATCTAAGATAAGTAGGTGGGAAGATACATATAGATGCATGACCACGCAGAGAATACACTGATCGCCTGTGCTTGGTTTGAACAGTCATTTTGTGTTGACAAGCTCTTGTTAAGTCATTTTCGGTATGGTAAGTGTAGACCCAGGAGGAACCTACTCCTGTGTAAAGAGGAGTTACACCAAAACTGAAAAGTTTGGCAATGATCTTTTCCTGTAGTCACCACAAGGGGGAGTCCAGAGACTTACTGCAGACTGATGGGTTATTGAGCTCAGTGTGTGGTCAGTCTGCAGCACGCTCCTGTGCTCCCCCTAGTGGGGGCTTCTATGGGCAGATGGAGCTCCAAGTCAGAACATCATAACACCAACTTTTCTACAATAAATATGAAGAAATGTAAAGAAAAAGTTAAAACTTAAAATTAATTGGACATTCTCTGTAATATACAGGCCTACTTGTACACGCAGCTGCTGTTACAATGTCTTCCAATATATAAATTATCAGCAAAGTACATACAATATGAGCAAATATTAGTGTGTATTCATTATTAGGACTGCAAACAACAATGCCGAGGGGTTAAATACAATATGATTGACACAAGTAACCTTTATGATCAATGAATTCCTATGTGTACAGTGTATATGTGTATATACTACACGGCAGCTGGGTTGGAGCCAACATTTCATATTACAAAAGGTCCTCGGGTTATGACGCATGTAAATGCTGAAGATGACGAGATCCTGGAACACATACATGCAGGCGAGGTGAGGCGGTGTCCGCACACATGGGCGCAAGACGAAAGAGCTGCACAGGGGCAAATAAAAAGGCGAATTTCCAAGAGGAGATTAAATGTAAACCTGTACTAAAAGGGTTAAAAGCAAGAAATTCAGTTCTGCCCCCAGTGGTGACATCTGGGATAACCCTAATCTTTACTGCCCCATCCAGAGACCCACAGTCCTCCTGGGATCGAGGCTGATGAACCCAGGAACAGGAACTCTACAGCCTGGTCTTGAATGGAGCGGGAAGGAAGGGAAGGGGGGAGCATGCGCGACCTCTGCTTTCATCATGGTCTATGAGAAGACAGAAAAAGAAATGATAATTATTACAGCACCAACCTAGTCTGCAGCACTTCACAATTCACAGGGGACAGGTACAGTCAATACAGAGTAAGAGATAGTTCAAGGCATATCAAGAGGAGTGAGGGTCCAGCTCACAGCTTAGAATCTATGTGGTAATAAGGGAGGCACAAAAACCGCAATATAAGGTGCTTGTAGAGTAATGCAAGTCATCAATATAATGGGGGATTCACTTAGGCTGGCTTCACATTTGCGTTTGTGTGTGCATGTGCATGTCATGCAGGTGCAAACGTAGCCCATACTGATGTGAACGCAGTGGAGAATCTCCTCATGTCTCGGGGGCGGCCGGGAGGGGGAGATCAGCGGTGGAGATTTCAAAGAGATCCGCAGCGTTCTCCTGCGCGGTCATGCCGATCCATTGACTTCCATGCATTTTTTGTGCGCTTGCAGATAAAACAAGCGCCTGCGAACACACAAAAAATGCAACATGCTGCGTTCGGAGTGCGCTCGGAGGGTGCACAAATTGTGTGCATCCGAATGCAAACGCAACCGAACGCAGCCAAACGCAGGCACATGCGTTCCCATGTTAAACATAGGAACGCAGTGCGCAAGAGTTTGGCTGCAGTCGGTACACTGCGCTTGCAAACGCAAATGTGAAGCCAGCCTTAATGCTGCATGAAGCAGTCATCAGCCAAAAGGCCCGGCACAATCACCCGGCATACCCAGGCAGATGCCGGGGCCCTGAAGCAGTGAGAGGGCCAACTCGCTGTCTGTGAGAGAAGCAGTGAGGAGACCCGCTCACAGACAGATGCCCTCTCGCTCTCTTCTCTCCTGCTCTGCACTGGTCTAGGTGATCGATACACAGCAGGAGAAACAGCTTACCGGGAGCTGAATAGAGGATGAAGGACCTTCCAGTTCCAGTCATGTGACTTATCACATGACTGAAATTTTAAGGCCCTTTAAGTTACTGCTGCTGCTCATGTTCTGCAGCCTCCTGCAGCTCCCTGCTCTACACTGATGTGGTAATGTATAGATTGTGTGTGTGCTGTGTATCTGTATGTGCATGCACTGTGCATGTAGAAGAGATATTTGTATGTGTGTTTGTTTCTATGTGCATGCATTTTCCATGTAGCAGAGCTGTGTGTGCTGTATGTGCATGTAGCAGAGCTGTGTGTGTGTGTATCTGTGTATGCATGTGTAGAGTCCATGTAGCAGAGCTGTGTGTATCTATATGTTCATGTAGCTGAGCTGTATGTGTAGTATGCATGTATTGGGCATGTAGCAGAGCTGCGTGTGTAGTGTGAATGTAGCAGTGCTGTGTGTAGTGAGCATGTATTGTGCATGTAGCAGAGCTGTGTGTGTAGTGTGAATCTATTGGGCATGTAGCAGAGCGGTGTGTGTAGTGTGCATGTATTGGGCATGTAGCAGAGCTGTGTGTGTGTGTGTGTATCTGTATGTTCATGTAGCAAAGCTGTGTGTGTAGTGTGCATGTAGCTGTGTGTAGTGTGGATGTATTGGGCATGTAGCAAAGCTGTGTGTATCTGTATGTTCATATAGCAGAGCTCTGTGTGTATGTACCTGTATGTGTAGATTGAAAGTCACAGAGCTGTGTGTCAAGTGTGCATGTAGCAGAGCCATCTTGGTCTTTGGGTATATAGCAGAGCTGCTTGTGTCTAATACAGTTTGCAGAAAGACACTATAGATTTATAGACTCCGTATTCTACCCTAGTACATTAAAGACCCCTCCCTTTTACACCGCCAGGGAAGCTTTAATTAATAGGAAGAAATGTTCTCATTTTCATCTGTCTAAACCTGGGGTGCAGCAGTGTGGACAGCGTGTTAAAGGGGCCCACAGAGACTCTTTTGCCCAGGGACCACAAATACCTGGAGCTGGCCCTGCCAGCCAAGATCTGTGCAAGTACAGGTACAAGAAGATACTGAGCACATGGAAGAACGAACAGGAGATGCATAGATGAGTAAGGTGAGGAGGTAGGCCAGTCTAAGACACTCATTTTTAAGGCACGCTTGAAACTGTAGACATTGGGAATTAACCGGATTGTTCTGAGTAGTGCATTCCAGAGAAGTGGTGCAGCATGAGAGAAGTTCTGGAGATGGAGTGGGAAGGTCAGATTATAGAGGATGTCAGTCTTCGGTCATTAACAGAATGAAGGGCACATATAGGGTGATGGGTAGAGATGAGGGAGATGTAGGGCAGTGCAGAACTGTGGAGTGGGGAGGTACAGTGGTAGACCTAGATGAGGGAGATGTAGGGTGGTGCAGAACTGTGGAGAGGGGAGGTACAGTGGTAGACAGAGGAGGGAGATGTAGGGTGGTGCAGAACTGTGGAGAGGGTAGGTACAGTGGTAGACATAGATGAGGGAGCTGTAGGGTGGTGCAGAACTGTAGAGAGGGGAGGTACAGTGGTAGACAGAGGAGGGAGATGTAGGGTGGCGCAGAACTGTGGAGAGGGGAGGTACAGCGGTAGACATAGAGGAGGGAGGAGATGTAGAGCGGTACAGAATCGTGGAGGGCTTTGTGGGTGACAGCGACGAGTTTACATTGGACTCTATAGCAGATTGGCATGCAGTGCAATGACTGGCACAGGATTGAGGAATCTGCAGCGATTGGACAGAACTATGATCCTGGCTGCTGCATTTATGATAGATCCATCATTACAATACTCGTCCTCATGTCAATCTGAGTCTATTCCCAATTTACATGATCAGATAATCATCTGGATCATCAGGTACGTAAAATATGAAATGACACCTGCTTGTAAGATTATCATTCCAACCCTTGAATGTGACAAGCTGAGTTTATCCAGGGCATTTATGGCTCTAATATTACAATAATTACAATACTCCGTGCACCAAGACGATCAACAATAATTTCCGACACACAAAACAAAATTAATGATAGGTGATGGCTGCCCAATACAATTTAATATTCACAGCGCGATTCATTAAATTCCTAATTAGTTCAATCATCCCGGCTAATCAAGAGCCGCACATGCTTATCTTTGACACAGAAAAGAAAATTATTAATTTATGGTGCACTACAATATATATATATACACACAATTAAAATTTATATACTAAATTTAAAAATATAAAATGTACTGTATATACTCGCGTATAAGCCGAGTTTTTCAGCCCAAAAAGTGGGCTGAAAAGTCCCCCCCTCGGCTTATATGCGAGTCACTGTATACTGTATACACTGTATACAGTGCCCCCCCATCAGTATACAGGGCCCCCCTTCCTTGTTTAGCAATCCTGTAAAGGAAGAGATTAGTATACTTATCCCTCCGCTGTCCCGCCGCCACCATCGCGCTCCTCCGTCTTCATCCAGCGTCTTCCGTCTTCTTCCGACTTCCTCTGGTGGGCGCAGGCAATGACGTCATTGTCTGCGCGCCAGAGGAGGAAGCCGGAAGACGCTGGATGAAGACGGAGGAGCGCGATGGTGGCGGCGGGACAGCGGAGGGATAAGTATACTAATCTCTTCCTTTACAGGATTGCTAAACAAGGGGGGGGGGGGGGGGCCCTGTATACTGATATGGGTGGGGCTGCTGCTGTATACTACCACTGGGGCTGCTGCTGTATACTACCACTGGGGCTGCTGCTGTATACTACCACTGGGGCTGCTGCTGTATACTACCACTGGGGCTGCTGCTGTATACTACCACTGGGGCTTCTGCTGTATACTACCACTGGGGCTGCTGCTGTATACTACCACTGGGGCTTCTGCTGTATACTACCACTGGGGCTGCTGCTGTATATACCACTGGAGCTGCTGCTGTATATACCACTGGGGAGGCTGCTGTATACCACACTGCTGGGGGCTGTATACCTGTGCTGGGGTCCACCCTCGGCTTATACACGAGTCAATAGGTTTTCCCAGGTTTTGGGGGCAAAAGTAGGGGGGTCGGCTTATACACGGGTCAGCTTATACACGAGTATATACGTTAAATAAAATTAAGTATAATAAATATATAAATAAAACTCTAATGGCCACTTTACACGTCCCGATATCGGCGTCCAACTCCGACAAAAAGTCACGTGGTTCGTGCGTTGGCCCCGATATCGTTCGTGCGTTGTATGCTACAAATGTCCAATACGATGCACAAACGACGCCAAAACAATATCGGGGATCAAATGAGCATGCTCTCCAACGGCCCAATATTGGATGGTTGATGTGGCCGGATCGTGCTTTGTAAAAGCCCAACAACGATGTGAAGTACATGTCCCCTATTCTCTCCCATGTTAAATGGTCGTTCCTGGGTCAGCCGTACAAGGGGGCATACACATCGTAGAGGCGTTGGCTGCGGATATGGCGCTGTGTAACATCTCCTATGCGATCTTGGAATTCTGGGCAGAAAAAGCGCGCTCCCGCGGTGTATCCAATATCAGACCGACGTTGAGACGTGTAAAGTGGCCATAATATACAACTTCTTCTCAAGTTCCTCAGCTGTGTCTGACAGCGAGGGACCAGATCTGCTCCTGATAGATTGCAGGTGAAAGAGCTTTAACCCTGTGTTGTCATTGTACATTTACAACCCAGGACCCGTTGAAGCAGAGATCCCATGAAACGGCGTGCCGTCGTCCACTGCCGCCTCACTCCCTCTCCCCGCACTGATGTAAACCCCTTTCGGGTTAGAATAAAATTGGTGAGTGCCATTTTCTATCTCTTACATGGTAATCTATAGCTTTATAGCAGTCTGTGCTATTGTTTTCTGATACAGCTAGACAAAGCAGAATATTCTGGCTGCTTGCAGTCACCACTACGGGGAGCTAGCTTCATGCATGATGGTGATGTGGCTGTACTGTAATAAGCGTACCCAACCTGTGTGGATATAACACTCCCAAGTATACACACCTTGTTAAATTTAGGTTTTTTTTCTACGACCCTCAGATATTGTACCAGGTACAAAGTTTCAGTGCATTTAGAACATAGAAGAGGTGTTTTATGTCCGCGTCTTTAGCACAGGTATATAAAGCTGATCTCACTGCAGCTCTGCACCAAAGCCTGGGTGATCGGGAGCAAGCAGCATTAATAATTCACCCAGTACAGGAGACGTGCGCTTTATTATAGTTTATTCATGAACCATCATGAGCAGTTCTTTATATGTTATCCCTTGGTACAAAACTAATTCCAAGAAAATCAGACATGAACCTGAGATTTTCCAGCCGTAATGATTATACAGAAAACATTGGGGATCTTATTAAAAAGGGAATGTGTCATCAGGAAAGGACATTGTAACATGAAAAATAATTGCCTAATAAAAAAAAATAATCTGTTTTAGGAAGAAAAAATAAAAAATAAAAGGAAGTCTTACAATTTTTCCTCACACTGACCACTGGGGATTAGGCTGCAATTCAATGTTCTGTACAGGAGGCTTTTCAGCAGTTCCATTATCATCATAGGCAGGGTTACAATGAAAGTTGACCCCTCTATATACAGCACACAGGGTCCTTCATCAGTCACACCAGGTGATGTCACAGCTCTCCTCCTTCCCTTCCTTCGCTCATCGGGTGCTTTAAAGGGAATCTATCAGCAGGTATTTTGACATGAAGTCTTAAGATAGAATGCCGTAAAAGATTGAAACATAGAATACAGGGATTCCCGTCTTATCAGGGTCCTATCAGACTTCCTGAATGAACTACATGGTCTCGTGCACAGTAGTCTGACCCCCCTCCTGGCTGAGGGGACAACATTATTCAAGCACTGTATCACCTGTAATATGGTGACCGGCTGCATTGTAAATGGTCGGTATATATCAGAGAGGTGGTTGTCCTCCATGGTGTAAATATGGAGGTTGCGCTGGGACCTGTAGTGCCACAAGATTTTTTTTTAAGGCATTCAGGGCCAGGATATGAGAGATAGAGACATGGGTGTGTGACTAAACCCAAACATCCACCCATGGTTGTTTCTCACATGTCAAGATGGAGTGCATGTTTGCCATGTGAAGAGAGAGACTGCAGCCAGTATAGAGATTGCTGTACTGTAATAAGGAGCCTCAGGAAGGTTCTGTGACTGACAGGAGTCCGTGTGTGAACACTGCCATACTGCCTGTGCGGCCGTATCCGCAAACGAGGTGTGTCCATCCACTGTGTGTACTGACAAGGGTCAGTGGGGAGAGGGAGAGATACTTCCGAGATAGTTTTCAAGATGAAAAGTCACTGTACCTACACAGGAGGACCCGCGAGTGAGTTAACTGGACTAAAAAACTGAGTTATGTTTGTTTCCTGTAAAGGAGGAAGGCTCATGTTCTGGAGTAAGTTATAAAGCCTTGAATATACCTAATTAACTTTTAAATGAGAATAGCTCCTGTCATTACCTTGAAGACCAGGAATCGAGTGAGTAACCCCATTATATATAGTGTGAACTGCCAAACTGTCAAATTAGATCTCATGTTTTGCACTGATGAAGGGCAAACACCCCGAAACACAGTGTCTGCAAATTAAGTTTCTGGTTTGGCTTTTTTGCCTAAATCATATGGTCAGGTTCATTAGAGACGTTTAGGATTGCCACTTCCAATAGGTGGCGCTAGCTCTCAAGTCCTCTTCCTCTCTGAAGAGACAATTCATATATTGAGCCATAAACGGCATGTTTGGATTGATTGTATCTTAAAGACCAGAGGTCACAGGGAACACAATAATATCGAGTAACATAACTGCTGACTTACCTTTTGTGCTTTCCGGGGGTTGCTGTGCTGAGATTCACGAGGGGGGCCTTTTCCAAATAATTTCCATCCAATTTCATTTTGTTTTTCCACTTGGACACTCTTTTTCCGTGCAAAAATGTTTCTACAAAAGAGGATAAAAGTTATTATTAGGAGAAGTACAGAACATTTCCACTTTCAAAAAAATTGTAATACCGTATACACTCGAGTACAAGCAGAGTTTTGCAGCACAAAAATTGTGCTGAAAAGTGCCCCCCTCAGCTTATACTCGAGTCAGTGATACTGGCTGAGTGGGGGGGGCGGTGTCCGGGGGCTGGAGGAGGCTGGGGAGGCTGTACAGCGAGCGGCTGGTCACGTGGGGCCGCTTATTAGTGCAATGCAACATGCACTGCATTCCCCCCTGTCCATTAGCGGCGGGGGGAGCGGTGCATATAACATTGCACTGTGTATGCACCCCCCATCACAGGTTACAGCCCCCCATGCTGCCACACACCTTAAAATAATAAAGCATTCATTCTCAAACTCCGTCGCTCTGTCACCGCTGCATCCTCCGGTCCCGGATTCTTCCTGCTTTCGCCGGCGTCATGTGACCGGCGCAGCAGAGATGACATCACTGCTGCTGCGCCGGTCATAGCAATAGAAGCCGGCGAAAGCAGGAAGAAGCAGGGACCGGAGGACGCAGCGGTGACAAAGCGACGGAGGGTGAGAATGAATGCTTTATTATTTTAAGGTGTGCGGCAGCATGGGGGGCTGTAACCTGTGAAGGGGCCTGTATACCACTAATGGGGCCTGTATACCACTGACTGGGGGGGTATACCAGTAATGAGGGACTATTTACCATGATAAGAGTCCGCTTCATTTCCCCCTAGGCTTATACTCGAGTCCATAAGTTTCCCTAGTTTTGGAGGGTAAAATTAGGGGCCTCGGCTTCTACTCGGGTTGGCTTACACTCGAGTATGTACGGTATGTTGTGGGTTTTAGGCCACGTTCACATGTAGCGTATTTCGGCATTTACACAGCGCTATTTAACGCTTGCGTGAATGCAGTGAAATGCAGCGCCATTTTGCTTCTCAGCAAAGGCAATGCATTTTGCAAAAATCCATTCACATGCTCCGTAATTATGTGGACACACTTTCACTGCAAAGTGCATCCACAAGAAGAATGACCATGTGAATTGTTTTTGCGCTTTTCCATAGCCCACATTGTAGAATGGGCTCTAGAGAAGCGTCTCTGCAAATACGCAGTGTGTGAAGGCACTTGTGCGATTTTTGTGCAAATTGCAGCACAAAATGGAAATTACGTGATGTGTGAACATAGCCTTAGATGTGTATCCAGCATTCAAGATACATGAAACATACTCACATGAGCCTCGTATGACTCACCCAGTACAGCTGCTTATGCTTCTATGCAGCTGACACGCTACTGTTCAGAGAGGCATGGGCCGTTCCGGGTGAGTCATGTGAGTATCTCACGTGCATCTTGTATAGTTTGTCTTTGGACTTACTACGCAGATTTTCTTTGCAAGATGTGGATGACATTTTGTAACATCCTGGAAGCTATATACATACACACACACACACACACACACACACACACACACACAGTGGCTTCACAAATATTGGGTCTGTGCAGCCAATGTCTTTTTCAGGTGGACAAAGCCACTTCAGGAAGAAAACCCCAGGCTTTTTGTGGACACGGTTTGGCCTAATAAAACCATGGAGGCTTCACAAAGATGTGGGCACATGCCATTACACGTAGGTAGGGTTGGAGGTATAGATTTAACAAATATCACCATGTGTCTAGCCATTAAGGGAAAAAAAAAAAAAAAGATAAAGGTTAAACTAATAGTGATAAAAACACACCACACAGCTGTATTTTTGGTGACAAACGCAGCAAAAATCGTAAAAAAATGCCCTGTGTGGACATAGCCCAATACCGTACACTGCAGGATTTCTGCACAGACAATCCAAATGGAAAATATGCAGCAAATCTTCTGCGACCCAACAACCATCTATTGTGCACAATGACCTAGTAACTTTCCACTGACAATTTACAGTATATGTTGGCGACGTATGGATTAATTTACTGATCTTTCGGTTCTGCAGGCAAAAAAAGACAATACCAATGGCGAACTCCATTCTCCCCATAAAGATGACATTATCGATCAGTGAAGACAAGCTTTTGTGGTGTATCTGGGTGCCACAGAGGGATACTGTACCCAATCCACAGGTATGGTATTCCCATCTGCGGTAACCAGGTTGGTAAGTCCAGACACCCACAAACACACCCGGTCCCAGGGACAGCGGGTGAACCCATGCAGTGGGACAGCTCAGGCAGTCAGTGGGACGGCAGGGGGAGAATGGTGGTAGGTGGGAAGTTAGCAGGAAGCAATCAGGAAGAGGAGGAAAGACAAAAGGTAAACACCACAGGAAGTGGGAGGCCAGAGAGAAACTTGGAGAAGTAAGCAGGAGAGAAGGACCCGGAGGACTTGAGCACCGGTGAGGCTCGCCCCGGGTCCCAGGACAGCAGACTGCAGAGTGACAGAGGGAGCCCTAGGGGTGCGAGAAGTGAGCGATCCACCCGTGCACCCGAATCTGAAGTAAAGCGGAGGGGTAGGGAGAGCACCAGGGACCCTGGCCCTGAAGGTGGCGAGGAGACTAAGCTCCAACCACAGAACCAGAGACCACAAGGTTCAGAGGAGCTGTGGCCTACTCCTGAGACATCCGCCTAGAAGGCAGCAATACTAGGGAACACGGCTGGTTGACCGACAAGGCTTGTGGCTGCTGGATTGGTGCACTGTGCGTGGAGGCGCGTGTAGTAGTGAGGCGAGCAGGCAGCGCTGAGGAGGAACAACCCGAGAGGGAAAGAACATTAAAGAAGTGTACTGGACAAGCCATCCTGGTTGCTAAGGGCTACCCGGACTGCAATACACCCGGAGGCTGCCTTCACACTGCGTCTTGAATCCGATCCGTGGCTGTCAGGGTGAACCTGACAGCCCCGGACCGGAGGGCCAATATGCCCTCTGGTCTGGTGTGCAGCCGGACGCAGCTGATACTGCTAATGATTCAGGACCTGAATAGCGGTCCTGAAATAACAGCGGCGTGCAGCCGCAGGTGTCCGGTTTCCAGGTCGGGGCAGGATCCAGGAGAAGGCAATTAGGGGAGATATTTCTCCTCGGACTGTGAGAAAAATCTGAATTCTCCCGGAAAGATGGAAACCAAAAGGCAGAGAGCTGCCATCCGGCTCCATAGGACACTATGGGGCCAAAATTCGGTCTAGGGCTGTCTGTCTCAAGCCGACAGCCACGGATCGGATCCAAGACGCAGTGTGAAGGCAGCCTAAGCTGTAAACTTTGGTGAGAGCAGAGAAAGTGAAGTAAACCGGATTTGGAACTCATAAATGGGGAGCGGTAGACAAACACCACGCAGGCAGCAGGAGTCTGCCTACGAGATGCTCCAATCCCTCCCTGCAGCCAGATCAGTCCTGATGGCTCACCATCACTCTGATAACCCCTACTCCAAATGCCCTAGGAACCCTCGCCATCCATGGGGAGCGACAGCATCATAGCTGCCATCCCATCATCCTCAGAGGTCCCGGACTGCAGTGGCGCCATTAACAGCCGCATACCACGGGTGGCGTCACAACAGCCACCGCCAAATCTACTACCCCCTATTCCATTATCCTTTTCCCCTTTTTATTGACCGCTCTGGGGCTTTGGACCGGGTCACGCCACCGTGACATCTCAAAGACTGATCTTCCCCCGGACATCGCCAGAAGAGAGAGCGAAAAATATCCCTGAGGAAGGTACAAGGTCTGTACCGAAACACGTTGGTGGAAGTACTGATGGAATAAAGAAGCAAACAAACTCTTAGCTTCCCTGGCATTTTTTAGGTACGTTGGGAAGGCAGCGCGGATCACTAAAGCACGATCTCTCTCTGGATCTTTTTCTTAGAAGAGAGGGAGAGGCCCGGCTCGGAGCACCCCACAGCCCCCACTGTGGCGCGTCACTTTCGTGTGTGCGGGGCTTCGGGAGGGATAGCTCGTCCTATAGTGTTTACCATCAAGCCATGATTTTGGCCTGTTGTCCACTTAGCTGGGAATCTGGGTTTTGCAGATCAGACTTTGACCGATCTCTTTCTTACATGATAATATGTGCAATTATTTAGTGCTGATGTCGGTAGCTGTACCTGTCACTTATTCTTGTATCTCCATGTCCTGCTGTACTTGAACAAAGCCTTGGAGGAATGAATATCCAGTACAGATTTGCACATATTTGTATAATACTTTACATACACACGGCTAGAATTTCTTATTTTTAGGACAGCAAACCGGTATCGCGAGGACGGCCTACAGCTGGCGGACAATAGCAGCAGCTACCGCGTCACAACTCCGCAACTGAGAGATTACCAACAGAAGGTCATTGTCACCGCATAATCCATATTATGTTGCTGTCTACTATACTATAACGTTACATATCGAGGTTTATGCCCTGAAAGGGAATCTAGAACACAAAAGAGCAAGGAACAGAAAAGGAATGTAATAAAGTGTGTGAATTCCTTCCTTCTGGTGGAAGGTAGCCAAATATTTTAATAAACAGCTTTACATGCCGTCACACCAGACCACCAGGACAACTGCTGTCCATGTGCCCTGTTAGTACATGGGAGGTGCTTCCAACTCCAAAACAGATCGGATTTGGAAGACTAATATAAGACGATTGAAATTATTATTTTTTTTTTTAACTTGTTTTGCCTTCTGTATACAGCATGTTCTTTTATTAAATCTTTTTTTGCAACCTTTGTATATATTATATACCAGAATGGGGGATCATATTACCAGGAAGGGACCCCAGGATGGGGACATTACCCCCATTAAGTGTCAGCAGCAGATATCCCCCCTCCAATAACCAGTGTATTAGAAATACATTTGCTTCATTTTTTTTATTTTCCTCCCCTAAAACCTGGGTGCATCTTATTGTCCAGTGCATCTTATACTCCGAAAAATAGGGTATATCATTACAATACCCATTTTTCACACCTTGATATTTGAGTTTTTTGGAAACAGCCATATGAGGAATATTTTTTTCTTTGCGGGAAGAGTTGTTGTTTGGAGAGACGCCATTTATTTTACCTTATAATGTGCTGAAAAATGGGGAAAAAAGTCCAAGCCATTTAAATTGAGTGATTAACAGCATCTAAATGGTTAACAGCAAGAATCGAGATAGCGCCTGCCGATGCCGCTGCTACTACAGGGAGATACCGGCTGTGTAACACGGCCTGCACCTGCTGGGTAAGGCAGTTGCTCAGCTCCAGAGCTTGATTCATAGATACAACCCTCAGAGATATGCATGATTACAATAAGTCACAAGTTATTAAGTGGTTAAAAAACACAAAATTAATGTCAGTACCTTGTTGCTCTAAACCTACCAACAACATTAAAGAAGGAAATTATAGCCAGGATGTGTTACCCTGCAATGCTGGGATGCTAGGAGTTGACTCTTGATGTTGAAGTGCCATGTGTACTTGTGCCCTTGTTTTGGGGTGCACGCTCCCATTCTTCAATCTTTGTGTGAGTATGAGAAAATATTTGAAACTGCACAAATATGACGTGGATGAGACTAAGGGGTTACTCAGAGTGGAGAATTGGGACCTACAGCAACATCTCAATGAATTAGAATATCATCAAAAAGTTACTTTATGTCAGTAATTCAATGCATAAAGTGAAACACATATATTAGAGTCATTACACACAGAGGGATCTATTTCAATTGTTTTATTTCTGTTAATGTTGAGGATTGTGGCTTACAGCCAATGAAAACCCAAAGGTAATTTATCTCAGAAAATTAAAGCAGGGATGAAGGGTTAAAAACACTGCACTGCCGTATTCTACGAGACAAAGGGTGAGAATTAGTCAACGCGTTTCAGGGCTCCCTGAAACATGGCAATATTGGCACGTTACAGAGATAACAGAATTACTGTGAGGCCGGAGACTCGCTGAGTGAGACACATGCGAGATACTGGTATGACACCTGGAACGGTCACAAGCTCGCTGGATAGGAACGAGTCATGTGCATAGAAAACACTCCTGTCCAGGGAGCCAGCGGCCCGTTCCAGGCGAGTCATACGAGTATTTCCCACGCATCTCGCTCAGTGTGTCATCGTCCGGCCTAAATGCATAAGTTGGTTCACGAGAACAGAAAGTCCACGTAAACCTGCGTTATTTATATTATAATATAAAAATAAATTCTTGGTAATAAAATTGTAAACCTACACGAGTCATTGAGGCAAATTGATGATAAACATAAAATGGCCTTTGTTGCCCAGAGCAAACAAATAAAGAAGAATCCAGGAGGGACCCCTCCATTCTGATGCAGTTTTTCGTCGCAGTCTCTCTAAACGCAAGGACGGATCAGGACAAAAACAAATGCAAAACTGATACAACCGCAGCCTTTTATTTGCCAGATCCTGTATCTCATCAGCTTGGGAAAAAAAAAACGATGTAGGGGCATGCGTTTTTGCATGCGTTTTTACATGCGTCAGTGGATGCAGATACACCTTGTTTTCTTCCTGATCAGGACACAATGCAAGGATGAACCTAGCCTAAATGAGACACACTGCACTTGGGGGTGCGTCTGGCGAGATGCCGCTTCCTAAAGCAGCTTTCTGTATCAGAAATTAAATTAACAATGGCTTGTTTATTATGAACAGCAGCAGATTTAGAGAAACCACATGGCCATTAACAGTAAATAAGGAATTAATTTCAATTTCTGATGATGCAATGCAAAGCTGCTGCGACATTAGAAGGAACTGCTCCACAGACACCCCTCGGACAAGTGCTACATGTATAGTGTGCCGGGTGCCATGTCCAACCCTCATCCTCAAGCATACTGAGCTAAAGAAAATCTGCCTCATATGGAAGAAAAACTGAAATATCCAAAAGGAGCCAACTCTACCATAAATCACAACCCAACTGAGCCTTCAAGTAAATACAATACACCTATCAACAGCTACTCTTCCTTCGGAACACAAAATTAGGCATGCTTAAAGGGAATCTGGTCAACAGGTTTTTGCTACCTCATCTGACAGCAACATAATGTAGGCAAAGAAACCCTGAATTCAACAATGTGTCACATATTATTGGCTGCAGCCGCTCTCACAAAATTAAAGGTTTTAGTTTTAGAGACACAGCAGAGCTGGGAGAGCTGCCCCCGCCCACACCAGACCCAGATTCACACCTCACAGTCAATGCACAATCCTAGCAAGTGGTGGGTCGGCCTGCTGTGAGCGTGACAAAATAGTCCTGTAATAGTCATCACCAGGTGATAAAGCCTTTAGTTTAAGTAAACAATAGCACACACTGATGAGAGAAGCACATTTGGTTAACTTTTACAGTGTGCTGTCCTCAGCTTACATAGCAAAAACCTGCTGATAGATTCACTTTAACTCCAACATGCCAGACTCTTTTCTATCAGTATTTGCATTTCGAGGATAGTAGGAAGGTCTTCAACTGGTTCTGCCAAAGTTGTATTGTTCTGCAGACCTCTTACATTTATATGACCGGCACAACAGATAGTAAAATGGTCAAAAATCTTTAAAAAGGATTACAATCCCTTTGTAAAAATGCTTAAGCGCCCATTACGGTATATTTAAAAAAAAAAAAAAAAATTGTTGTTACTTACCTACCTATTCCAGCAATGCTATGCTAGCTCAACAATTCTCGCTGGTCATGTGACAAATGTTATGTCATGTGACCGCTGCAGACTAGCAGCAGCCTTTCTGGTTCCATTGTTTACATCTTATATAAAGATAAATCAAACGACATAGGAGGTAATGTATAAAGTGTCTAATGATTTAAGTTACCAACTTCAAAGATGGAGGTTAACCTAAAAAAGGCTGAAGGTCCTACATGCAAGTAAGCAAAAACAAAAAGCAGAGCCACAACGGATCAGCGTGTATATAACCTATCAGTACCCTGTTGTATTTTTGCCTACCTATCGATGGAGGTGTTAAAGGGACACTGTCATCAGGTTTTTGCCATCTCATCTGACGGCAGCATAATGTAGAGACTGAGACCCTGATTCCAGCGATGTGTCACTTACTGGGCTGCTCATTGAACAGTGATTTTCTAAAAACTACAATCAGTTGGAGATTAATCATGTAGGACTAATCAAATAGTCCAGCGTAGTTATTTACTGCTAAATCTGAAGCAGAGAAAACAGTAATTTTATCAAAGTGACAGCAAGCAGCTCAGTAAGGCCCCTTTCACATCAGCGGTAATCGCTTATCGCAGCAGTTGCGGTGAAAAAAACGCAACAGCTGCAGTTACTGGATAACAGCCGCACTTGCCGTTCACTTGCGGCAAGCCCCATGTAAGGTCTATGGGGATTGCGGTAAGTGAGCGGCAAGTGCGGTTTCGGCACTTGCAGCAAATGCAGCCGCATCTGCAACAAGTGCCGACACCGCAACTATGCCGCACCTGCCGCAAATCCCAGAGACATTGCATGGGGCTTGCCGCAAGTGAACGGCAAGTGCGGCCGTTATCCAGTAACTGTGGCTGCTGCGTTTTTTTCACCGCAACTGCTGCGATCAGCGATTACCGCTGATGTGAAAGGGGCCTAAGTGACACATTGCTGGAATCAGGGTCTATATCTCTACATTATGCTGCTGTCAGATGGGATGGCAAAAACCTGATGACAGTGTCCCTTTAACACCCCAAGATTGTGGTGCCCCCACTCCTTGGTGGCTCACCCTAATCTGGCCCTACAATTTGGACACATATGTAGAAACAGTGTCCAGAGGAGAACTTAACTTGTAGGGTAGTCCAATAATATTTGAGCAGCCTTCAGGGGTATTATACACGGATTCACATCGTTTGTTCAAGAAGAAAAAGATAAAATGATGTATTTCTCCAAGCTCAATTCGTTTCACCCAGTCTTGTTCCTTCATCAGAAGTAGATAAGAGAAGCAAGCCAAGTTCACACACTATCTCATGCAAACAATAATTATTTAGCATCAGGAGATTGTTGCCAATGGATTAGCACTTACCCAGAGATGAAGGAAATGGTACAATATTGCACTGTAACAGGCAGACTGACCCCAGCAGGCAACCACATTGGATAAGTCTACTTACTAGAACCACTCCTGGGAGATTAAAAGCACCTTAACCTGGATAAGCGTGTGATCCTCATCACACTCCCTCGATTTTAGGCTCAGGGCTATTGGTCAGTTTACTCATGTGGTGGATGTCAGTCTGCCTGTTAGGGGCCTCACACACTAGCGTTTCTGTCCGGATCCGGCCAGAAAACCGCATTTGCCGCCTATGCATTCTCTATGGGGCTTGTGGCAAGTGCGGTATTGCCGCGATGCGGCACTTTCATCTGCGAACAAAAAAACGCTGTCCGCTGCATTTTTTTGTGCGGCCGCAAGTGACGGATCACGGCAATACCGCACTTGCCGCAAGCCCCATAGAGAATGCATAGGCGGCAAATGCGGTTTTCTGGCCGGATCCGGACAGAAACGCTAGTGTGAAAGGGCCTTACAGTGCGATAATCTCCTGATGCTAAATAATTCTTGTTTGCATGAGATAAGAGTAGCAAGGCAAGTTCAGACACTGTCTCCTTCTCATGAACCCAATGGAACAAGACTGGGTGAAACAAGTTAAGCTTACAGAAATACATAGTTTTCCCTTTCTTCTTGAACCAACAATGTAAATCCATGTATAATACCCCTGAAGACTGCCCAAATATCATTGGACTACACTACAAGTTAAATTCTTCTCAGGACCCTGTTTATTAATGTGTGTCCAAATTGTAGGGCCAGATTAAGGTGAGCTACCATGACGCGGGGGCACCATAAACTTAGGTGATATACACGCAGGTCTTTCGTCATTTTTAGGTTTCGTTAATAAAGAATCTTTTAACCTCTATCTATGAGGTTGGAAATTTAAAATCTTTACACAGATCTGAAAGTATCTTCAAAAGATCAGAACATATGGAAATAACACAATTATGAGCAGAGTTTCACCACCGCCACAGAGAGGAGCGTGTGAGCTCACCGTTTTGCGCAATTATCCCATACAGAACAAAAATATTAATCTCAACACTCGTCTTTGCTCCCAATTTTAATGAGATAAACTGAAGATTTTTTTTATTTTTAGATTTTCACAAATTTGTCTAAATCTGCATTAGTGAGCACTTTGTGGAGATAATCCATCCACCTCACAAGTGTGGCATATCAAAGGGATTAGACATCATGGTTATTGTACAGGTGAACCTTAGGCTGGTCACAATAATAGGCCACTCTACAATATGCAATTTTACAGTATTGGGGGACCCGGGAGTGGGGATAGAAAACCAGGTTAGTATCTGGTGTGACCATTTGCCAGTCTGCCATCTGCCCTGTACAGTCAAAACCAGGCTTCATCGATGAAGAGAACACCACTCCAACGACGCTATCGAATGTGAGCATGTGCCCACTCAAGTCGGCTACAATGATGAACTAGTAAGGTGGAGACTCCAATGAGGACGACATGCTGCAGTCACGTGGAGACCCCGATGAGGATGACGAGCTGCAGTCACGTGGAGACCCCGATGAGGATGACGAGCTGCAGTCAAGTGGAGACTCCTATGTGAACGACAAGCTGCAGAAGGCGAGCTTCAGAGACTGGTTTAACAGTTTGTGTAGAAATTCTTTGGTTATGCACCAATTGTTGCAGCAGCTGTCCGGGTGGCCAGTCCCGGACAATCCTGGCAGAGATGATTCTGGATATGGTGGCCCTGTGCTGGTGTGTTTACATATGATTGGTGGGTGTGAGGCCAAATTCTCTGAAACATATTTGGAAACCACTTATGCTAGAGGAATGAACATTCAATTCACGGATAACATCTCTGGTGGACATACAGTGCCTTGTGAAAGTATTTGGCCCCCTTGAACTTTTCAACCTTTTGCCACATTTCAGGCTTCAAACAAAGATATAAATTCAGTTTTTTTTGTGAAGAATCAACAACAAGTGGGACACAATCATGAAGTGGAACGAAATTTAACGGATATTTTAAACTTTAACAAAAACTGAAAAGTGGGGCGTGCAATATTATTCGGCCCCTTGAGTTAATACTCTGTAGCGCCACCTTTTGCTGCGATTACAGCTGCAGTCTATTGGGGTATGTCTCTATCAGGTCTGCACATCGAGAGACTGAAATTCTTGCCCATTCTTCCTTGCAGAACAGCTGGAGCTCGGTGAGGTTGGATGGAGAGCGTTTGTGATCAGCAGTTTTCAGCTCTTTCCACAGATTCTCCATTGGATTCAGGTCTGGATGTGACTTGGCCATTCTAACACCTGGATACGTTTATTTTTGAACCATTCCATTGTAGATTTAGCTTTATGTTTGGGATCATTGTCTTGTTGGAAGATAAATCTCCGTCCCAGTTTCAGGTCTTTTGCAGACTCCAACAGGTTTTCTTCCAGAATGGTCCTGTATTTGGCTCCGTTCATCTTCCCATCAACTTTAACCATCTTCCCCGTCCCTGCTGAAGAAAAGCAGACCCAAACCATGATGCTGCCACCACCATGTTTGACAGTGGGGATGGTGTTTTGAGGGTGATGAGCTGTGTTGCTTTTACGCCAAACATAGTTTTGCATTGTGGCCAAAAAGTTCGAGCAGATCACCTTATTCCACATGTTTGGTGTGTATCCCAGGTGGCTTGTGGCAAACTTCAAAAGTGACTATTTATGGATATCTTTGAGAAATGGCTTTCTTCTTGCCCCTCTTCCGTAAAGGCCAGATTTGTGCAGTGTACAACTGATTGCTGACCTATGGACAGACTCTCCCACCTCAGCTGTAGATCTCTGCAGGTTATCCAGAGTGATCATGGGCCTTTTGGCTGCATCTCGGATCAGTCTTCTCCTTGCTTTAGATGAAAGTATAGAGGGACGGCCGGGTCTTGGTAGATTTGCAGTGGTCCGATACTCCTTCCATTTCAATATGATTGCTTGCACAGAGCTCCTGGAGATGTTTAAAACTTGGGAAATCTTTTTGTATCCAAATCCGGCTTTAAACTTCCCCCACAACAGTATCTCGGACCTGCCTGATGTGTTCCTTGGTCTTCATGATGCTCTCTGCACTTGAAAAAGAACCCTGAGACTATCACAGAGCAGGTGCATTTATACGGAGACTTGATTACACACAGGTGGATTCTATTTATCATTACCAGTCAAATAGGACAACATTGGATCATTCAGAGATCCTCACTGAACTTCTGGAGTTTGCTGCACTGAAAGTAAAGGGGCCGAATAATAACGCCCCACTTTTCAGTTTTTTATTTGTTAAAAAAAGTTTAAAATATGCAATAAGTTTCGCTCCACTTCACGATTGTGTCCCACTCGTTAAAATCAGAATTTCTATCTATGTTTGAAGCCTGAAATGTGGCAAAAGGTTGAAAAGTTCAAGGGGGCCGAATACTTTCACAAGGCACTGTACCTGCAGTTAGCACACCTATCGCACGCTCCCTCAAAAGGTGACATCAGTGTGATAAAACTGCAAACTATAGAATGACCTTTTATTGTGGTCACAGTAAGGCGCACCTGTACAATAATCATGCTGGCTAATCAGCATCTTGATCTGACACCTGTGATGTGGGATGGATGGATCATCTCAGCAAAGAAGAGGAGCTCTTTAACGTAGATTTACACACATTTGTAAACAATAGAGAGCCCAAGGACTTTTGTATACATAGAAAAAGCCCAAGATTGAGTTCAGTTCATGAAATTCGTGAGCGAATAAACAAGTGTTGCGTTTATATTCTTCTTCTTGTGTATATTTGTACTCCATGGGTCAGCTTTTATCATCTGTCCGTCATCCATTTATTACGCATTTTATAGAAACCAGGAGGAGGAAGAGGTTTAGCGAGAGCCTTCTTGGTACGATTTGCTAAGCAAATTGTTTTACAGATGGGCTGCAAGGTACGATTTTTTTAAATGCAGATTATGTTCATAGCACATAAAATATAATGTGTTTGCGCTGTCCAGGGAAAACACACACAACCTACAGATGTGTGAATAAGGCACCTTATGATTCACAAGTTGCTAATTAAACATCGGCTACTGGAATAAAAAACATTTATAGTCGAGCCACAAGTCGTCACTCATAAAACATGGGGTCAGGAAACGGAGGCCGCGCCTAAGTATTACAAAGTAGAAGCCCTTCATAAATCACCTGTATGACGGCTTACGCTGCAGCTTCCTGACACTGAGCTCATTACACAGATAATAGCTCGTTATTAGAGGATGACCGTCTCATGTCCAGTTCATCACATAGATCAAGTGACCGCCATTCCTGCACCCAGTCAACAATCCGCCCGTACCAAAAGACTATTGTATAATTGGGAAATAAGGAACACATACAATCGACATGATCAGTAAATATGAGATTGGGGCTGCACATGTGACACCGGAGCAATGGTTTTACTGTAACCAGAACAGCCAAGCTGCAGACAATTCTCATGTCGTGTGTGACTTGCACTGACGTCTATGGTATATGTCACAATATGACACCACAGGAAATCATTACATCCAACGCTGCACTGTCGCTGTGATTTGTGTCATGGAACGTATGTTGCCATGCAGCCCTATCCTAAAGGGAATCCATCAGCAGACCCTGATTCCAGCGATTTACAACTTACGGTCTATGCAGTTGATTAAAATCATATTTTTATCTGCTGCAGATTATCTACAAGTTCTCTGAGTTCTGTAAAACCCAACCACTGACTGGCAGCTTTCTGTATACTCTGTGCATAGGCAGAAAGCTGCCAATCAGTGAGTAACACAGAACTCACGAATATGGGGGCATACATAGCTGCAGGTTTACTAATCATCTAGTAATCAGTGTTAGCAGGAGATTGTGAAAACTACAGCAAATAGCCCAGTAAGCGACAATGCTGGAATCAGGATCTCTGTATCTAAATTACATGTATGGATCTCAGATTTGGTCATCTTAAAAAAAAAAAAAAAAAAAAAAAAAAAAAAAAAAAAACAAATCATTTATAAAAGTAAAGAATTTGGCATCAGGTAATTAATTTGCAACAATAGTAATGTTGGCAGGGCAAGTTCAGACATGGAGGAAATGTTGCATATATTTTGGTACATTGAGCCAAAAAATGTGCTGTATAATGCAAGCAGATGGAATTTTAAAAACTATAAATACAGAATCTGATTGAAACTTCCTGTAAATGCAGAAAACACCCATAATATCCAACTCGGGCCCAATTGATTTTTTTTCCCCTCTAGAAGGTGGCGACTGTATCAGCATTACTGTAAACGAGGAGACTTTTGGATGCGGCGAGATATAGACCTATTATAATAGTGCACAAATATTTTACCATTTGATTTAGTAACTATGAAATTCCACAACTTTCAAAGGTTGAAGATGACTTGATAAGTGGAACTCCATACACTTACAAGTGCATCTCAAATTATATCAAAAAGATAATTTCAGCAATTCAGCATAAAAAGTGAAACGCATATTTTATATAGAATCATTACTGAGTGATCTATTTCAAGTGCTTATTTCTGTTAATGTTGATTATGGCTTACAGTCAATGAAAACCCAAAAGGTCGTCATCTCAGAATTAGAATAATTAACACAAAACCCCTGCTAAGGCTTAGGCTACTTTCACATTACGATTTTTTAAAATCCGATGCTGTCCGATATAAATCGGACAGCATCGGATATAAACTGATCCCTGCAGTCGGATGCCAAATAGGCATCCGATCCTACATCTGCAGGATCAGTTGCTGTCATCAGACCTGTCAGCTGTTATCCCCTGTGTCCCCCTCATCTCCCCTGTGTGTCCCCCTTCTTGTCCCCCAGTGCTCCCCCTCCTTTCCCCTGTCCTTTCCCGCGGTCACATGACTGACATCACCGCAGGTCCTGAACAGCAGAAGACGACCTCTGCAGACACCGGGAGCCTGCGGGAGCCACCGGAAACCTGCAGGAAGACGGCGGGAGACGGTGGGGGTTCGGGGGGAGGTGAGCATAAACTTTTTTTTTTTTTAACCCTTGTGCTCCCAGTTAGGAGCAGTTTTACTGTACTGAGCATGCTCAGTACAGTAAAATAGGGTCCGAGGAGACAGATGTTTCCTCGGACCCTTCTCCATAGGGCCCCATGTTATAGGGATCGGGTCAGATCGGATGTGCACTAAATGGGTCCGATCCGATTCTGTCAGATTTTATTATCGGTGCAAAAATCGGTGCAGGCGCCGATTTATGCACCGATAATAAAATCGGACAGAATCGGATCGGACCAAATCGGATGGCATTTAGTGCACATCCGATTCGGTCCGATGCCCATAGGGCTGCATGGGGCCAAACTCGGATCCGATGCTGTCCGATTTTCATCGGACAGCATCGGATTTAGAAAAATCGTAGTGTGAAACCAGGCTTACTAAGCATTTAAAAAAATCCCTTAGGGCCCCGTTACACGTACCGTCGCTCCAGAGATAACGACCTGGTAGGTATCACTGGTGCGTCGCTACGTGGTCGCTGGTGAGATGTCAAACAGTCAGATCTCACCAGTGACGCAGTAACGATACGGCGGTTGTTGGGAACCTGTCACTCTCGAGTATAGTATTGAGATCGTTGGTCGTTGTCCTTGTCAAACACAGCGATGCATGCTGCCGCGCGGGAGCCCGACGACCAAAAAATGGCCCAGAACAGTTTGTAACGATCAGCGATCTCACAGCAGGGGCCTGATCGCTGCTCCATGTCACACATAACGAGGTCGCTGTTGCGTTACAAAACCTGTGACGTTGCAGCGATGTTGTTGTGTGTGAAGTACCCCTAAGTCTGGTAGAGTAGGCAACACTATCATGGGAAAGACTGCTGACTTGACAGATGTCCAGAAGGCAGTCATTGACACACTCTACAAGGAGGGCAAGCCACAAAAGGTCATTGCTAAAGAAGCCGGCTGTTCAGATTGCTGTATCCAGGCATATTAATGGAAAGTTGAGTGGAAGGAAAAAGTGTGGTAGAAAAAGGTGCACAAGCAACTGGGATAACTCATGAGCAATAGACAATGCAAGAAGCGTCTTAGGCCGGCTTCACACTGCATGTGTGATCCGATCCGTAGCTGTCCGCTTGAGGCAGACAGCCGCGGACCGGATCAGCACACAGGACTGGGGGGCTAATATGCCCTCCGGTCCAGTGTGCAGCGCACGCAGTTCCCCCTGCTGATAGGTGAGGACCGCGGGCACCGCGGTCCTGACCTGTCAGCGGTGGCAGCTGCGTGCTCTGCACACTGGACCGGAGGGCATATTAGCCCCCCAGTCCTGTGTGCTGATCCGGTCCGCGGCTGTCTGCCTCAAGCGGACAGCTATGGATCGGATCACACAAGCAGTGTGAAGCCGGCCTTACCTGGGCCAAGGAGAAAAAGAACTGGACTGTTGTCAGTCGTCCAAGGTGTTTTCAGACGAAAGTAAATTTTGCATTTCATTTGGAAATCACGGTCCCAGGGTCTGGGAGACAAGCGCAGAGGCCACAATCCAAGCTGCTTGAGGTCCACAATCAGTGATGGTTTGCCATGTCATCTGCTGGTGTAGGTCCACTGTGTTTTATCAAGACCAAAGTCAACACTGCTGTCTACTAGGACATTTTATAGCACTTCATGCTTCCCTCTCCTGCTTTTTGGAGATTTTATTTTCCAGCAGGACTTGGCACCTGTCCACACTGCCAAAAGGACCAATACCTGGTGTACTAAACACAGTATTTGTGCTTGATTGGCCAGCAAAGTCGCCTGACCTAAACCCCATAGAGAATCTATGATGGTGGGTTTACACACTCCAATTTATCTGTTCAATCTCTGAACCAATCTCTGGTTGCAGTGAAATCATGGATACATTGCTCCATGTTGTACACAGCCACAAAATGGAGCAATGTATCCATGATTTCACTGCAACCAGAGATTGGTTCAGAGATTGAACAGATAAATTGGTGTGTGTAAACCCACCATGAGAGACACCAGACCCAACAATGCAAACGAGCTGAAGGCTGCTATCAAAGCCACCTGGGCTTCCATAACACCTCAGCAGCCACAGGCTGATCACCTCCATGCCACGCCGCATTAGTGCAGTAATTCATGCAAAAGGAGCCCCAACCAAATATTGAGTGCATTCACTGTACAGACTATTAGGGCAACATTTAGGAGCTAAACAATTTTTTTCAGTTGGTTTTAAATAATCTTCTAATTTTCTGAGATAATGACATTTGGGTTTTCATTGGCTGTAAGCCATAATCATCAACATGAACATAAAAACACTTGAAATTGATCACACTGTGTGTAATGACTGTATTGAATTATTGAAATAACTTTTTGATTATATTCTAATTTATTGAGATGCTCTTGTTACATGTTGATCCAGATGAAGGTAAAAACTACCAAAAGTTCTCTGTACTGTCCCCTCATATATTTATACATTATTAGAAGATCACCCCTAAGCCTTCGTTTTTCCAAGCTAAATAACCCCAAGTTTAATAACCTGTCTTGATATTGCAGACCCCTTAGTCCTCTAATGACTTTTGTCGCTCTTCTCTGGACCCGCTCTAGTTCAGCTATGTCTTTCTTATACACTGGAGACCAGAATTGTACACAGTATTCTAAGTGTGGTCGCACTAGTGACTTGTATAGAGGTAAAATTATGTTCTCCTCATGAGCATCTATGCCTCTTTTAATGCATCCCATTATTTTATTTGCCTTTGCAGCAGCTGCCTGACACTGGCCACTAAATGTGAGTTTGCCATCCATCCACACCAGGTCCAAGTGCATGACCTTACATTTATCCACATTAAAATTTAAATTGCCATTTCTCAGCCCAAGCCTCCAGCTTACATAAATCCTCCCATAATATAAAATTGTCCTCCTCTATACTGATTACCCCTACAGAGTTTAGTATCAGCAAATATTGAAATTCTACTCTGTATGCCCCCTACAAGGTCATTAATATGTTAAAAAGAAGAGGGCCCAATACTGACCCCTGTGGACTCCTACTGTTAACTGTGACCCAGTTCGAGCGTGTACCATTAATAACCACCCTTTGATGTAAAAATTTTATGCCAATCAGAAGTTATAGAAAGGATAAAATATTGAAAATAAATTAAATTAAAATTTAGCAAAACTTACTTGCATATATTGTATTGAATTGTATCTGTAATGAAAACCCATGTCAAAATCTATAAAAAGATGCCAATATCAAACACTCAACTACTACGGGCAAACCCAGGACACACACCCTAGAAGTATTTCATCACTTAGTCCAAGTATTTCCAGAGTCGCCTTCTACACGTGGAAGCACGCTCAATGGAAATGAACACAGGAGTAAATACCAGGTTTAATAACCAGTTCAGCAAAGAGTGGATAGTTTCTGAAGCCAAACAAGCGGTGTGTATGGAAACAGTCAGCGTGGCAGTATTATTACTCTGTATACAAACCTTACTGCAGGGAATAAATAGGTCTACGTACAATCTATTGGATGAAATTTACTTAAGTAAAATATTTTTATACAATAAATAAATGAATAAAAATACAACGTAGGGTCTAGTTTGGACCCCGGCTCACATAGGTCCCCCTCAACGTCTAGCTAATGAGGATGAAAAGGGAGGAGCAGTTTAGGTTTGGTGCCAAATTCGATTCCAGGAAAAAATAAAAATATATATATGACTAAACATCATGCTGCCCAATACATTCCCATCCAACGGTATGTTACAGGTATTATAGAAAGGTGAAACAGATCACAACACACATATGCTATAAGTGACCTAAATGGCTGCTTTGGGCCCCTTGAAGTCTGTGCTGGACCCCCTCAAGAGATCTCACCCCCTCAAAAAGAAGTGTGGAAGAGAGACAAGTAGAGTATAAGACGGCCCCAAAAAAAGTTACCTGTCTCAATCTCCTACTCTGTTATTTACGCCTCCGTGTACACATTGTGCCAAAACTCCTTTTGTGCACTCAGGTACATCTAGAACACAAGCGCAAAAAGGTAAAAGTCCAACCCGCGCAACGCATGAACCTGGTCACCGTCCTTGTGCAGACACATGAAGTTTGCCCCTTTGACTTCCCAAGAGATGTTTAAGTAACAAAGCAGATAAATGATCTATTACAAGACCCGACAGAGCGTCAAAGGGGCTGCCGACAACAAGAGGCCACGTGAATAGCTGCGTATCCGGAAGGGTTAAGCACCAACCACTGGATTTCATGCAATGTAGAGACACTTTTTCGAATTTTACTATTACTTACAGATGCATCTCAATGAATTAGAATTTCATTAGAAAGTTAATGTCAGTAATTCAACACAAAGTGAAACATATATTCGAGTCATTACGCACAGTTATTTCATGTGTTTATTTATGTTAATGTTGATGATTATGGCTTACAGCCCATGAAAACCCAAACGTCATTATCTCAGAAAATTAAAGTAGGGAGGATGAAGGGTCAGAGATAAAATATGACCTAAATTGGTATCAGAGGCTTCATCTTGTGTGGTTGTGAGGGTCACAACCACTATAAAAGCAGATCACAGCTGCTGCAGTCCCCAGTGTGGTGCATATAGAGTAGGGAGGATGAAGGGTTTAAAACTGTGCTGCTGTATTCCCCCAGACATCAAAGGGTGAATAGAATATTGATTTATCAGTGGTTAGCACTGTAGGGTGGCTCAGTGGTTAGCACTGTAGGGTGGCTCAGTGGTTAGCACTGTAGGGTGGCTCAGTGGTTAGCACTGTAGGGTGGCTCAGTGGTTAGCACTGTAGGGTGGCTCAGTGGTTAGCACTGTAGGGTGGCTCAGTGGTTAGCACTGTAGGGTGGCTCAGTGGTTAGCACTGTAGGGTGGCTCAGTGGTTAGCACTGTAGGGTGGCTCAGTGGTTAGCACTGTAGGGTGGCTCAGTGGTTAGCACTGTAGGGTGGCTCAGTGGTTAGCACTGTAGGGTGGCTCAGTGGTTAGCACTGTAGGGTGGCTCAGTGGTTAGCACTGTAGGGTGGCTCAGTGGTTAGCACTGTAGGGTGGCTCAGTGGTTAGCACTGTAGGGTGGCTCAGTGGTTAGCACTGTAGGGTGGCTCAGTGGTTAGCACTGTAGGGTGGCTCAGTGGTTAGCACTGTAGGGTGGCTCAGTGGTTAGCACTGTAGGGTGGCTCAGTGGTTAGCACTGTAGGGTGGCTCAGTGGTTAGCACTGTAGGGTGGCTCAGTGGTTAGCACTGTAGGGTGGCTCAGTGGTTAGCACTGTAGGGTGGCTCAGTGGTTAGCACTGTAGGGTGGCTCAGTGGTTAGCACTGTAGGGTGGCTCAGTGGTTAGCACTGTAGGGTGGCTCAGTGGTTAGCACTGTAGGGTGGCTCAGTGGTTAGCACTGTAGGGTGGCTCAGTGGTTAGCACTGTAGGGTGGCTCAGTGGTTAGCACTGTAGGGTGGCTCAGTGGTTAGCACTGTAGGGTGGCTCAGTGGTTAGCACTGTAGGGTGGCTCAGTGGTTAGCACTGTAGGGTGGCTCAGTGGTTAGCACTGTAGGGTGGCTCAGTGGTTAGCACTGTAGGGTGGCTCAGTGGTTAGCACTGTAGGGTGGCTCAGTGGTTAGCACTGTAGGGTGGCTCAGTGGTTAGCACTGTAGGGTGGCTCAGTGGTTAGCACTGTAGGGTGGCTCAGTGGTTAGCACTGTAGGGTGGCTCAGTGGTTAGCACTGTAGGGTGGCTCAGTGGTTAGCACTGTAGGGTGGCTCAGTGGTTAGCACTGTAGGGTGGCTCAGTGGTTAGCACTGTAGGGTGGCTCAGTGGTTAGCACTGTAGGGTGGCTCAGTGGTTAGCACTGTAGGGTGGCTCAGTGGTTAGCACTGTAGGGTGGCTCAGTGGTTAGCACTGTAGGGTGGCTCAGTGGTTAGCACTGTAGGGTGGCTCAGTGGTTAGCACTGTAGGGTGGCTCAGTGGTTAGCACTGTAGGGTGGCTCAGTGGTTAGCACTGTAGGGTGGCTCAGTGGTTAGCACTGTAGGGTGGCTCAGTGGTTAGCACTGTAGGGTGGCTCAGTGGTTAGCACTGTAGGGTGGCTCAGTGGTTAGCACTGTAGGGTGGCTCAGTGGTTAGCACTGTAGGGTGGCTCAGTGGTTAGCACTGTAGGGTGGCTCAGTGGTTAGCACTGTAGGGTGGCTCAGTGGTTAGCACTGTAGGGTGGCTCAGTGGTTAGCACTGTAGGGTGGCTCAGTGGTTAGCACTGTAGGGTGGCTCAGTGGTTAGCACTGTAGGGTGGCTCAGTGGTTAGCACTGTAGGGTGGCTCAGTGGTTAGCACTGTAGGGTGGCTCAGTGGTTAGCACTGTAGGGTGGCTCAGTGGTTAGCACTGTAGGGTGGCTCAGTGGTTAGCACTGTAGGGTGGCTCAGTGGTTAGCACTGTAGGGTGGCTCAGTGGTTAGCACTGTAGGGTGGCTCAGTGGTTAGCACTGTAGGTGCTCAGTGGTTACACTGTAGGTGCTCAGTGGTTAGCACTGTAGGGTGGCTCAGTGGTTAGCACTGTAGGGTGGCTCAGTGGTTAGCACTGTAGGGTGGCTCAGTGGTTAGCACTGTAGGGTGGCTCAGTGGTTAGCACTGTTGATTTGCAGCCCTGGGGTCCTAGGTTCAAATCTTACCAAGGACAACATCTGCAAGGAGTTTGTATGTTCCCCCTGTGTTTGTGCGAGTTTCCTCCAGGTTCCCCGGTTTCCTACCACACTCTAAAGACATACTGATTGGGAATGTAGATTGTGAGCCCCAATGGGGACAGTGATGATGTATATAAAGCCCTGTGTAATTATTAGAGCTATATATATAAGTAATAGATATTCTAATATCAAACTTTATGCTTTTTAGACATAATTTCATCTTCAATCAGTTTAAATGTTCACAAAAACAGTAATACTGACCACGAGTGCTTAGACTTTTGCATGCCACTGTATATAGCGCAGCAGCTTAGAATGAGGTTAACTTTTAATGACTTCCTCCAGTGTATGCAAATGATATTATAAGTGTCCACTTGACATTTCCTTAGCAGGTTAATGATCTGTAATCTTGTCAATCAAGCCTAGATGAAGAGGTGTCAGACAGCAATTACCCCCTCTGCATCTCCTATGGGCCCTACCACACATCAATCAAGTCTAGGTGACGGGCTGACGAGATGGCAGAACAAAGGTTATCTGCTCACTGCACGTTTTTTGCTGCGTCTCGGAGCCAAAAATGCAGCACCCCACAGCTATGTAATGAAAGTCTGATTTCCCAAAAGCTGTGCCGTGCCCACATGTGCATTTTTGTTGCAGAAAATCGTTTTTGTTTTTAATGTCCGTGACATTAACTTGCTCGTTTTTGGGCTGTGTTTTCCCTATTGACTCCATTCTAACCCCCAGAAAAAAAAAAAGCACCACAAACAGATGGGTATTCCCACAGTCCATTTGTGATGCTTTTTTCCTGTGATTTCCAAAACAAAAAACACACAGCAATACTCACCCTCCCTAGTGATTCTTCCTCCAAGCACATCAGCAGAAGGACCTGTGGATATCGTCCTATCAGAGCCAGAGCACCATGTGACAGGCTGAGTCACATGGTGCAAGGTCCTGGAAGGTAGATAAAGACATCTGCTGCTGCACGGAGGAAGGAACGCCGGGGGATGGGGGAGAAATTGTGCCCGTCCCCTTAATTGTACTGCATGAGTATGTGCACAAATGCAGAACAAACGCAATAGGTTTGAGCTACGTTTACGCACTTAGCTACTCAAACGCCCATCAGACATTTGTAAAGTTCGGTGCAGGAGCTGATAAAATTCCATTTTCATTGTATGGGCATTATCCGATTCTTACATTAGACGGCACCAAAGAAATTAAACACACAGATCTGTCCTAACTTTGTTCCATTTTCTGACTGTCTGTATGTGGATGGAGAACGCACATGGATACCACCATCAAACAAGCAGTGAATTTTGCAGAGCAGACATACCTGTACTGTTTGCTTGAACTGCCTACTATGTACATGTACTAGTTCAGTTTGCAAAATTTGATCCAAATGGTATATTGTGAGTTTTATTTTCCCCCATGCGGACCTGAGCTCTTTTCAGAAAATCACCAGTATTCACCGGCACATAGGCTACAATCAATCAGTGTGTGGTCCGCTGACGAGATTGTGGCCTGTGTGTCAGTGTCCCCTTTCTCAGCAGGGAAAACAAAACAAATGTCATCCATAGAAGAGCATAATAATAAATACTTAATCCTAGTATTGTTAGGATTATTGCTTTGTAAGGCTGCTTTCACATCAGCAATTTTTGACAATCGCGACAGATCTGGTAGTTTTGCTGCATCTGCTGCGTAACGGCTCACTTGCGTCAAACCCATTCATTCACTATTGGACTTGCAGTCATATGCGGCACTTGTGGCAAGTCAAAGCACCACTGCTAGCTGCGTTTTTTTCCTGTTGCTGCGAGTGCCGGATTTGCCACCCCTGACCCCAAGCCTCGTAGGGAATGACTTGGGCTTGCAGCAAGTGAGCTGTTATGCAGCTGATGCAGTAAAACTGCCGGATCTGCAGCGATTACCAAAAATCGCCGATGTGAAAGCAGCCCAGGAAAATATTCCAAATTCCTATACCTCCAAACACAAGCTAGATAAAGCAAAGCCCTTTATATCAGCAACTTGAACTTGAAAAACCCTTCTGAGGCAAACTCCGTGAACAGCGAGACCTCAACCCCCTGTGACCGGGAGTAAACCTTGGCAGAGAGGATTGCTGACAGGTTTATACTTCAGTCATAGATGAGAACTTCCCCAGATAGGATTGTGCAACCTCTAGCAAGTCCAAGTTTCAGATGAGAGAGTGTTAAAGGAAGAGAATACAAAAATGTAACCACAGAAAAATAAATCATATAGAATTAAACAACATAAATTACATAATTACTAACTTGATCAAGTTACCATACTGAATCTGATTTGTTAGGATTATAGTAAAACCCAGGAGCAAACTACAAGACGTCTGTAGGATCAGCTGAGCCGGGGAAACTTATTCCTTGTTCCTTTATTATACCACAATCACAGCAGGGCTGTGGAGTCGGTAAGTCAAACCGCCACCGACTCCTTCATACACGGCTCATCTTTAAATGTGAACATCAGGCTTTTAATCATTATAAAATACAATAATCAAGATATTCAGATAGAACATAATTCATAATATTCAGCACATTCTGCATTGAACTACTGCCCCCAATGTATTATACATGTTAGGAGTCGGTCCATTTTCTACCGACTCCACAGCCCTGAATCAGACAGACAATCTGATAAAGCAACCAAACCCTTTGTAAATTGTTACATTTAAGGTATTTGTTCTATCAATCACTTTGATAATCAAAACAAAATGATACATTAAGATTTGTTAACTTTCCCCAAACTTTCGGAACTTTCTTGCTCACTCACCTGTCAACTAAGAGAAGTAAAGGAGGAGCGGCCATGGTGGAAGAAAGTCCAGCAGATGTGGAGTCCTTGTGCGAATGACGAGATTACCGAGATTTAGCAAAATTATAATCCATTTCATAGTAACATTTTAAATGTGGTTTGATCAGCGGCCAAGAGGCTCCAGAGGGGGAAAGTCAGAGAAAGGAAGAGAGGAGTGAGTGATCTGTGCTCCAGCCACAGTCGCTGTGTCAACAGGGAAGGGCACATAGCCGACCATAGTCATCAGAGGACGGCCGGGCGCTGTACACACCCACACACACCTCATCAGGTTACAGCAGCTCAATGCTGTATTTATAGATGGCAGAGGAAGATAAAGGAAATACAGACAAATAATAATACTTTTATTTTCATATTGTACAACCACGGTGCTGCTCAAATGTGATTAGAAACACACCCGGGAGGACACAAAGTGCATGATTATTCTCTGGAATAGATCCTGATGAATCCAACAACACAAGCACCCACTAAAAGGGGCTTCCCCCACAACAAAGTTTATTTTAATGAATAGATCTTGGAATAATAATGATTTCCACAATCGGATGTGTTGAAAAATGTAATGTGTAATGGATGTGCCTAACCAGGAGTTGTATGGTCAGACACATCCATTACACAGTACATAGCAGGGACACATGTATAAGAATATCTCCGCACAGGAGATGTGGTATGATCAGACCATGTCCCTGTATGGTCAGACACATCCATTACACAGTACATAGCAGGGACACATATATAAGAATATCTCCGCACAGGAGATGTGGTATGATCATACCATGTCCCTGTATGGTCAGACACATCCATTACACAGTACATAGCAGGGACACACATATAAAAGATTATCTCAGCACAGGAGATGTGGTATGATCAGACCATGTCCCTGTACTGTCAGACACATCCATTACACAGAACATAGCAGGGACACATATATAAGATTATCTCAGTACAGAAATTTTTTTATCAAACATCCAATTGTGGAAATTATTATTATTCCAAGATCTATTGATTAAAACAAAAACTTTAAAATTAACTGTTCATGGGAATACTCCTTTAAGTATTATTCTGATGTTTTTCTTTCGACACTGTAGTGGTGCTTTAAGGCTACATTCACACGGTGCGTTATTGCTGCATTTTGTGATGATCCATTTTTGGTGCAGAAAATGCACCAAGAATGGATCATCACAAAGCGCCGCCTTCTGTGTGTGTGAATGCTGCTGCGTTATTCTGTGGTGTTACTCACCTCCCCGCACTCCTCCGGGGATCTCCAGCGATGTCATCAGTGTCACTGCCTTCAGGACCCTGCGGCCTGGGCATGTGATCGGGTGACGTCACTTAGTCACATTGTGCAGTGCCAGGCCCTCCCGCAGGTCCTATGGCTTCTGTATCAGGGGACATCACTGGGGTTCACTGTAGGAGCACAGGAGAGTAAAAAGTGCAGGCAAAAAGCACCAGATCATGGACATTTTCATTGTTTTTACGGATCCGTTCTTTAGCCCAAAATCGGATCCATAAACATTGCAGAGTCTGGATGCCAAATAGTGAAATGGATCGACTTGGCTGGGACAGACAACGTCACTGCATTTCACTGCGAATAGCAGATCCGTACAAAACACATTAAATTAATGGTACAATAATGAACTGTGTGAATGTAGCCTTAATCTAAGCCCCCGTATCTGGTTTTATACTCTCCCACTGGCGGCTTCACTTTTTTGGTGTCTCTCCAATATCGCAGCACCATCTTGTTCCTGCAATTTCTGACTGGCCAAAAGTCTGAAGCTATGTCACAAGCTCAAAATACAAGTCTACGAGGGCCAGAACGAGGCACTTCTAGAGACGTATTGAAAAATTACATCCAGTGCACTCCAAGAAAAACTGGAGCTGCCGTCAGGTCACAAACTGCCCGAGACCAAGCAGAGAGATGCTGATAAGGCGGCTTTCACATTACGATTTTTTTTTTCCTGTCCATGGGATCCTACTTTTTGCAGGACCCCACGGACAGGAAAGCACAGCAGAGGTGTACTTCGTGGTGCTATTTCTGTGTCCGGGTCCATGATTTTCACAGGTCCTGACACAGAAACAGCTAACAGGAGGCAAGTGGGCAATTTAATTTCCACAATGTATAATATACATTGCGGAAGTGAAATTAAGTAAAAGCAAGGGTTAAAAATAAATATGTATTCTCACCTTTCCAGCGATCCCCCGACGCCTCCATCAAGCTCCCGATGGTTACAGGACCTGGCAAGGCGGGGTTACCGGTTACCGGGGGGGGGGGGGAGGGGGGGGTCCTAGAGGCCGCGCTCGCTGTAGCCTGGCGGCGATGACAGGAGATAACCAGAGGTCACCGAGGGAGCGCAGCGAGGAAAAAGAGAGTGCAGGAAGAAAAGTGCAGCGGTGCTCACACAGCGCGCTGCGGTGCTCACACACAGCGCTGCGCTCTGGGAGGATCCGTTCTTGGTGCAGTTTTGCACCAAAAACGGATCCTCACAAGACACAGTAAATACTCAGTGTGTGAGCCCAGCCTTAGACATAAAAAGGCAGCTAAAGAAAACAAAAAAGTAAGCAACTTAATTTAGCTGATAGACTGAGAAATTATCTAGAAAATCTGCAGCACCAGAAGTGCACCATAGTTTCATAGGTCTACCTACAGCTATAAAAGCCAAGTCTATCACGTTCAATATCTCTAACCCAATATGTTGATCCAGAGGAAGATAACACATCAGGAGGCAGCTGCTGATTGCCCCATTAGGGGAAAAATTCCTTCCAACCTCTACATAATCAGACTAGTTTCCTGGATCAATGTCCAATCACACAATCAATGCCCAATTGTGCCCATAACCTATAATAAATATAGTTATCAAGATTGACATCCAGGCCGTCCTTGTGCTTCTATGGCGGCCGTCACACGCTACGATATCTTGCAAGATATCGCTTGAACGCGCCAGATGAAACATCGCTTGAACGATGTCTCTGCGTGTGACGGCAAGATACGACCAACGAGAATTGTTCAAATCGCAAAATCGTGATCTGAGCTCCGGAGCTCAGATCTTGCGATTAACGATTTCACGATCTGCCTCATCGTGGTGTATGACATCACGATGAATGATCTCCCAGCGGCAGAGCCTATGCTAGGAGATGGTAACTATGGTACACGTCGGGTTACTAAGCGATGCGCGGCGCCTAGTAACCCGATGTGTACCATAGTAACCAGCGAGATCACGGATCCACATCGCTGGTGAGTCTGTCTGTGTGACATCTCACCAGCGATGTGAGCGATATTGTAAGCGATCGCGCGTGCACGTGATCGCTAACAATATCGCTAGCGATATCGTAGCGTGTGACGGCCGCCTAAGGTAAATCAAACATTGCAACATACAGGAGAGCGAGCCCCATAGTCTCGCTGCTCTTACAGGAGAGCGAGCCCCATAGTCTCGCTGCTCTTACAGGAGAGCGAGCCCCATAGTCTCGCTGCTCTTACAGGAGAGCGAGCCCCATAGTCTCGCTGCTCTTACAATAAAGAATCGGCGTCTGTGATTAGGATTAAACCTTCTTTCCTGCAGACGTAGAGTATGCCTCCTTGTCCCCGCTGATGGCCTAGGTGTAAAGATCTTAAAAAAGGTTCTCTGTACTGTCCCTAGATATCTGAACACTGAAAAAATGAAGGCTTAGGAGTGATATTATTGCAAACTGAATTACCGTATTTAAATCGTGCCAGAGCTCTGCATTGTGTAATCAAGCCCATTAGGGCATATTAGAGCGGCGAGGCAGGGGTAGCACGGCGCAGGGGACCCGCCTACCGGTCAAAAATGCTTGGAGGAACGCCCCTCTGACAAATTTCTTAAGTTTGCTAACTACTTTATTGTACTCATAGATTAGTAAAAAAAGGTCAGACAGGGATGTGTTAGAAAGTATTGTAAGGCTGCAGGGACAGGTATTAATAGGTTAGGAAGGTGATTTGGGCTGACAGGTTCCCTTTAACGGAACTGATTGACAGCAGTAAAAAGAATGTTACGGACACGCAAACGCAATCTTATTTTGGCATGTGTTCGTATGTGTTTGATGAATGGAAGCCTATAGAAGCGTTTGCAAGTATGCGTTATATGAAAGACATATAAACATGGATTAGCACTTTTTTTTGGTCCACTTAAGAAAAAGTGCATGTACATATCTATAGCACACATCATATTGAGTTTGTATATAGATCGATCAAGGATCAATCTCCCCAATCTCCTTCTGCTGCTGATTCCAGGGTCGCCAATTAAGGTTTTTTGTGGAGCTTAAATGCATTTTTGGTTTCCAGCCAGGTACAACTAGGAAGCTGGGGGCTGGAATCAATGTTCTGCCCCCCCCCCCCACGCTGAAAACTGCAGCCCACAGCCACGCCAGAAAGTGGTACATTCATCATAGCGCCATTTTCTGGGATTAATTAAGATGGAAATGAGGCGTTTGTGTTTTTTTGTTCAAATAAAATGACTTTTCTCTGTGTGGTGTATTTACTATTTAGTAGAGATTCATAATGGCTGGATCTAACATTGGCCTG
Organism: Allobates femoralis; assembly: GCA_033576535.1. Lineage (NCBI taxonomy): Eukaryota > Metazoa > Chordata > Amphibia > Anura > Aromobatidae > Allobates > Allobates femoralis. Next base: position 62,755,839 of record JARQOC010000003.1, read on the forward strand.
ACGTTATGAATCTTGGGTTTAGTGCCAGCTGGTAAAATTCAGCTGACATTATCCCCTTCATTATCCAGTCTGCCACCACCATAGTGCAGCTGGAAGAGCTGGGTACAGCTCCAGAAAGATGGCACTACACTTAATGCAACATTATCTGGGGTGACTGTAGGCTGTAAATCATAGAGGTGGTGGGGGATGCCCAGAACGCTTGGGCCTTGCCACGCTGAGGATACCAGCCCCCAGCTGCCTAGATGTATCTGGCTAGAAACCAAAAAAATACAGCAAAGCTCCACAATAATTTTTTTTATTACTTTAAGACATTAATAAAAAAGGGCTCCCCTGTATTTTGATTACTATCCAGGTAAACTAGGCAGCTGGGGATTGGTAGCAGCCCATACATGCCTGCTGTACCTGTGCTGGTTACCAAAAAAATACAGCATGCCCTATGTCATAAGTGCAAAACATACTCACTAAACATGCAAATACTCTGTGTGAACACTGCTGTGTATTTAGGAGCCAACATTGAGGTCGGTGGGGTAAAATCGTGGCAATTACGCTGCAAGACCCTGCATTTCTGTTGCTGTAAGACATGCAGCATGGGGATCACTTTAATCAATAGATGTGGGAGAATAATAATTCTTTATTTATTTTTTTTTTAAACACATCTAATTGTGAAAATTATTATTATTCCAATATCTATTGATTAAAGTTAACTTTCTTTGTGGGAAAGCACCTTTAATTTCACCACTACTTTAACCTAAACCCAGAAGGCAGGTGTGATTCACTGCATTGCTGAGATTTACTTCCTCTTGCAATGTGACTTTGCTCATTTTTGCTGATCGAGCTGTTTTTACAGTCATATGTTGAATACGTCCATAATACAGATGTATTGGTTTGTAATACGGGGGAATATTCCATACTGGTCACCTACTAAAGTTTCAAAAGTCTAGGACGAGCAGTGAGCAAAAATCGTCATAGTATTTAAAGGTACACAATCTACTAGGATAAAAGGCACAATTCACATTAGTCGGCTGTCGGCCGGACTGCTGTCCTTCACAGGGCAGTCGATTGTGTATGTTCTCTGAGTGATCTGCTGCTAAATTCCTCTAGTGGTGGCGCAACTAGGGCAGAACTAAAGGATCTGCAACATCTGTCGGTGGGGATACCACTGTAGTGTGTGTATGGAGGTTGGAAAGGGGTTTTCCCTCCAACAAAGTTGATTTTTAATCAATAGATCATGTAATAATAATAATAATAATTTCCCCAATTGGATGTGTTTAATAAAAAAATAAAAAGTTCCTGTGCCGAGATAATCTTGTGTCCCTGCTATGTACTGTGTAATGGATACATCTGACCATACAGGGACATGGTCTGATCATACCACATCTCCTGTGCTGAGATAATCTTATATATGTGTCCCTGCTATGTACTGTGTAATGGATACATCTGACCATACAGGGACATGGTCTGATCATACCACATCTCCTGTGCTGAGATAATCTTATATATGTGTCCCTGCTATGTACTGTGTAATGGATACATCTGACCATACAGGGACATGGTCTGATCATACCACATATATAGAGGTATATTCAGGTGTAATGCACACGTATGTAATATCACCCTATGATACATACACACAGCTCCACCCCTCCACATAGTCCCGGGATACCTACACAGATTTTATATTATATATGATATTTTTTACACCCTCGCTAATGGATCTTGTAAATGTTGATAGCTTAGGGACTGCACATTATATCATGTGAGCCATTTTAAGTAAATTTGGTGCCATTTTATCCAATAATTTTTTTCGTTCCAAAACACAACTGAAACATCTCCACTGGGCCTCGTTCAGACAAGTCACTGTGTAATCACACAAGTGAACGCCACACACAAAACCTGTTCTCGGCAGCACTTGATCTTCTGTGGATGTACATAGACTGTCATTGTTCTCGGCAGCACATGTGCACAGAACGATCACATTAATGCTCGCTCTGCGTGAATGGACGTATGCTCGACCCGTCCAGACAGACTAATAGACAAGTGTTGATGACATAGAGCCAATGAAGGCCAAGGCCACACTCACATCAACAGACGGACTGGCCACAGATCTCCTGACCATTGATGAGGCTGCAGAGATTGGAAGTCACTTATAGAGCAGCAAATCCATCCCAAAAGGTGGACTGAAGCCTCCGTTCTTTTGGCTGAAAATCTTTTTGCAGAATCACAGACATAATATATGCGGTTTGATTTGCACAAAGTCATTTTCCTATCCACCGGAGCAGAGTATACCGACTTTGCCTCCAAGTCATTTTTTGCTAAAAGTATTAAAATATGCAGAATGTTTGCAAACACGACCAGAAGGAACGGCTGTAATTACAGCTCTATATTCATAAAGGGAAAGGACACAAACTACTTATTACCAAGTCACAGCCAAGACTTCATTGTAGTTTATCAGTATGTCGGATCAGATTTTCATCCATTTTTGGTTTGTATTTCCAAGACCCATCCCCTGCAGGTTCTGAAATATACATGAGACACCGAGGCCATTGTTAGGCCAAGAAGAACAGTCGGCACCCCATGAATACGCTGAGGGAGCAATCTCCTTCTATATATCTTCCCTTCGCATTGACAGGAGGGCAGGGCTTAAAGGATTGGATCAGAGCCTGGTCCGGTCCCAGCACACACATCCGGAGCTCACCTGTGTATAATAGGATGGCACACACCATTCCTGAGCACATGCCATCCATCAGACGGAATTATTATTATTATTTATTTATTGAGGGTTATCCCTTGCAATCTGGATTAACGGTTACCCTGGGAGCTGGCTGCTCACTCACTCCTGATGTCACATGCAGCGATGCTGCTGTGGCGCCCCACTAGGAAGGTGCCGCAAAAGGGGTACTGCATCCATAAAAGCGGTGTAGTCACCCCACTGCAATTGGAACTATGGTCAGCAGGTGGAACCCTAGGTATGTCCATTTGCAGGAAGGGGGCGAGTATATTTTATATCCATGCATCTCTCTCTCGATGCATTCTATCATAGTAGTAGTGTTTAGTAGAGGTAGATTGGTGTTCTGGTGCTTTGTGTCTCAGCATCTGGATAAGGAGATCATGCGGAGGCTGTGAGTGTAGAAGAATGGAGCGAGAGGTGGATGATTGAGCTCGCTGCTGGCTACTAGCCCAGCACAAGGGCTGATAGTGAATGTAGGTAACAGGAATATATCCATGGTTACAACCACTGAGTGACAGTTACTTGGGGTCGTAACCATGGATAGCTAACCTGCAATGTCCTGCACATGAGGTGAGTGACAGCTAATCAGGAAAACTAGACTACATTTATAATTAGAAGGATTTGCTAATAAACTACTACCACCACCTATTGGGATAGGAGCTTGGTCTATGACAATATACAATGGATTAAACCCATTTTGATTCTTTTTCTCCCCCCGATTTTATACTCCTCCCTAACAATATGCAATAAAAAGGCGATCAAAACACTATATGTAGCCCATCTTAGTGTCAATCAATCAGACATGTAGCCATGCTTAAGAATGAAACCTCACACTGCTCTATTGACCAATAAAACAAACACATTATGAGTCTTGGAAAATGATGACATGAACCCCTTTTTTAAGCCACTCATCAGTAATCTTTCCAATATTGGTATAGCACTAATTGCACTGAGCCGGAGAATCATGTTCCAGGTCATTTTTACTAAACAATGAATATCCTAAAACAGATGGTGGAAAGTAATTACCATTTTCATCAAACTTTGCATTTTTCCCCCCCATTTTTGCAGTACACTATATAGTAAAATTAATGGCTTCATTCAAAACAATTCCTCAAATGGCTGATGAAGGTGGGGAAAAAAAAGTGAAAAAAAAAAATGCAAAGTGAGGGAAGGGGTTAATGAACGTGGGATGTGGCTATTGGCACATGAAACATTAGGAAATTATCAGCTGCACTGGCACCCTCTAGTGGACAGTGAAGGATATGAGATTTCTAAATTAGATCACAGCTCAGAGATCCAAGCAATCGATTCATTACACTACTTGTCAAATGAGCCTCTACTACAAAAGCGCTAACAACTAAGTTAAAACTATACCTTCTCCTTAACATATCAATAGCACATGTGAAAATGAGAAACTTTATAGAGAAAACTGCTTTTCTCTCCTCCGGGATGGAGCGTTCACTCACAAATTACAGGTAGAGTATCTGTGTAGTGACGGCATTTTTCACATCACTTATTGCTGCTTTCACACAACCATTTTTGGCAATTAGGGGAGCAGGCTGGGGTAGGGGGTTGCAGTTTTTACCTGCATCCCCCGGAATTGTAAAGATTTAGTTTGATCACTGTCCCATCTCCCAGTGATAATACTCCCGCGCTGGTATTCAGTTTCCTCTGGCTTCTTACCTGTTTCTGCTGGATCTGAGGACAAATGACAGGGAGAAGAGTTATCTAGAACTGTGTTTTTGGCATGCATAGTTTCAAAACACAGACCTGGGGGGTGAGGTCCAGACACAGGGAATCCAGAGTCTCCAGACCCAAGTTACATTGAACCCTATTTTAAAGCCATCTGCATTGTTCCGGATCTGGGTGGTCGCAGTTCACACAGAGACCAAAAATGCACCAATTTGAGTTTTGGGTCTAAGGATAAAAACAGTGATCACCTGGATCTAGGTAAAAAGTGTAAAACTGGATGCACCCACAAATTCATTGAAAGTCAATGGGACTAAAAATGGATGCAGGTGCATCCAGTTTAAACCGGATTCTCATGGATGGCAAAGGACACCGATGTTAGACCAGCCTTAGCGATGGCCATTGGAGCTTCCAAAGTTCTGTGGAGGAGCTATAGGAAGACGGACATTCTACTGAGAGCTCTCCTGACATGACAGTGTAGGGTAGGGGAAGGTGATAACTTACTGATTGGTGGGGAACCTGCCTCGATTGTTGGAACGAAGCATCTATCTCCATTAGGCTGGAAACACACTGTCAGAGTGACACGCGAGTTACTCGCACAAATCTCTGATCATTCACCCGGGATGGCCTCCCCCTCTCTGGATGGGAGCAGTGGAGCTACATAGAAAAACATGCCACTGATAGTATCCCGCCCATAGAGGCAGGGGTCGTGCCGGGTGAATGATCACTTACAAGAGTAACTCGCATGTCACTCGGACAGTGCATTTCCAGCCAGGGGTGTAACTAGGTGCAGAGGTTGCGGTCGCACCTGGGCCCTGCAGCCTAGGGGGGCCCCAAAAGTCCCTTTGGCCTATAGAAAAAGACTAATATTAAAAGATTTGCAATAATTAGGGCCCTATTGGAGCTTTTGTATCGGGGGCCCCTGGGCCTGAGGTTATACCACTGTGTCCAGCCTTAGTCCACCACTCCCATTCATTTACTATGGGCCTACCCTAAACATTATAAGGCAGCATCAAAGGGTGCGATCACACATCTGACTTACTGCTCCATTTGCATTGAGGATAAAAGTTTCCCATTCTGCCCATCTACCAGACACCCACCGATCAGCAAGTGATCACCTGTCCCATGATGGTGATAAAGCAGCTGTGCAGTGTAAGGGTATGTGCGCACTGGGCGGGTTTTCGGCGGTTTACCTGTGTAAACCGCCGTTTTGCATACATTAGTTTTATTTAAATTTATGTTAATCCAAACCGGCGTTTGGATTAACATTGAAACTAATGTAACCCGCCCAAGGCTGTGCACATACCGGCGGTTACCCAGCGTCATCCGTTGCTAACCCGCAGGTTTCCCAGCGGGTTAGCAAAGAATGACCAAGTTCTATAAACCGGCCGGTTCTGCAGCGGCTGCAAGCAGAATCATGTGCTGCTCCCAGCCGCTGCAGAATCGCCGCCGAGAACCCGCTGGGCAGCCGCCGGATACCGCCCGCACATATCCGCCAGGAAGCCGGTGCATGGCGCCGGAGCTTCCTGGCGGGTCCCGCCCAGCCGCCGACGACCAACCCGCCGGTAAGTGTGAACTTACCCTAAACAAGTTCACCATTTCCATTTCATTTTTTTGTTTGAAAACACACGACCTGCGAAGAATCCAAGAGTGAAGGAAGTGATCCCAGAAAAGAGATCAGCAGCGCCCGCAGGAGGCTCCAATGTAGGAAAATAGAAAAAATAAAGGATGAATACAATATGTTTTGGCTACCAAGTTGCCTTCTCCCCAAATAACAAATAAGTACAATGAAAAAGTTCTCATCTAGTGGACTCTAATGAAATGGGTGGATACAAGTAATATTAACATAACCACAGCTACAGAGACTCCCATGTCCAAATCACCACATGGAACTTGTATACCTGAAGAAGGCATCTATGTAGCCGAAACACGCCGTATTCATCCTTATTATTAACTACAATCAAGAAAAATTCTATATACAATATTGGATTCTCCGATCTTTTGTCTGGGATCACTTCCTTCACATCACTTCCTACCGGAGCACCGACAGAGGAACGTCAGGAGACAAAAACCTACTAAACCGAGATGTCCTCAGTCCTACAAGTGAAATGTGCATTCACCTGGGCGAGTGTATACCGTATATGCAATGATAATGGTGAAAATAGCCATTCAGATAGGCGCCGCGCCTGGCTCTTTTCGCGCCACACACTGCCCAAAAAGGCGAGGGCCGGCGCGCCACACACACTGCCCAAAAAGGCGAGGGCCGGCGCGCCACACACACTGCCCAAAAAGGCGAGGGCCGGCGCGCCACACACACTGCCCAAAAAGGCGAGGGCCGGCGCGCCACACACTGCCCAAAAGGCGAGGGCCGGCGCGCCACACACTGCCCACAATAGTCAATCTCTTAAGTGGCCCCTTGGGAAAATGAATTGCCAGCTCCTGGTGTTGGGAGATACAACTGTACCCACTTCCCAGCTAAATGGACGGTGTGTGTAGATTTGCAGGATTTAGCTCTCATTTCACGGCCATCAAATAAAAGTGAATATGTGAGACAACCTATAATAGCAACATGAAGAACTTTACATTTCTACGCAAATTACGTATATAATTCAAGAAAACCACATCAGGAAAAAAAACAAGTTCAGTAACAAGATAGCAGCCGTCTAATGAATAGTTTATAAACTTGACTATCGGCCTACAATGCACCAAGATTAATGTGACAGATCAGGTTTTGAGACATTTATAATTTATAGGTCTGCTCAGGGCAAAATGAACCAGGTGCAAGACGAGAGCAGCAGCAAACATTTGGGGACTGAGTGGAAAGGTATTATGGGGCCTCCGATAATGAATAGACCGACCAATACATGGGGGGCGAGGTGGAGGGCCGACACTACAATCACTAGAATAGCTGATTGATTGTCTTTTAACAAGGATTCTGCTGGAGCTACATTGAGTAATTTCTTCACTTTGGGAGCAGTACATATGTGGTAGGAGATATACACCACAGATGACAGCCGTGTAAGTACAGGTGACACCTGCATAAAGCTGCAGTTTATTCTGTGACTCCTCCTTCAATTGCTCACTGCTCCTTTGCCTCCCGACTTCCTCCATGCCAGGGAGCAGTGCGCTCCTGAGTGACTGGCCATTCACAATCGCTTGTCTGAGCAGAGAGGTCTAAGGCCGGCTTCACACCATGGTGTTGGTTTGTCCGGGTGGATCCGTTTTTTTGCAGGACCACCCGGACAGAAACAGACAGGATGTGTAGAAAAATGTGGCCAAATATGGTCCCGAATCCTGTTTATCTGATTTGTTTTCTGCCGCTGCCCAAGGTGCTGAAGTCTGCCTGTGTGTGCTCTGCTGCTGTCCATGGTGCTGAATTCACTGACTATGCATGAAATACTGCTGTCCATGGTGCTGAACTCTGGACAGCAGTATTTCGGAGGATGCTCTGTGTAAAAAAAGAATAAAAATAAATAAATAAATTGGTTCCAGGAAACAATCAGATTTTCTCATGGATCTGGTGCCCATAGACTCCCATGTTATAGGTGCCGGATTGCCCCGGATCCGGGACTGTCCAATTTTGTGCACGGTGCAAAACCAAACAAAATCGGATCAGGCACAGAAAACACAAAATCAAATGGCCAAATATGACCAATCCGGCATCATAGGGATACATGGGAGGCAAAACCAGATCAGGTTTCAAACCTGACAATTCAAACCAGACAGAACCTGATGCACAAAACCGTGGTATAAGGACCTAGAGTACATGCCATCTTGGCAGAGTTCATCAACACCCAACGTATATATTGCCTTATACTATAATCACATTATTCCCTGTTGCAGAGGTGTGCAGACCCAACAATGCAGACGAGCTCTATGCACAATGCATTTCATGGTCCTCAAAGGGGCTCACATGGATTCCAAAACTGGGCACTGTGCCAACTAATCAATCCAATGTCTGCCAAGGATATTCCAGGCTCAGAGATGCAATTTTACTAAATCAGCTTTGATTTCTGTAGTGGTGAACCATGATGAAAACATAAGAACATAATGGAAGAACGGGAGACAAGTGCAACTTTTTCACCCCTCATAGGTGATCATAAGAGCCCAGCCACTGGGTGTGACACTGCATTACATGAAGTCCAAGGAAATCAATAAGCATCCGACTAATGCATATAGTTTAACGTGAATCTACTTAAAGGGGTTATCAGGCATCCAACAAATTTGCTCACTTACGCGTCTGAAATTAACGGTGCGGATGATGTCATGATCCTATATGTCCATTTCTTCAGTATAATAAATGGGCATCCAGATTGGAAGACCCCTCTACTAACTCAATATGGATCAGAGGATAAGATTGTACTGCGGTCCACTGTAGTGCCGGGTGTATGAGACAGCGAGAAGGAACCTGTATCTTGATAACAAACCTTTATTGAATAAGCGTCACAACGCGTTTTTGGCGGTGGTATGCTGCCTACATCAGGTCCGGTTACGTGACTTCCTAGAACCAGCGTTCAGCGCGGACCAATGGTCTACGGAAGACGCTCACTATCCAGGCTCTTTCCGATGTTGTGCAAGGGTGCACAACCTGGTGAGGCCCCCTTCACACTGCAGGATTTCACTGATCAGTGTACATCAGTGTTTGAGTGCCAAAACCAGGAGTGAAGCTTGCAGAGAAAAACTAGAATTGAAAGATTGACACCTGATCTGCGTTTTGGAGTCGCTCCTGGCTTTGGCACCCACACACTGATGGACACTGATCAGTGAAATCATGCAGTGTGAAGGGGCCTAAGCTTAGTGGGTTACCTTACTTAACATAGCGCCCCTCTGGACCACCAGGTATAACCCAGGAGTGCCTCTTGTCCAATTTTATTTTTACAACTCCGTATGGATGGCTCAGGTGCTCTGTACTTTTAACCAGTTGGATGCTCGCGACTGAAGTACCCGAGTATAATGGAAGTCAATGGAGAACTTGAGCATTTTTTTTTACGGGAACTCTTCCAGAAAAATGCTCGAGTTACCCATTGACTTCCATTTTACTCGAGTACTCAACTTGCAACCATCCAAGTATCCAAATGATCATTAAGAGTACAGAGCACCCAAGCATGGTAGTACTCGCTCGTCACAAGGCAAGCCAAATATTGAAGAAAAATAAGATTAAAGAAGTTGCCCTGAATTAGAAATACATGGCAGCTTTATTCCATAAAACAGCATCCGCCTGTCCTCGGGTTGTGTCCCATATGGCAGCTCAGTTTCAGAAGAAAAGCGACTGGATCCGAGCTGTAATAGCTAATACGACACAAAGTCAGTGCGGCGCTGCAAGACGGCAGCCATGTTTTTCTGATCATGGAAATAATGAAACTTTGTACCTGTTGAAGAAGTTACTGATTGGCCCCAATATTCTGATCTGTTTTTCGGCGTCCCCATCCGGCACATAGCCCTTAAGAGTGGCATCTGCATTGTCTTTCGCAGAGTTCAAAGTAACATCTGAAAAATGCGTGTCGTCATTTTCCAAGTTGACAATTGCACTTGAGTTGCTGGTCACCAAGAAGTCCACAATGTCCTCGTTGCTGACAGATAAGGTGGTGGAGAAGTCCGTGCTGAGGCTGGACACACTGCAGTCAGAAATGTCATCACTTCTGTTCAGAGAGGTCGGGCTGTAAAGCTTGGCAGTGTCGTAGCCAGATCTAGGAAAGGTGGAGGCCTTCCATATGACGTGATCACTGTCACAGTTCCTCAGAGATGGGGTACTACTGTTGGTTACACTTTTGGAGCTTGGAAAGACTCCTTCATCCCCAGCGGCTCCATTTACACAGTTTGATCTGACGTTACAATGGACAGGTTCCGGATTAGCTATCTCCAGGGTCGGGATGCCAGAGTCCACCGAGTTGACACTGTTGCTTTCCACCATTGAAACAAAATGGCCATGGCTGAAGTCTGGAAGAGCACGAGACTGAGAATCCTTCAGAGTCCAGTCGCCAAGAGGTTGAATATCACCATCAACAGTAATGTCATGGACCTCGATAAATCCAAGGTTCTTGATGTTAGACGGCAAATCTTTACTCATATTCGACCAAGACGAAACTAAATAGAAGAGAAAAAACAAACAATCACTGTCTATTTTCTTTACAATTGAGAGCAGAAATTAAACGCATCTCTAGTGTAGATGCGCAATAGGATCTACATGAAAATCAGCCGTATTCTACTGAGGCTTATCCAACAAATTCTCTACGAAACAAATAAAAGGACCGTCCACACAGCATGATTGTTCAAGTTAAAGCATGGGCACTCGGTGCATCATGGTGGAGCCAAACATTTAAGTGCACCTTTAAAGAGGACATGTCACCCCCGTGGTACTAGGCTAACTCAATGCAGCACTGAATGCAGCATGCCTACTGCATTCAGGGAAGGGGTCCCCCATGTTTCTAGCCCCCTGTAAGTTGTTAAAAAAAAAAAAAAACTTTATAAAAAGTGTACAGATAATGAGTCCGGAGGGCCTTACTCAGTAATGAGTCATCGCTGTTGCTGGTGTCTCCCCGCCTCAAGCCCTCAGCGATGACACATACAGGAAGCTGAACAAGAGAGGGCTGGAGGTGGGGAGGACACCAGGGAACAGCGATGACTCATTTCTGAGTAAGGCCCTCCGGACTTGTTATCTGTACACTTTATAAAGTCTTTTTAATAACTTAGTGGGGCTAGAAACATGGGGACCCCTTCCCTGAATGCAGCAGATACGCTGCATTCAGTTAGCATAGCACTGGGTGGGGGGGTGATGGGTCATCTTTAAGCTCTGGCTTTATAGAGTCAGGGAAATGCAAAGGCTGTACCAAACACATTCATATCTCCAATGGCGCAAGACCATGCAGCCGCTATGGGGGCCGTGGGTAAGAAGGGGTCACCACAGATTCATTTGAAAGCAATGATGATCATTCTCCCGCTGTGCCTATGCTCTGACGTCTCAGCACAGCGGGGCACAAGGACATCACTATTGCACACTGCTATTCTGAGACGTACAGCACACAGGATGGCCACTCTTACAAAGAGTGGAGCTGCGGGGAAACCTAGGAGAAGGGAGTATTTATTCATTCAAATCAGTGAGTATACAGTGGGTAGAGGACTATGGGGGTGCATTATATTATATAGAGGAAAAAAACAAAAAACACACGGAAGATTCAGGTCCACAAATTTCAGCAATGACCGACTCTGTGCTTGCAAACTAGACAGATGCAGAAGCAGCCTGCGTGCACCCGATAGATCCGATAAGATCGATAGATAGATAGATCGTAGATAAGATAGAGAAGATAGATAAGATGTGTAGCACTAGAAAAACTAAAAAAATTTTAAAAAACACCAATTTGCTCAGACCTTGCCCCTAAATAACAAGTCAATTGAAAAGAAGCATAGTATCTTTCACCATGTTTCAGCCACAATGAGGCATCTTTGAAGAAGAGGAGAGTGATTACTAGAACAACATAATTAACCATTGACCACCAGGGAAATTACCTCAAACATTTTATGATAATTTTATTCTTTGGTGTAATGACTTTACCATCCACCATCATGTATCTGTAAGGCTGCCTTCACATTTGCAAGTGCTGCGCACCGAATGCAGCCAAAGGCTTGCGCACTGCGTTCCTATGTTTAATATGGGAACGCATGTGCCTGTGTTTGGCTGCATTCGGATGCGCAGAATTTTTGTCAGCACACACATTTAAAGCAGTGAGTAAAGGAGATTTGTTAAGATCTCATCTGTTAGCCTAACAGTATTGTGCGTTGTGGGTTTCATGCACAACGTGAACCCTTTGTATGTTTATGCAGTAAGGCACATACAATTAGGAAAGCAAAACTGTAAAAAGTGTGAGGCTCCCCGCCACCCCGTCCAGTGCAGCTCTCCCATCTCTCTGTTCGGTCCTGTCCAGTGCAGCGCTCCCATCTTCACAGTTTTGTCCTGGGGTCAGCTTTCCTCAACCTGTTCCTTCATTATAGCATTCAGCTTACAGAGGCAATTTTCATTAAAGATTATACTATATATAACTCCTATTACTAAATATAGCCTTTATCATTGTAAAAATAGTGACTCGTGAGGATGGTGACTGCACCTGCAGATTACGAACAACTGACACCTATGGTGTATACTTGTATATAGCATTATCACAGGTACTAGCTCTACAACACATGAACACACAGGTGGTACAGTATAAGATGACATCCCTTAAAAGGTCTACAAGTAAACACATCCTGGAAATAATCATGGAACACGGCCTCCCATTCACTCAGAAAGATATCCCATAAATAAATGGACAGGACTCCTTTGTGTGGCTAAAGATGGCCGTGAGGCTTTACTTAAGGTTCTTAAAAATACAGTTCCAATAAATAAACTGTAAAACATTCAATTAGAATTAAGATGAGAAAACATCCATCCATAAAATTCTCAGTCCACATAAAAGTTGTGTGGGGAAAAAATACAAATGAAGGGCCTTTACTATATACTGGAGGAATGTATAGGGGCTCAACCTGTATATAGGGAGCTATGTAAGGTCATACTGTGTACAAGAAGACTACTGGGGGGGGGGGGGGGAGCTCATACTGCATATAGAGGAACTGTGGGGGTTCATACTGTATATAGGAGGATCATACTGTATATAGGGGGCTATGTGGGGTCACACGACAGAGGAACTATGGGGGCCCATACTGTATATAGGGAGCTACATGGGGCTGACAGTGTATATTGGGAGCCTGATAATGTATAAAGGGGCTTTGAGGAGGCTCAAACTGTAAGGATAATTTGTAGGTTCATGCTGTATATAGGGGGGGAGGTGGGATGATGTCAGAATACCGAATTCTGCTCAATATTAAGTGATACAATATAAAATAAAAATATTGATGTGATAATATTTATAGTGAGCAAAAGTAATTTCAGCCCTCAATCACAATCTGTCATGTGGCCCTTCTGGAAAATAAAATTATCCACCCTGTATAAGATGTCGTCCTTTTATTCAGGAAATCATTTTACTTAAAAACATAAGATGATTCTCTTCTGTTGCAGTGAAGGACAAAAGATGTAGATGGTAAAAAAAAAAAAAAACAAAACAAAAAAAAACCATTGGTCACACAGTCTGATAGACAAGTGCACCGTAATCACAGGAAGACTATAGGGCAAGGCTTGGCATCATAGTTCTGTCCAGATTCCTAGTAAAATGGATCTGGATCTGAAAAAAAAAAAAAAAAAAACCCCCACTGACTAACACTGAAGTCCATCAGGTTCAATGGAAGCATCAACATGTCGATGGGCACCAACTGAACTTGGTTCAAGACATCTCTCTCTAGAACTCGAAGAGTCTGACTAAATTAACTGCATTAATCATGTATTCTTGATCCTAAAAAACAAATGTATTCACAATTCCCTCTAATAGGATATGAGGATGGGGTAGGGTCAAAACTAGAAAACCCTTCACAATAGATCCAAACATTTAGTTTGCTCAATGGTATAAAAGATGGAATGTTTTGAATACTTGCATTACAGAAGATTAGGTATCCATGGTTACGACCACTAGTAACCATGGATACCTAAGCTGTAATACCCTGCACATGAGGTGAGCTAATCAGGAGATTTATACTATATTTCTAATTAGAGGAATTTGCTAATATTATTATACACCTACTACATATTGGGATAGGAGATGGGAATATCTCTTCAAGATCTATAAAGTATACAGTGCCTACAAGTAGTATTCAACCCCCTGCAGATTTAGGTGGTTTGATAAGATGCAAATAAGTTAGAGCCTTCAAACTGTAAACGAGAGTAGGATTTATTAATAGAAGCATAAATCTTATAAACCAAAAAGTTATGTTGCTCAGTTGAATTTTAATAAATTTTAAACTTAAAAGTGTGGGTCAATTATTATTCAACCCCTCAAACCACCAGCATTCTGTTTGGTCCCCCTAAAGTATTAAGAAGTAGTTCAGGCACAAAAAACAATGAGCTTCACATGTGTGGATTAATTATCTCTTTTGCCAGCCTTTTCTGACTATTTAAGACCCTCCCCAAACTTGTGAACAGCACTCATACATGGTCAACATGGGAAAGACAAAGGAGCATTCCAAGGCCATCAGAGACAAGATCGTGGAGGGTCACAAGGCTGGCAAGGGGTACAAAACCCTTTCCAAGGAGTTGGGCCTACCTGTCTCAACTGTTGGGAGCATCATCCGGAAGTGGAAGGCTTATGGAACTACTGTTAGCCTTCCACTGCCTGGACAGCCTTTGAAAGTTTCCTCCCGTGCCAAGGCCAGGCTTGTCCAAAGAGTCAAGGCTAACCTAAGGACAACAAGGAAGGAGCTCCGGGAAGATCTCATGGCAGTGGGGACATTGGTTTCAGTCAATACCATAAGTAATGTACTCCACCGCAATGGTCTCCGTTCCAGACGAGCCCGTAAGGTACCTTTACTTTCAAAGCGTCATGTCAAGGCTCGTCTACAGTTTGCTCATGATCACTTGGAGGACTCTGAGACAGACTGGTTCAAGGTTCTATGGTCTGATGAGACCAAGATCGAGATCTTTGGTGCCAACCACACACGTGACGTTTGGAGACTGGATGGCACTGCATACGACCCCAAGAATACCATCCCTACAGTCAAGCATGGTGGTGGCAGCATCATGCTGTAGGGCTGTTTCTCAGCCAAGGGGCCTGGCCATCTGGTCCGCATCCATGGGAAGATGGATAGCACGGCCTACCTGGAGATTTTGGCCAAGAACCTCCGCTCCTCCATCAAGGATCTTAAGATGGGTCGTAATTTCATCTTCCAACAAGACAACGACCCAAAGCACACAGCCAAGAAAACCAAGGCCTGGTGCAAGAGGGAAAAAATCAAGGTGATGGAGTGGCCTAGTCAGTCTCCTGACCTTAACCCAATTGAAAACTTGTGGAAGCAGCTCAAGATTAAAGTCCACATGAGACACCCAAAGAACCTATATAACTTGGAGAAGATCTGCATGGAGGAGTGGGCCAAGATAACTCCAGAGACCTGTGCCGGCCTGATCAGGTCTTATAAAAGACGATTATTAGCTGTAATTGCAAACAAGGGTTATTCCACAAAATATTAAACGTAGGGGTTGAATAATAATTGACCCACACTTTTATGTTTAAAATTTATTAAAATTCAACTGAGCAACATAGCTTTTTGGTTTGTAAGATTTATGCTTCTGTTAATAAATCCTACTCTCGTTTGCAGTTTGAAGGCTCTAACTTATTTGCATCTTATCAAACCACCTAAATCTGCAGGGGGTTGAATACTACTTGTAGGCACTGTATGTGTGTGGTGTCTGGATCGCACACATGACAAAAACATGTGAAGTGCGGGATGAACCCCATTTTTTGGGGATTTCATTTTTACAGTGTTCATTGTGTGGTAAAAAATAGGCTAGCAACATATAAAAGGGTTTATTTTGTTCTTTATTTTTTTAATTATCAAATAGAATTTGGTTTAAATTGCCATTTTCCCGAGATCATCAATAACCAATACTTCCGCAGGTGGTGCTGCGTTAGATATTATTTGCACGCTGAGCTGTACTTTTTACTAAAATAAATTTTTAAGGCGTGTGGAAACCTTCTAAAGAAAGCCTACAACCTGAAGTAACCCTTATGCTACCTTTACACGCCGCTACAGAAGGTTAGAAACAACCGGGTGTCTCATGTGCACGAGCACGTTCCAAGGTTGCTAACGGTACCCGATACCGCCTTTACACGCCGCTACAAGGTGCTCTACAGAAGGTTTTTTCTATCCCTGGAAGCACCGACGGGTGCCGCAGGTTACCTTCTGTAAAGCACCTTCCCTCATTTACACGCCGCTACAGAAGGTAATATGGGAGGACCTGGGGCAGCAGGGACAACACATAGGCGTGCCAGAATTGTGGATTACGAGACGGCGTATTGGACAAAGCAATAGCATCATGATTGGCCAGCGCAGGAAGGCTGGCTAATACATGATGCTACTGCAATTGTGTAGTGTGAATGGTCAGCTCTTTAAATATGCCGCCCTATGCAGGGACAACCAATCGTAACGCAGGAGCTTCCACCAATGATCGCTGAAGGGTCGCGGTATCCCGGAGGCTGTGTCATGCCCCAGGGAGTTAACTAGGTGTCGCAAAAACCATCCTGTACCTCATTTAGACGCCGCTACCATTGGGTTGAAACCAACCTGTTTTTGAGCACTGCTCAAAAACAGGTGTCGACAGTGACCGGTGGCAACAACCTGAATTACACGCCGCTACCTCGCGGTGTTTTGACAGTGCAAGATACAATTGTCTCTGACACCCGGTTGTTTCTAACCTTCTGTAGCGGTGTGTAAAGGTACCATTAGTGCACCAAACCACCGCACATCCAGCTCTACCCTCACCCACTGTGTCCTCACCCATCCATTGTAGACTGAGCCCTCACGCGCAGGGTCCTGTATCCTCACCCATCCCTTGTAGACTGTGAGCCCCCACAGGCAGGGTCCTCTCCTCACCCATCCCCTGTAGACTACCTGCTCTCCTCCCATACCAGTCTGTGACTTGTATTATTCACGGCTATAGTGCTTGTTTTTATTGTGTATACCCCTTTTCACATGTGGGGCACCATGGAATAAAGGCATAGCAATAATAACTACCGTATATACTCGCGTATAAGCCGAGTTTTTCAGCCCAAAATTGGGCTGAAAAGTGCCCCCCTCGGCTTATACGCGAGTCATATGGTCCCCCTCAAAGTTTGGCGCCCCCACCTCAGTTTCTGGGCCCCCCCGCATGCAGCGCTGTGCATATACATTACCTGTCTAGCAGCTGTCACCCTCCGGTGGCGGATCGCGGCTCCCGGCTCGGGGCTCCATCTTCCTCGCTGTCTTCCTGCTTGTCAGGTGACCGGCCGGCGTCGCGATGACGTCATCGCGCTGAGCCCCGGTCACAAAGCAGGAAGTCAGCGAGGAAGATGGAGCCCGGAGCCGGGAGCCGCGATCCGCCACCGGAGGGTGACAGCTGCTAGACAGGTAATGTATATGCGCAGCGCTGCATGCGGGGGGGGCCCAGAAACTGAGGTGGGGGCGCCAAATTATGAGGGGGGCCCTGCTGGGGCCCTGTATACTACCACTGGGGCTATATACTACCACTACTGGGGCTGTCTATACTACCACTGGGGCTATATACTACCACTGGGGCTGTATACTACCACTACTGGGGCTGTCTGTATACTACCACTGGGGCTATATACTACCACTGGGGCTGTATACTACCACTGGGGCTATATACTACCACTACTGGGGCTGTCTGTATACTACCACTGGGGCTATATACTACCACTGGGGCTGTATACTACCACTGGGGCTGAATATACCACTGGGGCTGCTGTATACTACCACTGGGGCTGTATACTACCACTGGGGCTGTATACTACTACTGGGGCTGTATGTATACTACCACTGGGGCTATATACTACCACTGGGGCTATATACTACCACTGGGGCTGTATACTACTACTGGGGCTGAATATACCACTGGGGCTGCTGTATACTACCACTGGGGCTGTATACTACTACTGGGGCTGTATGTATACTACCACTGGGGCTATATACTACCACTGGGGCTGTATACTACTACTGGGGCTGAATATACCACTGGGGCTGCTGTATACTACCACTGGGGCTGTATACTACTACTGGGGCTGCTGTATACTACCACTGGGGCTGAATATACCACTGGGGCTGCTGTATACTACCACTGGGGCTGTATACTACTACTGGGGCTGCTATATACTACCACTGGGGCTGAATATACCACTGGGGCTGCTGTATACTACCACTGGGGCTGAATATACCACTGGGGCTGCTGTATACTACCACTGGGGCTGTATACTACTACTGGGGCTGAATATACCACTGGGGCTGCTGTATACTACCACTGGGGCTGCTATATACTACCACTGGGGCTGCTATATACTACCACTGGGGCTGCTATATACTACCACTGGGGCTGCTATATACTACCACTGGGGCTGCTATATACTACCACTGGGGCTGCTATATACTACCACTGGGGCTGCTATATACTACCACTGGGGCTGCTATATACTACCACTGGGGCTGAATATACCACTGGGGCTGCTGTATACTACCACTGGGGCTCTATACTACCACTGGGGCTCTATACTACCACTGGGGCTCTATACTACCACTGGGGCTCTATACTACCACTGGGGCTCTATACTACCACTGGGGCTCTATACTACCACTGGGGCTCTATACTACCACTGGGGCTCTATACTACCACTGGGGCTCTATACTACCACTGGGGCTCTATACTACCACTGGGGCTCTATACTACCACTGGGGCTCTATACTACCACTGGGGCTCTATACTACCACTGGGGCTCTATACTACCACTGGGGCTCTATACTACCACTGGGGCTCTATACTACCACTGGGGCTCTATACTACCACTGGGGCTCTATACTACCACTGGGGCTCTATACTACCACTGGGGCTCTATACTACCACTGGGGCTGTATACTACCACTGGGGCTGAATATACCACTGGGGCTGAATATACCACTGGGGCTGCTGTATACTACCACTGGGGCTGTATACTACCACTGGGGCTGAATATACCACTGGGGCTGCTGTATACTACCACTGGGGCTGTATACTACCACTGGGGCTGTATACTACTACTGGGGCTGTATGTATACTACCACTGGGGCTGTATATACTACTGGGGCTGCGTGTATACTACCACTGGGGCTGCTGCTGTATACTACCACTGGGGCTGCTGTATATTCCTCTGGGGCTGCTGTATACTACCACTGGGGCTGCTACTGTATATACCACTGGGGCTGCTGCTGTAACACTGCTGGGGCCTGTATATACCACTGGGGAGGCTGCTGTATACCACACTGCTGGGGGCTGTATACCTGTGCTGGAGTCCACCCTCGGCTTATACGCGAGTCAATAAGTTTTCCCAGTTTTTGGGGGCAAAAGTAGGGGGGTCGGCTTATACACGGGTCGGCTTATACACGAGTATATACGGTATATTATAGTAGGTGTGTGCACAAAAATAAATAAACATTTTTAAAAATCACCGCTTCCTATAACAGGCAGCTTTGGTTTTTCGGGAACAGTGTGGAGCATGATATTGTCAGGGATTATGTTTGGGCTGCTCGTTCCCTGACCTATGTAATTTTGTTCCACATACAGGCAGAGGTCGGGGTTCAGCAGCAGTCGCATGGCGAGACATGAAAATGTAAACAAAGCGTGCACACGATTCACGGGGGTGTGTAATGCTTTTTTTGAGTTATGGCAATTTCCCCAAAATTTTTTCTGATCTTTACAATTGGAGAAATAAAAAAAAAAAAAGCTGAATAGCAGCAATGACAATAAAGAGATATAGCAATTACTAAATTTACAGATTTCCCAGCCTATTTACATTGAGCATTCTAGACAGACATAAAACACAGAAGGGGTTACTTGTAAATTTCCAGGCATAAAGCAAACAAACATAACTAGAAAGATGTAGCACGCAGAACTCCAAAGTAAATACCTGCACTGTCAAAGCCAAGAGGCTGGAAGCAAAGGCTCAGATCGCGCCAGCATCACAACGCCGACACGTTCACACGTGTAAATCACTGCAGGGCTTTCACTATGTAGAAAAATTGGCCAGTAGCTGGGAATGAGATCATAAATTCAGCACAGAAAAACAGATTTTACCAATCAATTGCAAGGAGAAGTCTGCAAAATATCCATGTCCTGTAGGCCTTGCTTCTTGGGAACAGTACTTCTGCATATAAGGAGTCTAATGGAGCATTTTTTTCATCCCTTCACACAGGGTTGTGGACTCTAAAAGCCTCGTTACACGGCACGACAGTTAACGATATTGCTTAAACGTCACGGATTTGGAATCGTTCAAGCGACATTGTTGACAACCTCGTGGCGTGACGCTGCAAAGTTTTAACGATAAATTGTTGGATCGCTGGTTTGAGAACATGTTCTCAAACCACACAATCAACGATCAGCCATCCTGGTATATCGCTGTGTTTGACACCGCGATAACGATGTCGTTTACGACTTCGCGCATTCATAGCAATGAGCAGGTAAAGTTTGCTGGGTTGTGTGAACGATACCTGCTCACTACATCGTTGGCGAGTCGTCCACGATATCTAGACATGCGACATCTCACCAATGATGTCAAAACTATGTCTGAAACAACCGCACGCCCACGAGATCGTTGCAGACATCGTTCCAATGTCGGGCCATGTAACGGGGCCTTTAGAAACACCTCCGACTCCTCAATTCCCTAAATCAGAGTCCACCAAAATGGACACCGACTCCATGGGCCTGTCTGCACAGCGAGGCATGGAAAATACAACAGGGGGTCCTGCACAACTACCGAGGCCCTATTACAGCTCCTTGCAAAATACAGGCAAAATCATAAGCTGTACATTTCTCATGATCAATTTGTAAAATTTAGACAAAAAAAAAAAAAAAATCTGTCCCCAGCCATAATTATGTATTTTTGTACCTAGCGTAAATGCCGCTGTTCTCCTGAGTCCATTATTTCTCTTTTACACCAGTTTCTCTCCGTTCCACAGATATAGCCCTTTTTTCCCTTGTAGATAAATTGAATCTTGTTTGCAAGTAGGCGTGGTGCTCAACTCTTCTCGTGGGCGTGGTCTTGATAACCACACCAAGTTGGCTAACAAAACTAGATTTCTATCGAAGGAAAGGTGGCCATCTCTTAAGGCCACGTCACACGCATCAATCTTATGAGCGATATTGTTAGCGATCACATGCACGCGCGATCGCTAACAATATCGCTCACATCGCTGGTGAGCTGTCACACAGGCAGACTCACCAGCGATGTGGAGCAGCGAGATCGCTGGTAACTATGGTAGACGTCGGGTTACTAGGCGCCGCGCGGCGCTTAGTAACCCGACGTTTACCATAGATACCATCTCCCAGCATAGGCTCTGCCGCTGGGAGATCGTTCATCGTGGTGTCACACACACCACGATGCTGCAGATTGATCAAGCGTTTATCGCTTGATTTGAGCTCCGGCTCACAAATCTGCAATCAATCAATCAATCAAGCGATTTTACATTGTAAAATCGCTTGATTACACGCAGCGACGCACAGACGATATCGCTTAAGCGATCAAAAAAGCAGATCGCTTAAGCGATATCGCTCAGAAGATTGGTGTGTGTGACGTGGCCTTTAGGGTACTGTTACACGTCGCAACATTGCATGCAATTTCACTGGCAATTTGCTGGTTGCAGTGAAATCATGGACACATTGTTCTATTTGTATACAGCAGCAAAATAGAACAATGTGTCCATGATTTCACTGCAACCAGCAAATTGCCAGTGAAATTGCATGCAATGTTGCGTTGTGTAACGGTACCCTCAGGTACGGAAAGGTGTAGGAATGTTGGATTCAGTAGCACAGAGGCTATACCAGGTAAAAAAGGAATTAGATGTTTATGGCAAGTGACAGGTCCTGTTTGAAGAGCTGTTATTACTCCCAGGTACATGAGAAGTCCAGCTTTTGAACATTTAGTTTTTTTTGTCATATTGCAATCAGAATTTGTCTAAACCACAGGACTGCAATCTTTCTGACCTCGAGAGCCACATTCAGCTCAGAGAGGTTTGCGTCCAGCCTCTCACAGTGACACCCAGAGCCCCCATTACAGGTATAATGCTGGATAAAGCTTATCCACAGAATCACACTGAAGCAGTATACCAAGATCAAGGGGTTCCTACCTTGCCCTCATCCAGATCTGCTCTTCTACGTGAAGCTACTCAAAAAAAGTCACCATCTGGAGACCAGCTCTGTATAGCCGTTTGCCAATTCTGGTGTTTATACACCAAGCTTGAAGACAACCGCAAACCACATATAAAGGCCACGCTAGAGACAGGTCAGGGACCCCCTGTTCTACAGGATAGGCAATTAGTATCTGACCACTAGAACCCCCTTCTGATGAGGAGTCCCATGTCTAAATGTAACAAAGATGAATGAGGACACTGTCGCCCTCATTCAAAAGGAGACACATACACATATGCTCCATTTTCACAGGAGACTCAGGGAACCCGATTAGTGGGGAGGGGGTCCCATCGGATCACACAATTCTATCCTAGATGATAAGCGCTGTTTTTTTGGTAAACAAGAAGGAATCCCTCAAATATCTTTAATAGGTTTTTTTTTTTTTTTAAATAATTCTTCTTAATACAATAATTTTGGAGGTTTTCTTTTAATTTGGTGTTACATGATGGGTTGGAGGGCGTCCCTGCACACAGACAGGCTGTCCCATCAGTGCCAACAGCACAAGAGTATGAAGCCACGGTCACACGTTGAGTACTTGGTGAGTTTTTTACCTCAGTATTTGTAGCCAAAACCAGGAGTGGAACAGTCAGAGGAAAAGTATAATAAATACAGAAGTGGTGACGCGTTTCTATCACCCATTCCTGGTTTTGTCTACAAATCCTGAGGTAAAAAACTCTCTGAATACTCAACATGTACACGTGGCCAAAGGATACATTCCCATGTTCAGTATTTGGTGAGTTTTTTACCTCATGAATTGTAGCCAAAACCAGGAGTGGGTGATAAATAACTGAAGTGGTGACGTGTTTCTATCACTCACTCCTGGTTTTGGCTACAAATACTGAGGTAAAAAAACTCCCCAAATACTCTGTGTATGTGGCCTAATGCAGACCTTTGACACAGTCACATATTGCGTATTTGGTGAGTTTTTTTACCTCCAGTATTTGTAGCCAAAACCAGGAGTGAGTGATAAATACTGAAGTGGTGACGTGTTTCTATCACTCACTCCTGGTTTTGGCTACAAATACTGGAGGTAAAAAAACTCACCAAATACGCAATATGTGACTGTGTCAAAGGTCTGCATTAGGCCACATACACAGAGTATTTGGGGAGTTATTTTACCTCAGTATTTGTAAGATAAAACCAGGAGTGGGTGATAAATACAGAAGTGGTGACGAGTTTCTATTATACTTTTCCTCCGACTGTACCCAAAACCAAGAGAGGAACAAATACTGGAGGTATAAAAAAAACAAAAACAAAAAAAAAAAAAAACACTCAACGTGTGCACAAGCCCTAAAAGGCAAGATGAACAGTAAAATATGGCTGTCTGTTTAATCAGATGTGTCATAACTGAGGGACTGTACAATACATGGCGGTAAGAAAAGATGACCCAGTAACTTTTGCCCTCCCATGTGAAATTCAAAAATTCACTAAACTGTCTGGAAAGAGAAGTTAAGAAAAGAAGGGAGAAAAAAAAAAAAAATAATAACATTTCCGCATGACCAGCACCAAAGACCAAAGAACATTGGCAAGCAACTTTACAAACTAATCTTGGCAGCAGGAATTAGTCAGCAGCGTGATGAAGGTTACGGATGAAAACAAAGGCGTCTTAAAAAGGGGAAGATATTTGCACAGAGAGTGTGACCTTGCAGAAACAACACAGGATGCAGCTCTGTATGGCTGGAGGAGCACATAGGTCCTGTGTGTCGTGGAGCGTGATCATGTAAAACTTTCACCAAATGAAGGGAGTTTATTTTCACTTGATATAAGAACACGTCTTGGCCGCTCTTGTTGTGCCCGGCGGGTGAAATGTAAATGCAGTAAGCTGGCATTACCTTGGCAGTTGTGACCTCCATTTCTCTGCAGCTCATGCTGTGACATTGCCAGCCAAAGTGACACAGTTTAAAGGAAGCGTGGCACAGTGGTACCGGGATCCGGGCATGGCAGTCTAGGCCATTTCTTCACCACCTCATAAATTACTGTACAAAAAACAAACAAACACAGCATTAGGGAGTGGCAGGCAGACAGACATACCGGTATATGTTTGATCTATCCTAAAGCTTTTGCAAAACAGTCCGCACGCTGCATTTCAAGGGAAATAGTTCACATTACAGGAGAATTGTACAAGCCTGATATGGGACATAAATGTTGCTGATTTTAGCGACAGAATTGAGAAGATGCACACCAGTAGATTTTGACCAATGTAAGGGCCCTTAGGCTCCTTTCACATCAGGGTTTTCACCGAATTGCGGCAGATTTATAGCATCTACCGCGTAACGGTTGCACTTGCAGCTCATTCTCAGATTTGGCACTTGCAGCGGGTCAATAAAGGTGCAGCTAGCAACGTTTTTTTTCTCCGCACAAGTGCCAGATCCGGCAAACCGCATCTGACCGCAAGCCCCATAGGGAATGAATGGGGCTTGCCGCAAATATGCTGCAAGTGCAACTGTTACACGGCAGATGCTGTACATCTGCCGGATCTGCCCCAATTCAGTGAAAAGGCTGATGTGAAAGGGGCTTTAGGCTGGTTTCACACTGCCTTTTTTTGGAATACGGGGGAATACAGGCAAAACCTGTATCCCCCAGGCATTTGTAAAACATGATGCAACTGGATGCACTCGCACCGGTATGATCACTGATCGGTCTCACGGTGCACGAGTATCCCCACTACATACAATTGGAAATTTCAGGTTGTAAATGACACGCCCCCTTGTGGGTGCGTCATTTAAAACTGGGTTCTGGGCATGCTCAGTCCAAAAACTCAGATCCGATCCAACAAGATGCAGATTCCGCCTAATCTGGATTTCATAGTGCCACATTCTAATTGAAGCAGTGGTGTCCCAGATCAGTGTTTACGGTTTTGAAACAGACACCAAAAATCAGAACAAAATGCGATTTTGGTCTCAGTGAAAAAAATGTGAACACTTGGATCAGGGTGAAACGGGAAGAGCTGGATGCACCCGCAAGTTCCTGCAGCCCCATTGAAAGTCAAGGGATGTGAAATGGATGTATCCAGTTTCAGCTGGATTCACACGGATACCGTGTCAAACCAACCTTATCTATATGTTCTGCACAGAAATTAACCTGCGATGCTAACATTTTTACCTCCAGCACATTTATTTCTAATGATATAAATTCAAATTTATGTGGATTTTTCCCCATTAATCCCAAAGAGGAAATACAAGTTTGCATCCAGACTCTAATGTTTCAGCCAGATACCTGCAAATCAGGTAAAACCTGAAATTTCCAATAATCATCCAAAATACAAAATAAAAATAAATAAACCTTGCCAATCTGATAAGCACTAAACCAGTGCTGATGTCCCAACAGTCAGCTTTCTGCCCTCCAGCGATGTTTCATGTAGGAGTTACATGAGCAGATTCATTATCAACATGATCAACCTGACAGGAGAGCAGGAACTGGCCAGGGAACCAAGTAGGCCCGCTGCCAGCACCCGGCATACCTGGGCAGGTGCCGGGGCCCTGAAGAAATGAGAGGGCCCACAGCCGTCTGTGAGCGGAACCAAGGAGGAGCCCCACTAACACACAGCCGTCCTTTCTCCAGCACTGCGCCGATCTATGTGATTGGGACACAGTAAGAGAAAGCCCCAGGAGCTGAACTGAGGCTGAAGGACCTGCCAGTACAGTCATGACTGATCACGACTGAAATCAAGGTCCTAGAAGAACCTGCATCAGCTCAACTTCTGCAGCCTCGATGCAGCTCCCAATGGCTCATCTCTCCTGCTGGGCACCAATCAAGAAAAGCTGGATGTGGTAATCTGTGTGTGCGTATATCTGTATGTGCATATATTGTGCATGTAACAGCTGTTTTTGTATGTGCATGTATTGTACATGTAGCAGAGCTGAGTATATAGTGTCCATGTAGCAAAGCTGAGTGTGTGTATGTGCATGTAGCAGAGCTGGGTATGTAGTGTTCATGTAGCAGAG
The DNA here is from genome assembly GCA_033576535.1 of Allobates femoralis. Lineage (NCBI taxonomy): Eukaryota > Metazoa > Chordata > Amphibia > Anura > Aromobatidae > Allobates > Allobates femoralis. The sequence continues at coordinate 62,782,036 of JARQOC010000003.1, forward strand.
CTTTGTGTGTCTGTAGGTACATGTATCAGTGCTGTGTGTGAGTGTTAAAGGGACCCACTGAGACTTTTTCGCCCGGGGCCCAAAGTTCTGGAGCCGGCCCTGGAACCAACGACGCATCATTTTTTTTAAATGGTTAGCCAATTTAGTTTGCAATCCATAGTGGCAAACCTGTGACAATATCAACACAAATAAGGCTATGTGCACACGTTGCATTTTTGATGTGTTTATCTGTGCAGTTGTCACAAAACCTAAAGGAGTTTTCTGATGCCAAGAAAGTGAATGAAAATCCTGAAGTCTCAAGCACACATTATTTTCTCCTTGCAGATTTATATCTGCCTCATGCCAATTCTTTTACATGTCGCGTTCGTGGTGCGTACGAGACTGGGTGATTTGTGCGCAGGCGTCTGCCTGTGCACAGATCACATATGGGAGTGAATGGGTGCGCACGGTCATGCGCTGTCAAGCGCTGCACCTTGCGCTCCCATTATAAAGATAGGGGCTTGCGGTGCTGCGCTCACATTGCGGATCCCCTCCGCCGAACGCTGAGGAGGGGTCCGCAAATGTGAAGGCAGCCTTAGCTTTTTGTTTGCTGCAGATTCCACCAATAATAGCCAATGGGAAATATCTGTTAAGAAAAAAAAAAACACACACACACATCAAAATTGCACAATACTTACCATGTGCACATACCTTAGGCTTTGGTGCAGATTTACCTGCAGAATTATAGGTATAGTGCCCCAGCCCTTAAAGCTTCAACGCATTGAAAGTACAAAGTGAAGACAATTTTAATTTTATTAAACTTTTGAAATTTTGAGAGAAAATGTCCTACAGTTTTGTGCATAAAGCTCAGATAAAGCCGATCTGCTGTATTAGACTAGGTTCACACATGGCATTTTTTGCAGCATTTTATGTAAATTAAGGGTGCTTTCGCACGCTGCGTATTTTTACGCGAGTGCTCTTGCAGTTTTCGTAGCCAAAACCAGGAGTGGCTGATTAAATACAGAATTGGAGCACTTGTTTTTATTGGACTTTTCCTGTGATTGTTTCATTCCTGGTTTTGGCTACAAAAACTGCAACAGCACTCGCGTAAAAATACGCAAATACACAGAGTGTGAACGCACCAGGTTGCTTTTACAGTACCAGCAGAAGCTATGCAATCCCAGAAATCTCATGCACACACTTGCTTGCCCTTAAACCCTCCCCACCACCACCACCACCACCACCACCACCACCCCACCTCTGAACCTGCTGCAGTTTTTAAACAAGCAGCACGTGAATACTTACAGATTTTCTTGCCAAGTAAAGTAATGAGAAAATGCAAAAGTGCAATTGCGTTTTTTGCTGCTTTTGTGGTGACTACACCAGGCTGTGAAGTCGGTGAGCCACACACCCAACTCCTCAATTTCCCTGAATCTGACTCCACCAAAATGGACATCAACTCCAGAGCCTTGAATGTAAAACCTTACTGAAACATGTACCATGGACAACAAAAAAAAAAAAAAAAAAAAAAAAAGAACAGCAATGTGTGAACCTGGTCTAATGCTCCTCCACTCCCGCTGTCCCTTTTCCTCAATATTAGCATAGGAGCAGTAGAAGATGCCTTTAAAGGGTATTTCCACATTCACAAAGGCTGTGCCCAATTTGTTGCATAGTTGTGACAAAATCAAGGATGTACTCCCCCTCTCGGGGCTCCAGCACCAGTTGTCTGAAACCATGTGTTAGGCTGGCTTCACACCACGGTAAGGTCCGATCCAGGGCTGTCAGGGATGAACAGCCCCAGACCGGATCAGCACATAGAACCGGAGGGCTAATATGCCCTCCGGTCCGGTGTGCAGCCGGATGCAGCTGCAGATGAATCAGGACCGCGACTCACAGGGAGCTAGCCGCGGTCCTGAAATAACAGCAGCGTGCAACTGCAGGTGTCCAGTTCCCGGATCCTCCTGGACCGGGGCAATCCGGCCCCATAGGCACCCATGTTAGGGAGCGCCGGATTGCACTGGATCCGGGAGAATCGGGGATACGGCAATTTGGGGAGATTTTTCTCCCCAGACACAAAAACGTTGCAATCAACATTTTTGTCTCCGGTGAGAAAAATCTGAATTCTCCCGGAGGTATAGAAACCGGATGGCAGAGAGCTGCCATCCGGCTCCATAAGATACTATGGTGCCAAAATACGGACCGTACCATGGTGTGAAGCCACCCTTAACGACAGCGCACATTACCCCTGCAGCTAATCAGTGAGGTCAGAGGCGGTGCTGATGAAGGCTGAGCTCAGTGACTGTCTGCAGCGGTGATTGCACCCATACAGTCACCACTGAGCCAAAACAGAGCGGACCAGCGCTGGAACACTAGACCCGGAGACGGTGAGAGCGGACACCACTTTTATGCAGGTGGAAAACCAATTTAATTTTTAATATATAGCCCGAGCTTCATAATTTAACATTCCATGGCCAAATGTTGCCTCTTCAGCTGTAACTAAAATTTTGGTTTACTAAACTGAATACAGGGAGCTACATGACATCAAACACAGTGCTATGCTTCCTGTGTGTGCCCGAACATAGCGGCAGCATGTGATCAAAACCTCAATACACAAGTGGTAAGAGCACAGGCTCCCTGAATTTCACCATTAGGTATGAATTAAAGGGGATGTGCCACAAAGTTGATTTTAATCAATAGATCTTGGAATAATAATTTATACAATTGGATGTTTAAAAAAATGTTCTTGTGCTGAGATAATCATGTGTGTCCCTGCTGTGTAAAGGATGTGTGACCGTACAGGGACATGGTCTGATCATACCACGCTCTCCAAACCAACATTGATTGCGGCCTCGCCACCCTTCCTCCAGCCTCTGGGACCGCGGCCTCGCCACCCTTCCTCCAGCCTCTGGGACCGCGGCCTCGCCACCCTTCCTCCAGCCTCTGGGACCGCGGCGGCCTCGCCACCCTTCCTCCAGCCTCTGGGACCGCGGCGGCCTCGCCACCCTTCCTCCAGCCTCTGGGACCGCGGCGGCCTCGCCACCCTTCCTCCAGCCTCTGGGACCGCGGCGGCCTCGCCACCCTTCCTCCAGCCTCTGGGACCGCGGCGGCCTCGCCACCCTTCCTCCAGCCTCTGGGACCGCGGCGGCCTCGCCACCCTTCCTCCAGCCTCTGGGACCGCGGCGGCCTCGCCACCCTTCCTCCAGCCTCTGGGACCGCGGCGGCCTCGCCACCCTTCCTCCAGCCTCTGGGACCGCGGCGGCCTCGCCACCCTTCCTCCAGCCTCTGGGACCGCGGCGGCCTCGCCACCCTTCCTCCAGCCTCTGGGACCGCGGCGGCCTCGCCACCCTTCCTCCAGCCTCTGGGACCGCGGCGGCCTCGCCACCCTTCCTCCAGCCTCTGGGACCGCGGCGGCCTCGCCACCCTTCCTCCAGCCCCTGGGACCGCGGCGGCCTCGCCACCCTTCCTCCAGCCTCTGGGACCGCGGCCTCGCCACCCTTCCTCCAGCCTCTGGGACCGCGGCCTCGCCACCCTTCCTCCAGCCTCTGGGACCGCGGCCTCGCCACCCTTCCTCCAGCCTCTGGGACCGCGGCCTCGCCACCCTTCCTCCAGCTGGGACTTTTCAAATGAAATGCAAAATTTACTTTCATGTGAAAACAACACCTTGGACCACTAACAGCAGTCCTGTTCTTTTTCTCCTTGGCTCAGGTAAGACTCTTCTTGCATTATCTATTGGTCACGAGTAGCTTGACACAAAGAATGTGACAATTGTAGGCCATGTCCTGGATATGTCTGTGTGTGTGGTAACTCTTGAAGAGCTGACTCCAGCAGCTTCCACTTCTTGTGAATCTCCACCAAATGTTTGAATGGCCTTTTCTTGATAATCCTTTCATGGCTGCGGTTATCCCAGTTGCTTGTGCACCTTTTTCTACCACACTTTCCTTCCACTCAACTTTTCATTAACATGCTTGGATACAGCAGTCTGACAGCCAGCTTCTTTAGCCATGGCCTTTTGTGGCTTACCTTCCTCATGGAGTGTGTCAATGACTGCCTCCTGGACATCTGTCAAGTCAGCAGTTTTCCCCATGATTGCATAGCCTACTGAACCAGAGTAAGGGACCATTTAGTAAGCCTTTGCAGGTGTTTTATGTGATAATAACTTTCGGGTTTTCATCAGCTGTAAGCCATAATCATCAACATTAACATAAATAATACTTGAAATAGCTCACACTGTTTGAATTACCAAGGCTAGCTTCACACCACAGTTTTTCCCTGTCAGGTTCTGTCCGTTGTTGTGCACGATGCACCAGAAAGAACCTGACAGCCCCAGACAAACAGAACCGGAGGGCAAATATGCCCACCGATCCTGTTTCATGCAGGAATTAGCAGCTGCCGCTATCTAGTGCTGAAATTTCAGCATAGCAGCTGGAGGGGAGCTAGCTGCGGTGCTGAAATTTCAGCCATGCTCTTTCAGCTGTGCTGTCCAGGTGCTGAACGAGCGTGGCTTGAATTTCTGAGCCGCCGATCATTCAGCACCTGGCATTCAGGAACCGGATGATTTTTCTGCTGGATCCAGTGCCCATAGACTCCCATGCTATGGGCGCTGGATCACGTTTTGTCCGATTTTTGCATCGGACACCAAAAATGATGCAGACTCCAGATTGTGTCCAAACCAGACGCCAAAATGGCACAATCCGGCGCTATAGGGATCCATGGGAGGCAAAAATCATATCCGGGGCTATCCGGTTCACCCAGACAGCCCCGGATCCAAAAAAAACCATGGTGTGAAGCCAGCCTTAAGGGCCCGTTACACACTATGATACCGTTAATGATATCGTTGGTACGTCACGTCTTTTGGGGCAGAGCAAAGACGTCGATGCGTGTGACTCATAGATACGATCAACGATAGGTCGGCTGATCGTTGATCGCAGGCTTATGAACACGACCTTAAATCAGTCGTTGATCGTCCGTCCAACCTGCAGCATAGGTGTGTGACACCTTGTTAACGATGTAGTTTACAACTTCGCCTATTCACAACTGAAGGACGTAGGCGACCAAACGACCGCAAGTATCGTTTGCTTGTCACGGAATCGTTGCTGCGTTGTTCGCGATATCTGTACGTGTGACACCTCAGCAGCGATCAATTAACGACGTTCCAGCGATCTAGGTCAAGTCGGATCGCTGAGACATTGAAGCGAGTAACCTGGGCTTAAGGCTGGCTTCACACCATGGTTTTCGGCTGTCAGGTTCTGTCCGGTGCACCCTGACAGCCCCGGAGGGCAACTATCCGGTTTTCTGCCAGAATCAGCAGCTGCCGCTGTCCAGAGCTGAAATCTCAGCACAGCGGCTTGCAGGGGAGCTGGCCGTGGTGCTTAACTTTCAGCCAGGGAGCTCTCCAGGTGCTGAAATTCAGCGGCGGCTGCTTTTAACAGCCACCGCTGCTCTTTCAGCACCCGGTATGATTTTTATGTCTGATCCGGCGCCCATAAACTCCTATGCTATGGGCATTGGATCTGGGAGGATCCGGTTTTGATTGATTCTTGCCCCGTACACAAAAAATGCTGCATGCTCCAATTTTGTGTCCGGGGCAAAAAAAAAACCACTCTGCCAGATCCTCCCAGACAGTAAATCACTGCCATCCGGCCCCATAGGGATACAATGGGGGAAAACCAGTGTGAACCAGACAGCCCCGGACCCCATAAATCATGGTGGCAAGCCGGCCTAAGATATTGATGATATTCTAATTTATGGAGTTGCACCTGTATGTGTCCCTGCTATGTACTGTGTAATGGATGTGTCTGATCATCCAGGGACATGGTCTGATCATACCACATCTAGGCAGGGGAAGACACAAAACCGTATACAGACATTAAAGCACAAGATCAGATGATTCTTTCTGTGAGGTAAAACATTTTTATAAAAACAGGCAGAAAAACGTTTAACTTCACAGAAAGAATTATTTGGGATCCTGTGCTGTTGTATACTCTTTTTCCATACTCCCCAGCACAGGAGATGTGGTATGATCAGACCATGTCCCTGTACGGTTAGACACATCCATTACACAGTACATAGCAGGGACACATGTATAAGATCTCAGCACAGGAGATGTGGTATGAGCAGACCATGTCCCTGTATGGTCAGACACATCCATTACACAGTACATAACAGGGACACATATATAAGATTATCTCAGCACAGGAGATGTGGTATGATCAGACCATGTCCCTGTACGGTCAGACACATCCATTACACAGTACATAGCAGGGACACATATATAAGATTATCTCAGCACAGGAACATTAGTTTTAAACACATCCGCTTCTGAAAATTATTATTCCAAGATCTATTGATTAAAATCACCCAAATAGTCACAGTATTACAGCAAAATATAATAAATGTAATGATCACAATCCATCTAATGTCACCAATCATCAATGGCAACTTTTATCCACAAGATATTCCTCTGGTGCAACCTGGTTAGTGTGTGGCTATTTTTTGAACTGCTATGTAGAAGTGAATGGAAGCAGCTGAGCTTGAAAATCCAATGGCGGCACAAGATAGGGCCCCATTTTCAAGACCGAGGTGCTAGTCTTACATCTACCACATTTAAGGCTTAGGTTGAGTTCACATGTTTTAGGGTTAAGGTTTCTCCTTGTGGAGAGTGACACTCCAGTATGAGGAGACTTAAAACACCGCACTGCTCTTCTGGGAAATTATGTAAATATAGGCTCTTCAGGGAGTAAGTAGACATGAACTCTGACGCCACCTATTGGAAGTAGCAATCATAAAAGTCAAGAACTAATCTTTTAAGATCCTTGCCATATGACATATGGTACCGTCACACGTCACGATATCGTGTAGGATATCGCATAGTAGTCACGTGTTTGGAGGCGTGGCTGCAACATCGTTCCGATGTCGCAAGTGCGTCGTAGGGTGTGACACCGCGATAGTGTGAGATATCGTGAGATCGCACATCGCAGATTTCAGAACATTTTCTCAAATCAGGCGATCTGCAATAATGCCATCTGCTGCATCGTGCGGTGTGACACCACGATAACGATGTGTTGCACAATTTCTCCCATTCAGCGCTGTGAAAACAAGGAATCCTAACGACCGCTATTCACGATCTCACCCCGTAATCAGCACAATGTTGTAGACGATATCTCAACGTCACACATCTACACTCCGATCACAATCCAAATCTCCGTGCGAGCGCGCTCCTGTGAATTGTATGCGATATCATGACATGTGACGGTACCAGTAGGACTTTTACCAGATCAGAGTCTCAATTTGCAGACAGTCTTTCGGGGTACCATACAGTTAACGGATCAGTTTTCCATAGACCCCCATGTTAAAAACACACAAAAAGGACAAATCCTCCAATAACTATGCCTTCTATGCGAAAACTTCTCGCCAACACAAGTGTGTCCTAGCACGGTGTCTGCACTTATCACCTCTGACCTCCTTAATACAAACCTCCGTGTGCCCATAGCCTCCATCTATGCAGCTCGCTTCAATTATCCATGATTGATACAAACGCAACCCCAAAGTTGAGGACTTATTTTTCAAGGGGGAAGGGGGGAAAGAGGGGGATTACAACTACATTTAAAGGAGCTGTCCAGAATTCTACGCACATGGCTGATTTCCTTCAAAAACATTGCCACCTTTGCCTACAGGTTGTGTGTGATATTGCAGCTTAGCTCCATTTAGATGAATGAGCCTGTGCTGTAGTACCATATGCAACCTGCAGACCGGGATGGCGCTGTTTTTGAAACAATTCAGTGAGGTTATCAATCCTGGACATCCCTTTTAACTCCCTTTTTAGCTCCTTCCATGATAAATGACAAATACAGCATTGCTCTGCTGCTTTCAAAAACTTGCCATAAACCACAACTAAGGCCTCATGCCCACGCTGCAGAAATGATGCAGATTTGTCCGAATTCCTCCAGCCAGCTAAGTCTATGGGAATTCTGAAGTGCTGTGCGTTTTTTTCTTGTGCAGAAACAATGCCGATTGTGCTGAAGGAAAATCTCCAGCATAGCAATTATTGCAGTGGATTTTTCAGTCTTTCAAGCCTTTGACTTATGAAAAACGCAGGGCACAAATCTGCACCAAAAACGTACGCAACGTGGATTTCGTGTCTTTCTGCCACAAGGTGCGGATTTGGTGCAGAAATTTCTGCAACAAAATACTCAGTGTGGGCACATACCCATAGACGGCTGGCCCGGACTTCTCACTGGAGTGATAGATGGGGGAGTCAGGGACCCTCCTTCCCTAATATGAGGAATCCCTACTAGCAGACATTTCTGTCATAGACAATTACAGAGCGATAGCCCCACCTCGCCCTATAGAAGCCCCAACTTGGGCTACGAGTCCGAGAATTGGGCCCCAATGCAAAAGCTCCAAAAGGGCCCCCCCCAATTATTGCACATCTTTAATAGGCCAAAACGGAGTTTTGGGGCTCCCTAAGCTCCAGGACCTGAGTGTGATCGCAACTCCTACACCTGGTGTAGGTACGCCCATGGCGATATATAATGTGAGGTGGGGCCAAGTCCCCAGCTGGGCTACCAGTCCGAGATTTTGGGCTCCTGTTATCACACCGATTAGACATCACAGGAGCGCAAATACAGTAGGTTCAGGGGTTGCAATCGCACTCGGGCCCTGCAGCCTGGGGGCCCCTAAAAGCCACTTTGGCCTTTAGAAAAAAAAAAAAACCTATTAAAGATGTGCAATAATTGGGGGCCCCGTTGGAGCTTTTGCATCAGGGTCCATTAGCTTCATGTTAGGTCATTAAACACAGGTAAGCATAAACAAGAGCCCCTGATATAAAACACGTCACCTAGGACAGGTCATGCAAATTAAAAGAGATATATATATATATATATATATATATATATATATATATATATATATATATATATATACACATATATATATTATTTTGCAAAAATCTAAATAAAAAAAAAATAAAAAAAACCCACACACAACACACCCTCCTCACCTGACTTTGTTGTCCCACATCCCACCCATGGAGCCTGGATGTACGTTACTGCACCCCAGGTAAAAAGTTGTGCACAGGCCCTAACTTGTGAGCACCTTGCAGCCCCCAGTGACCCCGGCCCCCAGACACACACCTGCACCGTCTGTCCCTCACACATGACCGGTCACCCCCATTCCACAGGAATAGGACAGCCCCCTCCCAGGTTACACATTGGGGGCAGCACACACCACACTGACCTGGCGGGGGGGAGCTGTGAGGCAGGGTCCCCCTGTGCAGCCTGTGAGCCCGGCGCTGCAGGTGCTGCTCTTGTTCCTGTTAGGGAGGCGCTTTCCTCGGTGATTGCCGCCTCCTCCTGGCCTCGGGCCTCCTCCCTTGTGTTTCCACCTCTACCTCCTCCTCTGTGTCATGCCTGCCTCATGATAATGTGCACTGACTCCATTCATCACATGCAAGCAGCATGGAGGGAGGAGGAGGCAGAGGGGCTCCCCTGATAACCATAGGCCTGCACTGTACACAGGACATCCTCCAGGCTGACAGCATGTGATGATGGAGAATTGCATGCATAGCAATCCCATAACGTGACTCCAGGTGCAAGAGAGAGCCCTGACCTATAACTAGCAATTCCCCACTATAGTAGTATTGCTGGAGCAGTCTTCATGTTGGTGTAACCAGCTTTGTTTTGCACTGCTTTTACACGGCGCTCAAAAGTGCACTATCCATATAGCATAATGCAGCCTCACAACCCTTCATACAATATAATGTAGCCTCCCAGCGCTCCATATAATATCATGCAGCCTCGCAACCCTTCACATAATATAATGCAGCCTCACAACCCTTCATATAATATATTGCAGCCACATGTCCCTCCATATGCCATAATGCAGTCTCATAACCCTTAATATAGCATAATACAACCTCATAGCCCTCCATATAGCCAAATGAAGCCTCCATATAGTATAGTGCCGCCTCATAACCCTTCATATAATATAATATAATGCAGCCACATATCCCTCCATATACCATAATGCAGCCTCATAACCCTTTATATAATATAATGCAGCCTCATAACCCTCCATGTAGCATAATGCAGCCTCATATCCCTCCAGATAATATAATGCAGCCTCATAGTCCTTCATATAGCATAATAAAGCCTCATTGCCCTCCGTATAGCTGAATGCAGCCTCACAGCCCTCAAGATGGCATACATTCTACCCACATAGACACACAGCCCACTGTACAACCCCCCCCCACACATGCACACTGCCCCTGTACAACCCTCCCCCAGAGACACTGCCGCATGTACAACACCCCACACATACACACTGCCGCTGTACAACCCCCCAGACTCACTGCCACCTGTACAGTCACACACAGATACACTGCCCCCTGTACAACCCCCCACGCACACACACAGAACCCTGTACAACTCCCTCTTCCCCCCCCACACACACACACGTACTGCCCCCTGTATAAACACCCCCCCACACACACACACAATCTGCCTCATACCCCCTCCCCAGGAGATGTCAGTATATAGGCTGGCTCTTCAGCTCCTGAATGGAGCTCAGTCACCACTCCCGACGGCTGCGTCCTGTCAGTTCGTACCTTGGCAGGTGTTCATTGGGTTATCAGCACCCCGATGTCTCATGCAGTTTCTGCGACCGGTGGTCACCGCTAAAGAAAGACTCAAACACCACAGCTGGAGTTCTGTTACTTTTACTCAGCAGTTTCGACATGGCCGCCGGGTACACTCCTTGTCAACCTCCGGTTCAGCGTTGTCTCCATAACCGGGTCAGTGCAGTCAAGCCTTGGTTGGTGTCCCTTCCTTTCTCACTAGGTGTTCCTGTCTCTGGTGGTCCCTTCACGCTATAAGCTCGTCTAGCCGCTCTTTACTTAGCGCCTCCGCAGCACATAGCTCAGGTACCGACAACCACAGATAGGTGTTTGGCCACAGCTTCCCTTAGAAGCTTGGGACTAGGTGTTCGGCCACAGCAACCCTTAGAAGCTTGGGGCCTCCGGTTCAATGGTTTGGGCATAAAGCATCTATGCCGTGTTCAGGGCTAGGTCCCTGTGTAGTTCACCAGACCCTCTGTTTCGCTAGATATGGGCGTACGGGGATATACGTCTCGTTCCGTACCCCAAGGGCTCCTTTCCTCCTCTACACCTGTCGGTCTTTCCCTCCTGGGGCGAGCATTGTTGTGCTCCAGACCGCGGGAATCGGCACCACACTACCTCTACACTCCCGACTTCCACTCCATTTCACTCCTCTCTTGATGGTCTCTCCTACTACTCTACTGTTGTTTTTCTTCCTACACCTCACTTTTCCCTCCCGGCTACGCTTGGGTCCTCTCCCCTCATCCACACACTGTCCCGGGGTCCTTAGTGCTGTGTGTGTGTGTAGCTTAGCTTCACCATCCCAGTACCTGGAGACCAGGAGGCACAACTCTCCCTCTAATGTAGGAGTGCAGTACCTCTAGTGGCGGCCTACCCGGTGGGGCGCCACACCAGGAAGTATCATAAATAAAAGCATCTTTTTTTAAAGCATGACAAAAAACACAGCGCCAAAAATGCAATTAAAAAACTCAAAGAACCTAATTTAAATAAAGGGTCCAAAAACTCTGCAAAAGCTCGTCGTGGAAATGTGGCAACCCACTGGTCGGGACGCCACATAGGGGTACTACACCCATAAAAGTCTGTGTGGTATCCCTGTGACTAGGGAATTGGGATGCTGCATAAAGGACCCTCATGACACACATCCACACACACCTTAAGTAGGGGACCATGGATGGACCCGCTGTAGGGAGGACCTAGACCCATGGGAGGAGTAAGAAAAGGGTACAAAACTGTGTGGGTTGGGGAAGAGTGAGGTCAGTCAGCACAGAACTCCACTGGGGAGTGAGGAGTGCGGGACAGCGGAGAGGCTGTCGGGAAGGAAAGGGACCCAGGTTTTGCGGTGCACCCGAATCTGGACTTGGTATGACTACCGACCAGAGGGGTTCAGTCCTAGAATGGAGGACCGGCTCCGAGAGTGGTGCAGGTGTTCACCCCCTAGCCACCAAAACGGAGGCCCAAGCTTCTTTAGGAAGTTGTGGCCGACCCCTGGTGCATCCAGAAGAAGGCACCGTATAGGGTCCCGAGGACTCGGAGAGGAGTCGCTCAGACAGAGAGGATCCGTGGGAGCTGGCTTCAGGTTCTGCGTGTGGGAGTACTGAGGAGGCAGGAGAGAGCGCAGGAAGGGACCAGACATGAACAGCAGGCATTCCACCGAGGGTCCTGAGTAAAGCATCCTGATTCCTAGTGACTACCCAGGCCAGGCATACCCGAAAAGACTGTGTAATCTAAGAACTGCCAGTAAACTTGTACAGAGTAAAAAGACTGTGTGGCAACCATTACTATCTCCACCTGAGGAGCCGCCGACCGCAGCAGGCAGGAGGAACAGTGACGAGGCCTGGTGTAGCTGCATCCCTGTGTGAAACCACAAACTTCCATCACTGCCCCGTGGATCCCGCTCCACCTAAAGAGAGTGTAACCATTCTGCTGCACCCCAATCACCCCGGAGGTCTGTCCCACAGCGTCGGTAACATTACCGGAACTGTAGGTGGAGTCACAAATCAGTTTTATTTTATTTTCCATTGACTTTAAACCCCCTTTTCAGCGACCACCAGAGCCAAGGGATTGGGCAACAGACCCTGTGACATCCCCCGTGAACTGCAACACCTGGGACCGGGTACCTCACGGTCCTGGGGCGGGTCAAAAACATAGCCTAAATGTGAAAATTTAATTTCCGGCCATTGTACTGCCAGTTTGCCACCTGATTGTTCCCATCAGAAGTTGCAGGCTGGCATAAGACAGTTAAAGTCTGCACATGGGAGAAGTAGACAATCTGAATTTCCCCCGGCCCCACATAAATATGCATAAATCATCCTTAAAAAATATGTTCTATGTGGCACCCCAGGGTCTAAGTGCCACTGTGTCATCACTGCTCCCGGATGGTGGTGTCATGCTGAGAGCAACAAAAGGGTCTTCTCATCATGCAGGAAAACCCGCACACAACACCTTCTGCCTCCAGGCCAGAAGGGGGAGACCAAGCCCGGATTCAGGGTGAGCTCCCCAATAAATTCTGGTCTGGGGCAGAGCCAGTTAGTTCAGTTCCTTAGAAGGACTGAGGAAGACATCCTGGTGGACGGAGGCTGTAGAGCTCGTCCCAGGATCGCTGACTCGGTGCCAGGCCTGAGGCTAGGGTCTGAGGAGAGTCGCAGGAACTCCTGGGGAGTTGAGCGACACCGTGCTTGCCCCAGAGGAAGGAGCAGAGAACGGACACCGGGTCCGAGACTGTGTAGAGTCTAACATATTGGCAGGCAACACCAGAGGGTGGGGAATTGCAGGTTCCCTAGCCACACCGTTCCCGTAGACACAGCAACAGAGAGAGTTCAGAAAATGACACCCGAGACAAGTGTTAAAAAGGACTCCTGTTGCCTGTCATACCGTCACCGCACAGGGAGAGACTGGGCCGGCAGCTTAGCTGATGCAGCAGCAGGAGCCTATACACAGAGCGTAGTAAGGAAGCCAAAGACCCAGCCGGGTGAGGAGACACCCTGAATTGCTCTAAGCAAAGACTCCGTAGACAACTGCCTGAAGACACCTACCTGAGTAAAAGACTGAGTGACCAACAAAACAGTGAGTCTGCCTATTGCTTGTGCCCATCGGCCTGACATTAGGAATCTCGGGCTTAATTCAAGCTTGTATAACAAAGCAGGTATTAGCCCCTTTATTACCCAGCGTGCCACCACCACCAGGGCCGCTGAAAGAGCCTGTTAAGGTGCCTGGAAATGGTGCTTATCAATGCGCCATTTTCAAGGGTGGCTGTGGGCTGTTGTTCTTTCGCGTGGGGGGGGCCCTGTAACAATGGGTCGCTGGGAATACCAGCCCTCAGCTGCCTAGTTTTACCTTGGCTGGCATTGAAGAATAGGGCGGAGCCCACACATTTTTTTTTGTCAGCCAAGGCAAAATTAGGCAGCTGAGTGTGGCAGCTCGCAGCTGTCGGCTTTCATCGGGCTGGACTTAAAATTGCTGCGAAGCCCCACGCATACTTTTTTTAAAAATATTTGTTAATTTCACACCTATAACGTCAGGTTGGTTGCCCTACACTACTGTGTACGGCAACCAAGCAGAATCACTGTCCAGATTAAGGAAAAGCACTCTGACTACAACAGCCAATCACAGAAGCTCTCAAACAGTGTGAGCTTCTCTGATTGGCTGTTTGTATGACAGTGCAGTGAATATGTGATTAGCTTAATAGGCGGCCATGGAAGTAGCAGCGGGAGACATGTGAACCCTATCTAGCTATTCTACCATCTATCTATCTGTCAATTGTATTCAATCACTCTATTCTGTCAACTCTTTTCTCACTTTAAACAGCATGAGAAATGCCATGTTAAAATCGCATTACACACGGACAACACACGGACAACACATGGACAGCACTTGGATCTGATCCAAGAAAATGTCGGACACTCGCATAGCAGTTGAATGCAAAACGGAGTAAAAGTCGGATGACACTTGTCCAACTCTCGGATCCGTGAATCGGAGCTTTTTTTCACTCGCATGTGTGTCCATACCCTAACAGGAAGAGGGTCGCAGCATAGCTTTATGCAGCAGGGACCTAAGAGGACAGTGCAGAAGGAAGGCCTCCGAACCCGCCCGGTGATGTGGCTCCCCAATTGCTTCCACGCTGTCTGGATCTCCATTACCACCTGTTACCAGTGTCCCAGCCTACACCATCGATTGCCAAGTAAAAGGTAAAGGAAACTACAATTCTTGTGTCCTTTGGTTATTTACCGCGCCCTCAGTCCTGCAACCCATCGTTTATTACAACTACAATTCATGGGGCCATGCTCTACCTGTGGGGAGCGATACCATCCAGGCTGCCATTCCACCTGCCCAGTGGTCCCACAGCAGTACTGGTCAACCTGACCAGAATAACCACAGGTGGCATCACAAACTTATCCCTTGTACACATTCTCCTTTATTGCACGCCCAGGGTCACAGAGCCAGATCACTGCCACCGTGAACAACCCACCGAACCGACCAGCCCGGTTACCGAGTACCCCCGACCCTGGTGGGTGTCGCACATGCTGAGCATTTGGTTGCAGAAAGTTCTGCACCAAAAGTGCATCTCCTAGCAGGGAAAATGCACCAAAAACACAATGTGTGTTCACATTTGAGTCACCCATCAGGGCTGTGGGGTACTCTGAACTGGATCCTCTCATCGTTGTTGTCTGGGGCTGCAGGATGTCACGGTGTCCTGACCTGGCTCTGTGGTCCCAGGCAAGTCAATAAAAGGGGAAAACAGTTTTTAATTAATTAAATCGTGACGCCACCCGTGGTTTGTGGCTAGAGGTAGCCACCCCTGCAGTTGGGACCTCTGGGGATGATGGGGGTTGTAGCAGAGATCTTGCACCCTCCACGGGTAGGGCTGGTTCCCAGGGCTACCGTGTAAAAAGTGTATGTGTGATGCAAGTTCTCCGTATCCTCAGGCAACCTCCTACTGCTGGCTCATGAACTCAATTTCCACCGCTCAGGCAGCTGGGACAGCTTTTCTGCAAAACCCCCTTTCATGTTCCTTTCGGGCCTCTTTCATCTTCACTCTATACCTCACACTAGCTATGGTCCAGCGGTCATGGGCTCTCAGTGGACACCCCTCCGGGTTTCCTAGCCCTGGTTCGACGGCCTTCCTTTTGCTATGCCGGAGGTTGGGTCTCGGGACATAAAGACCCCGCACCCTGCCGGAGTTCGTGGTTTGGGCATGCAGCTTCCCTGCCACTTCAGCAAAGTCGGCACTCTGGTTGCAGCCTGGTCCCACTGTGTCCCCGCAGACTCTGACACACCTTGGACCTCCTCAATCTTCCCTCGGTTCTCAGCCTTGGACCTGGGCCAGCCATACGGTGGCAAAGGACACGGGGTCCGGGTTCTCTCAGTCTGGCTGTTTGGCTGACGGGTGTAACTTTTGCTCTCCTTCACTCCTTCTCCTCTCCTTTGGGTTCCCTTTTTGTTGTGTCGTCTCCACCCCCTTACCGGGTTCTGTCCTAACGTTCCACCCTCCGCCTGGCTCCTCCCGCTATCCCGTTGCTAGACATGAAGTAACTTAGACTTGGGATCGGGGGATGTGTTGGGTGTGTGTGTGGGGTGACCAACTTACCAATCCCACCTGCTGCGCCATCTCGTGGCGACCGTTCCGTAGGGGCACCCCACATCTGTTTTTCCATGCATTGTTCATGCATTTGGGCTGGGAAAACACTGCAAGATTTGACATGCTGCAGTTTTTTTTCTGCACCAAATCTGCCAGGGAAAAAAGCAACGTTCACCAGACTTCTGCATTCTCATTGACCTTTCTAACATAAGGACTTGCTGGTCAACACTGCATGAATAATGCAATAACAACGCATTGTGTGTACAGGGCCTTAATGTGTTTGACACTGGCCAGCGTTTCTTGCGCAAATCAGTCTTTTTTGCTGTTACAGCTGATGCAGACACAGGGGCTGGCTTAGCTATTGAAATATAATAAGTAAATATATAAAAAAATACAAAGGTCAGGGGCAATTGCACCCAGGTGTAGGGGTTTGCAATTGCACCCAGGTTCTGGAGCCGAGGGGGCCCGGCCCCAAGTCCTATAGAAAATGACTATTGCTATTAAAGATTTGCAATAATTGGGGGCCCCATTGGAGCTTTTGCATCAAGTTACACCACTGACAAAGGTCATGTAGTAAAAAAAGGGAGTAAAAAAGTTTTGTGAAGCAGTAAGTAACATTTATGAAAAGTTTAATTGGGACACTAAGCAGCAGTCGTAATATCCTGATTGTGAAAGGCTCAGGTCAGGGCTTTGTTTTTTTCTTATGTTGCAAGATTTAACCATCCAGTGCTCCCTGCAGAACAAGCCACAGTGATGTCACCGGCGCACTTCTGGCAACACTCCCTGGCATTCTTTTGCGTCTATGTTAATTAGGTTGCTTCTGGTGGACTGAGGCTCATCTGAGTGCTAAGCCTGTAACATACTATTGTGGTATGTGTGCAGGGATGGGTTCTTTTCCAATCAGGTGTTATTGCCAGTGAAGCCCAAAGTGGGCAAACATTTATCAATGTAAGGCTGGTGACACTCAGTGTGAGATGCATGCAAGATACTCGCACGAGTCTCCCATACCTCACCCACCATGGATGCTGGCTCTCTAGACAGGAGCATGGTACGTGTTATTATGCAGCTGACACACTCCTGTCCAGAGAGCCGTCAGCCATGCCGGGTGAGGCATGCGAGACTCGTGCGAGTATCTCGCATGCATCTCGCACCATATGTCACCGACCTAATGCATGGACGCCCAGGGCTCACTTGATCAGCTCCTTGTTCTGGCAATTAAAGTGGTTCTTGAGTCTGTGGTGGGGTTACTCTATAACACAGGGGTCTCAAACTCGGCTGGGTTGGTGGGCCGCACATAGAAATTTTTTTTTATCGGGGGCCGCATTGCTTGTAGGAATAAGTGACATTTTTAGTAATGCCACAATTTTTTGCTCAATGTAGTACTGTCCAAATCCTTATCCCTTTCTTGTAGTAATGTCCCCATCTTGGTCCCTTTCTTGTACTAATATTCCCATCCTGATCCCCTTTTGTACTGATGTCCCCAACCTAGTCTACATTCTTTTTACACACACACATTCACTCACTCACAGGCACAGGCTCAGACGCACTCACAGGCTCAGATGCACTCTCGCTCAGGCTCAGACGCACTCATAGGCTCAGACGCACTCTCGCTCAGGCTCAGACGCACTCACAGGCTCAGACGCACTCTCGCTCAGGCTCAGATGCACTCACAGGCTCAGACGCACTCTCGCTCAGGCTCAGACGCACTCTCGCTCAGGCTCAGACGCACTCTCGCTCAGGCTCAGACGCACTCTCGCTCAGGCTCAGACGCACTCTCGCTCAGGCTCAGACGCACTCACGCTCAGGCTCAGACGCACTCACAGGCTCAGACGCACTCACAGGCTCAGACGCACTCACAGGCACAGGCTCAGACGCAGACGCACTCACGCTCCGGCTCAGACGCACTCTCGTTCAGACGCACTCTCGCTCAGGCTCAGACGCACTCACAGGCTCAGACGCACTCACAGGCTCAGACGCACTCACAGGCTCAGACGCACTCACAGGCTCAGACGCACTCTCGCTCAGGCTCAGACGCACTCACAGGCTCAGACGCACTCTCGCTCAGGCTCAGACGCACTCACAGGCTCAGACGCACTCTCGCTCAGGCTCAGACGCACTCTCGCTCAGGCTCAGACGCACTCTCGCTCAGGCTCAGACGCACTCACGCTCAGGCTCAGACGCACTCACAGGCTCAGACGCACTCACAGGCTCAGACGCACTCACAGGCACAGGCTCAGACGCAGACGCACTCGCGCTCCGGCTCAGACGCACTCTCGTTCAGACGCACTCTCGCTCAGGCTCAGACGCACTCACAGGCTCAGACGCACTCACAGGCTCAGACGCACTCTCGCTCAGGCTCAGACGCACTCTCGCTCAGGCTCGGACGCACTCTCGCTCAGGCTCGGACTCACTCTCGCTCAGGCTCGGACGCACTCTCGCTCAGGCTCGGACACACTCTCGCTCAGGCTTGGACGCACTCACAGGCTCAGACGCACTCACAGGCTCAGACGCACTCACAGGCTCAGGCGCAGACGCACTCACGCTCAGACGCGCTCATGCTCACTCACACACTCAGGCTCACACACTAAGGCTCACACACGCAGGCTCACACACGCAGGCTCACACACTCACACTCAGGCTCACACACTCACACTTAGGCTCACACACTCACACTCAGGCTCACACACTCAGGCTCACACACTCACACTCAGGCTCACACACGCAGGCTCACACACGCAGGCTCACACACTCAGGCTCACACACGCAGGCTCACACACGCAGGCTCACACACTCACACTCAGGCTCACACACTCACACTCAGGCTCACACACTCACACTCAGGCTCACACACTCAGGCTCACACACGCAGGCTCACACACTCAGGCTCACACACGCAGGCTCACACACGCAGGCTCACACACTCAGGCTCACACACTCAGGCGCACACATACACACACTCACATTAACTCACAGACACAGTCTCTTTTGTAAAACTAACCTAGCCGGCGGTCCTGTGCAGGGGCCGCCGCGATACTGCTGTATAATCACTTCCGACACCTTCACTGACTCTTCACTGCCGCACGTTCTGCCGCTCGCTCTGCGCCCTATGCAGGTAACCTAGCTGGCGGTCCTGTGCGGGGGCCGCCGCGATACTGCTTTATTATCACTTCCAGCCCCTTCATTGACTCTTCACTGCCGCACGCTCTGCCGCTCGCTCTGCGCCCTATGCAAGCCGCCAACCAATGAGAGGCCCACAGATGACGTCATGCGCCTCTCATTGGCTGGCGGCTTGTATTGAACTTGCAGGGCACAGAGCAAGCTGCAGAGCGAGCAACAGTAAAGTATCAATGAAGGGGCCGGAAGTGATAATAAAGCAGTATCGCGGCGGCCCCCACACAGGACCGCCGACATGATTCACGCTCCACTGTGTCGGGGGCCGCACTGAGGGGCCCCGGGGGCCGCATGCGGCCCGCGGGCCGCGAGTTTGAGACCCCTGCTATAACAGAAGGATTGCCAACTTGACTTTTTATTTTACCTGGACAACTTATCAAAAAAAATCACAGACAGATAACATTTTTTACAAACACATTAGAAAACCATAATAAATCATTTATATAAGTGACCCATGTTATGCCCATTCATGTGCAGCAAGAAAATGTTCATAGTTAATACCAGTTATAACCCTTAAGGTACTTTTACACACAGAGATATATTGCTTGCAATTCACTGGTTGCAGTGAAATCATGGACACATTGTTCCACTTGGCAATAAAATGGAACAATGTGTCCATGATTTCACTGCAACCAGTGAATTGCAAGCAATATATCTCTGTGCGTAAAGGTACCTTTAGAGGTCACCAAATACCCATTAATGTTGTTTCTGCTCAAATAAGAATGTCTCCTTTAACAAGGAGTCATTCTATGTGGGACCACCCCCCTCCTTCCTTCTGAGAGAGGGAGACTCAGACATCTTACTGAACTTCTGAGGGTCAGACGTATTATCTCTAGTTTCTGTCCACTCTTCCTACAACTTTCCTCTTCTTGTCAGATGATTCAGTTTTTACTGTTATGCCTTTTTCCACGTGCGGTGCTGTGGATATCTAGCACAAATCAAGTTCACATCATCACCAATAAGTCAAGACTTAAGCACCCATACAGTCTGTTTACTGGGGAAGTGAACAAGGGTTAAGCTGTATGCTAGATATCCACAGCACCGCACGTGGAAGAAGACAGAACAACCCATGTCACAACCCCTAATTCTGACATGAAGACATCAGCTGCAGTCACTGTAAACTGCAAAGTTCTAATAATTACAGTCAAAATAATCTGTAGAATTTTATCTAGACTCAAAAAAAAATCACAGATGCCTTGAAATTTTTTTACGGACAGGACAAAAAGTGCCCTATTTTTTATGGACTGTCCTGGAATTTCTGGAAAATTGGCAACCAAGGATAACAGTGGTCCTTGACCCTTCTTGCCACATTGATCTCTATGAAATGGTCACAAGACACATCCAGAGACCTCAATAACCGGTGTAATGACAGTTAAAGCGTTCCCACAGAAATCAGACGGAGACTTTGTAACACCTTCCCTTATAAGCTGTATACTTAGATCTAGGGGTGCCCACCATGCCCAAATTCTGTATTCCTGTATTTGATGAGATCTGAGGATGCAAGGGCACAGAAGAGGACAATGCAGTACTGACTCACAAATAAGATGTATTACACAAATTGGAGTATGGTAAACAGAGAACAAACAATTCAATAGATCACAGGATAAGCAGGTTGCACATAAGGGCCTGTCACACGTGTCAATGTAGCCCGCGATATCGCTCATGCGTCACAAATTATTAATCGCCTGAGCGATGTGGAATTATCGCAGGTAAGATGTCACACGCATCAATATGACCCAGCGATGCGGTGATGTCGCCATCTTGCGAGCGATTTTATTTAGTCGCTTGTACGTTGTCAAAATAGAAAATACGTCGCTGAGTTTAGTGTCACACGCAGCGATGCACAAGGTCTACTGAGCGATGAGCGACAGGTTTTACATCTGGCAGTGAAACCTGCGATCGGCGATCAGCGACATATCGCTGGTTGCATCGCTTGGTCACACGCTTCAATGTCGCTCCTGCGTCACTTTTACGTCGCTTGAGCGACTGAAAATCCGTGACGTACGAGCGACATTGACAGCGATATCGACGCGTGTGACATCCCCTTTAAAGTATACAGAAGCACTTATTTACCGAAGAGCTTCTGATATAGATAACGAGGCTGTGACTACTTTTCCACTACACAAACATCAAACCAGATAAACTTATATCTGTCAGCGTCACTATCTAACAGAGTCAATAACAGTCAGTCTTATTGACGCGCACCCAGGGCTCGGGTACTCGGCTCTTGGGCTCTCTCTCTCTCAGTTCGGGAAGTGACGGGTGGCCATCCCGAAGCTGTGGCCCTGGTGGTCAACTGAAAAACGAGGGAATTATTTACAGGGGATTATTTACAAGTTGTCTTCGTGACGCCACCTGCTGAGTCTGGTGATGACCACCAGCACCACCACAGTCCTCCAGTGGTTGGTAGTATTGCGGCTTGGATGGAATAGTCCCCGCAGGCGGGACTGGACCACCGGGGCAGTGATGCTGTAATAAAGCAGTTTATATAGAAAGGATGCAGCAGAGTCAGAACTTCACTTCACCGGGTAACTTTACTGGAACACTCTCATTCAGCTTTACAGTTCAACAGTTAGTCATATGGTATACAGGCGAATGCTCTAGGCTGCAATTAGGATTTCTGGCTGGAGATGGAACCCTCCTTTATGTTCCTTTCTTTTCCTTCTTTTCGGTTCCCAGTGTTATGAAGCCTGATCTCTTGTAGATAATCTGGCCTCCTGCTGCTTCTACTTTCTTCGCCTCCCTTGTAGCCGCCGGGTCAACCTTCTTTCTGAACGTCGCAATATCCCTGCTTTACGGATTTTCTGTGAGTCTTAGAGAACTCACAGGTGCGGGCTCCGGTACCCGGTTTCCTTCCTTTCGGGGCAAACTCTACTGTTACTCAATCCCCTTCTTAGAGTGAACTCTGCTTCAGAGTTCTTTCCCTCTCTTTCTTTCTTTTCTTTGGGATCTTTCCCTTTCGAGCCTCTCTGCCGAGATGGCCCTTCTAGTTCCTTCAGGCTGGCTGCCTGGCTTCTTCCACGCTCCCTCCTCCAACTCTCTTCTTCTACAGACTGCCTAACTAGTTCCCCCTAGAGGCCACTATATCTCCTCCCAGGGTCCCTCCCACCTACTATCCTAGTGTGTGGGTGTCAGCTCTAGGGTTCCATCTAGTGACCATAGTCCCAATTGCAGTGGAGTACTACACCGCTTTTCTGGGTGCAGTACCCCTTTTGTGGCACCTATGTAGTGGGGCGCCACATTATTAAACAAATACTCTCTAAATTACACTGATCAAGAAAATAAAGGGAATATAAATAACACCATGTAACTCCAAGTCAATCACCCTTCTGTGAAATCATCCTGTCCAGTTATGAAGTTACACAGATTGTATCAATTTCTCCTGCTGTTGTGCAAATGGAACAGAGAACAGGTAGAAATGATTGTCAATTAGCCATACACCCACTATAAAGGAGCGGATCTGCAGGTGGTGACCACAGACCATTTCTCTGTTCTCATCCTTTTTGGCTGTTGTTTTGGTCACTTTTGCATTTTGTCATTGTTCTCACCCCTAGAGGAAGCAAGAAGCGGTGTCTACAACCCACAGAACATGCTCAGGTAGAGCAGCTCATCCAGGATGGAACATCAGTGCGCATTGTGGCAAGAAGGTTGTCTGTGTCTGTCAGTGCAGTGTCCAGAGCATGGAGCAGATACCAGGAGACAGGCCAGTAAACCAGGAGATGTGTAGGGGGCTATAGGAGGGCAACCACCCAGCAGCAGGACCTCTACCTCCTCCTTTGTGCAAGGAGGAGCAGTGCTAGAGCCCTGCAACATGACCTCCAGCAGTCACTAATATCCATGTGTCTGCTGAAACTATCAGAAACAGACTTCGGCGGCCGTCACACGCTGCGACATCTTTAGCGATATTGTAAGCGATCACGTGCACGCGCAATCGCTTACAATATCGCTCACATCGCTGGTGAGCTGTCACACAGACAGACTCACCAGCGATGCGGAGGCGCGATCTCGCTGGTAACTATGGTACACATCGGGTAACTAGGCGCCGCGCATCGCTTAGTTACCCGACGTGTACCATAGTTACCATCTCCCAGCATAGGCGCGGTCGCTGGGAGATGGATCATCGTGGTGTCATACACCACGATGATGCAGATCGTTGCATCGTTCATCGCTAGATCTGAGAACCGAACCTCAGATCAGCGATGTCACGATCAAGCGATTTACCATCGTAAATCGCTTGATTACATGCAACGATATCTTGCCCGATATCGCTTAAGCGATCAAAATGGAGATCGCTTAAACGATATCGGGCAAGATATCTCACCGTGTGACGGCCCCCTTCAGGGGATTATGAGGACCTGACATCCCTGACAAGTGGGTGATGTGCTTAGGCTCCATTCACACTGTGCATTTTTAGTCTGTTTTTGCTCATCAGTTTTTGTAGGCAAATCCATGAGTGGAACAATCAGAGGAAAAGTATAATAGAAAAATGTGCTCTGCTTTTGTATTTATCACCCAATCCTGGTTTTGGCTACAAAAACTGATGAGCAAAAACTGACCAAAAACAGACCAAAAATGCACAGTGTGAATAGAGCCTTTCAACCCAACACTGTGCAGGGTGATTGGCATTTGCCAGAGAACGCCAAGATTGGCAGATTCGACATTAGCGGCCTGTGCTCTTCACGGATGAGAGCAGGTTCACACTGAGCACATGTGGTAGAGTCTGGAGACGCAGTGGAGAACGTTTTGCTGCTTGTAACATCCTCCAGCATGACCGGTTTGGCAGTGGTTCAGTAATGATGTGGGGAAGCATTTCTTTGCAGGGACACACAGCCCTCCATATGCTAGCCAGAGGTACCCTAACTGCCATCAGGTACCGGAATGAGATCCTCAGCCCCATTGTGAGATCATATCCATGTGTGGTGGGCCCTGGGTTCCTTCTGATATTTGACAATGCTGGG
This sequence comes from Allobates femoralis, assembly GCA_033576535.1. NCBI lineage: Eukaryota > Metazoa > Chordata > Amphibia > Anura > Aromobatidae > Allobates > Allobates femoralis. The sequence goes on from JARQOC010000003.1 coordinate 62,806,331, forward strand.
CCTCATGTGGCTAAATTGTGACAGCAGTTCCTGCATGATAAAGGCATTGATGCTATGGACTGGCCTGCCTGTTCACCATATCTGAATCCAATTGAGCACATCTAGGACATCATGTCTTGTTCCATTCACCAACGCCACACGTTGCACCACAAACTGTCAGGTGCAATCCAGGTCTAGGATGAGATCCCTCAGAAGAACATCCGCCGCCTCATCAGGAGCATGCCCAAGCATTGTAGGGAGGTCATACAGGCTCGTGGAGGTCACACATACTACTGAACCTCATCAGGAGCATGTCCAGGCATTGTAGGGAGGTCATACAGGCTCGTGGAGGTCACACATACTACTGAACCTCATCAGGAGCATGCCCAAGCATTGTAGGGAGGTCATACAGGCTCGTGGAGGTCACACATACTACTGAACCTCATCAGGAGCATGCCCAAGCATTGTAGGGAGGTCATACAGGCACTTAGAGGTCACACACACACTACTCAGCCTCATCAGGAGCATGCCCAGGCATTGTAGGGAGGTTATACAGGCATGTGGAGGCCACAAACACTACTGAGCCTCATCAGGAGCATGTCCAGGCATTGTATGGAGGTCATATAGGCACGTGGAGGCCACACACACTACTGAACCTCATCAGGAGTATGTTCAGACATTGTAGGGAGGTCATACAGGCATGTGGAGGCCACAAACACTACTGAGCTTCATCAGGACAATGCCCAGGCATTGTAGGGAGGTCATACAGGCATGTGAAGGTCACACACTACTGAACCTCATTTCCTTGTCTTGAGGTATTTCCGCTGAAGTGGATCAGCCTGTAAATTGATTTTCCACTTTGATTTTGAGCATCATTCCAAATCCAGACCTCCATGGGATACTATGGTACTTTTGATTTACAATTGTTAATTGAGTGACATAACAGTTTCTGATCACAGACATCAGCGAGACCTCTACAATGTATGACTGTAATCTAATGTCATTATTCAGTTGCTGGTAGGTCATGACTTCCAGCTTCATCCCTAATGAGTCATGAAAGTCGGAGAAAGAATAAAATGAGATTAGGTCATCATTAAACGTAGTCATGGTAATTAATCCATAATTACTATCCCCAGCCTGGCTTTTTCATGGTTATAAAAACAAAAGGAAGAAACAAAGACACAAAGGGATCAGGGTAAATAATGATCCTCGTCCTGCTGTGTGTTCCTACAGAGGGGTTCTTAGACGGCAGTGTTCTCACAGCGCAGTTTTTGTTTAGTTGGATAATTAAAAAAAAAAAGCATAAAGATTTATTCTTAAATGCATGGTTTTGCTTTTTTTTTCTTTTCTCTTCACCTTACTCAAAGAGCCATACCTACTTTTTATCTCTCCATATGTCGAGCCCACTGGGACGGGGGTACTCAGTACCGGACCGTGTTGCTATGGGGAATGTCACGGAGGTCTTGATCCGGACCATGCCCCGGGCCCTGGCAAGTAAAAGGGTAATATGTACAGGGGATAGAGTTTATCGTGACGCCACCCACGGTGTGTGGTCAGTATGGGGGACCACCGCTGCTGCAGAACCTCCGGGGTGATGTTAGGCAGCTTAGATGGTACTGCTCTCCGTAGGTAGAAGCAAGGTCCCCGGGGCAGTGGTTGTTATAGTCTATTGTGGATGTAATGGTAGGGGATGATAGTGGAGACGGGTTAAGGAACACACACTCACGTTTTGTAGTTTCCGAGGCTTTACTGCGATGTTGTTGCAGGTTATAGTTCACGGAGTCTGTATTGGGGCCGGGTTTCTCCCGCCCTGTCCGGGTCATCAGCTTCCTCGTGCTGCGCTGTGTGTGTGTGTCCTTGCTGCTGCTTTTAGCTTAGCTGCTGGCACTGTCTCACTCTTCTCTCTCTCTCTGCTGGTACCACTTGGCTAGGCAACTTGAGTCTTCTGTGCTGTACTGACCCCTCCGTGTTGCTTTGCTCTGGTACTGTGGTGGTCTAGAGACTCCACTACTCCTGGGATTCACTGTGCTGTGTGTGTCACAGTGCCGGATCCGGTGTCCGTTCTGTGCGCTCCTCTGGGGCAAGTGGTGATGGCACTCAAGCTCCCAGACATGTTTCTCTGTCTTTATAGTTCTCCTCTCCTCAGACCCTAACTAGGCCTGGAATCATGAGCAGACTGTAGAGAAGCTTGGCACAGCTTCTTTGACACTACAGCCTCTCTCAGTTCTCCCAGGAACTGAAACTAAACTACTTCCTCATGAGCTGGAGTATATAAGAGAGCAGGTTGTGCTCCCCCTCCTGGCCCAGAGGTGCAAGTGTAAGTCGGTGTGTTGTGGGGAGGGAACCCGTGTGATGTTACACATTAACCCCTGGGGTGCCACACATACTCCAGACGAGGCACAAGTTGTCATCTTGAATTCCACCATTTATTTTACCATATAATGTAATGAAAATTAAAAAGTAATTCCAAGCATTGTGAAATGGGGAAATAACGTCATTCTTTGTTTTAGGATTTTGTTTTCAATACTTTTTTTTACAGTAAATCACTTATATTATTTATATTATTTATCAGCTTTCACCTCGATAGCGAGCCATGGCCTTGTTTTTTTGGCAATGATTGACGACTGCCATCTTTGGTGAACACATATGTAGTCAATCTCATTCCTATAGGGCCCATTCAGTGATGTCCATGTGATGTTGGAAGAAGGTGTTTATGATGGACAGTTGTTGATTTGTCTTACAAAGTCAACAAATCTTCCTTTAGCCTTATTTCTTTCACCAAGTCCAAAGTTCCCAACCACAGTGCCATGTTGTCGGTGAGTAGACTTGTATAATTGTGACATGGATTGGCGCTCCTTGTAGTCGCTTCGAGATAACTCCATCACTGACTGCATTGTACTACAGGACAGTGTTGGAAAAATGTTCAGTTTAGACTCAAAGTGACACCATTTCTTCTTTGGTTATCATTGCCAGAATAGTAGACTCAATGTTTGCTTGACTGGAAATGTCTGGATTAAGTCCATCTTAGTTCGCTAATTCTGAGTAAATTGAGTCCTGTCCTGTCCATTTTGGCTTTGACGAGGTCAAGTTTGTCTTGGTTCATGGTTCAAACGTTCCAAGTTCCAAACTTTGATATCAGCACTTAGATGTTATTGATCCTGCTACGTCATAAGACTTGATCATACCCAGGTCGACCATTAGCTCTTCCCCAGTAGCTTGTTGAGTGCCTTCCAACCTAAGGGTGCATCTTCCAGCACTATATCGCATTCCTTTAGTTGTACTCTAAATCAAGTGTTTTTGGCATATTACAGAGTAGATTGCCAGTCCTTCCTTCACCGCAGTAATGTGGCCGCTGTGAGGGAATCAGTAAAACAAAGTGGTAAGTTGTCAGTATAAATCTGCCTCATTGTACATCGTCCTTCTGCCGACGCTGGCAATGGGCAGTAGGCGTTAGGTTGGTATCTCAGTTGAAACCTGTCCACCTGGGGTGTTCCTGATGGCAAAATACATTGCTTATGACATGGCTTTCAACATCACTGATCCACAGAAATACACACAATACAGACATCAAATACACATTATAGACATAAAGTACACAATGCAGTCTACAAAATCACAATACATACATTAAATATGCAATAACACATCAAATACACAATATTGACAGACAAAAATACACAGTACAGATATCAAATACACATTCACTTATATGGCATATATAGCACCATTAATTCCACAGCGCTTTCAATACATCAGCAACACTGTCCCCATTAGGGCTCACAATCTAAATCCCCATCAGTATGTCTCTGGAGTGTGGGAGGAAATTCCTCGCAGATGTTGTCCTTGATGGGATTTGAACCCTAGACACCAGCACCGCAAGACAGCAGTGCTAACCACTGAGCCACCACACCTACAGTACAGTGCTAACCACTGAGCCACCGTACAGTGCTAACCACTGAGCCACCGTACAGTGCTAATCACTGAGCCATCATACAGTACAGTGCGAACCACTGAGCCACTGTAACAGTGCTAACCACTGAGCCATCATACATTAAGTGGTAACCACTGAGCCACCGTACAGTACAATGCTAATCACTGAGCCACTGTACAGTGCTAACCACTGAACCATCATACAGTACAGTGCTAACCACTGAGCCATCATACAGTACAGTGCTAACCACTGAGCCATCATACAGTACAGTGCTAACCACTGAGCCACCGTACAGTACAGTACTAACCACTGAGCTACCATACAGTAGAGTGCTAACCACTGAGCCACCATACAGTACAATGCTAACCACTAAGCCACCATACAGTACAGTGCTAACCACTGAGCCACCATACAGTACAATGCTAACCACTGAGCCACCATACAGTACAGTGCTAACCACTGAGCCACCATACAGTACAGTGCTAACTACTGAGCCACAGTACAGTGCCAACTATCGAGCCACCGTACAGTACAGTGCTAACCACTGAGCCACCATACAGTAGAGTGCCAACCACTGAGCCACCATACAGTACAGTGCCAACCACTGAGCCACCATACAGTACAGTGCCAACCACTGAGCCACCATACAGTACAGTGCCAACCACTGAGCCACCATACATTGCAGTGCTAACCACTGAGCCACCATACAGTACAGTACTAACTACTGAGCCACAGTACAGTGCTAACTACCGAGTCACCGTACAGTACAGTGCCAACCACTGAGCCACCATACAGTACAGTGCCAACTACTGAGCCACAGTACAGTGCTAACTACTGAGCCACCGTATAGTACAGTGCTAACCACTGAGCCACTGTACAGTACAGTGCCAACCATAGAACCCCCCATGCCACACATACAATGACAATGATACCAAACGTACATTTTTTTAACATTTTTTTCATGTATTTTAGCTATTAAACACTGTAAATAATAAATTAGTTTATGTCGCCATTGTCTGAGACACTAAACGTTTTTTTTTTCCATTGAAAGATGTGTGATAGCTTATTTTCTTGTGCACCGAGCTCCTTTTTTATGTATAGCAATTTGAGCTATTTACTAGATTTTAATCACTTTTTGTTGCATTTTAGAAGTTTTGCTACTGAAAAACAACAGTTCTGTCATTTGATTTAATTTTTTTTATGATGTTTGCCGTGCGGGTTAAATAATTTTACTTTTTGTTATGTCACACTTTTACGGACACGGCAGTAGCAGATACGTTTTTTAGATATTGTAATTTTTTTTTTTTTTTTATTAAATCAATTTTTATTCAAAGAGAATATGTCAGAACAAAATAAAACATAACAAGTTTCAGGGATAAGTGGCGATCACTCACATCAATTTGTTTCAAAGCTATAGCTATTCTTCTAGGTAAATAAACACCTGTCTGGTTGTGGTCTGGCGTATTCAGAAGGTTCACATATGTAGTCCAATGGCCAGACGTGTCTATAAGGCACTTAGAAAACAAATTCTCTTACATATATGGGGGGTGAATGTTGACCCAGAGCATTGATCTATGTATAAGGGCTACTCTGTTTTTAGGATGAGTCATAGGTCAAACGTTGGGGAAATTTGAAATATACTATCAAACTTAAGGGAAAAGGAAGGGGAAGAAAAGGGTAGAAAGGGGAGGGAAGGTGTATACTGCAGTATGTGTTTAAGCAAATAAATGTGAATAAGTAGCATGTGAAAAGACGGAGCAGGCGTGAAGGCCCCCAAATATAAGTGAGGCCTCTTCCCCACCAACCAGCCCCAAGGGACCGGTGGAGGGATAGGTAGTTTCTTTGTCTATACAGGATCAGATTGAGTGGGCATATCAGTCAGCCAGAGACTTAAGTCATTAGTCTCTCTAAGGGTATGTGCACACTGGGCGGGTTTTCGGCGGTTTACCTGTGTAAACCGCCGTTTTGCATACATTAGTTTTATTTAAATTTATGTTAATCCAAACCGGCGTTTGGATTAACATTGAAACTAATGTAACCCGCCCAAGCCTGTGCACATACCGGCGGTTACCTAGCGTCATCCGTTGCTAACCCGCAGGTTTCCCAGCGGGTTAGCAAAGAATGAGCATGTTCTAAAAAACGGCCGGTTTCTGCAGCGGCTGCAAGCAGAATCATGTGCTGCTTCCAGCCGCTGCAGAATCGCCGCCGAGAACCCGCTGGGCAGCCGCCGGATACCGCCCGGCTCCCGCCGCTCATACCCGCCAGGAAGCCGGTGCACGGCGCCGGAGCTTCCTGGCGGGTCCCGCCAGCAGCCGCCGACCGAACCGCCGGGTAAGTGTGCACTTACCCTAAACATGATCCATGGAGTCCATAGTTTGCAGTATCTGTCCAGACATCCTGGGTCAAGAGAGCTATAGCTCGCTAAGTCCTCGAGTCTACATATGTCATTTAACTCAGCTACAATCTCTTTGCGTCCGGGAGGAGTAGTTTGCTTCCAGTGTCTGGCTATCAGTCTCCTGGCTGCAGTCAAGAAAAAGCGGAGCAGGCTCATTTAGTATTTGGAGATAGAGATATTAGAAAGGTTTAGTAATGCCTGTTTAACTGTCAGCTGTGTGCGTTCAGAAGTGACTTTTTGATATAGGTCTCCAACCTCTCTCCAAAATAAGGAGATAAGTCTGCATTGCCACCAGACATGGAGATAGGAGCCTTCATGGTCAAGACACCTCCAGCACCTGTCCGAGACCCCCGGCAAGATTCTGCTGACTCCAACCGGGCACCTGTACATCTAACCACCACCTTATAGTTACGCTCCTGGGAGGCCGCTGATGTCGTTGCCTTATGAGGCTGGGGTTCCACATAAGCCCTCAGTCCGTTTTTGGCTTCAGTTTTCTCATTGTTTTTTTCTAAGTCCAAAAACGGACAGAAAAATGGATTGGATGTAATAAACACCCTGTCCGTTTTTCTCTGGAGCTCAAAACATTGCCCTGTCCGTTTTTGAGTCAAAAACGTTGCATGCAACGTTTTTGGCATCAGTTAAAAAACGCATGCGTTTTCATGCGTTTTTTTAACATGGGGCCCTATGGGAAACGCATGCGCGAACGCATGGCATATTTGGCACTTGCGTTTGCGCATGCGTTAACGCGCATGCGTTTTTAATGAAAAAATGACTAAGTCCAAAAACGGACAGGAGTGCAGGAGGCTCAAAAAGCACCCAGAAAAAAACGGATTGGTGATGAAAATCACTTCCAAAAACGGATTTCTATGTGGAACCCCAGCCTGAGTGAAAAGAAATATCTGCTCCCAATCTCTCGGGGTAAGCCGCTTTCCCAGGTCAGACTCCCATCTACTCATAAATAAGAGCTGCTCCCTAGAGGAGATCATCCAATTGTTTCTGAAGTTCTGGTAAAGTATGGAAATGACATGTTCTATGGGTTTCCCCTCTACGCACATCTGCTCAAACCTGGCCAAGGGACGGAAGATGTTGGTTGGAGGCAATGAGTTGATGTAACTAGTAATTCTATGATGGAGGAGCCACGAGTCAGGGGGTGGCCCTGAATTAGGTATAATTCAGATAAGGTTTTGGGTCGAGAACTTGTTATGTATTTGAGTATAATGGGATATGAAGTTGTTGGAAGATTAAGGAAAGACCCTCTTCTAGATTCCACTGGAAAGGAGGGGTTGCCATATATTGGGGTCAGTGGGCCCGGTGTAGTCATAACGTTTAGGGATTTATTATATTGTTTAAGGAATAGTTGCAGATGGCTGGTTATTAGTGTGGGGGGTAACCTCAGATTGCCTACCCGGGGACCAAACCGTTGGCAGGGGATTGGTAGGTGTTTGTGACATCTCCACCTCAACCCACCTTCTTCTCTCAGAATGGAAAAGATCTAGTATGCATTTGCTTAGTGCAGCAAAGTGGTATAGGCGTAGATCCGTAAGTCCCATTCCGCCTGACTCAACTCCTCTGCTTAGTTGGCTCATAGCAATTTGTGGTCTTCTATGAGACCAAATAAATTTTAGGAGCATTGTTTTCAGTCTGGAGAAGAAAGAGGCGGGAAGACCTATTGGGATCGCCTGGAAAAAATAAAGCAGGCGGGGGAGAACATCCATTTTGATGGTGTTTATCCTACCTAACCAAGATATAGGTAGCCTGTTCCACCTGCACAGATCCGCCCCCAGTTTGGCACTAATAGGGATGTAGTTTTCCTGGTACAGTTGAGAGAGGTCTCTCGGTAGCGTGATTCCCAAGTATGGGAAAGATTGTGTCTTCCAACTAAATGGGTGGTTAGATTTTAAGAGGTCAACCACGACCCTCGGGAGGGAAATGTTCATCATATCTGACTTTGTTGTATTAATTTTAAAATTGCTAAGTTGACCATAAGTGTGGAGGTCCTCAAGGATGTTGGGGGTGCTAATAAGGGGATTAGTGATATAGAGTAATAGATCGTCGGCGAACAGGGCTAGTTTGTGGACGGTCTTGTTTGTGGTAACTCCATGGATGGAGGGGTTTCCTCTAAGGGTCGACGCCAGGGACTCCATACAGAGCACATAGACCAATGGTGATAAAGGACACCCCTGTCGTGTACCATTGGTGATGTTAAATGGGCTTGGAAGTGAGCTGTTGATTAGTATTCTAGCTGAAGGACTTGTGTATAGTGCTCGTATACTGTGAAGCATGTTGTCTGACAGTCCGATGTGTCTGAGGGTCACTAACATGAACTCCCAGTGCACCCTGTCAAACGCTTTCTCTGCGTCGATCGATAAGATACACATGGGATCACCACCTCTTCTGGATTTATCAATGAGGGCGATGGAACGAATAATATTGTCTGTGGCTTCTCGTCCAGGAATGAAGCCAACCTGGTTTGAATGAATCAAGTCTGGAAGATACCTCTTCAGTCTGTTGGCAATTAGCTTGGCATACAACTTCACATCCAAGTTTATGAGTGAAATTGGGCGGTAGCTACTGCACAGCGTTGGATCCCTCCCAGACTTATGTATCACTACTATATGTGCTAAGAGTGCCTGGGGCGGGAAGGAGCCTCCCGCAACTACATGATTACAAACTCCCAAGAAGATCAGGCCCAAAATGTCTGAAAATACTTTATAGAAATTAGCAGTGTAACCATCAGGACCAGGACTCTTTCCAGGTTTTAGATCCTTTATTAGGGTTTCTAATTCACCCCACGTGAAGTCCTCGGCCACGTCATCCAACATGGGAGTTGATAAGGAGGGGAGGCCGCTGTGGTTTAGGTATTCCTGAATTTTTTCCCTAAGCTTGTTGGGTTGTAAGTTATTGAAGTGCCCTCTGATGTTATATAAAGATGAATAGTAATTCTGAAAATCAGAAAGTATTTCACTGGTTTTAAACAGTTTTTTCCCTTTTCCGTCCCGGAGATGGGAAATTAAATTTTGTGTGGTTTTGGGATGAAGTGCATTGGCCAGATGTTTTCCGCTCTTATTGCCCTGAGCATAATACCGAGATCTCATCTTATTCCTGGCACCTATATCCTTCTGATCAAGAAGGGAGAGGAGGGAATGCCGTGCTGTTGAAAGTTGAGCATATACAATTGGGGACGGGTTTTGTTTGTGACTTGTCTCAAGTTGTGAGATTAGATATAAGAGGGAAGAAATCTCTCTAGATCTCTCTTTTTTGATCCGAGTCCCATGTGATATAAGGACCCCTCGAAGAACACTCTTCAGAGCCTCCCACTTCATTGCGAGGGTTGTTGGGTCTGATGAGTGATCTGTTATGAAATGTTGGATCGTATTTGTGAGATCGGCCCTACATATCGGGTCCGCCAGCAAATTATCATTAAGCCTCCACGTAAATTCCTTGACCAGGTGTGAGCCAATGCACAGAGAAACATAAACCGGGGCATGATCCGACCAGAGGATACGGCCTATATCAGCTTCAACACCCACATCTAGAAGAGAATGAGATACGTATATGCGGTCGATTCTACTATATGAGGAGTGCACATGGGAGTAAAAAGTGTAGTCCCTGACCTCTGAATGTATAATACGCCAGGTGTCAACGAGGTGAAGGCTCTCCCATTGTTGTCTAAGGTGGTGGATAGATGCAGAGGAGAGGTATGACTTACAGGTAGAAATGTCTACCCGTGGGTCAGGAGTGAAGTTGAAATCCCGGCCCAGGAGAATCGGAGAGGAGCCGGAGAATGCCTCGAGCTGCTTGTGGACCTTAGCACCGAATCTTTTCAGTCTCCTGTTGGGATAATAGACGTTAGCAATGACACAGACAAACTGACCCCAGGATATCTGGAGAAAGACATAACTGCCCATGGGGTCTATTGATTGTTTGAGTACTGTGGGGACAAACGATTTGTGACATGCTATAGAGATCCCCCCAGACTTGGACAATGGATTGGAACTGTGGAACCACGTGGGACAATAGTAAGGCTCACAGTGTGGAACGGAGTCCGATCTGAAATGGGTCTCCTGAACCATTAAAATCTGAACTCTGTTCCTATGTGCTGAGTAGGAAATCTGTCATCTTTTTTCCGGTTTGTTTATGCCCTTTACATTAAAGGAAAAGAGTTTCACTTTATCCATAATCAGGATGAAAGCTACACCTCGTGAATTCTGGAAAGCCACACCTACCTGTCTTAAGAATAATGGGGGAAGGAAGGGGATGGAAGGAAGGGGATGGAAGGAGGGGGAGGTAGGGAAAAACATATATGGGTTCTGGTAGAAAGCAATTACTCTAGTAACACGTGCAATTTGGACAGAATAATTCCGTCCAGCGCCTGAGGATATACGCAGGAGCCAAGAGGAGGGCATCTCCGCCCCCTATCCCCCACCCGCCATTTTCATAAAAAACTAAATGGAGCATCGCCTTAATGACTAACTCAATAATAGTAATATGTATACATACTAAAAGGAGAGTCAAAATATAAATTGTTTTCAATATAACCAAAACATGAGATACTTGTAGCCAGTTTCTCAACGGAGAAAGAAAGGTAGAGGTCGCAGGAGACCCGCCGCCAGGTCAATGTCCATCAGATCAAAAGTCTGTGTGTGGGCTGACCAGATACCAGGCAGAAAATGAACAATCATCTCTTGTTGGGTCTTCACTCAGGGTGGAGAGTCTCGTCGGGGAGTTCTCTCCAGTCTTGTCTCTTGCCATCTGGGCGGCAGGGGTGGAAGATGTGGGTTACTCAGCCAGTCCGGGAGATCCACTTTGGGCAGATTAAAGGCTCGCAGCAGCGCAGGTAAATCACAGAGTCTGCGAAAGGAGGCCGACTTCCCTCCCTTTGAGGCAATCAACTGGAAGGGGAATCCCCATCTATTTGGTATGTCATTCTCCTTTAAAGGTACCTTTACACGCCGCAACTACGGTGTGGCAACTGAGAGGTAATCCGGAGTTCTGTCACCATTGGCCTGAAATTGCTACGAAATTGTGGCGTGTAATTGTGGAACGCAGTGGTGATTTTGAAAGTTGCTCCCGGTTGCGGTTTCAGAGCATTGTTCAAAAACCAGACACAACCCTGAAGGTGAATTTCCCTGGTTTTGGCGTGTGAAGGGGCGATAGGGATGGAATCAGCGTCACCTACGGATTTCCCAGAGGCGTGCCACAGCGTGCTGGATACCTCCCCCAGCGATGATTGATGGTGGCTACGGTGTTTCCATTGGCTGTCCCTTCACAGGGCGACATATTGGAAGAGCTGTCCATTCACACTACACAATTGCAATGGCGTCATGTATTAGGCAGCCTTCCTGCACAGGCTGGCCAATCATGATGCTATTGCGTTGTCTAATCAGCGTGTTTGGGACGCGGAATACACCAGTCTGTCACGCCTATGTTCTTGCGGCGCTGAACATGTACGCCCACATTCCTTTGGGGATTGCGGTGTGTGAAGTGGCGTCAGGAGTCAACCGGATGTTTCCCAATGTTGGTGTGGGAACATCCTGGACGATACATCACCTTAGGTTGAGGGCGCAATTGTAGTGTGTAAATGCGCCTTTGGCGTTCGGAGGCAACCGTGAAAAACGTGCACGCACACGTTCGGTTGCCTCCGATCGCCACCAAAAGTTGCGGCGTTTAAAGGTACCTTTAGAGTGATAGCAGGGGTCACAGGGCTCTTCTCTGCTGCAATGTGCGTCTGGCAAGGTCAGGTAGCAGAATGATGTTAGAGTCCATAAGAGTGACCTGACCCTGCTGTCTCGCCGCAGACATAATCGCCTCTTTAATGGAGTAAAAATGCATCCTGCATATAATGTCGCGGGGTCTGGCGTCAGAAGGTGGACGTGGCGAGAGGGCTCTATGGACCCTATCTAGCTCTATGTCTGCAAGTTGATCGTCGCCCAGGAGTTGTTTGAAAAGGAGCTGAACGGTGTTGGACAGTTCAAGTGGCAAAATAGTCTCAGGCAGCCCCCTAATTATGATGTTATTACGCCTGTTTCCATTTTCGATATCTTCCTTGCCATACAACAGGTCTTCAGTGGTGATAGAGTGCTGCTCCAGGAGCTGTCTGTGTGCCTGCAGCTCATTAAGTATATTTTCTTGGGATCTCTCCATCTCCTCAACCCTCGTGGTAAACTCCGCTTTGAGGGTCTGAATCTCCCTTTTATATGTCCCCTCCAGCCTGCATGCAAACTTCTCCAGGTCCCCTTTTGTGGGTAGCTGCTTCAGATATCTCCCCAAATCAGTATCTGCCACCTCTTCCATGGCCGCGGAGAGCTCTTGATCCTCCTCCTCTGTCTCCTCCAGGAGCCCTGCAAAGCGGCTTCCTCCATCTCTCCTCGCCGCTGTTCCCGCTAGGCTGGGGGCCGCCGCCATCTTGGAAGTGTGCTGTGCGGCGTGGGAGCTCCCTCCGGAGCGGAGATATCGATCCAAATTCGCCTGGGGGTCGGGCTTTTCGGTGCCTGGGCCTCCGGTAAGCCTCCTGGACTTGCCCATAGGTTGGGAGCGGCTACAGTGGCAATATAATGTAGTGTGGGGATTCAGTGGAGCTGTTAATGTTGATGATTATGACTTACAGTCAATGAAAACCCAAAGGTCATTATCTAAGAAAAATAAAGTAGGGAGGATGAAGGGTTAAAATCAGTGCTGCCGTATTCCATGAGACATCAAAGGGTGAATATATTATTGATTTATTAGTCAACGTGTTTCTGGGCTCCCTGAAACGCCCTGAAACCTGGCAAAATGATATTGATTTGTCCTGAGGAAGAGGCCAGGGAGCGTTGACTAATAAATCTACATTATATTCACCCTTTGTCTTGTGGAATACGGCAGTGCGGTTTTTAACCCTTCATCCTCCCTACTCTATATGCACCACGCAGCCGTGATCGGCTTTTATAGTGGTTGTGACTCTCACAACCACTCAAGGTGAAGCCTCTGATACCTATTTAGGTCATATTTTATCTCCCAGACCCTTCATCCCCCCTACTTTAATTTTCTGAGATAATAACCTTAGGGTTTGCATTGGCTGTAAGCCATAATCATCAACATTAACAGAAATATACACTGAATACTGTTTTTTAACAGTCAGGTGTGGATGCACAAGGGGCTCGTACCATGATAATCGGTGCACTGCTGTCTTGCAGGACATGATTGTAGAGATGATCTGCAGTTACAGCGTTGCTGCACTCAGGGTCTATTTAATAGGATGTCCCTAGAGTAGATGGATACAGTCACTCTATCACGAGCGCACCTGCTGCTCCTGCCCTCCCAGCACCTGACACCTCAACACCACTGGCAACCGATCTCACACTAATCCAGCTGGGAATCCCTGATGACTCCGGCTAAAAATAATAGCGTGAAGGGAAGAGTTTTCTATCTCGACGTCTGCAGACCACAGGGCAAGATCCCAACCACTGCAGAAGGGTCTGGCTCCATTTTCACAGGAAGATGGGCGATTTTCCATTATTCATTTTTCCCTCCCCTTCTTCCAAGAGCCACAACTTTTATATATTGTGGTCAATACAGACATATGAGGGCTTGTTTTTTTGCGGGACGAGTTGTACTTTTGAATGACATCATTTATTTTACCATATAGTGCACAGGGAAATGGGAAAAAAATCAAAGTGCAGTGGAATTGCAAAAAAGTGCAATTACACAATTGCTTTTTTTATTCATCATATTCACTTCATGGTAAAACTGACATGTCGGTATTATGCCTAAGGTCTACTCTTTACGAGTTTTTAGATACCAAACATATATACTTTTATTTTTATCTAAGTGTTGAAAAAAATTCTGAAGTTTGTAAAGAAAAGAATTGCACTTTTGCACCATGTTCTGCGCCCCGTAGTGTCCTCCTTTTTCGGGATCTGGGGATGTGTGACGCCTGATATTTTTGTGTTTGACCTGACGTTTCTAATTATGCTATTTTTGGGTAGCCCTGATATTTTGATCGCCCGTTATTGCATTTTATTTCAAAGTTGCGGCAAACAAAAAAACATAATTTTGGTGTTTGGACTTTTTTTTTCAGATCTTTTTACAGATCTGATTAATTGATTTTATATTTTGATAGATCAGACATTTCTGAACGCAGCAATACCCAATATGTATATTTTTTCTAATACTTTTATTTTCAACAGAGTTTTATTTTTTTTATATATTTTATAACTTTTTTTGTTAAAAACTTTCCCTTTGTTTTACACTGCCCCTTAGGGCGCCTCAGCACTGCATAGTGTGATTGCTTTTATTGTGCAGATAGATGCTTCACCGTCCCTCTGCACAGCACAAATGATGACTTTCTGCCGGTGACGTCACTCGGGCATCGCCGGCAGGAAGTGAGTGATGACCGCATTCAGGGTCTATAAACCATAAAGTTGTCAGGGTATGATTTGCCATAAAGGACCATATAAACAATACCCGGAAAAATACATTTTATTGAAGTGCTGATTCGTGCAGCGGTGAAAAAGCCAAAAAATTACAGATGCAAGATATAACTAGGTAGGGAAATGTTTAGGGAGTTTTGCCCTAGCACAAAACCCTACCTGGCAGCAGGGGTCGGGTCCCTTACAGCATCTGGGGTCATCAGCTGACCCTGGGCTGTTATGACAATGCACTGAGGCCCGATGATCACGTCACAACCCTCCAATGCCGGTGGGGAAAGGCACGATACTTGCCGTGGTGCTTTAGATCGTGCTGTCAGTGATTGCAGAGGAAAAGCATCAAAAACCCATGTAATCTGCAACTAAGTATATCAATAAAATTTTGTCAAATCCAAATACCGGAAGGTTTCAAAAACAAAGCAACTTTATTTAAAGCATGACACATCAGAGACAAAAAACTAAGCGTCAGATGTGTGATAATAATAACCTAATTAAGGGCCCTTTCACATCAGCCGCACTTGCTGCACCAGACCACAAGCCCCATAGACTATGCATGGGCCTTGCCGGATCCGGGCCGCAAATTGGCTATTAGGTGGCAGATGCGGCGCCACCTGCCATATCTGCCGCACATCCGCGAAAACCGCTCATGTGAAAGGAGCCTTACATAATAGGTGCAGAAATTCTGCAACATCAAACAGCTCATCGTGAGAACGTACTGTGTTTTCCCGAAAATAAGACCTAGTAGAGGTTTTGGTAAACTGGTAAATATAAGGCCTCCTCCAAAAGTAAGATCTAGCAGCAGCCGCCATCAAGTCAGAGGCCAGAAGCTAATGTTGGAGCATGACATTACTTTCGGGCTTGCCTCTGATTGGCCGGTGGCTGCTGGCCTCTGATTGGCCGACGGCTTACATCTATGCCAGATGAGCCAGAGAGTTTAGAGCGGCACCCAGAATACATACAGTGGTTGTCCGCGGAAGACCGGTGAGAAAAGGTGTGTGTGTGTGGGAGGGCGTGTGTACGGTATGTGTGCATTTTTTTCTTTGCAGGTACCGTAATGGGGATGATGCGGGCTGCAAGCGCATGATGAAATATTTGTGGCTGCAATGGGATGATGAGAGCTGCAAGGGGATGATGGGAGCTGCAATAGAATGATGGGGGCTGCAAGGGGATGATGGGGGCTGCAAGGGGATGATGGGGGCTGCAAGGAGAGGATGGGAGCTGTAAGGGATGATAGGGGATTATGGGGATAATGGTGGCTGCAAGAGGATGAAGAGGATTTTTTTGTTCAACAATAAATGTGAATTCTTCTTCATGGAAAAATAAGATACCCCCTGGAAATAAGACATAGCACATCTTTGGGAACAGTCTTATTTTCGGGGGAAACAGGGTAGCCTCACTCTTGTCGAAAAAAAAAAAAGCTGCTTACAAAATGTATCAAATACTTGTGTTTTTGCTTCTTTTTTGTTGCAAATAACGTGTTATTTGTCTATAGTATATGTTAGCTTTATTAACCAAAAACACAGCAAAAATTTGTATTTGGGCATTGCAGAATTTTTGAAATCTGCAGATTGTGAGTCCTTACAGCATTTTTCCTGCATTTTTTTATCTACAAGAATCAGTGAGAAGCTACAAAAATGCTACATAACATTTTCTAATTTTCTTACTGCTTTCTATGGGTGAAAAAATGCTGCAAAAACATTGAAAGAATTGACATTGGCAGCCAGTAGCAAGATCACTGCTCTACAATCAGCTGTGTTACCTTATCAACTTCAGAAACATTGTGCTATACTACATTTCCACCACTAGTGGGCACTATAGTCATGCGTAGGTATATACTAAACTACAGACACAATGCTCTGCTGATAGATATACACTGGCGATCAAAATGAGGGAACAATCTCCGATCACTTGATGCTTTCAGACAGATTGGAATCTACATTGATGAACATTTGGCAGCTTTTGAGTAAGGGGTGCACCAGACCACTAGAACAGGGTTTTCCATAGTTTATCAACTTCAAATCTTTATTTTACACAAAATGTGACAATCATAATTAGAGAACAGCAATGACTGTACACAGAGAAAAATTAAAACTAAATGTTGTGAATGATATGACAGTCACCAATCAGTAGGAAGTATACAGGCCTTTGCTTTCTACAGACCTTTGCAAGTGAATGATTTCAGCACATCTGCAGCCACAGGACATCCCTAGTCTCTCTCTGCTCTGGGGGGATTTTGCACCACTCTTCATCCAGTCTCTTCCACAGTTCTGTGACTGTTGTAGGTTTCTTGACCATAACTTTGCAGGGTTTTCCGGAGGTTTCTAATGGGCTTAGATCTGGACTCTGGGCAGCCATTTCATTGTTTCAATGTTTTCTGTTTCAAAGAACTGCTTTCCCTGTTTTTCTGCGTGACAGGGGGCATTGTCCTACATGAAAATTGCTGAACGCAAGAAAGGAACCACATGTAGTTGTATGAGAGGTCCAACCTCGCAGCAGAAAACATTCCCCAAACCATGACCCTTACTCCACCACCTTTTACTGACTTCTTTACACCATTCGGGTCCAGCCTTTCCCCAGTTTGTCGATGAACAAAATGTTTCCCATCAGACCCAAATAAATTAAACTTGCTTTCAACACTAAAAAGAACTGTGGACCACTTCTCTGTCCACTCAACATGCTCCTCACCAAAGGTGAGTCTAGCCTTCTAATTCTTTCTGCTAATGAGAGGTTTGGTCAATGCAGAGTGGGCTTTCAGTCTAAATGCTCTTAAAAGTTGTGACACTGTATGACAAGACAGGTCGTTACCCTGTTCAGTGCTGAACTGACGAACTATTCCAGCTGCAGTGTTGAAACGATTACCCATGGAGATTCTCCACAATATCCTGTCCTCTCTTGCATTTGTCTTTCGAGGGTGACCAGCCTTCTTCGGGGACTTGAAAGAGTTTGTGATGTTGTAAAGATGCAAAATTCTAGAAATCACAGACTTGGAACAACCAACTTCTGTTGCTATGGCTGATATGGTGACCTCATTGGCCTTCATCTGGACAACCTGCTGCCAAAGGGTTTCAGTCACTTTGGAATGGCACACTATTTTTTAAAAAGTGAGTGCAAACTGGAAAGTTAGGCTGCCAGGTAAATAGGGCTTGTCAGATAATTAAGGAAAGTAGCACCAGGTGCCAGAATCACACCAATGTCACGCCAATACAGGTGAAGCGAGGTAGTGAACTCACTTGACTACAGATTATACAGTAGCAGCTGATAGCAAAAACTAGCCAGACAAGAACATCAGCTAAATGAGAAGATTTATTGAACTAAAGACAGGAAAATCCCCAAAGGCTGAAGGCACACTATCCATGTGCCTCACGCGAGAAAGACTCGCATTGCACTCAGACCAGTATCATTAAATGATACAAGTCACATTACAGCGTGTTCCTCGCATTGCGAGGGAAATGGGAGTGTGGAGCCCCAAGGGACGTGGGGTACTCGGTACCGGACCGGTCTGCTGCTGGGGATGGTGGCCTGGTCCGGACCGTGTCCCTGGCTCAGCACAATAAAAGGGGAATATTTACAAGGGAGATTGTCACGGGTGACGCCACCCACTTGATGCGGCCAGTAATGGGGGCCGCCGCTGCTGCAGAACCTCCGGGGGTGATGTGAGGGCAGCGGAGGTGGTATAGTTCCAGTGGGGGGAACTGTATCCCCCGGGGCAGTAAAGGGTAAAGTCTATTGGGGTTATAGATGGTGGGGAAGAGTTGGAGGACACACACACTTACGTTTAGTTGATACTGTAATTCCCTTCTTGTCCTGATGCTGCAGAGCTGACAGGCTGGATCTGCAGGGAGGAATTGTCTCTGTGCTGAATCTGGAGCAAAGGTCGCAATCACTACACAGACTCCAAAGTTGTTTTCCAAAGCTTTACTGCTGATATTATTGCAGATTATAGTCCACGGAGTCTGTAATGGAGCTGGGCTCTCTCCCCACACCCTGTCCGGGTCGTTGGCTTCCTTGTGCTGCACTGTGTGTGTGTCCTGAGCTGCTGCTTCAAGCTAAGCTGCTGGGATTCCTCACGTCTCTCTCTCTGTTTGCTGCTGGTACCACTTGGCTAGGCAACTTGGGTCCTCTATGCTGCACTGACCCCTCCGTGTTGCTTCACTCTGGTACTAGGGGGCATCTAGAGATCCCACTGTTCCTGGATTCGCTGTGCTGTGGGTGCCAGACACAGTACCGGATCCGGTGTCCGTCTCTTTGTGCTTACTTCTGGAGCAAGTGATGGTGTCACTCCAGCTCCCAGATGTGTTCCTCTGTCTTTCAGTCTCCTGCTCCTCTGACCCTTGCTAGGTCTGCACTGAGCTAACTCTGCTCTCAATAAGCTCTCAGTTCTCCTGAGCTGTTCACAGCACTACACCGTGCTGTACGGTCTGAGCTCTTCCTCATGGGCAAGAGTATATAAGGGAGCAGGAGGTGCTCCCTCTATTGCCCAGAGGTGGTAGTGTTTGTCAGTGTGTAGTGGGGGAGAGAACCCATGTGATGTTATTGTGGCACATTAACCCATGGGGTGCCACACGAGTTCAATTGCTGCATGCTGTGATTGAACGCAACTTCCTCACGCGAGTGGCCATTCAAGGTATATGGGTGCGAGTCAAACTCGAACCCATACAGCACACTGTGCAATAGTCGCACGCTTGTGCCTTTAAATGGCCTCAAACTTTGCGGCTGTAAAAGCCGCGGAGTTTGAATTTACCAGTTTCCAAGTACAGTAACCAATGTGTGACAGCAGCGGTGAAAAATGATTATTAAAAACCCAGCTGCTGTGGTCATGTTGTAATTCACGGGGTTTAGCTGCATATTAACCCCATCTGCAGCCTCTGTGCGGCATGTCAGCACAGAGGCTGCAGATGCGACTAATAAGCCGGTTTCTGCAGGGTTAACCTGATGTTTTTGTGGTGCCAACTTGTATCTAGGGAGTGTCCACACTCCCTGGACACATGCTGACATCACACACTGGGTCTACAGGGTTTAATAGATGCTTTAACAAAAAGTTGGCAATTGTCTGTAATCAGTAATATACTGTAAATGCAACCCAACTCCTGAACTCAGGAGCTGTCCGTGGTAGTTTACGCTATTAGCGTACAGTACAGACCAAAAGGCTGGACACACCTCATTCAAAGTTTTCTGTATTTCTCTAGTTGCCTTCCATGACAGCATAGGAGGTAGCCTCGCCACACCCTAATTGGGACAGGAAGCAGAAGAGGTTAAAAGGACCCTCCCACCTCCCACTAGCCAGTGTCTTTCCTGTCCCCATGGGGCATGGAGAGGTTTTTTCTTTCTCCTATGCTGTGGTGGCCGGCAAGCTACAGCATACCTTTTTTGTCCTGGTTTTGGGCTCCAGCCGGGCAGCGTTGGTCGGGCTTCCGCTCCTCCTCCTGCTGCTCCCACGTATGTGGGACCGCTGCCCTGGCCCTCCGGATCCCCTCGGGGTGAAGCGGGCTGTGGGCTCCCTGGCCGGCGACCTCCCCTGTTCCGGAGCCCACCGGCCGCTTCCCGCGCTTTCTTACTGTTCCAGCGCGACCGGAAGTGACGCCGGTGGGCGGGACTTCCGGTCACGCGCTCCCCAGCAGGAGCGTAGCGCTTCCGGGTTCCGGTGGAGTGACCCGGCGATCAGTATGCGGCCACGCCACCACTGCAGGTGGCCTGCCCAGGACCCAGTGCGGGAAGCGGGGAACACGTTACAGACACTGGGGGGCAGGCCTTTCTTTAGGAAGGCTGCCCTGAAGACTTCTGAGCCACGGTAAAGTGCTGTCCTATGTGTGCTACTGAGTCTTCTCCTGCATCTGCAGTGCCAGTGTTTCCCCTGCCACAGTGTATGTCTGCTGGAGTGTGGGGGGGTCCTCTTTTCTGCCTATGGGCCGTTGTTCTTGTTGGTCCCCTTAACTGTGCTTTGGTTCAGGAACAGGTCTGGCATCAGACTCCCTCTGGGAGGTCCGTTAAGGCCTGTTGTCCTGGTTGGGCTTCACACCCTAGCCTAGTGTATGGCATGAGATCCCGGGTTTTCCTGGAGATTCAGTCTTCCCTTTCCTCGTTCTCTCTGGCAGCTCCTTTTGAGGATGCTCCTGGGAGAGGGAAGGTCAGGTTCGGGTTTGGGCTGATGTCGCTCCATCCTCCAGTGCCACTGAACTGAGTAGGTTCCTCTTCTACTTGGAGGAACTTGGGCTAGGGCCGGTCAGAGCTCTATGGGAAAGTTCTACCGTCTGGGGATGTTGGCGGCTTTGGAGCTGCCAGCCCAGTCAGCTTTCCAGTTCATTCTACCATCGTTCAGGATTGGAGCTTTCCTGAGAATTCCTTCAGGGGGTAATTCCAGTAGTTGGTTTCTCTCGTGGCATCTCTGATTCACGGGGATGTCCCAGGGGGGGTGCAGGTCGGCATGTAACTAACAAGACTGCGCTCCCCTTTGAGGCTGCCTCCCACCTGGGCCAGATGGGCTGCATGGTTGTGGGCCTTCTGCCTTTGTCTAGGGGGGGCTTCTTTGTCTCCCGTTTGGGTGTACTCGGCCTCCGCATGTCTCCTGGGCGATGGTCAACTGGGCTCCCTTCAGGGGGCTCCCTAGGGTGGAGCTCTTTGTCTTCCTTCCCTTTCTCCGGTGAGCTTCCTGGGGTCTTGCAGATGCCTGGGTCCGTCTGGCACCCTGTATCTCTGTCTATCCGTCTCCGGTGGCTGACTTTGAGGAGTGCCTTGATGAGACTCTGCTCTCTACCCTTCATTGGCCTGGCCTTGTTGCCTTTATGGACCAGGCAACTGAGCGCAAGGCTCTTCCAGTGCGGCCTGCCAGATGGTGGTCCCTTTGGCACTCGGTGCCTCAGACCTCCTAGCCAGGGGTTCCTGGGCCGGTGGAGTTCCCTTGTAGGCCGTAGACTAGCTGTCCTCGTGCCTTGTCCGCTGCAGCTGCTGTACTCTGCCTCTCAGTGACTCGGTGGGGAAGGGGTAAAAGGGCGAACTCAGCCTTTCTTCCCCGGTCCTGTGTTTGAGCCTCCTACCCGAGGCACCACGGGCTCTAGTAGTATATTCATATTTCCCAGGAGGCATTACGCCTCGGAATTCTCTGTGTTGGGCATTTTCGCCTGCTGCCCACAGTGGGTTCTTGGACTGGTCTCCCTGAGATCAGTAAATGCTTTGTGGTGTTCTCCCCCAGTGGCTGACTTCGCCGCTTGCCGGGGTTTCTGAGGGTCTTTCTGAAGACCTCCTCATCGTGTTCGAGTTGCCTCCTCCGCCTGCTCTCCGGGTTCCTACCCTGCCCTCTCAGGCTACTTAGATTCTTTTGTACTCCGGGGTTCAGGATCTCCTTCGCCCGACGGTCTTCTCGTCTGTCCGGGCTGTGAGGAGGGGTTGGGGGCTTTCCCGGCTCTTCTTGGTCGAACTAGCCCTCTGGAGGGGCTTGTGTCATCGTCGGCTTCCTACGCCTCCCCCTTCATGGGTTTTTGTCGTTTCAATATTCTATCGATCGCTTCTGTGATTGCGTGGGCAGGGCTACGCCACCAGATGGCTCCAATCGACTGGACTGACGCATACTGCGGGTGCCCATTCTCCCTCACCCCCAGATGCTCCTCAGGTTCACAATCCTGTACAGAGGAACAGTCCTCCGCTTTCTTTTCGTGGGCTTTCCCGTCGGGTTCTCCTCGGCTTCCGGGGTTTCTTGATCATTATGGCGGAGGTCGTTGCTTTCCTATTGGATTGCAGCCTCTGTCTGGGATCATTGCCGTTCTCCATCCCGCCTGTCAGGTGGGCTCAGGCTCACTCAGGTTCTTCTGGTCCATGTCTTGTCCTGTTGGGGCAGACTGCCGTCCTCTGAATCCCCGGGTTCGTCTCCCGGGGATTGCCTCCTCATCCCTCCTCTGGTAGTTGAATGCCAACAACCTGCTTTTAGGGGTGGCCTGGGTTTGACTCCCCTGGTGGCTTTCCCTACGGATGCCAACCTAGGTGGGGGGGGCGGTGGTCGCCCTGTCCAAGGAGTGTGGGGTCTCGTCTTCAATTTGCTGGGATCTGAGAGTGGTACTTGAGGTCCTTCTTGCTGTTCGTGTTCCTTTCCGGGGATGGGCCATTCTAGAGAGTGACTGCTGTGGCGGCAACCATGGAGCAGTGAATCCTGCCCTGTACCCCATACACCCAGCGGTGGCTGTGGGTTCAGTTCCTAAGCTGTACATATCATCCAAGTCATGATCTATGGATGACACATGCTGGCTACAGGCTCTCCCCCTAGCAGCCCCGTTCCCTGGCAACTGTGGGCCACTAGCCATTGGGCGATGCTGTATGTATTCGTCCGACCGCATTCCTCCTCTTCCTTCTGTAGTCCGCCTGATAGGATCCCTACCCCTTCAGGGGGGTTTTTCAGCCTCCGGGAGGTCCTCCCGGGAAGGGGGAGCCTGGTCCAAGCGGTGTTCTGCTCCCTGGTCGCCAGTTGGGATGCCCGGAGCTCGTCCTTTTTGCTTCCCGTGCGATTCATACTGTAGCAGCCTATGTCTCCCTGAACCTCGAGTTGAGGCCTGGGTGGGGGATGGACCTCTTTCTCCCAGACTGGGGTTTTTTCTTATTGCTTCTGGCTTCCTGTTCCCCTTCTCCCTTCTCGTGAGATTCCTGGAGAGGGTCTGGTAAGGAGTCCACACTGTTCTGAGGGCCCCTCTATGGCCGAGGTGGTATTGGTTCATCCTACTCATGGCACTCTAGGTCAGTGGACCAGTCCTTTTGCATTCGGACCTCGGCTTGCTATCTCGTGGTCTTCTGTTCCTTCGGATCCACGGCAGCTCAACTTAGCTGCAGGGTTTCTGAGGGCCAGGGCTGAGGCCTCTGGGCCTGTCGGCCGAGTTGGTGGCCTCCTTGCGGACGTTCCGCATTCCGGTCACTTCGGCACTTTGTCATGCGGGTGTGAAGTTTTTCTCCTAAATGTGGTTGGGGCCGGCGTCTTCGATGCGGCACTTTGTACGTGCCGATTTCGGCGTTCGGTTCTCGGTTTGCCACAGATTTGGCAATTCTTCGCTGTTTTGGCGATGCTTGGGGTCTGCTTGTCGTGTTTGTTCATGGACTCCGCTTCTTCCGCCCTCCTGGGTCCTCATTGTTGGCCTGACTGGGCTTTCTCGCCCTTCCTTTGGACCTCTGTCCTCCTGTGATATCCGTTGTTGTCTAACGGGTTGGCGTTTCTGCTGGCGATTGCTTCTGGCCGATGTGTTGGGGGACTTCAGGCTTTCTCTGGCCAGGACCCATCGCTGTCTGTCCTGGATGACTGCTTTGTCCTTCACCTGGACCCTTCGTTTCTTCCCGAGGTCGTCTCGGCCTTCTTTCGCTCCCAGTGGATGTTTCTTCCTTCCTTTTGTCAACTTCTGCGGACTCCGTTGGTGGTGAACTTTCTTTATTTTGCTGTCCATAGTACAGTGCTCTGGCGTGTGGGCGTCCTGGCGTGTGGCTCTATATGTTGTCCGGCTTTTTGGTCGTCATACGGGCGAGGCAATGGCTATACGTACTTTCGCCTCCTGGTTTCGGAATGTCTTTCCGGACTCCTTCCTTTCCCAGCTGTTCCTGCTCGTTTCTCCAGTTTTCCCTCTGTCTCCTGGGAGGAAAGGGGCTGGGGCTTCTCCGGAGCAGATTTGCTAAGCTGCTTCCTGGGGTTCATTGCATGCTTCCCGAAGCTTTACTTTCTGGCCCTGGCTTCCCCTGGGGTTTTGGCTTTTGGCAGGCTGTAGTCCCACCCTAAGTATTAGTTCGTTGGTATCCCTCCTTTGCTGTCGTGGAAGGTGACTAGAGAAAATAGAATTATTCTTACCGTTAATTCGGTTTCTAGGAACCTTCCACGACAGCACTTATTTCCCTCCCTATATTCCTCGATTTTTCCTGGAATGTATTACTGTTATTATTGCTCTCAGGCTATGGTTCTTTGTAAGACACTGGCTAGTGGGAGGTGGGAGGGTCCTTTTAACCTCTTCTGCTTCCTGTCCCAATTAGGGCGTGGCGAGGCTACCTCCTATGCTGTCGTGGAAGGTTCCTAGAAACCGAATTAACGGTAAGAATAATTCTATTTTCATGACTATGAAAATAGTAGATTCACACTGAAGGCATCACAACTAAGAATTAACATATGGGGAATAATATACTTAACAAAAAAGTGTGAATCAACTGAAAATATGTCTTATATTCTAGGTTCTTCAAAGTAGCCACCTTTTGCTTTGATTACTGCTTTGCACACTCTTGGCATTCTCTTGATGAGCTTCAAGAGGTAGTCACCAGAAATGGTTTTCACTTCACAGGTGTGTCCTGTCAGGTTTAACAAGTGGGATTTCTTGCCTTATAAATGGGGTTGGGACCATTAGTTGTGTTGTGCAGAAGTCCGGTGGATACACAGCTGATAGTCCTACTGAATAGACTGTTAGAATTTGTATTATGGCAAGAAAAAAGCAGCTAAGTAAAGAAAAACTAGTGGCCATCAATTACTTTAAGAAATGAAGGTCAGTCAGTCCGAAAAATTGGGAAAACTTTGAAAGTGTCCCTAAGTGCAGTTGCAAAAACCATCAAGCGCTACAAAGAAACTGGCTCACATGAGGACCGCCCCAGGAAAGGAAGACCAAGAGTCACCTCTGCTGCGGAGGATAAGTTCATCCGAATCACCAGCCTCAGAAATCGCAGGTTAACAGCAGCTCAGATTAGAGACCAGGTCAATGCCACACAGAGATCTAGCAGCAGACACATCTCTACAACAACTGTTAAGAGGAGACTTTGTGCAGCAGGCCTTAATGGTAAAATAGCTGCTAGGAAACCACTGCTAAGGACAGGCAACAAGCAGAAGAGACTTGTTTGGGCTAAAGAACACAAGGAATGGACATTAGACCAGTGGAAATCTGTGCTTTGGTCTGATGAGTCCAAATTTGAGATCCTTGGTTCCAACCACCGTGTCTTTGTGCGAAAAGGAAAAGGTGAACGGATGGACTCTACATGCCTGGTTCCCACCGTGAAGCATGGAGGAGGAGGTGTGATGGTGTGGGGGTGCTTTGCTGGTGACACTGTTGGGGATTTATTCAAAATTAAAGGCATATTGAACCAGCATGGCTACCACAGCATCTTGCAGCGGCATGCTATTCCATCCGGATTGCGTTTAGTTGGACCATCATTTATTTTTCAACAGGACAATGACCCCAAACACACCTCCAGGCTGTGTAAGGGCTATTTGACCAAGAAGGAGAGTGATGGGGTGCTACGCCAGATGACCTGGCCTCCACAGTCACCAGACCTGAACCCAGTCGAGATGGTTTTGGGTGAGTTGGACCACAGAGTGAAGGCAAAAGGGCCAACAAGTGCTAATCATCTCTGGGAACTCCTTCAAAACTGTTGGAAGACCATTTCCGGTGACTACCTCTTGAAGCTCATCAAGAGAATGCCAAGAGTGTGCAAAGCAGTAATCAAAGCAAAAGGTGGCTACTTTGAAGAACCTAGAATATACGACATATTTTCAGTTGCTGCACACATTTTTGTTAAGTAAATAATTTCACATATGTTAATTCATAGTTTTGATGTCTTCAGTGTGAATCTACAATTTTCATAGTCATGGAAATAGCGTACAGTACCAGGGACAGCTCCTG
The DNA here is from genome assembly GCA_033576535.1 of Allobates femoralis. Classification (NCBI taxonomy): domain Eukaryota; kingdom Metazoa; phylum Chordata; class Amphibia; order Anura; family Aromobatidae; genus Allobates; species Allobates femoralis. The sequence continues at coordinate 62,832,653 of JARQOC010000003.1, forward strand.
AGTTTAGGAGCCGGACGGCTGGTAATGTACGCTAATAGCTTACATTAGCAGGGACAACTCCTGAGTTCAGGAGCTGGGCGGCTGGCAATGTACGCTAACAGAATACAGTACCAGGGACAGCTCCAAAGTACAGGAGCTGGGCGGCTGGTAATGTACGCTAATAGTGTACAGTACCAGGGACAGCTCCTGAATTCAGGAGCTGGGTTGCATTTACAGTAAATTACTGATAACAGACAATTGCCAGCTTTTAGTTAAAGCATCTATTAACCACACTATCTGGACACAAACTGGCACCACACAAACATCGGGTTAACCCTGCATATACCGGCTTATTAGCCACATCTGCAGCCTCTGTGCTTACATGCCGCACAGAGGCTGCAGATGGGGTTAATACGCAGCTAAACCCCGGGAACTACAAAATGACCATAGCAGCTGGGTTTTTAACAATCATCTTTCACCGTTGCTGTCACAGCGGTGAAAGATGATTGGTTACTGTACCAGGAGACCGGCAAATTCAACCTCTGCAGCTTTGACAACCGCAGAGTTTAAATTCACAGGTAAATGCTGTCCTCGGACCTGAAGTTTGCTTCAGAACTGCGGACAGCATCACACTGACACACAGCACACACGCACTCGCGCATTATACTCACACAAAACACGCACTACACTCGCATCAATGTCCTGCAGCAAACACGCTCCGTGTTTGATGCATGACAGTGTGCCTCCAGCCTAAGGGAAGTCCTCTGGGTTGAAACACCAAAGAGCCCTGAGGGAGCACCACGGAGTGAACCCCAATACAGGGATTGTCCTGGTACTGCCACGGGGGCTCAAGTGGTCCAGCAATTGACCAGAAGGTTCAACCCTATGGGGACCAGGGATACCAGAAGAAGGGAGCGAGGGGTCCAGGGAGTCGGGCACAGAGGACCAGTGGAGGGATCGGGGTTGCTGAAGGGATCTGGGAGTTGGTCCAGAAGGTCTGCGTGTTCCATCAAGAACTGCGGATGAATGTCATGCAGACCGGGGTCCAGAACTATAAGCAAGAAACACTGAATGTTAGGAGTCAAGCAAGATGCAGGCACTGGTCAGGGACCTGGTACTGGCTACTACACTAAGAATGAAGTTGCCCAGGCACCTTCAAAGGGAAGTAAGGGCCTTAATTATCCATCAGCCTCTCAGCAATTAGCTGAGGGATCAGTTTAGAAAAGGGTGTACTGGCCCTTCAAACTTACCAACAGTAGCGCTCGCGCCCTATGCATGTTCCCCCCACAACCAGGAAGTGAGGAGGTGGGGGGGAGCCGCTGTAGCGGACAGCGTGAGAGCGCGGACCCAATAAGTATGCCTGCAGAACATCAGGAGATGCCGGCAGCCAGGTGGGACCTGATCTCCCTGCACACTGGAGACGGGTCCTGCTGGCCACAGGGTGACAGCCAATAACTTGCAGGTTTCGAAAACTGTTCTCTAACTTTGATCAGTGTCCTTTTTACCTCATCTCATTTACATTATAATTCTGGGCTTTAGAATACAGTATATTAAATTTATTAAATAAACTTAAAATACTGCTAATTTAGTCATGTTAGGATATTTTCACATAGGACAATACAAAGACCTCAACATTAAAGACATTTTGTGTTGCTCTCCAATTTTGATTGTCAGTGTGCATGTGTGTGGATATATATGCTGTTCAAAAAGATAAAGGGAATACTTTAACATTACATTGTGTTGTGTAATGTTCCCTTTATTTTTCTAGCAGTGTGTGTGTATATATATATATTACATATACACACTGTATTTTTCAGATTATAAGGGTGCCTTCACATTAGCGTTTGGCGCCGCAGCGTATGCTGCGTTCCCATACGCATTCAAACGCATGCGCACTGCGTTCCTATGTTTAACATAGGAACGCATGGTGCCTGCGTTTGCTGCGTTCGGGTGCGGATGCGGACGATATCTGCTCCTTCCGGTGTCCAGCATCCGCACCCGGGACGCAGCATGTTGCATTTTTTGTGCGTTTGGGGATCTTGGAAGATCAGCAAGCGTCCCCAAGCGTACAAAAAATGCATTGCCGTCAATGGGTCCGCAGTGTTCAGCGCTTGACAGCGCGGGAGAACGCTGCGGACCCATTGAAAAATCTCCCGGTGGCCGCCGGTGATGTCACAGGAGCTCACCGACGGCCACCGGGAGATCAGCTCTGCCTCTGCTGATCTCCTCCTCCCCGCCGCCTGTAATTTGCTAGCGATGTCGGCGGGGAGAACAGCTGATGTGACAGCTGTTTGAATCTTCCCGCGCCGACATCTCCTCACAGTGTCGGCGCAGGAAGATTCAAACAGCTCTCAGATCAGCTGTTCTCCCCGCCGACAGTCCCGGAGCTTACCGGCGGCCGGGGGGGGCGGAGATCTCCGGCGCTGATCTCCGCCCCCGGCCCGCCCCCGGACAGCGCCGATTGGCTGCCGGGCTCCCTAGTGATGTGTCCGCAGGCGGACATTATCCGCTGCGGACACATCAAAGTGTCCCTGCTTTTGACAGCGTTTGTGTCTGCATGCCATCAGCATGCAGACACAAACGCTAATGTGAAGCCAGCCTAAGATGCACTTTTGTCCCCCCAAATTTTGGGGGAAGTTGGGGGGGTGCGTTTATAATCCAAATCTACTCGTGTCATGCTATAGGGAGAGGGGGTGGCTCTGGAGCGGAGTGCGGGGGCTGGGAGGAGGCTGGAGCAGGCTGCAGTTGCGGCCTGTGGTCAGGTGCTCCTGCTCATTATGCTCATGCACTACATCCTGCTGTTTATCACCTCAGTGCTGAAGCCTTGCTGAGATGTGGACAGGGGGAGCATAGCATATTATATGAGCATGTACTCACCCCCCCATTCTTGATATGGAACCCCCCCATGCTGCTGGACACACTAGAATAATAAACACTTTGAATTTACCCTCCGGCACCCACTCCATTGCTCCCTGCTTGCTGCACTTCCTGAGTTCTCCTGCCTGTTCGCGGTATCCTCTCATGTGACCACTACAGCACAGTGATGTCATCTCTGCAAGGCCCGATCACATGATCGGATGCCCCGGGACACAGGAGGGCTCAGGAAGTGCGGCAAGCAGGGAGCAATGGAGGGGAACGCTGGAGGTTAAATTCAAAGCATTTATTATTTTAGTGCGTGCAGCAGCATGGGGGGCATACACTGTAATGGGGGGGGGGCCGTATCCAGAATGGGAGGAGCTATGTGACAGGAGAAAGAGGCCATATCCAGGACAAAGGGGTCATATCCAGGACTGCGGGGCCATATGCAGGATGGGGGGGGCATGTACCAGGATAAGGTGGCCATATCCAGGATAAGGGGGCCAAATGCAAGATGGGAGGACGTGTACCAGGATAAGGGGGACACATCCAGGATGGGAAAGGGGCCATATACAGGATGAGGTGGCTGAATCCAGGATTGTGGACAGAGGCGGACTGGCCCAGGTGGCAGGGGGGCAAGTGCCCCCCAGGCTGGTGGTATTGCCCTAATTTAGGGCCGCCCCCTTAATGATAAGGGCTGCAATGATAGCGGGACTCGGGAAGGGGACAGCCGTGCGTGGCGAGTAACAGCGCCCCCTCCTCGCTCCTCACCTGGCTCTGATAGCATCCCCCCGCTCCTCACCTGGCTCAGATAGCACCCTCCCATCCTCCTCGATTACTGCCAGGGCCAGAGGACTAATTACTGCCACCTAGGGCTAGGTCCACCAGCCAGCCCCTAATTGGGGATATATACCAAGATGGTGGATATATACAGTGCCTTGTGGAAGTATTCGGCCCCCTTGAACTTTTCAACCTTTTGCCACATTTCAGGCTTCAAACATAAAGATATAAATTCTAATTTTTTTGTGAAGAATCAACAACAAGTGGGACACAATCGTGAAGTGGAAAGAAATTTGTTGCATATTTTAAACTTTAACAAATAAAAAACTGAAAAGTGGGGCGTGCAATATTATTCGGCCCCTTTACTTTCAGTGCAGCAAGCTCACTCCAGAAGTTCAGTGAGGATCTCTGAATGATCCCATGTTGTCCTAAATGACTGGTAATGATAAATAGAATCCACCTGTGTGTAATCAAGTCTCTGTATAAATGCACCTGCTCTGTGATAGTTTCAGGATTCTGTTTGAAGTGCAGAGAGCATCATGAAGACTAAGGAACACACCAGGCAAGTACGAGATACTGTTGTGGAGAAGCTTAAAGCCGGATTTGGATACAAAAAGATTTCTCAAGTTGTAACATCTCAAGGAGCACTGTGCAAGCGATCATATTGAAATGAAAGGAGTATCAGACCACTGCAAATCTACCAAGACCCGGCCGTCCCTCTAAACTTTCATCTCGAACAAGGAGAAGACTGATCAGAGATGAAGCCAAAAGGCGCATGATCACTCTAGATCAGGGGTCTCAAACTCGGCTGGGTTGGTGGGCCGCACATAGAAAAACATTTATAGTGGGGGGCCGCATCCCTTGTAAGACTAAAGATACCGTTACACACAGATATATTACTTGCAATTCACTGGTTGCAGTGAAATCATGGACACATTGTTACATTTTGTTACTGTGTACAAATACAACAATGAGTCCATGATTTCACTGCAACCAGTGAACTGCAAGCAATATATCTCTGCGTGTAACGGTTCCTTTAGTGATATTTTTAGTAATACCAGAATTTTTTGCTCATTGTAGTAAAGTACAAATCCTGATCCCCTTCTTGCAGTAATGTCCCCATCCTGTAGTAATGTCCTTTTCTAGTGATGTCCCCCATCCTGATCCCCTTTTCTAGTGATGTCCCCCATCCTGATCCCCTTTTCTAGTGATGTCCCCCATCCTGATCCCCTTTTCTAGTGATGTCCCCCATCCTGATCCCCTTTTCTAGTGATGTCCCCCATCCTGATGCCCTTTTCTAGTGATGACCCCCATCCTGATCCCTTTTTCTAGTAATGTCCCCCATCCTGATCCCCTTTTGTATTGATGTCCCCATCCTGATCCCCTTTTGTAGTCATGTCTTCTTCCTGATCTCCTTGTCTAGGGATGTCCCCTATCCTGATCCCCTTTTCTAGTAATGTCCCCCATCAGATCCCCTTGAGTAGTGATGTCCCCCATCTCGATCCCCCTTAGTAGTGATGTCCCCATCCCGATCCCCTTTAGTAGTGATGTCCCCCATCCTGGACCCCTTTTGTAGTGAGGTCCCGCATCCTGGTCCCCTATTGTACTGATGTCCCGCATCCTGATCCCCTTTTCTAGGTATGTCCCCCATCCTGATCTACTATTATAGTGATGCCCCCAATCCTGTTTCACCTTCTTTTTACACACTCACACACACCCTTGCACATAAACCCACACACACACACACACACACACACACACTGAAACTCACACCCTCACACAATCACCCTCACACACACTCTTATCTCACTTTAATGATGCATCGCTCCAGTGCAGGGGGCCGCCGCGGTCCCCGCTGTGCTGACTTCTGGCCTCCGCTGTGCCATGACTTCCTCTGCCGCCACTCAGACAAGCTCTGTTGCTCAGCAAGATCAATACAGTCTTCCAGCCAGAGGCCCTCATGTGACGTCATATATTGCCATCAGCTGTGGTCCTCTCATTGGCTGGCAGCTTGCATTGATCTTGCTGAGTGGCAGAGCTTCTTAGTGCCGCGGATGAAAGTCATCACACAGCGGAGACTGAAGTGGCCCCCTGCACTAGGGCGATGCATCATTAAGTTGTCCAAGGTGCCGCGGGCCGCATAGTGAAGCCCCAGGGGCCGCATGTGGCCCTCGGGCCGCATGTTTGAGACCCTTGCTCTAGATGAACTGCAGAAATCTACAGCTATTTTGCAAGGAAGAATGGGCAAGAATTTCAGTCTCTCGATGTGCAAAACTAATAGAAACATACCCCAAGCGACTGCAGCTGTAATCGCAGCAAAAGATGGCGCTACAAAGTATTAACTCAAGGGACTGAATAATATTGCACGCCACACTTTTCAGTTTTTTTTATTTGTTAAAAAGGTTTAAAATATCCAATAAATTTCGTTCCACTTCACGATTGTGTCCCACTTGTTGTTGATTCTTCACAAAAAAAAATAGAATTTCTATCTTTATGTTTGAAGCCTGAAATGTGGCAAAAGGTTGAAGAGTTCAAGGGGGCCAAATACTTTCACAAGGCTCTGTAATATCGATTGCATTTTAACGCAAGGAGTTGATGAAGACAAAACGAAGAATAAAAAAGCTGGAAATATTGCAACATATTTAACGGTTTCTGGCGATGGAACACAGAAAAAAAAGAAGATTCTCAACTTTATTTTGTATGTCTACTCTAACTAGAAAATATTTGAAAAAAACTAGGCGATGCCATGGTAAAAAGGCAAGCGTGTAGTGTGTGAAACAAAAACAGAAGGACTACGGTATATTGAGGAATACAATGACTGGTATGAAACACACAAGGAAATGTTCTCCATAGGTCATGAACACAATGTGGTAAAATGGAGATCGATGCTATCACTGAAATGGTTTTGAGATCCCAGGAGACGAATGGAGTTCTTCACGAAATGTTTCTCGACACCACTTTTTCCATATCTCCAGAATCAATTGAGTGAGGCTTGTACACACATTTTCAGAATATACAGTGGGTATGGAAAGTGTTCAGACCCCTTTAAATTTCATTCTTTGTTTCATTGCAGCCATTTTGTACATTCAAAAAAGTTCATTTCTTTCTCACTAATGTACACTCTGCACCCCCATCTTGACTGAAAAAATCCAGGGGTATGAATACGTCCGTGCTCACTGTACGTGCCTACCCCCTATGCCAAAATCAAGTCGAAACTTTTTGTTTTGTAATCTTGACTGGCCTCCAATTCTGCCAAAAATCAATACTCCGTATTCAGCATGACGTGGCCACCATTCACCACCACTTTGTTTTCCTTGCCCACTTCACTGCATTTTTACAGTACTTATACTGATTTCATTGTATAAAAATTTGTAAGCATACTTCAAACATGTAAATTTATTGTAAAAGAATCCTTTTCCAAAAATCCTTACTTTTTTTTTGTTCACAAAAAAATCGTAAAAAGTGCAGTAGCATAAAAATCAGGTGTCTAGACTAGAAGATCCGTTAAACTAATTATGGTCTCATAAGAAATACCACCAGCCGCCTAAGCGTTATTGAGATAGGAAGTTTCCATCATCTTTAATCTATTTCTCCCTCCTCCCAGCCCTCCACTGGCTCCCCATGGCTCAGAGATCCCGATTTAAAACCCTAACCATGACATAGAAATGTGGCACCCCTGCGACGAGGGTGGCCACATAGGGAACTGCAGCCAGGCAGATAGGAGATAGTTTGTGCACCAAACACCCCCACAGCACACACACCCACAGGAGCACAACACCCAACCTGGAGCCCGGGACTCTAGGCAGGCAAGGGGTGTTGGGGTTTAGAGGGAAATGGGTGGGAAGGTAGGTCAGGTGGTAGACCAGAACAAAAGGAGGAACAATGGGAGGAGTTAGCCAGTAGGCCTGAGAAGGCTGAGATGAAAAGACCAAAAGTAGGCCAGAGTGAGCCGAGCAGCCAAGACAGGAGTAGGCTGAGAAGAAAAGACGAACAGACAAAAATTGACACTCCCCAGTGGGATAGGGCTCCCTGGAGACGCAGAATCCACAGCAACACAGATCCATGGAGAGAAAGCTCGTCCATAGCCCGCAGCCCACGGAGAAGTGAGGATAGAGACCGGACCAGTGTCACCGGGTCCGAGGAGTATGGCAGCGTTGACTGACTACAGGCAGGAGAAGTTTCCCTTGTTGTACCTGGAAAGCCACACGGGTGGGAAAGAGCCGGTGATCTCTTGCAAGGTAGGGGCACCTAAACTAGGCTAAAACCAGTGTCGGCTCTGAGGGGAGTGAAGTTACACGCCAGCTCCCCAGACAAATCGGCGGGGAACACAGATTCCAGATCAGTGGTCCTACTACACGGGTTGGAGGCTCAGCAACACTTAGGAGGACCCGGCTTGCTGCCCATACACATAGGGGAAGCCATATTAAGGGACCGAGTTGCCGTCATACAACCCACTAGGAAGAGCAGAGGAAGAACAAGCTGGAAAGGTTAAATAGAGAGACTGAGGGGTCTCAGAGCGACAGCCTGGCTGCAGTGGGTTCAAAGTGTCCGGAGATATCTGTGTAAAGAGACTGAGCATAACAACTGAACTGTGTTGTAAACTGTTTGACTTGGAAGAACTTGCAAGTAAACCCGGTGAACCCTGTTTCAGTCTCTCGGGTCTGATTCCAGGTATACAGAACTTTTATTTCACCCTTTACACTCTGTCAGAAGCTGCCCCGACCCGCGGCAGGCTCATCCACCTTGCTGCAGCATCCATCCATCCTCCTGACAGAAGTATACTGCAGCGGTGGTCCCTCTAATGACCACAACCCATGGGTGGCGTCACGACAAACTATCCCCTGTAAATACCCCTTTTACTTGTGAGAACCCGGGACATGGTCCGGACCAAGACCGCCGTGATATTCCCAGCAGTACCCTGGTCCGGCACGAAGTACCCCATCCCAGTGGTTCCACACAAAGCCATCCATCAACAGTCCCCTCCTTACTGCTCTGATATGGTCTCTCGATACCTACCCTCACGCAACCTGCGTTCCTCCTAAGAGCTCTTTATCTACCCCCCCTTATCTCATCCTCTCACAACCGCATTCAAAATTTCTTCCGTGCATCCGCCATACTCTAGAACTCCCCCAACACATCAGACACTCGACTACCCTTGGTAACTTCAAAAGAAACCTGAAGACCCACCTCTTCCGACAAGCACACGGCCTACAATGAGACCTGACCTCCCACACATCACACCATCAACGTTTCCACCCCTACTGCTTCCTCAAAGACTGTGAGCCTTCCTGGACAGGGTCCTCTCCCCTCCTGTATCCGTAAAACTTGATTGTCCAAATTTGCTGCATTTGTCAACGTTCTCCCCCTTCACATGTAAAGTGCCATGGAATCTAATGGCGCTATATAAATAAATAATAGTAATAATAATAATAATAATAATAATATGACCATTTCCTTCATGTATGTGTGGCGCCCCGCAACGAGTGCGTCACAGGAGGGTATTGCATCCCTGACTGAAGACTCAGTAATGACATGGTTAACATCAGAGCTTCTCTTCAGGTTGAAAGCATACTTTTTTTCCCCCCAGTTGTTAATGTTGTTTGTTTTTATTAAACCAGGATCATTATTGAAGTGTTTGTATAAGGCTGGTTTCACATTGGCCTTTTTTCTGAATTCAGGTGGGGGGGAGGGGTGCAGGTTGTACCTGCATCCCCCGGACCCACCCAGAACTGTAAAAAACAGATGCACCTGCATCAGTATCATCACTGATCCATCTCATGATGCAGGAGAACATACCGTATTTTTCGCTTTATAAGACGCACCTGATCATAAGACGTAGCCCAAATTTGGTGAAGGAAAAGAGAGAAAAAAATGTTTTAATGTTAAATGGGGTCCGTCTTGTAATGCCAGTTTCTGTCGTACAATCAGGTTATATGTCCCCCATCCTGGTATCCATGCCCCCATCCTGGTATATATGCCCCCATCCTGGTATATAAGCCCCCATCCTGATATATGGTCTCCCTCCAGGTATCTATGCCTCTATCCTGATATATGGTTACAATTCTGGTATCCATGCCCCCATCTTGGTATAAATGCCCCCATTCTGGTATCCATGCCCCTTCCTGATATATATGCCCCCATCCTGGTATCCATTCCCTTTCCTGATATATGTCCCAGAATGGGGGACATACATCTTGATACATAGCCCCTCAAGTCTTACCGAGGGAGGGTTGTGGTGGTCCAAGATGCAGTTTCATGGGGCCACGGAGGTTGGGGGCCAAGCCAGGAGCTGCGGGGGTGTCGTGCCGGTCTCCGGTGGGCGCCGCCATCATTTCCCAGCATGCATTGCTGGACTGGCAATACATGCTCTAGTGTCTAGAAATGGCCACGGATCGCGGTCTGTGCGTGCGCCGTGGCCATTTTCTTGAAGTCTGGAATATAGAGTATCTATAGAAAAATAGCCACGGCGCATGCGCAGACCGCAGTCATTTCTAGACACTAGAGCATGTATTGCCAGAGTGGCAATGAATGCTGGGAAAATAATAATGGTGGCGCCCACAGGAGACCGGCGCAACACCCTTGCAGCTCCTGCCTGGGCCCCCAACCTCCGTGGCCCAGTGAAAACCACATCGCGCCCCCCCCCCCCACACTCCACCCCCTCAACCTACATTCCCCCTTGGTAAGATTTTTTTTTTTTCTTCCTTTTAAAGATTCGCCTTATAAGATGCACCCCCACTTTCTCCAAAAATTTGGGGGCAACAAAAGTGCGTCTTATAAAGCGAAAAATACGGTAATTGCTTCTGGCTGCATGCCCATTTCCGCTGGATCCAGGGGAAAATGGCATGCCCCCTAATGGGCATGTAATTTAGAACAGAGTTCTGGGCATGCGCAGACCAAAAACCTGGGGTCCGCAAGATCTGGGGTACATAGGGATACACTTTCATTCAATCGGGCATGCTCCTGATCGAGGTGTTCCCACTTTCTCTCACAGACACCAAAATCGCAATAAAATGTGATTTTGGTCTCAGTGCAAAAAACGGCGACACCCAGTTCAGGGGAAAACGGGAAGAACTGGACGCACCTGCAAGTGCCTTTGGCCCTGTTGAAAGTCAATGGGGCCGAAAATGGATACTAGTGCATCCAATTTCAGCCGGATTCACACGGATACCAAAAATTGCCAGTGTGGAACCAGCCTAAGTTACTTGTCTTCGAAAATGTGTTGTTGTGGTGTTCCTTGAAGGTTTTCCCCCTCTAAACTGCAACCACCACCAGAAAGCCCTTTGATACAGCTTTCTAGAATACTTCATATAAATCCCCAATCTGATCTATATAACATAAAAACAGGGATTTTTGTATACTCACTGTAAAATCCTTTTCTCCTAGCTCATCATTGGGGGATACAGGACCATGGGTGTATGCTTTCCTGCCACTAGGAGGGGACACTAAGTAGAGATAAAGTTTAAGTCCTCCTCTCTAGTATACACCCCTCAGGAGTAGTCAGTTTAGTAGTAAAGCAGTAGGAGAACATGTTAACGTAATAAGGTACGAGAGACTTGGGTCCAGGCTATGTATAGGCCATTGAAGGCTGTTAGGGTGGGTGCTGTGTCCCCCAATGATGAGCTAGGAGAAAAGGATTTTACAGTGAGTACACAAAAATCCCTGTTTCTCCTTCGCATCAGGACCGCGAGACATCCTAAAGTAGTCCCTGGGTGGAAATGAGCTGAGTAGCGGTCCAGCATCATGCGCCAGCCGCTTAGGCTGCCTTCACATTTGCGTATGTGAACGCAGCTTATGCTGCGTTCCCATACGCATTCAAACGCATGCGCACTGCGTTCCTACGTTTAACATTTAAACGCGTTTGGCAGCGTTTGCTGCGTTTGGGTGCGGATGCGGACCATATCTGCTCCTTCCGGTGTCCCGCGTCCGCACCCGGGACGCAGCATGTCGCGTCCCTGGTGCGGACAAGAGTGTGTGATCTGTACGCACATATAGGAGTGAATGGGTGCGCACGGCGATCTGCAAGCATCTGCAGACCGCCGTGCGCTCCATTATCAACATAGGGGCTGCAGTCTGTATGCAGATGCTTGCAGATGCCTCCGCAAAACGCTGCGGAGGCATCTGCAAATCTGAAGGCAGCCTTACAGATGCATGACTGCCGCTTGAAAATTTTTTCGGTGATGCATGTCCCGGCATGGAGCTACCACAACCCAGGTGGCCACTGGGTCTGCGAGCATGGGCACTGGATCTGGGTGCTGTGGGGCTCTTCCCTGAGCACCGTGCGCAGGGTCTGGGTGCCCAGTTGGTTCCTGCAGTGTGCTTTCCCAAGCACCGTATGCCGGTATCTGCAGTGTTTTCAATCACCTGCTCCTAGAGTGGAGGTGAGTCAGGGTGCACTCCTTGCATCCCCACTGTTATGCAGGGAGATGCAGTGGGACGTGTGTGGCTGCGCCCAAGGGATGCACCAAACTGCCGTCCAGCTGGGGGAACCATCGACCACAGGGCTGGTCCTGTAGAGCACCTTAACGGATCCCCATGTTAAGAGGAGAGTGGCGTCCTCAGAGGGAGCCGTCGCCTGGTTAAAATATATAAAAAAATTAAAAAAAAGTAGATTTGGTCGGAGATAGATCACGTGTCTCCTTGCGACACTAAGCTAAAACTGGCTAACTACTCCTACTGAGGGAGGACTTAAACTTTATCTCTTATGGTACCTTTACACACCGCTACAGGATGGTGGAAACAACGGGGTAGATGAGACAAAATTATCTTGCACCACCAAATCAACCCGCGGTCGCGGCGTGTAAGGACGGTTGTTTCCACCAGTCACTTCAGGCACCTGTTTCAGAGCAGAGCTCAAAAACAGGTTGATTTCAAGGCGATGGTTACGGCCTGTATCGGCGTGTAAATAAGGAACAAGAGGGTTGTTTCGACACCTTGCTATCTACCTGGGGCGTGACACAGGCTCCGGGATACCGCGCCCCATCAGCAATCATTGGAGGAAGCTCCTGCGTTACGATTGGTAGACGCTGCATAGGGCGGCATATTTAAGGAGCTGACCAGTCACACTACACAATTGCTCGAGCGTCATGTATTAGTCAGCCTCCTGCGCTGGCTGGCCAATCGTGATGTTATTGCTTTGTCCTATCAGCGTACGGAATTCTCGTAATCCACAATTGTGGCATGCCTATGTGTTGTCCCTGCTGCCTTTGTTCCGCCCATATTACCTTGTTATAGCGGCGTGTAAATGAGGTAAGGTGAGCTACAGAAGGTAACTTGTGGCATCCGGCGGTGTATCCAGAGATAGATGTAACCTACTGTAGTGCACCTTGTTGCGGCGTGTAAAGGCGATGCGGGTACCGTTTGTGCGTGCTCGTGCACGTGAAGCACCCGGTTGTTTCCACCATCCTGTAGCGGCATGTAAAGGTACCATTAGGGTTGCCTGCTAGTGGCAAGAAAGCATACAGCCACGGTCCTGTGTCCCCTAATGATGCGAAGGAGAAAAAAAAGAAAAAAAAAAAATAGATAATATACTCACCTGCTAGGGCTGCCTGGTCTGATGGGTGCCATTGGTCTTCAGCAGTCACGGTTTCCTCTGTTCCATGTGGATGATGCGCCCAGTCATCCACACTCCCCCCAATTGCACTCCTGCAGAGGCAAAGTACTATAATGCGCAGGTGCAGGGAAAGGGGAAAAAAATAAATAAATAAAATCACCCGCACATACACACAATATTTTGCCCTCGGCAGGGCCAAAAAAAAAAGTGTGCAATGTAGGTGACTGTGTGGGTTACACAAGACGTGAGGTAGGGAAGGACAGCGGCAATCACAAGCAGAGAGGAAGCACTGGACCAAGACCAGCACCACCCATCAGACTGGACCGCCCCATAGAAGAGTATAAGTCTTTTTTTATGTTATACAGATCAAGCCTGTGGACTTAGTGGTGTGAAAAAGGGGTTTGCCCTCTTCCGGATTTCTTATGCTTTTGAACGTTAAGTCACACTTAAATGATTTATGTAATCTGAAACATTTATGTTAGCCAAGTGTTCCCTCACTATATCTGTTTATAGAAAGCCTGGATACTTGTTTTTCTTCATTAGTACAGTGACAATCAGTTGATTTTAAATTTAGGGAGAAAACTGATGCAAAAAATAAGAATTCTGTAAAAATCCTAAGGCCAGCTTCACACCACAGCAGCATCAGGTCCACCAGGGCTGTCCGATGTGATTTGGAAAGTCCCGGACCAGATTTACAGCTGCAGGAATTTTAAGATCGTGGCTAGCAGGGAGCTGGTTGTGCTGAAGTTTAGCAGACTTCAGCCGCCGTTGTCCAGTTCCCAGATCGGGGCAATCCGGAACCATAGAGTCCCATGTTAATGAGTGCCGGATTGCCTCGGATCCAATTTGGGCATATTTTTTGCCCCCGACACAAAAATGCTGCAAGCAACATTTATGTCCAGGAGAAAAATCCAAATACACCCGGATCCTCCCGGACAGATTGAAACTGGATGGCAGATAGCTGCCATAGGGCAACATTAGGACAAAAGCAGGTGTGGGTCTGTCAGGTTCACCCCGGCCAGCCCCGAACCCGATAGTGCCATGGTGTGAAGCTGGCCTAAACATTTGACATCGCTCCAAAATCCTTTACTACTGTTTTTGACATTTCTTGCAAGCCTTAATTCATCTTCTCTACCTAATCCGACATGTGTCCTGCAGCTTCTGCATAATGATCTTTAGATACACCTTCTTCCCATTTGATGAACCTTTCTTCCTTCCTTTTTAGCATGTGTTTAAGGTGTGTTCATCCATCTTTGTTTCCTTCAATGCTTCTTCCCTCTATTAGGGATTAACAATTGTGCTTTGAATCTCATTTTCAATTTTTCCCATCCTTCCTGGACATTGGTGTCCAAGGACAGCCAGCCATAGAATCTTTGTGAAAACAAGCCTTGAAGTCTAAAGTCTTCACAGGTCTTCCTCCTCTAGTTGTCCAAATATTTTATGGCATGATCTGCCTCCTAGGGTCCCAGCCACCCTCAACTCCTCAACCACTTCCTCCCTGCTTATAGGCATTAGATCCATGGCAGCAGATGCCTTGTATTCTCCTTTACTTTTTGAAAAATAAGGTTTGTCAGCAAGGGGATAAGAATTTGCTGGACAGATTGAGGGGGTGAAGTTTGATAACCTGCCAAGGCCAAATATTAAACACCTAGCACACACCCACAAAAAAAAAAAAATAAAAATTAAAACAAAACACCTCATCACATATTGGTGAGGGTCAACTACCCTACACCCCCAAAACCAGGACTGTGGAGTCAGTAAACCAAACATCCAACTCCTCAATTTTCTTGAATCTTGCAAAGTAGACAGACTCCACTGCCCTGCCCAAAACTACCAGTTTCAGTAGCACAATCCCTGAAACCAATGAGACCAATCAATATTACGATTCAGGACACTCCTCCAACCAGATGTAAACTGGCACTTGAGCATGGGCTTACGACCAGCGCCCTCACCAATAGGCAGAGGCGTTACAATAGGGGTTGCAACTGCGACAGGGCCTGAAGGCACAGGGGTCCACACCCGCCAACCTCAGCACCCACTTCACATGGATGTGCAACTCAGAGGACGCACATCCATGTCCCTGTACGACAGAGCACATGGGAATCAGGAGGGGCGAGATGATTTTTTTTTTTATTACAAAAAAAAAAAAAAAAAAAAAAAAATAGTACAAGGCAGCCAGAAGATTATGGGGGGAGCATTAGAATATATGGAGAGTTATGAGGCTGCATTATAGTACACAGATGACCATGGGCTGCATTATGCTAGATGGAGGGCTATGAGGCTGCATTATACTATATGAAGGATAATGGTGGGCATTATAATTGAGGACCATGGGGACAGGAGGACCATATAAACAAGGATGGTGCCATATATACCAGGATAAGGGCATATTCCAGGAGGAGGACCATTAATAGTAGGACATTAATGAACAATAAAGTGGGAGAGAGGTCAATTTGTATAGGATCTAGAATGGTACCTGGGGCCCAACCATCTTGCCAATGTGTGCACGGGAGGAGGGCAGGTCTAAATTCTGCAACAAGGCCCATCAGACTCTGCGACACTGCCAATAGGCTACTGCTGACCTACCCGATAGATCAGTGATAAATATTCTTAGTTAGGCCAATCACCAAGAATGCCTTTCACATTGATGGATATGAAATCACTCGGATAACAAGGCTTTTTGTCTCTTTATTGGGTGTTAAATAAGTTCACAAGAAAACAAAAAGTTACTCTGGTGTACATGAAAATCAGAACAATACAATCACTTGAGGGGAGAAAAGTGGGAAGGGGGAAAAAAAAAAAAAAAAAAAAAAAAAAAAAAATTAAACACAAATGTAAAAGGTTTTATCCCAGAAATGGGAAACTGATATTTTCAGTGCGATGGATAATGCAACGCGCTTCATACCACAGTGCGTTCAGCGTTTTGCTAACTTTGAACAAAGAAAAATTGCAATGGAAAGAAATCTAGAAAAATCTGGAGGAGTGGAAGTTGGGCAGGCAAGGAAAGAACACAACAACCCCAGATCAGGGAGGGGAGAGAAAGAAAAATCTATTGCATGACTAGATAGAGTCAGTAAACAAACTATGGATTATTGCCTTGGTCTTAAGGGACATTTCAGCCCCCTGAAGGAGCTGAATCGGCACTGGGCCATAGAAGCTATGGGAGTGGGACTGTCATGTAGAACAAGGTGTGATGAGCATCAGTGTACAATTGATGACCGGTTTATGCAGCAGAGCCCTTGACTGTGGCCAGGGCTCACTAGCTTACATGTGCCCCTGGCAAAAAGAAAAGAAAACATGGTGCCAAGGCTATCGTGTCACTATCTTCAGTGCAGGTTTCACTTAACCCTTTTAGGAAGCTCCAGAAATTCAAAGTCTGAAGGTAAAAAAAACAAAAAAAAAAACATGCGTGTGCATTATGCTCAGACAATGGTGCTGAAGTACAACTGGGAGAAAGGAAGCTGGGAATTGAAACATTATCTAAATGGGGAATGGAAATTGCTTTTTAGGACTCTAGCTTTAGCTGGAAGTGGATGGGAAGGTGCTAGAGGGGACAAAAAAACCAAAAAAAAAAACAGTAGTGAAGGAGGGACTGAAAAAGATGGAGGAGTAGTAGGGGATTTTTTGTCACAAACTCCAATACCGTTCGTATCACAATTCATATTGCCTTCATATTTATTGTCATCGTCCCAAAGCAATGAGAAGCTCTTCGCATTTCCTGGTGTTAGGTGCATGCTGTTTTATTTTTCATAGGTTTCTTTTGGTAAATTGTTTTTTATTTTTATTAAATATTGCTCTTACTGTGCTTGAACAATCTGCATAAAAGCGTTAGAAGCACAAAGAGTTTGATAAATCTTACGATCACGCCAACAGTGTGCAAGAGCTCAACAAAATTATACGAAGATCAAATCGTTATTTCAGCCACACTTATGTTTGAGGGGTGGGGTGGGGGAAAAACAAAAACAAAAAAAACAAAAAAACAAAAAAAAAAAAACACAGAACAAAACATGTTATTCACTATCACACACATACTTGCCCATTACATCCTTTCAAATACAACATCTCTACAATGCTAGACTAACAATAAAAAACAAAAAGAAAAGCCAATGGCATCAGCTGCAGGATTTCAGGCCAAGTTGTAGTACATGGAGAAGCCATTTGAACGGTTAAAACGTGTTCCCGGTATACAAGGGATGCAATTGGCATCTAGGGTGAACCCTTTTCATGGTTTTGGATTATGGCTGTATCCAGAACAGTAATGCAATCCAGCAATGAGACTTCTGACTACACCTGCAATAATCTTACATGGCTGTCAGACACTTGCTACTTTTAGCCTTTGGTTGACAGATTCAATGAACATCCACACTCTGGCATCTTGTATGCCAGGCTAAGGCTGACAAACTGGATGCACCTGCAACAGTACGGGAGCAGACTTACTTCCAGATTTGTACCTTTTTTGCTGTATCCGGTGGAAAAAGACAGACCCTAGTGTTCTGGGCATGTTCAGATCAAAAAACTGGATCCAGCAGGCTCTGAATTCTGCCAGATCCGGGTTCAATAGAGCCCCATTATAATTTAACCCGCATTGTCCCGGATCCATTTAGTCACAAGAGGCCAAAATCACTACAAAATGTGATTTTGGTCTCTGCAAAACTGAGTACCCGGATCAGGGGAAACCATAAGGGTATGTGCTTACGGTTCAGAGGTGCTGCATCTTGGATGCAGTAGCTCATGACCTGGGGTGAGTGCAGGTAGACTGCAGCCGCCCTGTGCTCACCATCTGCGAGGGCAGCTTCTGACTCTACAGCATGAAATGAACAGACATGCTGCAGGGATGCAAACTGCACTGCAGCTTAAATAACTTTGCGGGCAGGAGAAGCATAGCGAGGATGGGAGGTCTACAAATCCATCCACTGTGCTGGTACTGTACTACGTAGCAGCAAGATGCTGCATCTAAAACGCTGCATACACAAATGGTGAGTATGAACCCTAAAGAACTGGATGCACGCGCAAGTCACTGCGACCCCAATGAGAAATCAATGGTGCCGAAAACCAATGCGGGTGCATCCAGTTTCAGCTGGGTTCAAACAGATGCCCAAAAAAAAAATAGTGTGGAACCAGCCTTAATGAATATGACGCAGCTTTCAGCTGCTGGGCACCACACCAGAAGAAACAATTTACCGCGAAGACATACTACAGAAATCTACTAAGACTTTGCTGGCCGTATCTCATCCCAGGAAAATTACCCACAATGGGCCTCAACTGGTGTAAGTGTGCCAAGTAACCAAATTTATGTTCAAGTTTGAATGCTTAACGGCAGAGTTTTTTGCCGAAAACCAAATAAGAAGTCTGATTTGATGAATTAAAATACACCCTCAGATGTCACTTGCCTCTACAATACTGGACTAGTGCCATATTAGGGTCAATCTACGACTAAACCGTAGCCAAATTTTATATGAAAATTATATTACTTGTGGCTACACTTCACACTGGTGTTTTATTAAAATATTTGACTAGGCAAATGGTTTTAAAAAATTTTTAATAGCAAAGTAAAAAAACACTCTAATCAGTTCTCCTCCATGCACAAACTTTCCAAAATGCCTTGGGCTCATGCCATCAGCAAGAATATGAAATAATTTTCTCCTCCATCAGCAGGCGCAAAATATAGGATACAAAACACAGTATTCTTTAAGTCTCTAAAGCACAATCTCAATTGCTTCTACTTAAGATTTTTTTTTTCCATTTTTTATTTTATATATTTTTTTTTTTTTTAAATATAAATTTTCAAATTGGAAAGAAAAAAAAAAAAAAAAAAACTGGGCAAGTCCATTCATGCTACTCTCCTGCATTCAGAAAGGCACTGATTGATTACAGTGTTATTTATCTCCTAGATTTTCAAGAGAACATCGCCAAAGACTGTAGAAGTCTCTGAATGGCAGAAGTAGCTGTAGGAGGAAAATCTAACTACAGCTCCTGAAGTAGAAGTGGGGAAAAAAAAAAAAGGAGAGAAGAGGGAAAAAAAAATAAAAAAATAAAAAATAAACCTACTTGAAGGTCTACAAACTGGATGCAGGAATTCTACTAACACAAGCACATCCATTCTTCATCTGACAACACAGTTTAATCTAGCTACACCAAGCAAAGTATACCAACTTGTCAGAATGGGGAAGGGAAGGTAAAAAAAAATAAAAAAAAAAAGGAGGAAAGGAAGTTTGTTATCCTATCTATAATGCAACAAGAGAAGGAAAAAAAAAAAAAAATAAAAATAAAAAGGAGGGAAAAAAAAAAAAAGGAGGGAAAAAAAAAAAAAAAAAAAAAAGCACACGAACATCTAAAGTGGTAACTAAACAGGCTCCGGAGGAATCAGACAAGTGAGGGCAAGATCTTTCTCCTTGGCACTCCGATCTTCAGACGCTGGCTCACAGCTGAGTGCGAGAGAAAAGTTCCTCTCTGCAGAAGTCGGCCCACTCGTGTCCGCCCTCAGACGCAGTGTCGGAGCTTGAACTGTCGCTTGAGAAGATCTTCTTCCTGAAGCAACTGGATGTTACCGCACCACTGAAATCAATGGTGATTTTCGCTTGGTTACATGCAGATGTCTACAAACAAAAACACAGAAAGGTTCAGAATTACATAAGTATTTCACACACTAGATTGTGAAAACAGAAGGTTTGGAGGAGCAGACAGTTGCAGTACCACACCTGGTACTAAGGGCCTGATTCATTATTGGAGTTACACTTTTATAATGGAAAAAAAGTGCATTTTATATAATTTTTAATGCTACTGTGGTATTGAGTTTTCCAGGGATGTTAATCTGATTTAACAATTGCTACATTTCAAATAAGTAGCAACATTGTATTCAAGCCAGATCCTTGAGCAAGTTTATGTACATCTAAAATTTGTGCAAGTGTTGCAACATTTTAGCAGAGCTTGATACTTTCTGCTCTAAAACAAGGGGGAAATAAACAGAATTTTTTATTTTGAGCCCCCAAAGTGTCTACAGCGTTACATCACCAGCAATTTACAGTGAAGGAAATAAGTATTTGATCCCTTACTGATTTTGTAAGTTTTCCCAGAGACATGAAAAGTCTAATTTTAAGGGTAGGTTAATTTTTACAGTGAAAGATTGATTTTATTTTTGTTATTCTTAGTCTAAACTACATAAATGTATTTGCATTTTGCAGAGAAATTAGTATTTGATCCCCCACCAACCATTAGGAGTTCTCACACATGTGTCCCTGCTATGTACCGTGTAATAGATGTGTCTGACTGTACAGGGATATGGTCTGATCAAACCACATCCCTGTGCCGGGGAGAACACAAGAGTATACAGACAACACAGCACAAGATTGCAAATAATTTTCTTTGGTGTAGAACATTGTTTAAAAACAGAAATGGAGAGATTTTAACTCACAAAATAAAAAAAAATATATATATAAAAAAAAAAACAAAACAAAACATCTATGGCCTAGGAATGTAATGTCTACACTCTTCTGCATCCTCCCTGACCCAGGAGATGTGGTATGATCAGACCATGTCCCTGTACGGTCAGACACCCATTACACAGCAGAGACCAATATACAAGACTAGATGGTGGACTGATGCCATCACATCAGGAGGGCGGTGACATGAGGAGGGCAGGCTCTGATGCTAGGGGCAGCTGATGACCCCCTTTATGTGTTCTACCCAATCTCTCCCCCCCCCCCCCACCATGCACTCTTCCCCCAGTATACTATATCGCCGTGGTGTTTAAAGATGCAAAGGTATACCAAAGCATCCAAAGATGGTCATAGAATAAGTGAGCATGCATGCTGGGTATACGCATGCTCACTTACCAAGGTGGTGAGGTGTCAGCAGCAGTTGCTGTACTTCGCAATGTGCCAGTACTGCCAGTGGGCGCCATATTTGCACACTGCTACCTTTGTGCAAATATGGCAGAGGTGCGTAATAGCAGGACATCTGGACGCCAGAATTAATAGACAGGACAGTGCATTTATGCAAGTGCGCCCTCCCCCCGATGCGCTCTCTGCCTTGCTCCCAAGTGCGCGACACCACCACCACCATCTTGGGACACCTTCCATCACTGCATGACCAGAGATGGCCAGAAAAGTTATTACTACGCAGCTAATAAAGCACTGCTGTGAATTTGGTCAGACCAATGCTCTACGATCCTCCAATGCTTGGAGTGAGATGCTCGGCATGCCACCGGCCTGAACTGGCAATCTTCAAAGCATATATCCCATCTCCTGGGCAAGCAGCAACTGGGGAGGCTGGGGAGCTGTGTACTCCTGAAGACATCTGGACAATAACCATGTAGATCAGGATACTATTAAAATTGTCTAAACTAAGCAGTTTAATCATGTTTAACTACCCACATCATGGAATAGTGACTGTAGAGCCAAATAAATTACTTTTTTTATATTTCGTCTCATTCGGTAAGTCTTCAATAAAAATCCTTCTAGATCTCATCTTGCACTGCTGTCTGCTCTCATCTCCCCCCCCACTGACTGCCTTGAGAGGAGAACTGGTTGTGTTTGTATTGACACAACTCAGTTCTGCTGCATTCCTACACAGTAGCCACATATAAGCAGATGGGGGGGGGGGGGGGGGAAGAACCACCCCCTTCTCTGATCTAAGTGGTCAACCTTATGCAGGGGGAGAAGTACACTTCCCCAGAGCTGTACTTACTACAGGCCATTCCCATCTCATACATTTAGGGCTTACTAGTGCTATATAAATTAATAATTTTTTCTCTATATATGGCAGATCCCATGAGTGTTAAGATACAGGTACTTTACTTATTGATTACGGAGCCTTGTTGCACACTGCCATTAGAGAAGTGGTTAGATGGTTTGAGGTCAACCACATTTCTGATGGCAAATTGGAGTCCCATTGGTGGGAGCTGCATCTTCTATATAGTTATGGCCTCTACTAGGTCTATGCTACATGTATATGATATGGGCCAGCCCTTTTTAGTGGTATTCTATATTGATACATAACATGCCCATAGGAGGATATTATATAGGATGAAAGTGAATGATAGAAACAGCTAGAAAGATCAAGTCTGAAAACCACATTACCTACTTTCTCAATCTCAAGAGGATGCCAAGCAGCACAGGGAATGTCCTTCCCACCTTTATGATCGACACAACTTTCTTCCTTGGCATCTGTGTATATAGCTGTGGGCAATACACCAATATTAATGCATAAAAAAAAAAATTTGTCGTATGTCTAAAGGATCACGTCAGGACAGGCTACAACAAAAACTTAGAAAGGAGCCTCTACAAACCAGAGATGCAGGTCATAAAGTACTACTGTTTTTTGTGTATAGGGACCCATACAAGAGCTGATGTATAACTGAATAGAGCCATTCAGCCGGCCAGACACCATCAGGCACCAGTCACAACCATCATTAGCAAAGATTTAACCATTTCCTTACGGTCACAGCAGGATCCAGAGATTAATGGAGAGTACAGGGCCTTCTGCCACCAGCATTGCTTTTCATTAACAGCATTTATGCCCTGTAGGTTGATGCTCAAAGAAGGATACTGTAATAAAAAAAGTGCATTATGTTTATAAATAATTGCTCTGGACAAATAAAATCTACTAATGGATAGGAATTACAAAAAGATGTGATCTACCACAAGTCCCCTAACTAAAGCAAAGTGCTAGTGTTTAGGGGGTCATAATATGCTTTGTTGTGTGTATGCCGATTTCACAGTTTCAAGCGTTGTGATGGAGAGTATGGCTGTCAGAATGAGGCCTTATATGTGCCCAACCGGTCCATCCTCAACCACAAATGTGAGACAATAGCCCGATTATCCAAATTTGGCATCATACCTCTACAGGTGTCTGAAATAAGACTTGTGCATCATTCAGGGGGCTGTAAAGAGCACATTTTGGTATCTATATTAGAGCCCCATGTCCCAACCTGATCACAGGTTTGAGAACTTGGACAAACAATCATATGATCAGGACCTGTGAGTGTAATGCTAATGCTATAATGTGCCTACATTGAAGGTTTACTGTAGTAATTTTTATGGCCTTTAATGATGCAAGTTTGTGTCATATTTAGTCATCTAATCAGAATGTGACCAATCCCTTTTGCAAACACTAGTGCTATACATAGGGTTCAGGATAGCTCCATCCACTACCACATGAACCTGCCCAATGGATACTCAGGGAAGTAATCATATGGCAGTCCCATTGTTCACATAACCCATTTATGAGCAATACATATAAAAAATAAGCACCTACCTCACCGACCTCTCCTTCAAACACAAGTGTGCCTCCAGCATTAGGCTTCTCCTTAACTTCCGCTTTGCTTTTCAATTCCACAACCTTACAGCTCTCGGAGTTTGCCATGACTTCACCGTCACACGACTCGATAATCCTAAAGTCTAAGTTCTCAGAGTCCTCCTGAGGCAACACAGCAAAGGCTTCCTCTTGGCCATCCAATGAAGTCTGTGCACTTTTTTCCATGCCGGACTTTTGTAGTCTGGGGAGAAACTTCCCAGATTCGAGCTCAGACTTTCCATAAAAATTAGTTTCCTTCTCCGCATCTTCTTCAAGAGGTTTGAGATCGTCCTGTGGATCTTCAAACACCTCGCCTTCGGAAAAAGTAGGTACTGCCACCTCATCCTTCTCAGACTCAAAGTCAGACTCACTCCCGACACCTGGAGACAATTCTGACGCAGAAATTGGGCGGAAGTGAGTACGCGGAGAAATTCTTATGGATCTGTACTGTGTTCTGTCCACGCCACAAATCCTCGGGTGGCCAATGTCACCCTCTGAATCGGAGCACAGGGCTTTTGATTTAGACGTAGGGCTACTGCTGACAATACTGCCGGGTTCAAAAGAGCACTCGACATGAAGGACTTGAGAAAATCTACTGTTCAAATCAAAAGACGAGAATGAGTAGCCCATGCCAGTCTCCTCCATCGGAAAATTATCACATGTGCCCAGCAGATTCTCGTGCAATATAAAAGAAAAACCCTTGCTCGAGCCTTTATCTCCATTTTGCTCATTTTCTTCAAAAGAAACAAATGGTCTCCATAGCTGGCGATGCCCAGGAGCAATGCTATTCCCTGGGGTCATGAACACATCAGTACCAGCTATTGTAACAACATCCGAGGCAGTGCAATCCAGCAAGTTTGCTTTAGCTGGGCCCTGCGGCACCACAGCCCACTCATCCTCACCATTAAAGTTTCCGAATTCCCCGTAAACTCCTCCGAGAATGAATGAATTTTCTTTTGTTTGGTTTATATCCCAGGGTTTTGAGGGAGTCATATAGTCTCCGCTGTCGACCTTCAATGAGTCACAGGTGAGAAATGCCCGCTTTTCTGCCGGTTGCCTTTGACTTTCCCAAAGATGATATTCAGATCTCTGCACGGCCTTTCTGGGCTCTTGAAAATTTGCTTCCTCCATCTCTTTTGCATTGACACAACTAAATGAGTTTACGTCAAGAGAAAACAGTGGATCTTCGACATTGATCCACAAGTCTTTGATGACTCCTGAGCTGTATCCAGGCTGAAGAATGCCGCTTTCGGGTTCGATCTCTGTAGTGTCGGATATTTCTTCGTTTTCCTGTTCTAGCTGAATGCCGCAAAGTGACTCCAACTTGGATTTCTTGCCCGATATCGGCACATGCTCGTCTAAAGTCCTGTATGAACTTTGTGGGTTTACATTAGGGATATCATCTTGAAAACCTAAAGTAACTGTGGGAATAATATAACTGCTGTCGTCAGTGTTCAATTGAGCGTAGTCTTCTAGGTAACTGTTGAGAGCTTCCGTGTCGGAGCGGGTTCCCTCCGAATGCGACCATGGACTGCACGTTCTTGTTGAAATGTTCGAACACTGTTCGTTATCATCGAAGGCACTATTTTTGGTCCATATGAGTAATCGCGACTGAGTTTTCCCAAACCCTTGTGTGTTGGAAGAAGACTCTGCTTTATCTTTCTCATTGAACCCCGTCTCCCTGGGCATGGAGAACACAGAATTACTGCATTGCACTTCAAACACTGAAAAATATGAGTTATTTCCATCAAAAAATAAATCTTGATTGCCTGCCTGCGAGTGTGTATGGAGCGTTGTGCTGTCGAAAAAAGGGGAGAATGTACTTGGGGAGTCCCCACCCAAACTCTCCCCGTCTGCATCAGCTGAACTTGAAGGTGAACAGGACTCCCAAAATTGAGCTAGTCTACTATGATCTTGCAAGAAAAAACCTTCAGCACCAATAGAACTGGTTGACTCTGTCCATATTGCACTCTCCCCTTGCAACTCCTTGTCGTTAAACACATTGCAAGATTCAGCCTCAAGATCGCTTTTTATGTTGCTTTTTTGCCGAATCATATTCAAGATTCGGCTTTCTCCTTTCGTTTTCTCTGAGGCACCTGGATCCAACATGGATTGATCAATTTCGACTTCATAGAAGTGTGAGAGTTCTGTAGGATGAACATCATCCAAATAATTGTCCTCCAGGAGAGAACAGTTTGAGGTCCCTGTGTGATCACTCGACTTGGTTAGGATGGCAGGCATTTCTACAAAGTGGCCCTCGATGAAGGTACCCGCTGCGAGGTAAGTTTCATGGATACTGTGGTTTAGATGAAGGTCTTTAACAAACTCCGACAACTCGTCTATCTCTTCCGACGCATCATACCAACTATGGTTTTTTCTGTACGTCGTTTCCAATTTACTCTTACTATTGAGAGGAACTATGTATTCGGTTATGGGCTCCGTATACCATAAAGGCTCCTCTTGAAACTCAGTTTTATTTCTCCGCTCTTTAAAGACATCATTTACTTCATTACCCATTTCTTTATATGCATATTCTTTTACTTGACGTTTTACCTTCTTGCAGAGTGACTTCACAGGCACCGCTCCGCTCCCCACCACCACATTCTTTCTCTCGCTGTTTTTGGATGGAACCTTTGGACCAGTTTTCCCCTTTTTGTTCCGGACCTCCCTAATCTTATGCCTTACTTTGATAAATCTTGTTTTAAATTCACCCCGGTTACCGCTTGAACTTGATCCTGCTTCACTTGAGCCGGATGACCAGGATCGAGGGCGGATCTTTCCGTTAGACTTATGCCTCACACTTTTTGTAATGTTTGTTTTCTCATCGGCTGCGCCATTGCTAAACTTGTTCTCTTTCTCGGTCTTGCCTTTCCTCTGTTGGTTCTTTCCCTGTACAGTGTTAGAAGCTGTGTTGTTCTTGTGGGTCAATATCGCTTCACTTTCGCTGTGGCAATTCTTTGGTGATGGAGTCTCTGTGCTGGTTTGTGGGGCCGTGGAAGAGGATGAGGAGCTAGAATAAGAGCAGATTTTTGACTTGTTCCATACGGTCATTATTTCTTGCAGGCAAATCGGCTTTTCTGAAAGAGGTGGAAAAGCTTCATAGTACCTAATGAAAACAAACAAAAAAAATTCAGATTTTTTTTTTGTACTAGACACACAAGGGCCAATATCATTAAAAACATGAGAGGGGAAGGGGGTATGGACAGAATCTGAATGGTGCAACCCAGAAATTCATGTACAGCAGAATCTATGTATGTTACCCTCACTCAATCAATAGTGCTCTAAAATACTGAGATCAAGGTATGAAGGGGGGGGGGGGGAAGGGAACATATAATTTGATTTTTTTTTTTTTTTAATGTGAACTAACAGCCCAAATTAAAAAAGTACTACATTAAGAATGGACTAAGTGATGATTTGCTGATTGAATGGGGGTGCAAAAACTTAATCACATATTGGGATAAAACTCCATTTTGTCAGGTGAAGCACTTAAATCCAGGTATAAAAAAATGGTTCGCATTGTGCAGTGCTGAAATCTGAGGTTCAAATCCAACCAAGGAGATCTATGAAGATTTTATGCTCCTTGTGTTTGGAGAAACCCTCGCAAAATTATTCTGATTTATACACCTGTACAAAAAAAAACAAACAAAAAAAACCCACAAAGTTTTCTCTGAGCAATCATTGGGGGACCCAGGACCATGGGTGTTCTGCTGCTGATCCATAGGAGGCTGACACTAAGTAAATGTGATACAGTTCGCTCCTCTGCAGTATACACCCCCTGGCTTGGCCAGTTTTAGTGAACAAGCATTAGGAGCATATAACAAATGAAAGAACATTGAACAATGCAAACGTCAAATGAATTCAAGAGAAACAAGAGCCAAACTGGCCAAAAAGGGTGGGTGCAGTGTCCCCCAATGATCGCTCAGAGAAAAAGATTTAACGGAGAGTACACAAAAATACATTTTTCTCTATTGCTTCATTGGTGGACACAGGACCAAGCAGTCCCTGGGTGGGAAAGAACCACGGCCCAAGAAGGAAACCGTCCCAGATTCCCAGAAACACCTACTGAGACAGGTGCACCACTGCCGCCTGAAGGATCCTTCTACCAAGGCTAGCATCAGGGGAGGCTTGGGTATGTATTTTGTAGTGTTTTGTTCATGTGTGCAGACTAAACCAGGTAGCGGCCTTGCACACTTGTTCAACTGAAACCTGGTGCCGAATGGCCCAGGATGCACCAACTGCACAAGTGGAGTGAGGTCAAAGTCCGCTAGGAATGGGAACATTTCTTAGACGATAGGATTCCTGGATAGCAGAATGAATCCAACGGGCCAAGGTAGCCTTGGAGGCGGCCTGCCCCGTACAGAGACCCTCAGGGAGAATAAACAGGCTGTCAGACTTTCTGAAGCAAGCCGTCCTAGAAATATAGTGTCTAAGGGCCCTTACGAGGTCACAGGTATGCAGCGCCTTCTTCACTCAATGCACCGGAGCCAGACAGAAAGACGGCAAGATGATATCTTCATTAAGGTAAAACAGCAAAGTCACCTTAGGAAGGAAGGTGGGAAATGGGCGCAGTACCACCTTGTCTTAATGAAAAGACAGAAAGGACTCACAGCAAGAGAGACATTAACTCAGAGACCCGCCTGATGGACATAATGGCCACGAGGAAGGCTACCATCCATGGCAAGAGATTGAGAAACTTCCCTTAAGGTACGTTCACACACAGCAATTTTGCTTGGCAATTTCACTGGCAATTTGCTGGTTGCAGTGAAATCATGGACACATTGTTCATTTGCACACAGCAACAAAGTAGAACAATGTGTCCATGATTTCACTGCAGCCAGCAAATTGCCAGTGAAATTGCATAGCAAAATTGCTGTGTGAAGGTGCCTTTAGGGGCTCAAAAGGAGACTTTTGAAGTGCATCCAGCACTAGATTAAGGTCTCATGTCTCTTAGCTGTCTGCGGTTGGGGGGAACCAAGCGAGAGATACCCTGAAGGAAAGTTCTGACTTGTGGTTTAGTGGCAAGGTGGCATTAGTAAAAGACTGAAAGAGCAGAGATCTGCCCTTTTAGTTAACTTAGAGCCAGACCGGATTGTAAACCGGATTGCAGGAAACTGAGAACGACTGGAATGGACAGTGGAAGGGGAGAACAGGCCCAATCATTGCACCATGAGAAGAAAAGTTTCCATGAACGGTGGTAAATATGAGACTAGGCTGGTTTCCGAACCCTGATCATGGTATGGACGACATCGGGGGGAGAACCCGGCGCAGATCAAGACCCAGGTTTCAACAGCCATGCGCCTTTGAATTCAGAGGCCAGGAATTCTGGTGGGAAATGGGACCCTGGGTGAGGAGATCCGGTAGTTTTGGGAAACTCCAAGGAACATCTGCGACGAGCTGCACCAAATCTGCATACCAGGCGCGCCTGGGCCAGTGTGGGGTTATTAAAATTACCGGGACTCCTACTTTGATCTTCCTTACTACCCTCGGGAGTAAGGGAAGCGGAGGGAAGATGTATGGCAGACGGAACTGACGCCAGGAGCATACCAGTGCATCCGCTCCAGACAAGGGATCACGTGACCGAGCAATGAACGCGGACACCTTGGTGTTTAGCAGTGATGCCATCAGATCCACGTTGGGTGTTCCCCAGCGGTGGCATATCTGGTGAAACACTTGGGTGGAGAAACCATTCGCCGGCGGCCAGGCTTTGGCGGCTGAGAAAGTCCACTGCCCAATTCTCTACCCCTGGAATGTGCAACCGCAGAGATGCACAAAGGAGAATCCGCTCAACCTAGTGAAGCGCTGCTTTGCTGCGAGTGCCACCCTGGCAATTGATGTAGGCTATTGTTATAGCATTGTCCGACTGACCGTGAATATGGCGGCCCGCTAGAAGATGGTGAAAGGCTTTGAGGGCAAGAGAGATTGCTCGATTTTCCAAAAGATTTCAGTAAAGGCCCAGTTACACAGATAATTGTGCAGAGATTGTTCGCAGATCTCTGGTTGCAGTGAAATCATGGACACATTGTTCCATTTGTGCACGGCCACAAAATGGAACAATGTGTCCATGATTTCACTGCAACCAGAGATCTGCGAACAATCTCTGCACAATTATCTGTGTGTAACGGCCTGACTGGCTCGGTAACAGTATGACTAACGGTATGGCTGACTCCCGGGTAGTCCACCAGCTGTGGTGCTGACTTTATACTGCTCCCAAGGCTGGAAGGCTGGCGTCCGTGTTGAGGACTAGCCAGTCCACCGGAAGAGAAAAAGTGGCTCTTGGATAGGGATGCTGGGCGATGCCACCAACAGAGAGCGTGCCTGACCACGAGTGTCAAGCGGAATGTCTTATCCAAGGAAAAGGGGATCTTGACTCAGGCAGATAGGAGAGCCAGTTGAAGTGGCCGCAGGTGAAATTAGGCGAAGGGGACGACCTCTATCGCCACAACCATCCTTCCAAAGACCCTCATGCCAAAACGAATTGAGAGCGAGGAAGGACCGAGAAGAGTGAGGACTGCCTGGCGTAGGGTAGACCTCGTCCCGAGGAAGGGTGACCAAGCCTAGGTAGGTGTCTAAGGTCATGCCGAGGAATGATCAACTGTGCCAGGATTGGAGACTACTTCTGCAGATTTACTAGCCAACCTAGGCGAGACAAGGAGTTTACAGTGAGCTGGACACTGTCTGCACTCCTAAAGTGAGGGAACTTTGATTAGGAGATCGTCAAGGTAAGGCAAGACTACTACTGCTCTAGAATGCAGAACACTCATGGCAGCAGCCATGACTTTTGTGAAGACCCTTGGGGCAGTAGCGAGGCCAAAAGGAAGGGCCACTAAATGGAAGTGAAGGTCCTATGCCGCAAAGTGGAGGAATTTTTAGTGAGCCTGAGCAATGGGGACATGCAGATATGCGTCTCATGTCTATGGAGTCGAGGAATTCCCCTTCCTCCATAGATGCAATGGAGCGCTCAGACTCCATTCTAAACTGCCGGACGCAAACATTTTTTCAGATGCTTGAGATCCAAAACGGGATGTACGGACCCATCTTTTTTGGGAACCACAAACAGGTTGGAGAAGAAACCTCTGAAGTGCTTGGATTCCAGTACGGGGACGATTACGCTCGCCTGTTGGAGCGAGTATTGCCTTGAAGAAGGCACGACAGTGCTTTGGTGGCTTCAGGAGGTTGGAGGTGGAAGAAGCGGTATGGTGGGCGTGAAATAAACTATATGGTACCCAGAAGACATGAGATCTTGAACCCATCTGTCATCTGCGGCGGATAGCCAAACTTGATTGAACAGCCGTAAGTGGCTGCGTCTCCCGGCGAGCAACCAGTCAGGAAGAGGAGAACCGATGGGATCGGGACTCTAGGTTTAGATTGTCTGTCTGGGCTGCCAGGAAGAATTTGTTTTGAATGATGACTGGGCAGGTCTGTCCCAGGTCTGGTAAAGAAGGAGTTGTGAAAGGAACGAAACGTAGACTGAGGTCGTCTGAAAAAGGGGCGTTTTGGGCTTTTGTGTAAGGGAGGTACTCTTTCCACCTGTGGTGTCCAAGATGAGCTTGTCAAGGCGTTCGCCAAATAGATGGTCGGGAAGATAGGGGAGACCGTTGAGTGATTTCTTTGAAGCAGAGTCAGCTCACCACTGTGACCCAAAGGGCCCTTACGGATGGCAATTTTATTGGAGGCAGCGAAGGCTACGCAGGTGGCTTAGTCTAAAGAGGCCTGTATGAGGTAGTCCGCCGCAGCAGAGATCTGAGTGGTTATGTTTGAACTGTTGAGAAAGCCGAGAGTCTTGTAAGGATTTTTGCAGGGTCTCAGCCCAGACCATAATTGCCTTGGCAACCCACACGGATGTGAAGGAGGGCGAGAGGGAGGATCCTGCCGCCTCAAAGGCAGAACGTGCAAGCTGCTCCACCTGTGCCAGTTGGATCCTTGATGGAGGATCCGTCTGGTAGGGATAGTAGTGTTTTGGCCGCAAGGCGAGGTACGGGTGGGTTGACAGATGATGGAGAGTCCGCCCAGGCTTTGGGAAGGGCTAAAGCGAAGGGGTATCTAACTTCGATTGTCTTACGGTTACCGAAGTGCCTGTCAGGCTTCTCCCTCTGCTTAGTCAGAATAGCCTGAAGTTCTGGATGGTCAAAGATTTTTTGTGGTCTCTTTGCTCTTTTAAAGGACACTGCATGGCTCGGAGTGGAGGAGGGAACAGTGTCCATGTTTAAGGTAAGGTTAACCGCTGCTATGAGTGCGTCAATGGATGCCTGATCGTCAGAGGGGGCAGTGTCAAGGGAATAGTCTATCTAGAGGGTTGAGAATGCGCACATAGGGTCTTATCCTTTATAGGCAGGTAAATGTGAAAAATCAGATTTGCTCACCTGGTCAGGTTGTGTAGCACACAACCAGCGTAATCGCTCGAACAATGCAGCTGCTGCAGGGACTGTACTTCCACGAGGTGCGGTGCTGTGATCAGGTATTTTGGACGAAGTACCTTAATGTCCGCGCTGCTGCCAGAGAGGAACATACACCAACGACACTGGGACGTCTGAGTACTGGTAGTAGAGGTTTATTTCCAACGCGTTTCGGAGCCACGTACCGAGCTCCTTCCTCAGGGAACATCCTGAGGAAGGAGCTCGGTACGTGGCTCCGAAACGCGTTGGAAATAAACCTCTACTACCAGTACTCAGACGTCCCAGTGTCGTTGGTGTATGTTCCTCTCTGGCAGCAGTGCGGACATTAAGGTACTTCGTCCAAAATACCTGAAGGGAATAGTCTAG
This sequence comes from Allobates femoralis, assembly GCA_033576535.1. Classification (NCBI taxonomy): domain Eukaryota; kingdom Metazoa; phylum Chordata; class Amphibia; order Anura; family Aromobatidae; genus Allobates; species Allobates femoralis. The sequence continues at coordinate 62,864,870 of JARQOC010000003.1, forward strand.
GTCTAGACAGCATTCACCATCTTCTGGTTTATCAAAAGAGGTAGCGTATGGTCCCTGATCCCGTGAGGGGAAGCCATGAGACCCGTGAGAAAAGACAGGGGACATGTTCCTAGGGGATATTTTCCTGGCCACGACTGTAGATGTGGTAGGCGCCCCGCAGGCCTGTGATGGACCCTCTAGAGAGGGATCATCTGCATCTAGTCCATCCTGGGGGTCAGTACTGCATGGCCTGGACCAGGTTTTGGGATAGCTTTTCCATGGATTAGGTCAAGAATAGTGCCCATTCCGGCAGGCTTGGGACTCTAGGCTCCACGCGGATGGCGTGGGCATTGGCAGTGGTGGCGGAGGGCTCCTGGGTTTCTATGGGCATGTTACAGGCCTGGCAGTAGGGAACAGTATGCTTTTGTAGAAGCTCAGAGTGGCAGGTGACATAGGAGGAATAATAAACCGTGTAAGGTTTTGTTTTCTCAGATGCTTTTGACGATTGCATGTTGGCAATGTAGTGAGAAACAGAAGAAGTGGAATAAGTAAACAGAAGCAGCTAAGGCAGGAATGGGAAAGACTGCACAGTCCTCACTAAATGTGTTGTGCCTTACCCAGAGCAGCGTAGGTGCTGTGTCTCCTTGGTCCTGTGCCCCGGTGCAGGTCCACGCTGAGGAGGAAGCTTCAGTGAAGAGATTCAATGCAAGGGGCCGGAACTATAGGGGCAGGGCAGAAAAAAAAAGTGTGGGCTGTGACAGGGGGCGTGGCCTACCTATGGGCCATCCATTCACTGGAGTCACGTCAGAGGGGGCGGGGCAGGGCGCCAGAGGCTAATTCCGGTTGCAGCGGCGGCGACTGCTGCGGCCACTAGTGAAGCACACAAAGCAGAGCCACTGAAAGGGAGGGGGTGGAACCAGGAGGGAATCGGTAAGCCTGCACTGGCCAGTGTGTGAGCCCCAGACAGGGCAGACACACGAATGGGCTCACCTGAATAATAGCCCTGTAGTCTTTACTCCCCAGCCTCCCTCTTGGTTGTGGATGTGCAGCGATGCAGCCAGGTGCGGATCGTCAACCCAGGTGGTAGGCTGGGGAATGCAGCAGTGCAGGTAGATGCAGACTGTAGATTTCAACCCAGGTCCCTGTGGGTGAAGACTGGGGGGTAGCCAGGCTCAGACAAATTGCTGCAGTGCAGGGATCTACGCTTGGTGCGGAAGGGGATACTGGGAGGAGACACTCCGCGTGCCTGCCCGTTGTCAGAACCCAAAAGGAACAGTCGCCCATAAGTGGAAAGAAGCGTAGTCCCGTGATCCATTGTCGCAGGAGGGGATACGTGGAGGCGACACTCTGCGTTCCTGCCTGTTGTAGGTAAGCGGTACCCTGAGTTGCTTTTAGGAAAAATTACAGAAGCAAGAAGGATAGATGTGCCTCCTACAGACACTAAGCAAAAACTGATGTGGTCTGTACACTGCAGAGGAGCAAACTTTCACATTTACCTAGTGTTTGCCTCCTATGGATCAGCAGCATAACACCCATGGTCCTGTGTCCCCCAATGAGGCGATAAGAGAAATAAATGATGTTGTACAATGTTTATAAACTGGACAGATGTCTGACCACCATTTAATTTATTATCTATGGGGAAGCCAGAAAAAGCTGAGCCCTGTAGGGGAATAAATGGAGCATGTGCATTGCCTCTCTTTAACAGGAGTAAAAAAAATCTGAGAGGATCCATGCAGGTCTCAGGAGTTGGACCCGTACCGGTCAGAAAATAAGCACCTTCCTGTGAATACCTTTTTGCCATTTAACTGATCATGTTTCCAATTTTGACATCTTTATATTGACCACACAGTGAGGTTAGCAGGATAGTAAGTGTTATGTCGGGAGTGGAATACCTCAAGACACCTTTACCAGTTAATCCAGCACAAAACTAACATGTGCTTGGTTTTATGGGGGATTTTGAGCAACCAGAATCACTGCTTACATTTCTGCCTGATCCTTTCTTGCTGGAGATGATGTGGCTTCTGGTGATGGTGATCCATTTACGTTCTTGTCTTCTGTAAAAATGTAAAAACATACCATACATTAGATAGGGGGATACCTGGGAATGTGATCAACACCAACTTACTGTGAGGAGAAAACATTTTTTAGTGAGTGTATTTAGGCCGATTCACTTAAAGGGACAGTGATGCGATTTTTAATTTTATATTAAATACTTACATAAATTATTTTTAAATCTTAAGTTAAACTCGCTTTTAACTTTTTTCTGCAGCGCCTGGTGGCTTGCTGGTGTAACACTTACACACCTCAACTATGGCAGCCCCAGTCCATAGGAATCTAAGGTCACTGTCTAACCCAATATCCTACACTGTGCTGCCACCAGCTGTCACCTGGGATGTCCAAGTCACAACTGTGACAGGAGATTGCTGAGCACACACACATGCGGGCTTCACACAAATTGCACCAGTGACAGGAGATGCCTCATCCAGGAGCTCCGCCATCTGCGGCAAAGAGCAGTGATCACAAGCAGACATTAGCACAATATCTACAAGGCTGCAGATCTGCATAGTGAGAATACAACTTTGTAGCTTCAACAAACAGGCAAGCTATTAATCCTTCAGCTATTTTATATATTAATTTATATTTAACTTAAGAATTTACACAGCAGATCAAATTTAGCAGTATACATTGTGTGATGTGCTGAAGGAGCAAATCTTACCTTTACTTGTGGTCAGCTGGTCACCTTGGCTGCTCTGGAGATCTTTCAGCTTGGAGCACAGCTCTTCCACTAAAGTTTCAATTCCAGAGCTCTTTCAAAGAGAAAAAAAAAATCAAATAAAATCAATGTTGGCAATAAACCAGCCACAGATCTCCCCAGAGTTCACAATAGCCAGGTAAGCAGTGTAACAGGTGATTAATGGGTTGTGCCATCAATATTTGGGTCTACAATAATAGTCTTGTGCCAATCATGCGCCGATGCAGTTATTCAGCAGAAGCGACAGCTTCAGGAGGTGTGGGTTGTTTCTGGCAGCTGCAGCGTCGCTGGAGGTGCTGTGCAATGCACTGCCAGCAGGTGCCATATTTGCACACCCGATCCCATGGGTGTGCAAATATGGCTGCCACCAGCACGTGATAGGAGGACATCCTGACTGAAGTCAATGACAGATGCCACATGACGAATATGCAAGTAGATGTAGATTATATACAAGATGTGCACACAGATTTAAAAAAAAAAAAAAAAAAACTGCACTTCTCTGCTATAAATACTGCATGTACATCCTGTGAATGTAATATTACGGTGTCCTGAAGAAGCATATATGCTTTGAAACATCGACAATAAATTCAGTTAACCCTTTGGTTTCCTTTAATAACTACAGCAGCACAAGTACCCACTTATTTTATCAGGATTTTCCATAAAGAAGTGGACAGAGTGTTTCTTATGAAGATCTGTGCACCTCTATAGTCACAGACCAGTACTTGGGTCCTGTTGTGTTATTCTGCAGGAGGGGTCATATGGAAGCAACCCGTGACTGCAGGATCACACTGCACAGGCTATGTACTTTTCACAAGCTGTATACACACACTGGTCAAGAACAGTGTAATCAGGCAGCCTGGATACAGTCACACAGACCTGAAATATATTGCTATGACCAGTCTATACCTGGCTTAACGCCTCTGATCTGCTATACTTGTATCCTTTGTGACAATACCCTTCGATGCTGACTCAACTGCATCCAGACACCATAAAATCTGCAAAATCCAGAGTACTGAATACGTGCTGAATGACTCTGCAGATTCAGGCCATAAAGCACCCGCGACTGGCTTTCTACAGCCCTCATGACGACAACTGCTTTAGATGCACAAGCTAATTAAAAAGGTCTCTGCCACCTCTCCCCACTCAAATATAATGCAGGTTCCTGTGCCATCACCTCACCATGACTCAAGGAGTGTAGTTTCGGAAGCAAACGCTCTGTATGTGGATCAGGGCAGTCGTCCAGCAGCGGACACCCTGCATGATGCCGTGCGGAGCTATACAGAGTAGGCAATGGGAGGAGGAGACTGGCAGCTTTCAGGGCAGCGTACCAGCCCCTACCACATCAGGGCAGAGCTCACAAAACAGACCAGAAGCCAACTAAGAAAAGTTTCTTAGGTCACGGATCGCACACCGACATTGCACCACTGCATCAACTGTACAGCTGTTCCAAAGAGAGAGGGGCCTCCCCATTACCAGCAGGAGGGAAGGGATGGGGGAGGGGACATATCGGACTGTTCCAGTGTCTCACACCGGGCTTCAGGATAAGCCCAAACTATAAATATAGCGAGGCCCAGAAACAGATCAGGGAAAGCGCAGGGACACCCTGTAGTGTCAGATTCTGCCATAGCCAGTCCCTAAACACCTCCTGTCATATGCAGCCAGTTCTATGAGAAAGGTGGGGGACAACCACACCACAACACCACAGGAGCTCAGCTGCTTACAGCTCTGGAGGACAAAACTAAACTTCTAAAAAGTTGGTTCATTCACCAGGTACAAACTGGATAAAATGGATCAGCAGACCACCATCTCAAGTATATGGGTGGGATTTCAGTTTCTCATTATCAATGTGGCCAGCATGTACATGGCGATGTCTGAAGTCAAGTACATTCACCTATAATATTTTCAGTGTACTCAAGTTTTAGGCTCTATCCAGTCAAATCAAGGACGCCCATCCATATACCACATATTGGTATTTATATAGCCAGATAAACCCCATGTGTGGGTGAAGATAGCAAAATTAGTTAAAGAACTGGCCTTTGATACAACAATCACTAAGGTCAAGCCAAAACAACAGACAGATGCACAAATCTGCTGAAAGACCTTATGGGGGGTGGGTCCATCAGTGGTATTAGCAGTGCAACTCAGGCAGTCAGCTTGTTAGGCATGCCATACATTTCATGATTGCTATTTAACACCATTTTCAGCCCGACATGAATGCATTTCTTCTTTCTAGTAATGGGCTGGCTGATTATCACCTAGTGGTGTAGATGAGTGGAGCCAGTGGCGCTGGTGCAGGTCATGAAGGCACTGTGCTTCGGACTCTGCTTTTCCTGGAATGTGGGCTGTCACTGTAAAGGATTAAGCAGCTGTTGTGTGGAGTCAGCCGCCTGGCCACGTGAGCCCAGGCACAGGGTGATTCACCCAACACTATTTCATCACATACATTTACACTTTAGATGCTAGGAAAATGCATGGAAGGAAGGTGCCCCCCCCCCCCTCCTTAGCCACCTAGGACAGCCATCAACCTGAACCCGCACATTATTATTATTATTAATTTATATAGCGCCATTAGGTTCCATGGCGCTTTACATGAGGATGAGGGAGACAAGAACAAGTACACTAAATCTAGGCGATCAGGACGTACAGGTACAGGAGGGGCAGGGACCCTGTCCACGAGGGCTCACAGTCTATGCCACAAATCAGAACACTGATGTAAAACCCCAGAGTTCTGATCACACGGCTCAGTTCGGTCCTCACCACCAGGCATTTTGGGCCCTAATTAGTATCACCATAGCATGAAGTCAATGATCAGTATAAGAACCCACCACAATGCCAAAGTGAAGACCAGCCCCAGACCACAGCAGAAAGATTGGAGCTGCTCACCTCTAACCCACTGTAATTTCTAAAAAATGTTCCTATGGACAGGAGAAGCTTGAAACAAAAGGAGGTAATGTGACATTAATGGTCAGAGTCCATTTTATTTGTCCAGCAAACCTTTTATCAACTATACAGGCACTGAAACAAGGTATTCACAGCCCCGAACCCAGATTCACATGACAAGTGATCAATTATGAACTCTCTGGCATTTCTCCTGCTTTTATTTTGATTCCCTCCACCTGAAAACAGTCAGTGTCCAGAGTCCTGGTGACACTCATCAGATGCTTCACTGCCTGCATACAAGAGAAACAGGGTGGTGGGACTACCGGGCACCAGTGACTGCCAGCACATGATCATACAAGGTTAATCTGTGGAAGCTACGGAGTCAGGGAGGAATCAAAACAGAAGTGGGGCTGGCAAATCCTGAACCCAAAGATAAAATTGCACATGTAATGGGTTACGAGGGGTAATGGTACTCTAGAAAAATCATAAGAGTTCTCATCGTATATACCATTTTAATTGGTAACTGTAAAGATGGTAATAGCAGCTTTCCAAACTACCCTGGTCTCTCCATCACGCATAGTATAATTATGCCTGATGAAAAGACCCGAGTTGTCTAGAAAGTTTGCCATTTACCATCTTTTCAGTTACCCATTAAAAAAAGCATCAACCACCGAGGACTTTTAGATTTTATCAATCTGTCTACCAGCTAATACTGTACAAAGCTTTTGGTAGTTCGTCAGCTTATCCTCATCTATGAGCAGCACTTACCAATTTAAAATCACTGAAAACGAACTGCAAACATTGCAAGAATAGACAGGGGTGTAAAACTACAGGCTAGCACAAAAAGGATACCAGGTAACATTAGCACGTATCACAACCCCCTGTTAAAGGTTGTCTTGCGACCTAGGGGTGTCAGTCTTAAAACTTCTGTGCAGTCTCCCATTGGGTCACCTGAGGTGAGCAGAACTTGACAGTGACCCTTGTTCAGTCAGTAAATTATGGTGACTGCCTTGGAAAAAAAACCAAACAAGAGTGCAGTCCTAATGATGGGGACATCACCGACTTCACAACCAAGCAGGTCCTATGTTAGTCAAAAAGTTCAGAATGTCAGTCTTCCTTCTCTTACCAAAATGCTTTTACTCACCGTCTGATCTTTAAAGGAAACCGGTCACCCCCTTTGGGAGTTCTAGACCCTGTCCACCAGCTGTAACATTATGTAATTGGGGTTCCTGTAACCCCTTCTATATGCTCAGATATCCCCCTGCATACCTCAAATTAACTTCTCTCCTGCGCTGCAAGGGACTCCTGAAAAGGTCCGGGGGTAAGAAGGATGGGGGGGTTGGGGGAATGGGGGTGAGGTCTGCTTTGTGGTTCTCGCCACCCCCTGCCTACAATACCTGCCCCACTTTTCAAGCTTCTACCTCTCCTGTGTATGGATGTTAATTGACAGGCATTTCTCCATGCTCCATTGAAGCTGCAGTGTGCCCGAAGTCACACAAGATTTGTGAAGTCTTGCGTCTTTGCAGTAGAATCTTGCGAGACTGGACACTGCTTCTTCAATGGAACAGCGCGAGCGTGTTGCCAGTCGCTCAACATCCATACACAGGAGGGGTGGCAGTTTCAAAAAAGCTGGGCAGGTATTCCAGGCAGGGGGGCAGCGAGGAGCACAGAGAGCAGAGCCCCCACTGATCTTTTCAGGAGTCATTACAATACAGCCCAAGAGATAACAGTTAATTTCTGAGGTATGCAGGTTATCTGGGCAAATAGAGGGGGTTACAAGAACCCCCAGGTACATAATGTTACAGCTGGTGGGCAGTTTAGGATGCCCAAAGGGGGTGTAAGGTTCCCTTTAATTCAATGTCTCGTTGGAGATTTTTTTTAGTTCTGCAGAATGTCACAAGAATAAAAGCAGTGTAGAAAACATGGAAGTGCCACAATCCCTCGGAGCCTACGGTAGATGCCATTCATGGCCTCCCGAGGAGACAACCTTCTGCACAGCTTCATAAGGAACTACTGTAGGCTCAATGCCAAAAGTTAGGCTTAAAAGCATGCAAAGCACAAACATCCAGTAAAGCAGAAACAAAGATCATGCACTAGTCTGCTCCACATCACAGTGTACCCACTGACTCCCAAGCTCCGGCTCGTGCAGGTCCATCCTGGGGACAGTGGTTGCAGAAGCCTGGAGCACAACATGTGCACGAATACATACAACCCACGGACTGAATCATATGACTACTTGTTTGACTGATGGTTTACTCTAAAAATAGCTTGCAAGGGCGATCTTCCAAAACGAAAATGACGTCCGGATAACGTTACCAACATGTAACAGGGCAAGAAAACAAACAAAAACAGGATCTCTGAGCCCGGCCATCTAGGCTCATTTTCTTTTACTGTTCTTTATCATTTTGACTTGTTACAGGAAAGACCAAACACCGGACATTTGGTATCAATACATAAACTTGCAGAACTCTCAGCACAAATAAAATTTAACCCCTTCATGAGCATAATAGTATGCCCTTGGCCATGTCCCTTCCTCTGATGTGAGCTCATGCTCCCTCTACATCTCAATTCATCCGATTAGTTGACGTGAAGCCAACAGCACTGATTAGATCAGCAATCAGTTTGGTGTGGTTAACCCATTGAATCACAGTGTCAATCACCGACCGTGTGATTCAAAGCACCATGGTAGGTTTCACACCGGCATCGGAGGTCCAGTGACAAGGGGGCCTCGATGCCTTGCCATAACAGAGTGGGGTTCTTGGGATGACCCTTGATGCTGTTATGAATTACTACCTGTGGATGCCTGGTCAGCACCAGTATCCAGAAAGTGATATTTTCTCCTGTTCATGATAGCAGCTCATCTGTGCACAGAAGTGATTGCACTATGTCCTCTAGGGGCCTCAGCACTATTGTAAAAAGTAAGGGAAGAGTAGAAAACAAATAAAAGTTCAAATCACCCCCCTCTTGCTCAACTGAACATAAAATAACTAATTTTATGCTTCCACAGATTGGGCATTTCTGATACATATTTGGTATGTAAACTAATGAAAAGAAAAAGTCTAAATGCCAAAAATCACTGTTTGCTGCAACATAATAAAATGCAATGTTGGGCGATCAAAACATCACATCTACCCAAAAATGTTATCAATAGACAGGTCCGCTCCAGATGCAAAAAATAAGCTGTCGCACAGCCCCAGGTCTCAAAAAAAATGAGAGTGCCATGAGTACCGGAAAATGGCAACAAAAGCACAATTTTTTTTTTAAACTTCTGAATTTTTTCCCTCACTTAGGCCCCTTTCACATCAGCGTTTCTCGCTGATCACAGCAGACGTGGTGGATTTACCGCAACTGCCGCATAAGGCCCCTTTCACATCAGCGTTTATTTGAAATCGCGGCAGATGCGGTGAAAAAACGCATCTGCCGTGATTACCGCATAACGGCTGCACTTGCGACACGGTTGCGGCAAGCCCCATACAATGTATAGGCGGGCTTGTGGCAGGTGCGGCCGAGAAAAAAAAAAAAAACGCGGTCAGCCGCGGTTTTTTCGCGGCCGCACCTGCCCCAAGTGCCAAAACCACACTTGCTGCAAGCCCGCCTATACGCGGCAGATGCGTTTTTTTTCACCGCATCTGCCGCGATTTCAAATAAACGCTGATGTGAAAGGGGCCTAACTGTCACACTTGCGGTTCACCTGCGGTAAGCCCCATGCAATGTCTATGGGGCTTGCAGCAGGTGCAGTATAGTTGGTCTCGGCACTTGCAGCAGCTGCGAAAAAAAAATGCTGCCTACCGCAGTTTTTCACGACCGCAAGCCCCATAGACATTGCATGGAGCTTACCGCAGGTGAACTGCAAGTGGGACAGTTATGGCCAACGTCACATGTAATGATATCGTTGCCGATATTCAAAAGTCACGTGTTCTGTGACGCTTGAACGATGTCGAAACGACAGTTACGTGTGACACTACAAAACGATGAACAATCAGTCGGCTGATTGTTAATCGTTTGATTTGAGGTCCTGTCCTCAAATCAATTGCTGGCCGCCCGGTGGACACGCAGCATCGCTGCGTGCGACACCGGGAGACGAACGATAAGCCAGCTCCCAGTGCCTCTCTGCAAGCGCTGGGAGCTGCTATCCAAGGTAAACTGCGGGTATCTAGGGATCCAAGCAGAATCTGCAAAATATACAGTGGCTCCTCCTCTGCAGTATACACCCCTGGGGCAGGCACTGCCTATCAGTTGTGCTTAAAGCAGTAGAAGAGAATAAGGGTATGTGCCCACAGAACGTTTGAGCAGTCCTGAACGCAGCAAAACATGAACTGGTTTTCAAGGATCCTAGAGTGCTTGCCAAGAGATTTGCTGATTTCAGGTCCTGTGTTTTTTTGCGCGTTTGTGATGCTGCGTTTCCATTGACTGCAGCAAAAACGCAGGAAAAAAAAATAGAGCATGTCAATTCTTTCCCATCCGCACTAAAAACGCAAGGACTTGACAGTTCTTGACACTTGCAAAAGCAATGTGTGTGCATAGCGTTTGTGAAACACATTGGTTTTGCTGGGAATCAAAACCGCAGGAACAAATTACCATACATTACTATAAAACCAATGGTAAACCACAGGCAGAAACTGAAGCAAAAACGCACTGTGCACATACTTTACTTACTTTTAGGGCAAGATAAAACCTGTAAGAAGGCAACAATAATAGCTCAAGAGCAGCATGAGAAACCAAGAAAGGCCGGAAACCGGGCAACAGAGTGGGTGCTGTGTCCCCCAATTAGAGGCCAAGAGAAAAAGGATTTTACGGTGAGTACACGCGCATCTCCTTTTCTCGTTAGCCTCATTGGGGGACAGGACTGTGGGACGTCCCAAAGCAGTCCCTGGGTGGGAAGAGCAATGGAACGAATTTACAGGAAAAAAAAAAAACAAACAAAAAAAGAAAAGAAAGAAAAAAAAAGAAAAATGATCAGGTACCTACAGGTGGACCACTGCCGCCTGGAGGATGCGTCTCCCCGGACTCACATCAGCCGAGGACTGGGTATGATCCCTGTAGTGTTTAGTAAATGTGTGTAGGCTGGTCCAAGTAGCTGCTTTACACACTTGTTTTGCCCCCACCATGCGAGTAGAGTGCGCTCCGATACCGGCCAGAAGGGGTGAATTTTTGATTCTGTAGGCATCCTGAATAGTAGATCTGATCCATCTAGCCAGGGTAGCCTTTGAAGCTGGCGGATCTTGTAACATGGGAGCCTATGGCTCTCATTGCCTGTAACATCGCCAATCGCGATGTTACACATCGTCCGAGAGGTTGCCTGGTTTCACAGCAATGCTCTGAAACCAGGCAACCACTCAGCCTATTTTTCGGCACCAAATCGCCACTTTACACGTGGTGACTCGCCGATGATGCTGACAATAGCCCACGCGAAATCGCTGGCGATGTCACCTGGTGTGACTGTATCCTAAGGGGCTCAAATGGTGGTTCTTGCAACGCAGTCTGTACCAGGTTGAGCTCCCATGACCAATAGTCTTCTATAGGGCAGAGACAATCGGCAGACACCCTGAAGAGACGTCTTTACTTGCGGCTTAGCAGCAAGGCTCCGTTGAAAGAACTGAAAGAGCCGAGACCTGGCTCTTAAGAGATCCTAGAGACAGTCTGGTCTCCAGACCCGACTGTAGAAAACCAGGTACCCCAGGTAGGGAATAGGGCAATGGAGAATTAACCAGAGGCGCACTAGGTAAAAAAGGCATTCCAGTTGTGATAAATCCGAGCCAATTAAGATTTACGTGCTCTGATCATGGTGCCCATCATGTCCTATGGAAATCCGGCTTGGGTTAAAACCCAGGTCTCAAGGGCCACACTGTCAAATTCAGTGCCCCTGAATTCTGGTGGTAAAAGAGGCCCTGAGAAAGAAGGTCTGGATGATTGGGGAGGTGCCACGGAGCGTCTGCCGCAAGCTGTACGAGGTCAGCATACCATGCTCTCCTGGGCCAGTCTGGGGCAATGAGGATAACTGGAATGCCCTCCTGTTTGATCTTCCATACCACTCTGGGGATTAGTGGTAAAGGAGGACATATGTACGGGAGTTGGAGTTGCGTCCAATCCTGAACCCTGCAAGGCATCTGTTCCCAGGAACTGTGGATCGTGTGACCTGGCCATGACGTTTGGGACCTTGGCATTGAGACGTGATGCCATTAGGTCCACATCCGGAGTTCCCCAGCGATGGCAGATTTGTCGAAAAACATTGGGATGCAGGGACCACTCTCCTGAGTCTATGCCTTGGCGACTGAGGAAGTCTGCTTCCCAGTTGTCCACTCCCGGGATGTGTACGGCTGATAGTACAGATCCTATAGAGTCTGCCCAATAGAGAATGTGTTTTACTTCTTGCATCGCCTGGGCACTGCAAGTTCCTCCTTTGTGATTGACATATGCCACAGCCGTGGCATTGTCTGACTGTATCCAGATGTGGAATCCTGCTAGGAAGCGATGGAAGGCTTTCAGCACCAGGAAGATTGCTTGAATCTCTAGGAGATTGATAGGCATAGTTGATTCCACTGGAGACCATTTGCCCTGTGGTGTCTGTACACTGCGCCCCATCCAGTCAAGCTTGCATTGGTGGTTAGAACTTTCTAATGAACCGGTAGAAAGGATTTTCCTTGTGTCAGGGAGATCAGTCTGAGCCACCAGTGGAGAGAGCGTTTGGTTGCTGGAGAGAATGGGAACCTCCTCTTCAGGGACAAGGGGCTCTTTGTCCCAGGACATGAGTATGGCCAGCGGGAGAGGCCTGAGGTGTAGCTGGGCAAAAGGAACTGCTTCTATTCAACCATCCTGCTTAGGACTCTCTTGGCAAACTGGAAGGAACGAGGTGAGGGTGAAGGGTACAAACTCATTGATGGGAGAGCCGTGCTCCTTCCTGGGGAAGGAGCACCAGACCTCTGGAAGTGTTGAATTGCATGCCCAGAAAAATCAGGGACAGACTTGGGATTGGTGACAACTTTTGTAGGTTGACCAACCAGCCCAGGCAACGCAGTGTGTCCACTGTGAAGAAGACACTGTGCTCGCAATCTTTGAAAGCGTTAGCCTTGATGAGCAGGTCGTCCAAGTATGGAAGGACGACTACTCCTCTCGAGTGGAGAATGGTGATGACAGCCACCATGACCTTGGTGAAAACTGAGCTGTGGCAAGTCCAAACTGAAAAGCCACAAACTGGTAGTGGGCCTGGCCGATTGCAAATCGAAGAAAATTTTGATGAGCTGACAAGCTTGCCATGTGCAGGTATGCATCCTGTATATCTATGGAGGCGAAAAATTCTCCCCTTTCATTGGATGATATTATAGAGCAAAGTGACTCCATGTGGAAATGTCGTACGTGGACAAATTTGTTTAATTGTTTCAGGTCCAGAATGGGTCTTACCGCATCCCCTTTCCTGGGGACTATGAACAGATTCGAGTAGAACCCGTGGAAGCGATCGGCCTGAGGGACCAGCACAATGACCCCTGTTTGTAGAAGGGAGTCGCCCGCCTGGAAGAAGGTGCGGGCCTTGGATGGTGGTTTTGGGGGGGGGAACTGAAAATAGATTGGGTGGTTGCGATATGAACTCTATATGGTAACCGGAAGACACCAGGTCTCTGACCCACCAGTAATAGGTAGCAAGACTTGACAAAGAGTTAAAAGTCGGTCGCCTACTTGTGGGTGTCTTCCGGAGAAAGTCATGTGGAGGAGAAGCTATGGGATTTCAATCATAGGCTTGGACTGGCAAGATTGGGACTGCAAGTTTGTGTTTGACTTTTGGGATGTCTGCGATCCCACCCTGTGCAGCGAGCGACTGCCAATCTAACCTGGTCTTGACCAGCCGAATGAATTCCGAAAGGACCAGAATCTTGTTTATTGACGTTGATTAAAAGGGTTGTTTTAGTTTCCACTGGGGGAAGAGAAGTGCTTTTGCCTCCTATAGCGTCTGAAATTAATTTATCCAACTTTTCTCCAAACAAAACGGACACTAAGGTACAGAAGGATTGTGAGAGATTTCTTAGAAGCTGCATCCGCTTTCCACTCGCGTAACCAGAGGGCACATCTAATTGTGATGGCATTTGATGCCGCCACCGCTGCGCAGTTTGCAGAGTCCAGAGCCGCGTGTAGTAGATAATCTGCCGTAACAGATATTTGCGCTGCTTGGTCTAACAGTACGGGGTCAGTGTGCGTAGACCGTAAGGAGGTAAGTTACCGGCCCAGGCCATGATGGCCTTGGCTGCCCAGACTGAGGCGAACACTGGAGCCAGAGGGGGAGTTTGAAAACTGATGGAGCCATCTGCTCCACCTGGCGGTCCGTAGCGTCCTTGACTGAGGAACTATCTGGCAGAGAAAGAAGTGTGTACGGCCAGCCGAGAAACTGCTGGGGTCCACTTGAGGTGCATCCGCCCAGTCCTGGGTTACTGAGGGTAAGAAGGGATAACGCGCTTCCAGCGTTTTACGGTTACCAAACCTCTTAGGGTGTGAGCAATATTTCTGAAGGATCTCCTGGAATTCAGGGTGATCCACAAAATATTTTTGGCTCTTTTAAAGGAGACCTTGTGCTCTGGAGTATCAGAAGGTGGGTCTGATACATCCAACACCTGATTAATGGAGGTAATTAAGTCCTCGACTAGAGCCACAGTATCTGGTGGGTCTAGGTCTAAAGACGCATCTAGATCCAGTTCTGAACTGGGATCGTAAGGGCCTTCAGAGTCCTGGGAGTCAAATTGTCTTTCCCGGGTTGGGGATGCCCTGGAGCTGTGAAGATGCTGGGGAGGGCGACCTCTGAACCTGCTTGCGTCCAGAAATGAAGGCGGATGAGGCCGGGCCAGTACCACATCCGTGCTTTCATCCTGAGTGGGTTGTGAAGGCTGGGCAGAGAAGCGACTTAGAGCCTGGAGCAATGTCAAGAACATCTTTTCAATAGATTGGGGCATAGATTGAGACATAATAATGGCCTACATGATTAAGCAGAGCAGTACACTGCAGTTCTATAGATTGCTTACAATCCAATAAAATCATACTTGCTCCTCACCTCAGGAAACCCAGAATGTTCAGCCTGGCAGCTTTATGGAGGAGCAAAAAGCAGGAGGTGGGTCAGGGACATGGATGCTGGGAGCTGCAGCATCAGCCTACATTCACGCCCCCTCACAATTTTGCAGCGTGCGCTGCCTAGATACCCGCTGTTTATCATAGTTACCAGCGTCCTCCCTGCTTAGCGCTGGTAACCATGATAAACTTCGGGAATCTAGGCATAGATACCAGATGTTTACCATGGTTACCAGCCTGTGAGGTTGCCGAATGTTGGTCTCTCGCTGTCACACGCAGCGATGCGTGCTGACCAGCGGGAGCACAACGAACAAAAAATTACCCAGAGCACTTTGTAACAATTAGCAATCTCACAGCAGGGGCCTGATCACTGCTAGGTGTCACATGTAGCAAGATAGTTCGTGAGATCGCTGTTACGTCACAAAATCTATGACGTTACAACGATCTTGTTATGTGCGATGGGGATTTAGGTTCCCTGACGTGGGGGCCAGAACAGAGGAGGAGCATGTATGATTTTTTTTGTATTGACAAGAGATCTATAGATCCTAGAACTGCAGTGTACAGCTCTGCTTCATCATGTATCAGGGCAGGAACTGTACTAAAGTTCTCTCACTGGAGTTCCCCTTTAAGTGATGTGTGCCTCATAATGAAAGGGCGACTTTCATTAAGACATGTGTGCTGCACCAATATCACACTTGGCACCAATGTGTTTTGAACAGACAAGACCAAAGTGGAATGGTTTGCCCAAAACCAACATTAGCACAAGTCTTGTGCCAGCTGTCTAGCATAATGGTGGAGGGAAGATGTTTTGGGCTCCAAGAACCTTTCAATCATTGAGGAACCCATGAACTCTGAATACCAAAGTAATTTAAGGAGTAAAATGTGAGACCATTTATATATATTTTTTTTTTTTATTTATAGCTGAACACCCACAAACCTCGTTCAAATTAAATGTTGTAAACAGTGACCAAAAATCCCACCAGAACGATGGGAGAGCCCGATAATCACTCAGAATATGATTACTTTATGTTATGGATTTATGGGGTGTACTGAGATTTTCACTCTCCTTAAGGCCGGTTTACACACTGCAATGTCCCAGCGACCCGACCAACGATCGGGTGTTGTCAGGTTTTGTATTCATAAATATTTTCTACCATAATCTTTATATCGCCGTCCCTTCACTCCCCCTACCCCACTTGAACTGTCCATGGATTTGTAATTGGACTTTGAATAAAAACCATAAGATCTTCCTTGGTGAGTGCCACTGATTATCTTTCGAATATAAATATAATGTATCCATCATTAAGGGGACTCTCAAACTAACAGTTTCCAAAGAGCCAAGGAATGTTAATATAAAGGCCTACTCCCACCAGCTCCACACCCCATGGCCACCTTGGACTGCACAGGGACACCAAACAGTGACCATTCTTGAGCTTCCTGCCCACTGATGTTTGAAACTGGCTGAAGCAGTTAAATGAAGGGTGAAGGGCATCAGCAGTTTTTTCCTTTTGAAAGGCATTTTACAAATTTGCCTCCCCATATGTGACACCATGAGGGACCCAGCTTGTGCATTGAGTTACTTCTATAGTGGGTTGTTTCTCCCGTGCAGGGATCCTGGAAAGCTGAGGACTGCTGAAAGACAACATGGAATTGGTAGAGAGCAGAAAAGCAATAAATGGAGGGTGGATAACTTCTACCCAGGTCATTTACCACAACAATAAGTGTAATAAGCCTCTATATAGGTGCAGAGCTGCATTCACAATTCTGCTTGCCAACTGGAATAATTCATTTTTTCTTCCCCATACTTTGTTAAATGGTTAATCTGGCTCTGCTCACTGCCAAATCCTACTCTAGTGAATAGGACTGATGTACAATCACTGATGCTCAAGTACATGAATCAGACAGACATGTCTGGTCTACAGATACCTCACAGCGAGTGCAGCTGGATCACCCCTTTAAAAGACTTAGAGGTTGCACATCTGGATGTTGGTGGTGCACTGACCACTGTACAATAACTAAGCAGATATCAGTCTATATAATGCGGCCATTAGCAGTGAGCACTTACTTCATCAGAAGCTGAAAGCAGACACTGCACTGCTGCCTGTTTCTTCATTTCTTCCATCGAAAGATCTGAACTCTTTTTCTTGCCTTTCCCCCACTTCTTGCAAGCTCCCTTTTCCCAGCCCGCAAAGATGTCATTTTCCTGCAATTTTAGGAAAAAAAAACAAAACAAACAGTGAAGAAAAGATTGTAGATGTGATCCTTCCTTTAACACATCACGTACAATAGACAGCCTACACCTCGCGCTATGCAGCTTACCCTGTTAGACATTCCTAGTCCGTGTACCCACATACCAGATCTGTGCAGGCAAAATATGTGAAAATGGTGAACCATCCACATGTAGCTGCCATACAGGGGTCAAACAGGTAGTTTTATTTTGAGGCAGAAAAAAAAAAAAAAAAAAAAAAAAAAAAAAAAAAAAAGTTTAGTCTTCTGGTGGAAACCCCTTCTGGGAGGGTTGTTTTTTTCCTATAGCGGTTTGGAAGATTTTAATTTTTTTTGCAGCTTTTTGATAGAATCTGCTCCAAAATGGACATGATCCAATCAGAAGCAGCTTTGAAATCAAGATATATTCCCACCAGAAGTGTAAATCCTCCAAAAAAAGGAAACAGTTTAAAACAAAACACAGGCTCTACTGTGGGGTTTGGTGCATTGACAATATGATTTGGCAGCCATGGCATTGATAATCAGTGGTTGGGGTGACGAATCCCCACTGTTCTGATATTGTAGATCTATATGTACAGGTCATACCATGTCTGAGGCTCATTTACACGAGCTAGCAGCTTGTGTACAATTCTTTGTGCACAGATTATAACTTTCAGCATCACATCTCCCATTTAAACAGAACAACGATCTGCAGAGAAATATATTTTACTGCTGGCATGAACAACACAATCACCCGATGAACGAGTATTTTCCCTCAATCACCAGGTGATTGCAGCAGATTTACAAAAGATGTTAGTGAATATTATCTCCACATCTACAGATATTAGTGACTGTACTGGCAAGCAAAGACATGTATAGGAAGTAAGAAATTGCCCAGTTATACCTGATCTTGAAGGTCGTAGTCATAGCTGTCATGCAGCAGAAGACTTAGGACATATCTTGTGTATATCATGGCATCAATACCACATTTTTCCAGCTCTTGCCCCAGCCAGGTCTGGACTGGGTCTAGAGCATGGAGCATCGACATTTCAAAGACAGAAATGGGGCCAGGAAACGAGCTCAAGGTGCCTTCCGATGGTAAACCATCCACAACTGTACAGATCGGGCGCATGAATCTAGGTAGTTGGCATTCCTAGGACATGAAGCATTTTTTGGTAGGATGTTGCTTTAGAAGGTGGAAGGGATCTTCATTCTAGGAATCTGGTGAAACACTTCAATTCCAGGAAGATCATTTATCATTGCTGACATTTAGTCTTCAAGAGACTTCTTTATTCTTCAGGCTTTACTGAAGACATCTTACAAGGAGGATTCACATTGACAAAAGGGATTACCTCTACGGCTGAACCTGCAAAACAAAATTTACAGTTAGAAAAGTCAAAATAAATATTGTGGTTTGGGCTCATCTGGTATGGTCTATTCATTATGTGTCACAGTCACTATTAGTAAGTGCACATTTATGCATAGATTTGGTTTATTTCATAATGATTGTGTGTTTTACTATTTTGTAAAGTTTAAAAACCTTACAATCATGTTTAAATATCTTTATCATGTCTGTACAAATTGAGTATTCATGATATCATGAAGTTTTGTTTGCACATATTAGTGCAATGGAGGCATGCCATGTTTTGCTTAGCCATGTGATTACATCCATCAAGTGGGTCTAGTTTAATTAGTAATGTATATTACATAAGCTTTTGTAAATTGCCTTCTATATGCGTTACAGTCTGTTTTGCACACTGATTGATAATCATATTATATATATGCAATCTAAACATATACAGCTTATTTATTTGGATACTTAGAGCACTTCATTAATCTGTTTTTTGTCATTACCTAGAACATATAATTATACACACGTAAAGTGACAATAATTAGACCTTTACACCAGATCTGCCCCTCCCCCATAGTGATTCTGAATATATATGCTCACTTCAAAAGGAATTTACCGTATATACTCGCGTATAAGCCGAGTTTTTCAGCCCAAAAATTGGGCTGAAAAGTACCCCCCTCGGCTTATACGCGAGTCAGTGCGGGGGCTGCTGTATACAGCGGTATACAGCAGCCCCCGCATCCCCAGTAATGCAGGGCCCCCCCCCCTCATGCTCCGGTCACCTGTAAAGCAAGTTATACTTATCAGTGCCCGCTGCCGTCCGCGCCCGCCGCTGCCGACATGCGATCCTCCATCTTCATTCATCTTCTTCCTGCTTCTGTGCGCGTCGCAGGCAATGACGTCATTACCGGCGACGCGCACAGGAAACAGGAAGAAGATGCATGAAGACGGAGGATCGGGATGTCGGCAGATGCGGGCGCGGACGGCAGCGGGCACTGATAAGTATAATTTGCTTTACAGGAGACCGGAGCATGAGGGGGGGGCCCTGCATTACTGGGGCTGCCTGTATACTACCACTGGGGCTGCTGTATATATATCGGCGCTGCAGTACCACTGGGGCTGCAATACCACTGGGGCTGCTGTATATATATCGGCGCTGCAGTACCACTGGGGCTGCAATACCACTGGGGCTGCTGTATATAGGGGCTGCTGTATACACCACTGGGGCTGCAATACCACTGGGGCTGCTGTATATAGGGCTGTATACACCACTGGGGCTGCAATACCACTGGGTTTGCTGTATATAGGGGCCCTGCATTACTGGGGCTGCAATACCACTGGGTTTGCTGTATATAGGGGCCCTGCATTACTGGGGCTGCAATACCACTGGGGCTGCTGTATATAGGGGCTGCAATACCACTGGGGAGGCTGCTGTATACTACCACTGGGGCTGCAATACCACTGGGGCTGCTGTATATAGGGGCTGCAATACCACTGGGGAGGCTGCTGTATACTACCACTGGGGAGGCTGCTGTATACTACCACTGGGAGGCTGCTGTATACTACCACTGGGGAGGCTGCTGTATACTACCACTGGGGAGGCTGCTGTATACTACCACTGGGGAGGCTGCTGTATACTACCACTGGGGAGGCTGCTGTATACTACCACTGGGGAGGCTGCTGTATACTACCACTGGGGAGGCTGCTGTATACTACCACTGGGGAGGCTGCTGTATACTACCACTGGGGAGGCTGCTGTATACTACCACTGGGGAGGCTGCTGTATACTACCACTGGGGAGGCTGCTGTATACTACCACTGGGGAGGCTGCTGTATACTACCACTGGGGAGGCTGCTGTATACTACCACTGGGGAGGCTGCTGTATACTACCACTGGGGAGGCTGCTGTATACTACCACTGGGGAGGCTGCTGTATACTACCACTGGGGAGGCTGCTGTATACTACCACTGGGGAGGCTGCTGTATACTACCACTGGGGAGGCTGCTGTATACTACCACTGGGGAGGCTGCTGTATACTACCACTGGGGAGGCTGCTGTATACTACCACTGGGGAGGCTGCTGTATACTACCACTGGGGAGGCTGCTGTATACTACCACTGGGGAGGCTGCTGTATACTACCACTGGGGAGGCTGCTGTATACTACCACTGGGGAGGCTGCTGTATACTACCACTGGGGAGGCTGCTGTATACTACCACTGGGGAGGCTGCTGTATACTACCACTGGGGAGGCTGCTGTATACTACCACTGGGGAGGCTGCTGTATACTACCACTGGGGAGGCTGCTGTATACTACCACTGGGGAGGCTGCTGTATACTACCACTGGGGAGGCTGCTGTATACTACCACTGGGGAGGCTGCTGTATACTACCACTGGGGAGGCTGCTGTATACTACCACTGGGGAGGCTGCTGTATACTACCACTGGGGAGGCTGCTGTATACTACCACTGGGGAGGCTGCTGTATACTACCACTGGGGAGGCTGCTGTATACTACCACTGGGGAGGCTGCTGTATACTACCACTGGGGAGGCTGCTGTATACTACCACTGGGGAGGCTGCTGTATACTACCACTGGGGAGGCTGCTGTATACTACCACTGGGGAGGCTGCTGTATACTACCACTGGGGAGGCTGCTGTATACTACCACTGGGGAGGCTGCTGTATACTACCACTGGGGAGGCTGCTGTATACTACCACTGGGGAGGCTGCTGTATACTACCACTGGGGAGGCTGCTGTATACTACCACTGGGGAGGCTGCTGTATACTACCACTGGGGAGGCTGCTGTATACTACCACTGGGGAGGCTGCTGTATACTACCACTGGGGAGGCTGCTGTATACTACCACTGGGGAGGCTGCTGTATACTACCACTGGGGAGGCTGCTGTATACTACCACTGGGGAGGCTGCTGTATACCTCACTGCTGGGGGTTGTATACCTGTGCTGGAGTCCACCCTCGGCTTATACGCGAGTCAATAGATTTTCCCAGGTTTTGGGGGCAAAAGTAGGGGGGGTCGGCTTATACACTGGTCGGCTTATACACGAGTATATACGGTATATCCATTATAATTTGCCGCCACTATTTGTGCACTCTCCTTGGGTTCTTATGTAATTTTTGGACTTAATTTTTGTATAAATCCATTTTTTTGACATTTCATTCTTTTACATAGGATATGCCGAATTATCTGGCAATGACCCTGAATATTTGAATCTGCCAGAATGCATGCTGCATACGAAGGAGCATTTCAGGTATAATATACTATAACACAGCCACCTTTACAAACTCAGGGTGCTTTCACATAACGATTTTTCTAAATCCGATGCTGTCCGATGAAAATCGGACAGCATCGGATCCGAATTTGGAGCCCATGCATCCCTATGGGCATCGGACCGAATCGGATGTGCACTAAATGCCATCCGATTTGGTCCGATCCGATTCTGTCCGATTTTATTATCGGTGCAAAAATCAGAGCTTGCTCCGATTTTTGCACCGAAAATAAAATCGGACAGATTCGGATCGGACCAAATCGGATGGCATTTAGTGCACATCCGATTAGGTCCGATCCCTATAACATGGGGCCCTATGGAGAAGGGTCCGAGGAAACATCTGATGTCTCCTCGGACCCCGTTTTACTGTACTGAGCATGCTCAGTACAGTAAAACTGCTCCTAACTAGGAGCATAAGGGTTATAAAAAAAAAAAAAAAAAAAAAAGTTTATTCTTACCTCCCCCCGAGCCCCCGCCGTCTTCCGCCATCTTCTTGGAGACACCGGGAGCCTGCGAGAGCCACCGGGAGCCTCCAAGAAGATGGCGGGGGCTCGTAGGGAGGTGAGAATCTTTTTTTTTTTTTTTTTTTTCTTTTTTTCACCCCGGAGGCACCGATTTTATGCCGGAATCGGGTGCCTATTTGGCACCCGATTCCAGGCATCAGAAGGGAGCCGATGCTGTCCGATTTATATCGGACAGCATCGGCTCCCTCAAAATCGGTATGTGAAAGTAGCCTAACACCCATCCTGCCTTGTTTGACATCCCATCAGCAGGGGTACACCATCAGAAGCTGCTCAGGAGTCCAAAAAGCTCCCTGGACAGGGAGAGTCCACAGATGGCACCTGCTTGGGGTTTAGATGGGCCAAAGACCACATATGCCCAAGGTCCGAGCGATAAGTCCAGGATGGTTGTTATTCAGGATTGGACACAGTGACTTCCAGAAACTTCCACAGGGTCATCAAAACCAGTGTATACAAGGATGACCTGCAAGTCTGGATCATCTATGTGATGCACTTGTTGCTTTGAAATCTCTACAAAGCAGAGTATGTGGGGAAACTGTCAGATGACTCTATACAAGGGTATGGGCCAAGCTAAAGAAAGCTTACACGTAATTAGAGATGTAAAAATAGCACCAGTAACCTGTATGTGGGTCACAATGAGATCTGCCTGCCAGAAAATAGGATCTGCATTCAGCAGCTTCCAGTTCTTATGAAGCCAATATATCCCATTATTAGTGAATAACATGCAAACAAATCACCCGGGTAATCGATCTCAATGGTAAGTGAATGCACAGCATTGGTACTTGTGAGTGACCTCTACTCCAAGCTGCAGGATAAATCAATATTTAAGGCTAATTAAAACCCACAGGACTAAAAATGGCACAGACGACTGAGTCATAATATATTTTTTCTTTGTGTTTAGACAGTAACAATAAATGTATCGATTGCTAACAAGTTTTTTACGTTTTGCCACAAGGATAGAAACTTATTTTGTTAGCAGGAACAAGGAATAATGGCTGTAGCAGATGTCTTGCAGTGACTGCTTCAGCCTGTAGGAGGAGCTGCACTCTATTATCAGAGGTAACATAGCAACCAATCCCCACAATCGCCCACAGCAGCTGCTGCAGAGACCAGTATCCCCCATAGAGCTCCAGTATACATCATATTTTATTTCAGGCAAGTGGCACTAAAAAAGAAAAAGTTAGCAGCCATAAAAATGCACAAAATGTGGGATGTTTTTAGGGTTGAACCCCTATAATACAGCTATGGATCAGGACTGTAGAGCATGCACACCTGCTCTCTCGGGTTTCCATACACTCAGTCGATGCACCTGCCTGAATCAGCCAAGCGCTGGACTCCGCTTTCTCAGGTAAGCCTATAATGAATGGAGCAGTGCAGGCATCAGACTTGCCACTCCATTTTGTAATTGACAAATTGGGGATTTTCTATCCTCATCAGTGCGGGTCCCAGCAGCCGGTCCTGAACCAATCAAAAAGCTCAGCACTACAGCGGATAGGAGACTACTTGGTACTGGACAATCCCTTTCAATCAGGGCTGGACAAAGTGTGGACCACTAGCCACATCCATCCCTCAGTGAAAACAGTGGCCCACAGGTCGCACCATGCAACAGCCGCCAGATGTCACCGCTATCTGAATCCATGTGATATAGTAGCTTTGAATACATTTATACATCTTTAGAGAATGGCCCGCTGGCTTCTTCCTCCGGCAATCAGCGTGAGAGATAGCAGATGCCAACCACATCATTGTGTGGAAGGATCAGGGTAGCAGAGCACTAGGGGAAATGGAGTGAGGTGAGTATGTGGTGATATGTAAAGTGCTGCGGAATAGGTTAGCGTTATATAAATAACGTTATTACATTAAAAAAAAAAGTGGAATGTTTTCTTGTATTTAGGAGGCTATGTGGGGCTCATACTGTATATAGAGAGCTATGTGGCACCATTTATTCTATGACGCTTTACATGTGAAGAGATATACGGTATACATAAAAACAAGTACAATATTCATCAACACTACAAAGCAGAAACAGGTACAAGAGTAGAGAGGACAAGGGTTCACTGTCTACAAGGGATTGGGGAGGATACAGTAGGTGAGGAGCAGCAGACGTTAGTGAAGAGATTGGCAGAGAAGATAGGCCAGGGAATAGTGGGGGAACAGGTGGATTAGTTGGGCCACAAAAGTGCTAGAATGGAGGCCACGGAGCAGGAGGTTGCAGTAGCAGAGGCGGGAGATGAGGGAATGGACTAGTGTTTTAATCTGTATAGGAGACTAAGGTTCAGGTTCATAATGTATCTAGAGGGATTTATGGAGGTTCATGCTGTATATAGGAGGCTGTGTGAGGGCTCATGGAATATATATAAGGTGCATATGTGGATGCCAATACTGTATGTGGGGGGTATCACACTTAATGCTGTGCAATATTAATTGATATCACTAATATAAATATGTTAATATTCATATTGAGCAGAATTTCAGTCTATTGGTTCCGGTTTCCACACTAGTCATGGCCTCATATGGCCCCTTGGGAAAACTATTGGCCCCTCCTGCATGTTGAAGTCACTGATGCAGACTAGCAACAGGTCTTCTGCTCTGAATTCAACACCCTCAGACATCTATGCATTGCAGGTCATACGCTGTCCATGACACAGCTATGTGAATGTCACCTTAGCTGTATGTTTCATATACAGCATTTAAATCTGCGGTGCTTGTCCATTTACACTTACCCGATCTTTTAATACAGATATCCTATTCCCTAACACAACATTTCAGATCTCCAATCACCATCCGCAGCTATGATGATGCCACTGTAGCGGTTGACAGCTGCTGCTCCCAGAAGCAACCACAGGACAGTGAACAGCTCCAGCCCCAACCGGATACTGATGAGCCATCTTAAAGCGAACCTGTCACCCCCGTGGACATCAAAAGCTATAATAGCCACCTTCTGCAGCACTAAGGCTGCATTCAGGGAAGGTGGCTATATGCTTTTGATGCCCTATATTCAAATATGAAGTTATATAAAGGCTTACACTTAAGAAGACCTAAGACCGGGAGGCGGGGTTTCGCGCTCCTCTGACCCGCCTCCTCTTGTCAGTCATGGTGCTCGCCTGCTGCTGCCTCCCCTCATGAACGCGCACCTCCGTTCTCGTCTATGGAGCCGCGCATGCGCTGTGCGCCGGGTGTCCAGGAAGTCGTCGGGCTGCGCGCGCAGCCCGACGACTTCCTGGACACCCGGCGCACAGCGCATGCGCGGCTCCATAGACGAGAACGGAGGTGCGCGTTCATGAGGGGAGGCAGCAGCAGGCGAGCACCATGACTGACAAGAGGAGGCGGGTCAGAGGAGCGCGAAACCCCGCCTCCCGGTCTTAGGTCTTCTTAAGTGTAAGCCTTTATATAACTTCATATTTGAATATAGGGCATCAAAAGCATATAGCCACCTTCCCTGAATGCAGCCTTAGTGCTGCAGAAGGTGGCTATTATAGCTTTTGATGTCCACGGGGGGTGACAGGTTCGCTTTAAAGGGGAACCTGGCTCCTGGTGTTTCCCATATTATTAATTTAATTATTATAGAGCACCATTGATTCCATGGTGCGGTGCATGAGAAAGGGTTACATACAAGTTAAAAATACAATGAGCAAACTAAGGCTGTGTTCACACTGGGCGTTTTTGGGCTGTTTTTGCTCAGCAGTTTTTGTAGCCAAAACCAGCAGTGGGTGATTAAATCCAGAAGTGGTGACGTGTTTCTATTAGACTTTTCCTCTGATTGCTCTACTCCTGGTTTTGGCTACAAAAACTGCTGAGCAAAAACAGCCCAAAAACGCCCAGTGTGAACACAGCCTAACAGTTAAGGACTGATGCAGAAAGGAGAGAGGACCCTGGCCACCACCTAAGCCCTTATGTGACACACACACACACACACACAGATCTGTTCTGCCGAAGGCAGAGCAAAGTGCTGCTATGTGCATGAGTTCCTTGGCCTTTCTCATTCGCACTACAGCACTTTCCTCTGCCCTTGGAAGGACAGAGAAGCGCACCTGTGATGGAGGACACTGTGGAAGATGTAGGATATGTCATCCACATAAAGCAAAGATAGGAGATGCAGATCAAGACCAGCAACATCCATTGAACCAAATCGCCCATAGGAGAGTATAATAAAAGCCATTTCACAGTAGCTTGGAGACAATTATACAGTATTCTATTATATAAGGATTTAGGCTGCGTTGACGCATTGCATATTTTGAAAAGCGTGCGCAAAAATACGCAATGTGCTTTTTGTCTGCTGGCAAAGTGAATGAGAAATTCACTTTGCCATGCAGACCGTTTATAAAAATGCACCTGTGCTTTTATAGGAAAAAGCACCTGCGTAAAAAGAATGACCCTGTCAATTCTTTACACAGCAGCACCGATGCTGCTGCATCTGACGTCACGGAGGGAAGGAAGAATCTTGCTTCCTCCTCCCCTGTGTGACACCTGTGACCGCCCATTTGATCTTGCGGTGTATTAATATACACTGCAAAATCTAAGTTAAATAAAGACAAATGTACTAAAAATAATTACCGTATATACTCGCGTATAAGCCGAGTTTTTCAGCCCAAAAATTGGGCTGAAAAGTCCCCCCTTGGCTTATACGCGAGTATATACCCAGTGGGGTAGAATACAGCCGCCCGCCCGCCTCCCCCATCAGTATACAGGCCCAGGATCCAGGGCCCCCCTCCTTGCTCCGCAAAACCTGGCGGGCGGCTGTATTCTACCCCACTGGGGCTGTATATACCTCTGGGGCTACTTTATACTACCACTGGGGCTGTATATACCTCTGGGGCTGCTGGATACTACCACTGGGGCTGTATATACCTCTGGGGCTACTGTATACTACCACTGGGGCTGTATATACCTCTGGGGCTACTGGATACTACCACTGGGGCTGTATATACCTCTGGGGCTGCTGGATACTACCACTGGGGCTGTATATACCACTGGGGCTACTGTATACTACCACTGGGGCTGTATATACCTCTGGGGCTGCTGGATACTACCACTGGGGCTGTATATACCACTGGGGAGGCTGCTGTATACCACACTGCTGGGGGCTGTATACCTGTGCTGGGGTCCACCCTCGGCTTATACACGAGTCAATAGGTTTTCCCAGATTTTGGGGGCAAAAGTAGGGGGGTCGGCTTATACACGGGTCGGCTTATACACTAGTATATACGGTAAGAATGAAATACTTACCTCTCAGACGGGTGTTCCGGTGTCTGGGAGCCACCGCTGGAATGGTACTGCTAGGACCTGTGGTGATGTCAGAGGGCGTTTCGGTCATGTGATATGTATATGTATAATACACTGAAATCTTTAGGTGCGTGCACAGATGTGACAGGGGAGGAGGAAGCAGGATTCTTCCTTCCCCTGCAGCACATAAAAACATGGTGTGTGAATGCACCCATGTATTTTGGTGCGCCTTTTTGCGCGGCCAAAGTCGTGGCAAAAGGCATGCACAAAAAGGCGCAACAAAATATGCAATGTGTGAACGCAGCCTTACTGTTGGTGGCCACACTTTACATGGGAAAACCCTGGCGACTGGTTAGGACAGGCCCTTTAACTCCTTCACCACCCTACGATTTTTCATTCTTCCCTCCCTTTTTTCCAAGAGCCATAATTTTTATTTTTCCATCAATCTAGACATATGAGGGCTTGTTTTTTTTGTGGACAAGTTGTACTTTCACATGAAATAATTAATTAATTTTACCATATAGTGTACAGGAAAATGGGAAACAAAATTCCAAGTGCGGTGAGACAACAAAAAAAAAAAGTGCAATACACATTTTTTTTTTGTGTTTATTTACCATGTTTACTATATGGTAAAACTGATGTGTCAGTATGATGCCTCAGGACAGTAAGAGTTCATAGAAACCAAACATGTATACTCTTACTGTTATCTTAGGCTGGCTTCACACTGCAGTTTTTTCACTGATCAGTGTTCATCCAGTTTGTGTGCCAAAACCAGGAGAGGAACTTGCAGAGAAAAACTAATTGAAAGATTGACACCTAATCTGGATTTTGGAGACACTCCGGGTTTTGGCACACAAACTGGATGGACACTGATCAGTGAAAAAAACTGCAGTGTGAAGCCAGCCTAAGTGCCACTTTACACACACCAACTTATCTGTCCAACTTCTGACCAACTTGCTGGTTGCAGTGAAATCATGGACACATTGTTCCATTACAGTCACAAAATGGAGCAATGTGTCCATGATTTCACTGCAACCAGCAAGTTGGTCAGAAGTTGGACTGATAAGTTGGTGTGTGTAAAGTGGCCTTCAGGAGGTGGAAGAAAAAAAAATAATCTGAATTTTTTTTTTTTTTTTTTTTCTCTTCAAAAAAAATTGCACTTTTTGCACCATTTTGTGTGACCAGTAGTGTTCTCATTTTCAGGATATGGGGCTGTGTTATGGGCTTAGTTTTTGCGTCTTGAGCATTTCTGAATGCGGCGATACCAAATGTATATTTTTTTTTAATACTTGTATTTTGAATGGTGCAAAAGGGGGTGATTTGAACTTTTTTTTTCATATTTTTAAACTTAATTTTTTTATTTTTACTTTATTTTACACTGCCCCATAGGGTGCCACAGTGCTGCACTGCCTGATCGCTTGTGTTATGTCCCAATGAGCTGCCATTTTTTTGGTAGCTCCGATGCTTTAATCGCCCGTTATTGCATTCTATAGCAATGTTGTGGCTACCAAAAAACGTCATTTTGGCGTTTGGACCTTTTTTTCTGTTACGCAGTTTACCACTCTCATTATGAATTGCTAGATCGGGCATTTCTGAACGCAGCGATACCAAATGTGTTTTTTTTTGTAATACTTTTGAGTGGGGGAAAAAGGGGGTGATTTGAAACTTTAGGTTTTTTTCCTCTCATTTTTAAGAAGTATTTAATTTACTAATTAATACTTGTTTTTACACACCCCCATAGGGTGCCACAGCACTGCAGTGGCTGATCGCTTCTGACAGATCCCAATGAGCTGCAGCACATCGGGATCTGTCAGAATTGCCCACAGTAAATGCTAATACAGTAAATAGCTCCCGAGTAAAAAAAATGGATTGCAATCAGACAACACACAGAAGCCACACTGACCAAAAGTCGGTGACACTCGTCCGACTCTCAGATCAGTCAATCAGTCCGTTTTTTTTTACAAGCCAGTGTGTTGACAGCCTAAAAGGAAAACTTAGGTCAAAAATCCATATGTAAGGCCCCTTTCACACTAGCGTTTGTCCGGATCTGGCAGATCCAGACAGAAAACTGCATTTGCTGCCTAATGGCTGCACTTGCGATACACTTGCGGCAAGCCCCAAGCCCCATGCATTCTCTATGGTGCTTGCGGCAAGGGGCGTATTGCTGCGATTCGGCACTTGCGGCCGTGAAAAAAAAAAAAAAAAAAGCGGTGAGCTGTGTTTTTTTCCGCAGCTGCCGGATCACAGCAATACTGCACTTGCCGCAAGCACAGAGAATGCATTGGGCTTGCCGCAAGTGCAGCAGTTAGGCAGCAAATGCGATTTTCTGTCCAGATCTGCTGGATTCAAACAAACACTAGTTTGAATGGGGCCTAACTGCTATTATTTTCTAATTCCTCACTCTAAACTCTATTGATGCATTTCTTTTATTTAAATTTCCCTCCTATCCTCTAAACTTTAAAGGGAACCTGTCACCTGATTTTAAGTCTCTACACTATCTCTAGCTGTCCCTACACCTTCCTAGAAGCTCCCTATCTATACCTTTCTTATCTAAAAGTGTCCCTATTAAACATGTGTAAAAGAAGTATAAACTTACTGCAGTCCCCGTGGTTGGGCGTGGCCACGCTTCCTTCAACACTGCTGTGTGGTGTAATGCACGCCCCGCTGGGCAACATTATTCTGGGTCCTCTCTGCCCCTGGATTTGGAATCTCCCGCCCTGTGTAGTTCTATGCACCGGCCGGGTGTCACATCCGATGCGGATGTCACATCATGGGCTTGATCACGTGATCGGCCCCAGTGCATCATGGGCTTGATCACGTGATCGGCCCCAGTGCATCATGGGCTTGATCACGTGATCGGCCCCAGTGCATCATGGGCTTGATCACGTGATCGGCCCCAGTGCATTATGGGCTTGATCACGTGATCGGCCCGGCTCCGCGCGTGCGCAATGCGCTTATTGAAGCCGGGCCGATCACGTGATCAAGCCCATAATGCACTAGGGCCAATCACGTGACCGGCCCCATAATGCACCGCGCCGGATGTGACGCCCGGCCGGTGCATAGAAGTACACAGAGGGCAGGAGATTCCAAATCCAGGGGGCAGAGAGGACAAAGAATAATGCCGCCCAGCGGGGCGTGCATTTTAACACGGAGGTGTGAGGAAGGAAGCGTGGCCACACCTACCCAGTCCCCCAACCACGGGGACTGCAGTAAAGGGGATGTCACACGCGTCGATATCGCTGTCAATGTCGCTCGTACGTCACGGATTTTCAGTCGCTCAAGCAACGTAAAAGTGACGTAGGAGCGACATTGAAGCGTGTGACCAAGCGATGCAACCAGCAATATGTTGCTGATCGCCGATTTCACTGCCAGATGTAAAACCTGTCGCTCATCGCTCAGTAGACCTTGTGCATCGCTGCTTGTGACACTAAACTCAGCGACGTATTTTTTATTTTGACAACGTACAAGCGACTAAATAAAATCGGTCGCAAGATGGCGACATCACCGCATCGCTGGGTCATATTGACGCGTGTGACATCTTACCTGCGATAATTCCACATTGCTCAGGCGATTAATAATTTGTGACGCATGAGCGATATCGCGGGCGACATTGACACGTGTGACAGGCCCTTAAGTTTAAACTTCATTTACACATGTTTAATAGGGCCACTTTAGATAAGAAAGGGATAGATAGGGAGCTGCTAGGAAGGTGTAGGGACAGCTAGAGATAGTGTAGGGGCTTAAAATCAGGTGACAGGTTCCCTTTAAATAAAGAGATTCATTCCATCTGTCACAATTAATGATCCAACAGTTCTTTGCTGTCTACTCCCCATAAGATGAATATGCATGTCACATTCACATCACTGCACATGAGATCAGTGTGGGGGGAAGGACTGTATCCTCCTCTCTGCTCTGTTTGCAGCATTACAAGAGGTCAAATACAACACAAACTGTCACACTAGGGATACCTGCTTAGAGAAACGGAGTCTAGATATAGGTAGCGGTACACAGCACGACGTTGGAATGATGTCCGCAACGATCTTGTGGGCAACGGTCGTTTTTTTTACATAATTCAACATCGCTGGCAAGATGTCACGTCTAGATATCGTGGACAAATCACCAACGACCAACGCGCCAACACCACAAACGATCTCTGCTCATTGTTGTAACTTGACTAATCATTGTAGTTGAATCGTTCGGTTAAATGCAACGATGCACCAACGATGTTGTTTCACCATCGTTGAACACATCACTTTTGAGCGATGTAGTGCACGATGTTGTGCCGTGTAACTGTACCTTAAGGCAAGGTTGTGAACACAGTGTCCCTGACCGCAACAAAATGCAGGCACTATGCACTACCATGTTTAATTTGGGAACGCATAGTGCCTGCATGTGTTCGGATGCGCATAATTTGTGCGCATGCAGAACGCTAAATGTTTTTTTGGTACGTGGCTGTGTTTGTTTTATACGCAAGCAGACAGGCACGCACAAATAATGAACTGAAGTGAATCTGTGTGCAGTGCCATCTGCTGGCAAGCATACAGACGCAGCAGAAGATTATGTGATCCCCATGTAAATCCTGTCCTGGCCTCCCCCCCCCCAACCCTCCCCCTCCCTCCTGCAGCGGTGGCCAGGAGGATAAGATCAGCAGCGGCTGGGAGGAGATCTCCGCCACTGATCTCAGTCTCCCAGCCACCAAGACCGCTGATTGGGTGGCCGGGCAACTCACAATGACATTCTGATGTGAACGTATGCGGACAATCGCCGCTGCAATCGCATGAAAACGTCTGTATTCGGCACCGCATATGCACCCCATAAGTGTGAACCTAGCCAAATAGCTCTCTCCCTCTGCGTCCTCAACACAACAGACGACCTGTAAGTGAAACCTGACACTGCACTGTTAGCAAAGGAATGAGGGAGCGGTTGAGTGGGAGGAGGGAGCTTCTGATAGGGAGTGCATAATTACATGACAGTTTATACAGCAGCTGGACTATTCCTGCTTACTTATAATGGAGAGGACTAATGCAGGAGCTCCCTGCAGGGTCTGACGATGCTGATAAACAACAGTACAATAATGATTTTATATGGTTTTAAAAGGTCTGCCTAGGCCATATTCCAGGGTAATATTGGTATACTGAAAAGTGACCCGACTGTGTCCCCTTCAAGTCGGCTTCACACTTTTGTAACTTAACAGCCAAAGGTTTTTATATTAATATACTGATCCCTTGATACAAACAGGATACCTTTTAATGCAGAAAAGTTCATTTTACCCCTAAAACAAAAGAAACCCTTATGTTAGGTGACTGCAGGGTGTCATTTTTTGGGAGGATACAAAAGGATAAGTGCACAAACATGAACCAATTTGACATTGTATTCATCTAGAAATTAACGGGAAAAAAAAACAAACAACTATTTAACAAGTTTTTCCACAATACAAAAAGATATGCTAAATACATTAGTTACCTGTTGTAAATCAGAGACCTATGGGAAAGCCCCTCATTGTGATGTAGAGTGTGGCATTAGCATAATGTTTAGTATACATAGTACTAGAATTTATCACTAAAGTGTAAGGCCTCCTCCTCCCCCAAATACATGGGAAAGTATATGAGCTCAATAGTGATTCTCAGTCAAAACCTCAGGAAGTATTTACACCTGATCAAAGGCCAAATGGATCACTTACAAGGGGGGGGGGCCTAAAGCATACAGGTTCTATAAATGCAGATCAACTAATAAGATTCTAGAGTTTATGGGGGTGCTGTCCAAACAGGTCATTTAATGGGTTTTTATACAACCTACCCACTGAGTGATTGCAGTGGATCCCACCACAAGACAATGCCACCCCCTCAGGCAATAATTTGGAGGTGACACATGCTCCCCATATCAGGAAATGCTTACACAATTCAAGTGAATAGGTCAACATTTCTACAAAACATACAACTGTAGAGATCATCAACACTCATAATCCGGATGATCGGAGAGGTCACAGCAATGCGTTTACGCTCTCGTATATCGCTCTATACCAGCAGCATGCCATGAGACTACAGATGTAGCAGAGCCGCAATTCTCTCTGCCCTCCCCAAAGCTGCAGGTCTACGTGAAGTCCTATGTAAAAAGCACAAGAAAATACGAGGAAACACTCAGCTCTACTACATCTGTCAGGAGAAGTATATGATGGTTTAGGAGTGGGTTTATCAGCCCCTCTCCTGTACCTCTTCCCCCCCCCCCCCTCCTGCAACTCACCTCACGTGAACTCAACATGCTACACAAAATGTCTGATGGCAACCGCCCCTCCTCCTGTACGCCAGGGGACAGGGAGAACAGGCAGGCGGGGGTGGTGATGACCCACAGGAGGGGCGGAGGGAGGGAGCTGATGACATGCAGGAGGAGGTGGAGTGTCTCCTATGATGAGATGAAGATCACTGTTCACACTGTCAGATTGCATCAGCCCCTTGTCCTTATGGGGGGAGGTGACACCATCAGTGAATCAATGCACAGCAACCTCCCCCCTCCAAACCTGATCAGCCACAAACAATGAGTTCACACCAGTGTGGGGGGAGGGGGAAATGTCCTTCATTAACCCTTCAAGGGGCAGGTGTACAGACTGTGAAAGGTGAGTTGGGACTGGATCCTCCGCAGAAAGGATATATACACAACTGTATATGACATGCCATGGATTCCATAATCCCCCATCCTAGATCTGACACCATCCATCACTGCTAATGCCCCCACACAGATGTGCCCCCATCCACCAATCCCTATTGTAACCTTGCTTTGGCAAAACTAATAGTCCAGCTAATAAAGCATCTTTGAATTTTGTATTTTTTGCTTCATAAAGACGCACCCCAAATTTGGTGAAGGAAGAGAAAAATAATTTTTAATGTTAAATGGGGTCTGTCTTATAATACCAGTGTATCTTAATGCCCAGTTACACACAGATAATTGTGCAGAGATTGTTCACAGATCTCTGGTTGCAGTGAATCATGGACACATTGTACACAGCCACAAAATGTAACAAATGGAACAATGTGTCCATGATTTTACTGCAACCAGAGATCTGCACACAATCTCTGCACAATTCTGTGTAACTGGGCCTTTACAATCAATATACATGTCCCACATCCTGGACCCTCCACATGGCACCCCATGCTGGACCCACCATAGCAGGGGTGTATAACAGGGGACACCATTTTCTATGTGCCTGTATTACATTGTCAAGCCGCAACTGGACACTAGAGGTGAAGACAAGAGAATGGCCATGGATCTCCGTATCTGCTGCCATTTTCTTGATGTCTCAGCCTCCAGTTGCAGCTTGGCAATGTAATACAGGCACATAGAAAATGGCAGTGCCCACCCTACACCATCGGGCCTTAAGCTGGGCCCCCACACTCTGCACTCATGGATCCTGCACCTCCACAGCAAATCACCCCCAGTATGGCTTTTTTTTTTCTTATTTGGATTGTAAGGTGCCACCCCCGTCTTGTTTATAATCTGATAAATACTGTATTCTATAATAATCTATTCTCTGTGACCACAATACATCAGACACAGCAGAGGGGGCATAGTAATTAAACCCACACCAGCTGATTCCACCACTTGCCTGTTGCTAGTGGTCAAGCCAAAGTCCCCCGCCCTCCAATACAATGAATGGGCACAGATTTAAAGGGGCTCTATTTAAATGGAGAACAAGCTGAAACACCATGCAACACCAGAAAGGTTTCCTTCATTTTCTCCATGAAGATGTCTGATCGTGGTCAGTGCCAGCAGTGGATGCTGACTGCACTTTTGGGGTCACATGTGATAGGAAGGGGGGGGGGGGGAGGGGAAGACCACCTGGGGGCCATGAGCTTAAAGAAAATGAAACCTTACATTTACTGACAGCAAGCAGAACAGGAGAGCTGTGCAATGCAACCAGGGACCTCTATCCTGCAGATCAGGGGGTCACTACACCCCTCAGGGGCAGACAAATGACAGCGTAACCAATGGCAACCGGAGGGTTTACCTGAAGCCTTGGCGCCCATTACACAAGGGCAGCACTTCCGTCACTGGGTGCAATCCCCTGTGTGTGGGGGAGGGGCGGTCAGCATGGAGATCTGCCAGCACCTCCACAGACCCAAATACTGCCCCCCCCTTTCCAGGGACCACCACCCCAAATACTGCATACTGCACCCCCTCTCCCCCAGAGACCACCACCCCAAATACTGCATCCCCTCTCCCCCAGGGACCACCACCCCATATACAGACCATAATCCTGCAGGAACAAGGAGTGAGCCCCACATCACACTGCCCCTTTAAATATCTCTAGAGCAGTCAGATCACATTATAGGGCCCTTCCTGATCACGGACTGTGTCTATATATAAGGGGCCCACTACGAGGTAACCTCTCCAAACTGTGACCATGACCGGCAGAGCCCGCACACCACACACCGGAGGAGAGCCGGCACCGGGAGCCATGATGTGCAGGCCGCAGAGAAAGAGGAACCATCCCGGCCCGGCACACAGCGACACAGCCCTCACACACACGGCGCAGCCCTCACACAGCGGCCTCACCTGGCACACCGCGGCCGTGGCGGCACGTCCCGTCAGGTAGTGTAGGAGGAGCAGGGAGGGAAGGTCGGGCCCGTCCTCCCCGGTACAGCGACCTCCAGTGCTCTGCTGCGCCGCTCCAGGAGTGACGGAGATACCACCTCCGAGGACACGCCCTCCTCCGGAGACACGCCCACCCGCCGCACCGACGTCACACGGCGCCTAGGCACTGAGCGACCGTTCCCGCGCATGCGCACTGCGACACCAAAGAGGCGGGAAGTGCGCGGCTCTTATCTAACAGCTCCCACTCTCCACACACAGCATGGTGTCTGCCCTGAGGGGAGGGGGGAAGAGATGAGAACTGGTCCAGCGGAAGGTCAAGGACTGTAAATGTCATAAAATCATCAAAATGAGCACACAATGTGAACAATAAAGACAAATCTACACACAAATGGTCTCTGTGTGCCTGTAACCAGCTAAAACAATACAATGGTCATTGGTCACAATCACCACATAGACACACTACGTGAGATATTACCACACGATTTATCATATATATTATATATATACACATATATATGCATCATCATCCAGTCTGTCTGGGATTACATAGAGAGACATTAAATTTATTTGAGCCTCATACACAAAAGATCTGTGGTTAGTTCTCCAAGGTGTTTGGGACAATCTCTGCCAAATTCCTATAAAAACTGTGTGTTAGTGTACCTAGAAGAATTCATGCCTGTTGAATGTAAGGCTGGCTTCACACTTGCAGATGCATCTGCAGCGTTTTGCAGATGCATCTGCAAGTATCAGCATGCAGACCGCGGCCGCTATGTTTATAATGGGGCGCACCGCGGTCTGAAAGCACTCATTCATTCCTATATGTGAACCGTCCGCAGGCGGATGCCTGCTTACAGATCACACACTCCCGCCCGCACCATGGACGCGAGATGTCGCGTCCATGGTGCGGGCAGGAGTGTGTGATCTGTAAGCAGGCATCCGCCTGCGGATGGTTCACATATAGGAATGAATGAGTGCTTTCAGACCGCGGTGCGCCCCATTATAAACATAGCGGCCGCGGTCTGCATGCTGATACTTGCAGATGCATCTGCAAAACGCTGCAGATGCATCTGCAAGTGTGAAGGCAGCCTTAAATATAGTAGAAAGGCGTGCACACTGAGTCTTATTTCATTAGGGAGAGGTGCCAACTGAGGGGGTCTGGTAAACCCACAATGTGGACTCTAGAAAATGACAATTGCACACTCTCTGTTTCTTTTTGCAAAAAAAGTGTTTATTTTTATTTTTATAGCAACAGGGTGCCAACGTTTCGGTCCAAACCTAGGACCTTGATCACGGTAGTTGCTGTAATTTATAAGAAATACAAATCAATACATACGGTATTTACAGTGCTCAAAGAAAGATAATATTTACATATAGTACAATTCACAAAGACAAAGCCCAAACAGGTATTAGGAAATACCTGTTCCATACTTCCTATATAGTACTGGTATATATATTACTTTTTCAAATGATGGTTTATGTATAGTATAAGAGGATTGATATTCAAGAAGGAAGATAGAGGGAGATCACTCCACATCATTTTTGAGATTTAGGACAGAAATGTACATAGATCGTGGTGTCTATCCCTTATCTAGATATAGTAAATGGCATCATATATGGTAGAAAAGGCATCATGTATGGTAAAAAAAACTTCTAGGATTCTTATTACTGTTGGTATGCTTATACTTTAAATAAGATTCTTTATTGACGACAATACATTACTTTGGGTTCTACTGCCCCTAATGTGCATTACTTATATTCATATCTACAGACATCCCTTAACTAGGATCCAAGGATCCCATGGTTAGCTATAGCAGACAGGTAATGAAAAAAGAAAAATTGACCTATTAATTCTAAATGAAACAATTATGACGCTAATATGATGTTGTATTATGCAGGAAAACTGAAATAAACAGAGTGGGTGGCGGCGCCCCCATATATGACGGAGCGCAAAATATGGAGGGTAAATAAAGAATCTTATTTAAAGTATAAGCATACCAACAGTAATAAGGATCCTAGAAGTTTTTTTTTTTACCATATATGGTGCCTTTTCTACCATATATAATGCCATTTACTATATCTAGATAAGGGATAGACACCACGATCCATGTAAATTTCTGTCCTAAATCTCAAAAATGATGTGGAGTGATCTCCCTCTATCTTCCTTCTTGAATATCAATCCTTTTACTATACATAAACGAGCATATGAAAAAAATATATATATACCAGTACTATATAGGAAGTATGGAACAGGTATTTATTTCCTAATACCTGTTTGGGCTTTGTCTTTGTGAATTGTACTATATGTAAATATTATCTTTCTTTGAGCACTGTAAATATGTATTGAATGTAAAGGGCGGTCACACCAAATACTGATTTTTGTTTAGATTTCTCTTTTATTTACTTTGCATTTTCTTAATTGATATAAATAAACCTACAAATAAATTATTAACACTTGTATTTTAATTTTTTTTTTAAATCATTCTTATTTTACAGCAATTTTGCACACCTTAAACACCAGGACGAAGCACTCTCCATGCGAAATGTGCATCAGGTGCGATGGGATCCTGTATTTTGATTACTCATCTAGTGAATTACTTCATTTAGATATGATACTCTATGTTGTTTAGCGCACTCTTTAATAATTTAACATCTATTCAGGACTTATACCTAACATTTCTATGACCTTTGTTTCACAGGCTTCTTTTTTCTTACATCTTGCAAATGAAACAATATTTATCTACCACAGGGGACAGGACGGACATACATTTAGTTTAGCCTTACTATTAATATTACATACTAATTGATCCTTTATTTATTATAAATAGATGTTTATCATGTATTTATGTGCTGCATTGGTAGTAGTATGTATACTCTGAATTTGTACTATATACTGCCAGGCGTCCCCTACTTTTTCATTATTTGTCCTTACCTGAATATGTCTTTTTATCTAGTTGCATTTTATCACTAGTTTTGTCATTAATAAAAAGTGTATTTTTACTTAAATATGGGCTTGCATTTTCTCTTTTTGGTGGTTTTAATTTTGCACACCTGTCAAAAATGTTTGCACATTACTGTATACACCTGTGGCAATAGGACTAAATGACAAACCTAAATTCAATGTTTGAGATATGTGTCTCCATTCATGTGTCCATATAGTGCATATCAGCCAGGAAGCAGTAGAAATAATAATTTTATCTGTATTCCACAGTTCTTTAACGAGATTGTCATCACTCACCTTTGTCCTGCTCCCCATTGGGGCAGATAATCACATTAAATGGCTTGTATAGGCTGAATTGTGACAGTGCACTCTGTACGCCAGCAGTTAAGACTCCCTGGTACTGTTGGTGCAAGCCACTTAATTTGCAGTCACATGCTGACTAGACTCACTCAGCTTCTTTCCATAGAAGTGCATTGAGAGAGGCCTTTTATGTCTAGTCAGCACGTGACCGCAAACATGCAACTTGCTTGCACTGGAGCTTATCTACTTTTTAATTTACTTTCATATCTGCGTTTTTTTCAAATCTGGCAGAATTCGCCTTTTATTGGGAAAAAAAAAAAAACGGACGTGGCAACATTGCATTCTGTACAATGCATTCTTAATGGAGTTCTGGACATGTGTGGCGACATGCGTTTTCATCCGGATCTGGCAAGTCCGGCAAGGGGCGGACTGGCCCAGGTGCCAGGGAGGCATTTGCCCCCCGGGCTGGTGGTACAGTCCTAGTGTAGGCGGCGCACTAAGGCCGCAGTGGCCGCACAATCTTGAGAGGCTGCGGGACCCGGGACTGGAGCGGAGGCAGCCGGGAGGTGGGAAACGGGCCCCCCCCTGCTCCTCACCTTGCACCAGTAGCACCCCCCCTTCGCTCCTCAATTGGCGCCAGGCTGCGCAAGGTGGACTGTAACCCGGGGGGTAACAGCAGCCAGCCCCTGAGTCCGGCACTTCCGGCACCGAACAAAAACCATGCTGACTGCAGTTTTAAGACAAGCCAGAAGTTCAGGATTTGCTGGATCTGGATAAAAACGCACATGTCCGGAACTCCATTAACAATACATTGTACAGAACGCAATGTTGCCGGATCCGGTTTTTGCAAAAAAGGCGAATTCTGCCAGGTTTGCAAAAACGTAGATGTTAAAGTACCCTAAGCTAGATGGAAGAGTGTAATAGGGTTATGTCCAATGACTTACTGGTGATAAAATAAGGTATCGCCTCACCTCACTTGGTTGTTTGTGACACAACTACTGCAAATACACAGCGGCTGCTGCAGACCCACGGTGAATACTTCGGAGATGTGGTTCCTCTACACTGCCATAAATGACCAGATGAGTGCGGAATCATAAGATATTCTTTATGGTTTATTTATCAACGCGTTTCAAGGCATACACACCTCTTTAACAGGAAAAAAACATAATAGCTTGCACCGTCAATACCGAGGGCTCATTACAAAGTGTGCCCTACCCGCTGTCATGATGCATTAGTCTCCGGTCACATAGAGTGAATGCAAATGTTTGTCGTATATCTGGACAACCCCTTTAAAGGGAACTTGTCATCGCGGAAAAGGCTACTTACCTGCAGATATCTAAAGGAAGACTGCGCAGAGCAAGCTGCCTAGCCAAGTTGTGGGGTACGCTTACTGCTGCCACCCACAGGGTAAGGGGCGGTGACTGTGGCTACTCCGTGCACTTGGATTTCTTCCCCATTTTCCAGTACACTATGTGGTAAAATGCATAATTTAATTCAAAATTAAGACTTGTCCTGGAAAAACAAGCCCTCATATGTCTTTATTGACCAAAATATAAAAAAATTATGAATCTTGGAAGAAGGGGAGGAAAAAAAAATGAAAAATGGAAAATCACTGGGTGGTGAAGGGGTTAAAACTATAACTATTCCAACAAAAAGGAATTCCTTGCGGGTGAACCCTGCTGTCACAGCCAAACTCTGCAGCTGGCCGCCAGAGATTGCCGACCGCCGGCAGAGCAGTGAATAAACCGGAAGTCATTAACTTCCGGTTTATTCACTGCTCTGCCTGTGCTCGGCAATCTCCGGTGGCAGAGTTCGGCTGTCACAGCAGGGTTCACCCGCGGTCATAGCCTGAGCTATGATCTGAGGTGAACCCTGACTGTTGTAGTCATTTCTTAGCCTGCTCTCCCTCTGCATAGACATGTGTGTCTATGCAGAGCGATGTAACAGGGCGCAGATGTCGTTTTAGGACTATGGCGGACAGAAGAGGATTTTTTTTATATAAAGATGCAGTCACTAATAGTATTTTTCGTTTTATTTCTAATAAAACATTTTTTCTCTGTGTTGTGTTTTTTTTAAACAATTTACTAGAAATTCATGAGGGGCATGTCTAATATTGGCGGAACCCATGAATTTCGGGCTTAGGGCCAGCTGATAATACAAAGCTGGCCCTAACCCCTTTATTACCCAGTGAGGCACCGCACAAGAGCCCTGGAAGAGTTGGGTTCAGCGCCTGAAGAAAACGCCATCTTCTGAGGCGGCTGCGGACTGCCATTCGCAGCGGGGGGTGTCCAGAAAGCTTGGGCCTCTGTGCACTGCGGATTCCAGCCCCCAGCTGCCTAGTTGTACCTTGCTGGACATAGAAATAGCGCAAAGCCTGACACATTTTTTTTTATTATATCATGAAATTCATGAAATAATAAAAAAAGGGGCCCCTCTATATTGTTGTGTCCGGCCAGGTACAAATATGCACCTGGGGGTTGGTGGCAGCCTGTCTCTGCCTGCTGTACCCGGCTGGACACAAAAATGTGGCGAAGCCTACGTCAAATAAAAAAACATTTAGGGACAGCATCTTTATTAACCCCTGGAGGCCAGATCTCTGCGGCATTGTAAGGGGTGTTAACGCAGGTCACCTGACGACAGCTCAGGTCATGCCACTTGAGCTGTCCTCAGGTGACCTGAGTTAACCCCCCTTACAATGCCGCAGCGATACGGCCTCTAGGGATTAATAAAGATGCAGTCCCTAAATGTATTTTTTTAATGAATTTTTCCCCAAAAATTTGACGTGGGCTTCGCCGTATTTTTGTGTCCAGCCGGGTACAGCCGGCAGGAACGGGCTGCCCCCAACCCCAGGTGCCTATTTGTACCTGCCTGCGCAGGGAGGCCCAAGCTTTCTGGGCACCCCCCACTGCGAATTGCAGCCCGCAGCCACACCAGAAGATGGCAGGTTCATTGAAGCGCCATCCTCTGGTGCTGTATCTGACTCATCCAGGGCCCTGGTGCAGTGGTTCACTGGGTAATAAAGGGGTTAGGGCCAGCTTTGTGTTATCAGCTGGCCCTAAGCCCGAAATTCATGGGGTCACGCCAATATTAGACATGACCGCCATGAATTTCTAGTGAATTTTTTTTTAAAAACATAATACACTGAAGAAATATTTTATTAGAAATAAAACAGAAAAGACAATTAGTGACTCCATCTTTAATTATTAAAAAATCCTCTTCCGTCCGACGTAGTTCAGCACTGCTACATCTCTGGTAGAGAACCTCTACCAGAGATGTAGCTGAGCTGTGCAGCCCTGGGAAAGTTCATGTGAGTTCATGCTGCATGAACTCATATTAACTTTCCTAGACAGCACTGCGGCGTCTTCAAATGAACAGCTGATCTGCATCAGCTGTTCATTTGAAATAACAGGCGGGAAAGCCAGCTGTGAAGACACCGCCGGCTTTCCTGCTGTGTTCTGCGCTCCCCGCTCCCTAATGCCCTCTCCCCGCTCCCTGGAGCTGCTCCCCCCACTTGATCCTAACATAGGATCATGTGGGGAGGTGGCAGGGGGGCGATGAGAGGGCATCAGGGAGCGGGGAGCGCAGAACACAGCAGGAAAGGCGGCGGGGCAGTCTTCTTACTGCCGCCGGCTTCCCCGCCCTGCTCCTTCGCTTCCCGCTCCCTGGTGCTGCGCTCCCGCCCGGTCCTGACTCAGGATCAGGATGGGAGGCAGTGGGAGGAGCGGAGGATGGGGATGGGAGGTTACGGGGGGCAGAGGATCGGGCTGAATTATTGTTTAAAAGCCGGCGGCTTTTTACTGCCGGCTTTTAAACAATCATGCCCCCATTTCAGCCTTTTCTGTCCCAGATCACTTTATAGGGTCCTTTTTGCTGATCGAACCGTTATTGAACATAACCTCGAACTGCCGAATTTGACGAACGACTCGAACACCGCCCAAAACAGGTCGAATTTGAGATTGGCGAACAAGTCGAATCGAACATCGCTCATCTCTAATGGATTCCCCAAAAATGTAGTGTAAAGAGGGCCTAACCTCTACAACATGGGCAAGACCAAAGGATGTCAGGGAAGAGATCCTAGACCTGCACAAGGCTGGAATGGGCTACAAAAGCATAAGTAAGCGTCTGCTGGGTGAGAAGGAGACAACTATTGGTGCAATATTAAGAAAATTGAAGAAATACAAAAAGAGCGTCAGTCCACATTGATCTGGGACTCCATGCAAAATCTCACCTCGTGGGGTATCCAGGATCATGAAGAAGGTGAGAGATCATCCTAAAACTACAAAGGGAGAACTTGTTAATGAGCTCAAGGCAGCTGGGACCACTGTCACCAAGAAAACCATTGATAACACATTATGCCGTAATGGATTAAAATGCAAACTCACCACATCATTAAAGAAATTATGCAGATAAAATAAAACTTTGCCCAGGAGACCAGAAATGTAAAACACACCAAATTCAGTCATACTTACCTCTCTCTGCTCGCGCAGAAATAGGATAAGAGATTCCACCGTTCCACCAATGGTTGGACCTCTCAGTCTGTTAATTGTCAATGGTCAAGTGGCTTGAGAAGCCACAGTGGTCCGGTGGCTGATGGGATGGTAATGTCACCGCATCCTGTCTCTGCACAGACCATGGAGTTGCCAGTGCTGGGTGCCGATGGGTGAGTAAAATTGAGTTTGATAAGTTTTACATATCCAATCTCTTGAGAAAAGGTCTGTTTTTCCTGGACAACCTTTTTACAGGTTTAAATCATTTTTAGTTCTTTGCAAGAGCACAAAACAAAAGTATGCCGGTTGACAACCCATATATTACCCATGGTGGATGGTATTACAGGGCTTTGGTACTTTGTCATTTGTGCTACCTCCTGCTACCGATGTATTGTAACTTCAGCTTGAAAATGGCATTGTATACCATTTTCTGCAGTCTGTCCATGCTTTTATATACACTGCTCAAAAAATAATGGGAACACTTATACAACACAATGTAACTCCAAGTCAATCACACTTCTGTGAAATCATTCTGTCCAGTTATGAAGCAGCACTGATTGTAAATCAATTTCTCCTGCTGTTGTGTAAATGGAATAGACATCAGGGAGAAATTATCAGCACAAAATGCCCCCTCCCCTGTGAAGGAGCAGACCTGCATGTGGTGACCACAGACCATTTCTCTGCCCTCATCCTTTTTGGCTGTTGTTTTGGTCACTTTTTGCATTTTGTCATTGCTCTCACCCCTAGAGGTAGCATGAGGCAGTGCCCACAACCCACAGAAGTAGTTCATGTAGTGCAGCTCATCCAAGACAGCACATCAATGCGAACTGTGGCAAG
This sequence comes from Allobates femoralis, assembly GCA_033576535.1. Classification (NCBI taxonomy): domain Eukaryota; kingdom Metazoa; phylum Chordata; class Amphibia; order Anura; family Aromobatidae; genus Allobates; species Allobates femoralis. The sequence continues at coordinate 62,909,260 of JARQOC010000003.1, forward strand.
AAGGTTAGCTATGTCTGTCAGCACAATGTCAAGAGCATGAAGCAGATACCAGGAGACCGGCCAGTAAATCAGGAGACTTGAAGGGGCCATAGAGTGCAACAACCAAGCAGCAGGACCGTTTACTCCTCCTTTGTGTAAGCAGGAACAGGAGGGAATGACATCCACTTATAGCTTATAGCCCAACAACATGTAAGGCATATTCAACATTGGCACCCTGTGCCCTGCATGGATAAGTGCAGCTTTACACTGAACACATGTGACAGATATGACAGAGTCTGGAGACGCCGTGAATATTCTGTTGCCTGCAACATCCTCCACATGGCTGGTTTGGGAGCTGATGTTGAATTTGCCAATTTTGTCGTTCTCTGGCAAATTATTATTATTTATTTATTTATATAGCACCATTAATTCCACGGTGCTATACATAAGAAAGGGTTAAATACAAAATTATATATAGTTTACAGGAAACAAATTAACACTGACAGACTGGTACAGAGGGGAGAGGACCCTGTCCTTGCAGACTTACATTCTACAGGATAATGGGGAAGAGACTGAAGGTCAGGGGTGCCGCAGCACTGGTGGTGATGGTGGTGAGGCGGCAGATCTGGTGGTGAGGTGGTAGCTCTGGAGGTGGTGGTGAGGCAACAGCTCTGGTGGTGGTGGTGAGGCAGCAGAAAGGTCATTTCAGTCTGAGTTTTCCTAAAGAGATGGGTTTTCAAGCTCCGTCTGAAGGATCCAAGTGTGGTGTATAATCGTACATGTTGAGGAGCAGAATTCCAGAGGATGGGGGATACTAGGGAGAAGTCTTGGAGGTGTTTATGTGAGGAACGAATAAGTGTGGAGGAGAGGAGGAGGTCTTAGGAAGTTCCAAGATTACATGAGGGAAAATATTGGGAGACTACTTCAGACATATAGGGAGGGGACAGGTTGTGGACGGCTTTGTAGGTCAGTGTTAGTAGTTTGAACTGGATTCGTTGGGGAATTGGGAGCCAGTGGAGGAATTTGTAAAGGGGAGAAACAGGGAAGTTGCGAGGGGAGAGGTGGATTAGTCGGGCAGCAGAGTTGAAGACAGACTGGAGTGGTGCAAGAGAGTTATCGGAGAGGCCACAGAGGAGAATGTTGCAGTAATCTAGGCAGGAGATGATAAGGGCATGTACAAGCATTTTGGTAGATTGAGGTTTGAGAAAAGAACAGATCCTGGAAATATTTTTGAGTTGGAGGTGACAAGAGGTGGCAAGAATTTAGTTGTGGTTTGAAGGACAGGGCAGAGTTGAGAGTTAATCCGAGGTAGTGGATTTCAGGTGCGGGAGAGAGTGTTATGCCATTTACCATAATAGATAGATCTGGTAGGGAAGATACATGAGATGGAGGAAAGATGATGAGTTTGGTTTTGTCTGTATGCCCGTTATGGGATTTGCAGTTTAATAACTGGTTTGTAGGGTTGCTTGTATTTAGTTAAGGTAGCTAATAATTTACCTGTATTATTTCCCCAGAAAAAAAAGTATTTTGGGTTAATTGGACTTGTCAGTGTGATTGGGAATGTGCAAAGGACTCTAATAGGTGTATAGCCATAGAGTAAGCTTGTAGTGTATCGGTGGATTGGGTGAGTGCAATCGTCTTCTGAGCCTGAAGAAGGGAGGTGTGCAAGGCATCAAATTTCTTTCTGTGTGCTTTCCCCCTTCGTGACAAATAGTTGATGATATGGCCTCTCATAACAGCCTTAGAAGTGGCCCGAAGTAAGTGATTACCAGTGTGGATGATATTGTCATCTAGGAAATCATTCCAGTGTATTCTAAGAACAACTTTAAAATCTTCTGATTATGCCAGGTAGGATGGAAACCTCCAATGTCGCGTCCGGGTCCTTGCGTCCGTTAAGGTCAGGAATAGTGAAATAGGGGCATGATAGGAGTCATGGTGTTGGGTAAATAGTTGTAAGGAAATTAGGAAGTAATCAATATGGGAGAAGGATTGGTATCATCCTGCATGATGTTGGGCTGTAAGTACAACACCCACTTGTGGATGTAGGGTCCTCATACCACCCTCATGGAGCCTGTTTTCAACAGTTTGAGCAGACACATGGATGTTAGCGGCATGCTGGAGGTCATTTTGCAGGGCTCTGGCACTGCTCCTCCTGTTCCTCCTTGCAAAAAGGATGAGGTAGCGGTCCTGCTACGGGTTTATTGCCCTCCTACGACCCCTACACATCTCCTGGTTTACTGGCCTATCTCCTGGTATCTGCTCCATGCTCTGGACACTGGACTGACAGACACAGCTAACCTTGTTTCCCTAGCTCGCATTGATGTGCCATCCTGGATGAGCTGCTCTACCTGAGCAACATTTGTGGGTTGTAGACACTGCCTCATGCTACGTCTAGGTGTGAGAGCATTGACAAAATGCAAATGTGACCAAAACAACAGCCAAAAAGGATGAGGACAGAGAAATGGTCTGAGTTCACCACCAGCAGAACCACTCCTTCATAGGGGGTGTCTTGCTAATTGACAATCATTTCTACCTGATGTCTGTTCCATTTGCACAACAGCAGGAGAAATTGATTCACAATCAGTGTAGCTTCATAACTCGACAGAATGATTTCACAGAAGTGTGATTGACTTGAAGTTACATTGTGTCGCTTAAGTGTTCCCTTTATTCTTTATTTTTTTGAGCAGTGTATGATGTATATAGGGAGAAAAGTTGATCTGTTATCTCAGATTTCTAAGATTGTTGGCAACTTTTAGAACAATTTTAATAGTAAAGGACAAATATACATTAGAAGCCAAGAGTAGGGCTGGGGTCACATTTGGGCAGGCAATTGCTTTCACACACATTTTTTGTATAATCCGGAGCAATGTGGTTACCATATACTTTGCTCATCCCTGCTGCCGCAGGGATAAGCAAAGTGTTAAATGTGTATTAACACATTAAATATAAATATTAGCTGTGGGCAACATGTCTCTAGGGGGTGCCCACCCCCCCAGAGACATGCTGTCCACTCCTCTCAGCATGTTAGGGGTTAATAAGCCATTTATAGTAAGCCGGCTATTGTCGGCTTTGTATAAATGTAATGTACGTATAGTATGTGCCGCTGTCCAGGGTCCTGTAGGCATTTACAGTAGATCTATAGGCAGCACACCCCCATAGACCTAATGTTAAGGGTTACGGGACCCTGGACAGTGGCAGATACTATACGTACATTACGTACAGTATCGGCGGCTTCATTCATACTTTTGTACAAAGCTGACAATAGCCGGCTTACTGTAAATGGCTTATTAATCCCTAACATGCTGTGAGGAGTGGACAGCATGTCTCTAGGGGTTGTGGGCACCCCCTAGAGACATGTTGCCCACAGCTAATATTAATACACATTTAACACTTTGCTTATCCCTGCGGCAGCAGGGATGAGCAAAGTATACGGTAACTGCATTGCTCAGCATTACACATCCTGAGCAATCCGGTTACTGCATTGCGGTTGCCAGAAGAGCTCCGAAAACTGCAGTCTGCATGATTTTTAGCGCAGGCTGCAGATCCGGAGCCGGTAACCGAATTGCATGTAAAGCAATCTGGTTACCATAATGGGCTCCTATGGGGAGCGTTTCCTGATCCGGTTTTGAGCTTTTTGAAAGCTCAAAACCAGATCAGGATTTAAAAAACCTGCCGCATGTGTGACCCTAGCCTAGGTCACAGATAAAGGAACAGATGGATTCATGTCTTGATTTCTAGTCTTAATTTAGACTAGGGTCACATTTAAAAATCAAATTGCGTTCACCGCATCCAGATCCGGATGCGGTGAACGCAATTGGCTTCAGACAAGCCTCAATCCGGGAACCGGATTGCTGAAGCTGCAATCCGGTAACCGGATTGCTCTGAAGATGTAATCCGGAGCAATCCGGTTACCGGATAGTTTGCTCATCCCTGCTGCCGCAAGGATGAGCAAACTGTTCTGTGTGTGTTAAAACTTGTAATTTTATTAATAAATGTTGCTATAATGTCTCTAGGGGTGCCCACCCCCCCTAGAAACCTACCACCCACTCAGGTGGACATATAATGCTTTAATCACTTATGTACAGTAGCTGGCTCCTGGCAGCTCTGTACATTTTTATCAATGAAGGCGCCGATTCCTCTGAGAGTAGCGCGCATACTATACCTATTGTAGGTATAGTATGTGCGCTGTCCGAAGTCCTGAAGGCTTATACAGTAAGATCTATGGGCAGCGCTGCTCACCCAGCGCATGTTACAATCGCTCCGAAAACTGCAGCCTGCATGATTTTTCACGCAGGCTGCAGAGCCGAAGACGGTAACCGGATTGCTTGTGAAGCAATCCGGTTTTTATAATAGGCTCCTATGAGGAGCGTTTCCTGATCTGGTTTTGAACTTTTTAAGGCTGGTTTCACATTGGCGTTCATGACCGTGACTGCGAATGACCGTGCGCTCCCATTCACTGCCATATGTGATTTGCACGTAGGCGGACGCCTGCACACAAATCACACACTCTCGTCCGCACCAGGGACGCGACATGTTGCATTCTTGGTGCGGACGAGAGTGTGTGATTTGTGCGCAGGCGTCCACCGGAGTACAAATCACATATGGCAGTAAATGGGGGCGCACGGTCATGTGCAGTCAAGTGCAGCACAGTGCGTCCCCATTATAAAGATAGGGGCTTGCGCTGACTGCGCTCACATGGCGGTTCCCCTCCGCAGAACGCTGCGGTGGGGAACGCCAATGTGAAACCAGCAAAGCTCAAAACCGGATCAGGTTTTGAAAAAAAAACCTAAAGTGTAACACTAGCCTTATAGCATTTTTTATCCAGAATGACAATCCCCACCTCCCTATACACATTAGACTAAGGGCCACGTCACACACACAGATATCTGTGCAGATATTGTTCGCAGATCTCTGGTTGCAGTGAAATCATGGATGCATTGTTCCATTTTGTGGCTGTGAACAAATGGAACAATTTGTCCATGATTTCACTGCAACCAGAGATCTGTGAACAATCTCTGCACAATTATCTGTGTGTGTGACGTGGCCCTTAGGCTGCCTTCACATTTGCACCAGAAATGCAACATGTCGCGTCCCTGAGACTGGGTGATTTGTGCGCAGGTATCCGCCTGCGCACAGATCACATATGGGAGTGAATGGGTGCCCACGGTCATGCACTGTCAAGCGCAGCTCCGTGCGTCCCCATTATAAAGATAGGAGCTCGCGGCCGCTGCGGTCACATTGCGGATCCCCTCTGCAGAATGCTGCGGAGGGGAACGCTAATGTGAAGCCACCCTAATAACGACAGGTTTGTCTGGCAGTCTGTCTGAAAGCTCAGGACAATGGATTGTCAGGAGAGTTAAGGAACCTTCTGTTTTCAGACTGTAGATCCATTTGCTGTCCTTGAGATAATCTGATCTCCGCTATGTCTGGTGGCAGCTATCTCCCAGGGAACAAAGAAAAGCTTGGGGAAGCAAACACTCTTGTGTATAGGAGAGGTGACCGAGATAGCTATCAGCTAAACCAGCATTTGACCAGCAGCCATCTAATGTGTATGGGGACTAAAGAGTAAAGGCCCCATTACACTTAGGCTGGCTTGCGGACCCCTTCGCAGCGTCTTACGGAGGGGATCCGCAAGCTGAGCGCAGCCAGCGCAAGCCCCTATGTTTATAATGGGAGCGCACGGTGCTGTGCTTGACTGCGCATGACAGTGCGCTCCCGTTCACTGCAATATGTGATTTGTACGCAGGCAGCAGCCACACACAGCCGCACACCACAGTTGGCATCACGAATACCCCTTTTCCTTTATTTCCCCTGTCATCTGAACTTTTAATTGACACCGCCAGGGTCACGGAATCAGGTGGCCACCTTGACATTCCCCAAAAAGAACTGTAAGAATTGGCCCGGTAATGAGTACCCTCAGCCCTGGAGTGGGCGTGTCAACTTGGCATCAATCTCTTTTTTCTATAACTTGGCATCAAGAACAGGATGCGAGCGGCCCAGTAACACCGGGTCTTGTGCGCCTTAAAGAACTGTTAAAAGACTGTGTAAAAACTAGCTCGCAAAAATGGTGACAAGAAAGACCACGTGTAGGTCTGGGGTGTGTCTAGGCCCTCATCGTGGGAAGGACCTTGGTAAAGGCACGAAAGAGCAGGCATGCCCAGAGTACTAAAGGAAAGCCAAGGGGGCCTGCTAAGGGCGTTGACGTCGCCTAGAGACAGAACGAAAGAGTCACGTGGTGCATGAGTGGGACGTATCATAGCGAGCAACGGGACGGACACTCTAGCTAGTGGAGAAGAGAGCAAAAAAGCTCCCAATGCAACTGGGGAGGCTAGAGACTGGGTGCAGTTCACTGGTCCCGATGATTACAAGGAAAGCAATGAAAGAACTGAGCCAGCAGTGCACAGTTGGGGGTCGTTAACGCCTGGAAGCGGTCCCAGCTACAAAAGTTGACACACCGAGTTCAAGTGCCACAGTCTTCAGAACCACCGGCAGCAGCACCAGGGGTAGCACCAACAAACCAGACCCACCAGTGACCCTGAAGCTGACAGAAATGCCACTGGCTGCTACACCAGACCCACCTGCACTGGCACCGAAGTCAGAGTGTGATGCCGCCGAGCCAGAAAATCTTATCAATGAACTACACCAATATTTATTGCAACAACCATTTCTCCCCTTCCCATACTGATAGTTGTGTTTCACACTTTTCTTGTTTCCTTTTACTGTACTATTCTATGTCTGGTTGTGTATAAATATGTGGCTTTAGATTTTGTGTTATACCATGCCTGAAGAAGACGAGACCTGAATAGACTTGAAAGCTGTAATTTATCACCATTTTTTCAGTTAGTCATTAAAAGGTCTCAGATTTTAAGACTTTTATATCTACTGGCTAGCATGGTATAAATATATATTTCCTCTATCAAGAATATGATAGAATCTGTAAGAACTCTCAGATATACAGCTGCATCTCAATGAATTAGAATATCATCAAAAAGTGAATTTATTTTAGTAATTCAATACATAAAGTGAAACACATCTATTATATAGAGTCATTACACATAGAGTGATCTATTTCCAGTGTTTATTTATGTTAATGTTGATGATTGTGGCTTACAGCCAATGAAAACCCAAGGGTCATTATCTCAGGAAATTAAAGTAGGGAGGATGAAGGTTTAAAAACCACGCTGCCGTATTCCACAAGACATCAAAGGGTGAATGTAATATTGATTTATTAGTCAACGTGTTTCAGGCCTCCCTGATACGCTCTGAAACATGGCAATATGATATTGGTTTATCATAAGTCTTGAGGAAGGGGCCAGGGAGCCCTGAAACAAGTTGACTAATAAATCAAGGTTATATTTACCCTTTAATGTTTTATGGAATACGGCAGCACAGTTTTTAACCCTTCATCCTCCCTACTCTATATGCCCCACGCTGGGGTCTGCAGCAGCCGTGATATGCTTTTAGGGTATGCACCCACAGGACGTTTTTGCTGCGCTTTCCGCATGCAGTTTACCCTTGGTTTTATGCTAATTTATGGTAATTTGTTCCTGCGGTTGGGCTTCCAGCAAAACCAAAAACGCTGAAAAAACGCAGCATCCCATCCGCAGCAAAAATGCGCAAAAACGTGATAAAAACGCAGGACCTGAATGCAGCAAATCTCCTGGCAAGGACTCTAGAGATCCTTGAAACCAGGACCTGTTTTGCCGCGTTCAGGACTGCTGGAAAGATGTCCTGTGGGCACATACCCTGAGGGTATGTGCGCACTGGTCGGGTTAGGGCCGGATTAGGTGTGTAAACCGCCGGTCGGTTTACATAAATTTCATGTAAATTTATGTTAATCCAAACCGGCGTTTGGATTAACATAGAAACCTATGTAAACCGACACCCGCTGTGCACACAGCGGCGGTTTACACATGCTCATCCGTTGCTAACCCGCTGGGTTCCCAGCGGGTTAGCAAAGAATGAGCTTGTTCTATAATCCGGCCGGTTCTGCAGCGGCTGCAAGCAGAATCATGTGCTGCTTCCAGCCGCTGCAGAACGGCCGGCGCTAACCCGCCCGTCACCCGCCCGTCTCCCGCCTCACATACCCGACAGGAAGCCGGTGGACGGCTCCGGAGCTTCCTGTCGGGTCCCGCCCAGCCGCCGCCGCCACAAACCCGCCCACCGTGCGCACATACCCTTATAGTGGTTGTGACTCTCACAACCACACAAGCTGAAGCCTCTGATACCTATTGAGGTCATATTTTATCTCTCAAGGCCACTTCACACACACAAATATCTGAGTCCAATATCTGAACAGATCTCTGGTTGCAGTGAAATCATGGATACATTGCTCCATGTTGTACACAGCCACAAAATGGAACAATATGTCCATGATTTCACTGCAACCAGAGATCTGTTCAGATATTGGACTCAGATATCTGTGTGTATGAAGTGGCCTTCAGACCCTTCATCCTCCCTACTTTAATATTTTAAGTTAATGACATTTGGGTTTTCATTGTGCTGTAAGCCATAATCATCAACATTAACATAAATAAACACTTGAAATAGATCCATCTGTGTGTAATGACTCTATATAATATTTGTGTTTCACTTTATGTGTTGAATTACTGGAATAAATTAACTTTTTGATGATATTCTAATTTATTGAGATACACCTGTAGGGATTGACCCACAGACCTACTCTCCCAATGCAGGATGCCTCAGAATCCTTCCCATTATGCAGGTCAGAGAACGGCTGCCCTTGACATTTTCATATTAAGTTCTCAATGCAAAAAAATAATGATATGTTGAATATGTCATAATGACATGTTATACAGACATTCCCGAGCATGCCGCCTCTTTGCTCCTCATTATTAAGATTCCTTTTGTGGCTGATTCACCTTATAGTTATGGAATATTGCTGTACAACTCTAAATGGATCGACGTGCTAATAGATAACTAATTCTTCTGTATGTTCAGAGGCGCCAGGGAGTGTAAGAATAGCTGATGTTACCAATCTGGAAAGCCTACACATCTTTAGTCACTTATAAGGAGCCTTTATAAAATGTGTCATTCATCTTGTATGACATACAAACCCCGTCGACTAACATGAGTGTTAACACAAGGCATGAAGCATTGTAAATGACTGTATCTCAGGGAGAACGTGGTGTGTGAGTGACATGGTTCTCTATGAAGATGTTTGCTTTTCTTCTGACTCTTCATTCTCTGAGGAGAGCTGCTTCTTGAACAGTTCTTTCCACACTTTCATTCCCTCCAAAGTTTTTGTACAATAATGGCCACTTTACACGTCCCGATATCGGCGTCCAACTCCGACCAAAAGTCACGTGGTTCGTGCGTTGGCCCCGATATCGTTCGTGCGTTGTATGGTTTAAACGTCCAATACGATCCACGGACGATGCCAAAACGATATCGGGGATCAAATGAGCGTGCTCTCCAACAGCCCGATATTGGATGGAGGTTGGAGCCGGATCGTGCTGTGTAAACGCCCAACTACGATGTGCAGTACAACGTCCCCTATTCACTCCCATGTTAAATGGTTGATCCTGGGTCGGCCGTAAAAGGGGGGTGTAGACATCGTAGAGACGTTGTATGCCGATATCGCGCTGTGTAAATCTCCGATGCGATCTTGGAAATCTGGGCAGAAAAAGCGCGCTCCCGAGCCGTCGGATCCAATATCGGACCGACGTTGGAGCGTGTAAAGTGGCCATCAGACCATGTTCACACTGAACGTTCTGGTCCATATTTGGTGCTGCACTTTCTTTTTAAAAAAAAAACTGCACCAAAAACGGATCAGTGAAACGCAGACATCAGCACAGTGAATGGGATTTTCAATTTGCTGTGCAGACGTCAGAGTTTTAGATTGCTGCGCGTTAGTGAAAGTGCATCCAGAAAATAATGAACGTTAATTATTGCTCTATTTTTCTGCTGCACTTTCCACACCACAAACGCTCCGTTACTTACCCTCCCAGGGTGAGCTCCAGTGCTGTCTTCCTTCTGGGTATCACAGGACCTGTGGGTAGTTGGGTACCGTGCATTCAGGACTTTGGCCATGTGACTCAGCCTGGGAGTCATATGGGGCACAGGTTCTGTAAGTAGTCGTACTATTCACAGATATATCCTGCCGGTGCCTGGAAGGAAGACATCACAGGAGCTCACCGTGGAATCACCGGGGAGGGTAAGAAAGTGTGTGTGTCTCTATCTGTGTCCCCCAAAAGTGGAACATAAAAGCAGAACTAATGGATGATGCGTTTGTGATGCTTTTTTGCAAAAAGAGGATCCATTTTTGATGTTGAAACTGCACCAAAACCAGATCAACAAAAAAGGAACACAAACGCTCTGTCTGAATTCAGCTTTAGACTACAGGGTGGACCATGTATGTGGATGCACCTAAATAAAATGGGAATGGTTGGCGATACCAACTTTCTGTTTGTGGCACATTAGTATATGGGAGGGGAAAACTTTTCCAGATGGGTGGTGACCATGGCGGCCATTTTGAAGTTGGCCATTTTCGATCAAACTTTATTTTTTTCAATGGAAAGAGGGTCATGTGACACATCAAATGTATTGAGAATTTCATAAGAAAAACAATGGTGTGCTTGGTTTTAATGGGATTTTATTCTTTTATGAGTTATTTACAAGTTTATGACCACTTATATAATATGTTCAAAGTGCTGCCCATTGTGTTGGATTGTCAATGTAACCCTCTCCTCCCACTCTTGACACACTGATAGCAACACCGCAGAAGAAATGCTGCACAGGCTTCCAGTATCCGTTGTTTCAGATGCTGCACATCTCGTATCTTCACAGCATAGACAATTGCCTTCAGATGGTGATGAGGCACTTTTTTGTGAATGGTGAAGGTACCAAACAAAACCACCGCTATTGGTCTGACACCACTGGAAATTGGTACATGATTCAGATATCCAGTGGCATTGAGTTTCCATTAATGAAGAATGGCTCCACTATCTTTGTACCCCATATACCACACCATACCATCAATGTTTGTGTTCCAGCAGTCTTGGAGGAATCTATCCACTGTGGGTTAGTGTTAGACCAATAGCGGTTGGTTTTGTTTGCTAACTTCACCATTCACAGAAATGTTTGCCTCATCCCTCATCGGAAGGTAATTGTCTATGCTGTGAAGATACGAGATGTGCAGCATCTGAAACACCTGATACTGGAAGCCTGTGCTAGCATTTCTTCTGCGGTGTTGCTATCAGTGTGTCAAGAGTGGGAGAAGAGGGTTGCATTGACAATCCAAACACAGTGGCAGGCCCGGACTGGCCATAGGGCAGATCGGGAGTTTTCCCAGTGGGCTGAAGGGAAATTGGGCCGTTGAGGCCACTCTTTACCTTTAAGAGGTCGCCTGCGGCCCCTTTAAGTCTTTATGCGGCCGCCAGCCGGGCACAGCCAGGGAGCTGTACAGCAGCCGCAGAGGTATTTCTGGCGGCGGGGAGCTTCCTTCCGGATTTGTTTCTGCAGCTGCTTCTTTGAGGAGGAGTATGACAGCTCCTCCACTCCTCAGCGGCTCCAGCTGCAGGATGCCTCCCTGCTCCCTGACCCTGCTGTACAACCTGCTGACCGGGAGCCCGGGGCTGTACACTTCCTACACTGTCAGCTGCTGCAGGGCACCTTCCCATGCCTCTCCTTCCTGGCCGACTTCATCTCATGTGCGGGCTGAGCTCCTTCATCCTGCGCGGTAAGAGGGGATATTTTGCCTCCTGGGCCGAAGGTTTCTGCACAGTTTGATGTCAGGATTCTGTGTTGTCCCTGCAGTCTCCGTCTGAGGCACAGAGGATTTATGGCAAGTGATTGAACTTTCACTGCGAGACGCCGATCTGTGGAATCTCAAATAGCTGCCATAAATCCCATCAATCCCACAGACAGAGCGACCGACCTCAGAGAAATGTACTGAGAGAACTGTGACCTGGGCAGCAGAACAGCATTGATAACACCCTGTGACTCCCTCCTTCTCTATGTATAATGTGTGTGTGTGTATGTACTGTAAATGTGTGTACATACGGATGTGTGTATGTATACATATATATATATATATATATACACACTGTGTGTGTACATATGAATATGTGTATACATATGTATGTATATATATATATATATATATATATATAATGGATGTGTGTGTACAAATTGATGTGTGTGTATAAATATATACAAATACTGTGTGTGTGTTTATACCGTGTGTTTACATAATGATGTGTGTATATATGATGTATGTATAATGTATGTGTGTACATATGGATGTGTATGTGTATACATAATGCATGCGTGTATATATAATGTGTATGTCTACATATGGATGTGTGTGTATATATACACTGCACAGCACCACTTCTCCTGTCCTGTATACTGGGTGTAATCCTCAGTATCTGTATTATTCTGTATATATATACACTGCACTGTACCACTTCTCCAGTCCTGTATGCTGGGTGTAATCCTCAGTATCTGTATTATTCTGTATATATACACTGTACAGTACCATTTCTCCTGTCCTGTATACTGGGTGTAATCCTCAGTATCTGTATTATTCTGTATATATACACTGCACATTACCACTTCTCCTGTCCTGTATACTGGGAGTAATCCTCAGTATCTGTATTATTCTGTATATATATATACACTGCACTGTACCACTTCTCCAGTCCCGTATACTGGGTGTAATCCTCAGTATCTGTATTATTCTGTATATATACACTGTACAGTACCATTTCTCCTGTCCTGTATACCAGGTGTAATCCTCAGTATCTGTATTATTCTGTGTATATATACACTGCACATTACCACTTCTCCTGTCCTGTATACTGGGTGTAATCCTCAGTATCTGTATTATTCTGTATATATACAATGTACAGTACCATTTCTCCTGTCCTGTATACTGGGTGTAATCCTCAGTATATGTATTATTCTGTACATATACACTGCATAGTACCACTTCTCCTCTCCTGTATACTGGGTGTGATCCTCAGGATCTGTATTATTCTGTATATATACACTGCACAGTACCACTTCTCCTGTCCTGTATACTGGGTGTAATCCTGAGTATCTGTATTATCCTGTATATATACACTGCACAGTACCACTTCTCCTGTCCTGTATACTGTGTGTAATCCTCAGTATCTGTATTATTCTGTATATATACACTGCACAGCACCAGTTCTCCTGTCCTGCATACTGGGTGTTATCCTCAGTATTTGTATTGTTCTGTATATATATATACTGCACAGTACCACTTCTGCTGTCCTGAATACTAAGAGTTGGTATTGGACTTTGGGATTTTCAGCATTTAAATATTGTTTAAATTGATTATCCCCAATATGGAAGTCATCACTTCTCTTCTGTACATGTGATGACTTTCTCTTCGCTCTGGATCTGACCACTGGGACCCCACAATCCTGAGAAATGTAGCTTTGAAGAGCACCATGTAAATTGAGCTGCGATTGATTATTCCCTCTGCTGCACCATTCAAATGTGGCTCTTCAGATAACTCCTTTAAGAAAGTGATGAGGCCACGACAACATAAAAGCACATTTCACTAATCGGGGCTAGTGGGTGATATAGTGTGTGGGCTGGTGGGGTTTGTTTTCCAGGGCTGCTTTTAGTCCCAGTCCGGCCCTGCACAGTGGGCAGCACTTTGAACACATTTTATAAGTGATATAATATAATATTTATTCATTTATATAGCGCTATTAATTCCATAGAGCTTTACATACATCTGCAACACTGTCCCCATTGGGGCTCACAATCTAAACATCCTATCAGTATGTCTTTGAAATTGGTCATGAACTTGTAAATAACTCATGAAAGAATAAAGTTATGTTAAAACCAAGTACACCATTGTTTTTCTTATGAAATTCTCCATAAGTTTGATGTGTCACATGACCCTCTTACCAATGAAAAAAAATAAACTTGGATGCAAAATGGCCGACTTCAAAATTGCCGCCATGGTCACCACTGATCTGGAAAAGTTTTCCCCCTCCCATATACTAATGTGCCACAAACAGGAAGTTGATGTCACCAGCTATTCCCATTTTATTTCGATGCATCCATATAATTGGCCCACCCTGTATTCATCAAGCCAGTTCCACCTTTGCTCACACTGATTGTAATAATAATATTTATTAATTTATAAAGCGCTCTTAATTCCATAGCACTTTACATACGGTATATTGGCAAGGAAGGAACCCTTTCCAACTTGACGCTGGTTACTCCCACTGTGCCACCCATCTTCCTGTCCACTCCACTAAATCCAGATCAGGATTACAATACCAGACTACACAAAAGATCTATACAATGTTGGCCAAAAGTATTGACACCCCTGCAATTCTGTCAGATAATACTCAGTTTCTTCCTGAAAATGATTGCAATCACAAATTATTTGGTATTATTATCTTCATTTAATTTGTCTTCAATGAAAAAACACAAAAGTAAATGAAGCAAAAAGCAAAACATTGATCATTTCACACAAAACTCCAAAAATGGGCCAGACAAAAGTATTGGCACCCTCCGCCTAATACTTGGTTGCACAACCTTTAGCCAAAATAACTGCAATCAACCACTTCCGGTAACCATCAATGAGTTTCTTACAATGCTCTGCTGGAATTTTAGACCATTCTTCTTTGGCAAACTGCTCCAGGTCCCTGATATTTGAAGGGTGCATTCTCCAAACTGCCATTTTTAGATCTCTCCACAGGTGTTCTATGGGATTCAGGTCTGGACTCATTGCTGGCCACCGTAGAAGTCTCCAGTGCTTTCTCTCAAACCATTTTCTAGTGCTTTTTGAAGTGTGTTTTGGGTCATTGTCCTGCTGGAAGACCCATGACCTCTGAGGGAGACCCAGCTTTCTCACACTGGGCCCTACATTATGCTGCAAAATGTGTTCGTAGTCTTCAGACTTCATAATGCCATGCACACGGTCAAGCAGTCCAGTGCCAGAGGCAGCAAAGCAACCCCAAAACATCAGGGAACCTCCGCCATGTTTGACTGTAGGGACCTTGTTCTTTTTTTTGAATGCCTCTTTTTTTTCTCCTGTAAACTCTGTTGATGCCTTTGCCCAAAAAGAGAGAACATTCTTCCAAAACATTTTAGGCTTTCTCAGGTAAGTTTTGGTAAACTCCAGCCTGGCTTTTTTATGTCTCGGGGTAAGAAGTGGGGTCTTCCTGGGTCTCCTACCATACAGTCTCTTTTCATTCAGACGCTGACAGATTGTACGGGTTGACACTGTTGTACCCTCGGACTGCAGGGCAGCTTGAACTTGTTTGCATGTTAGTCGAGGTTCTTTATCCACCATCCGCACAATCTTGCGTTGAAATATCTTGTCAATTTTTCTTTTCCGTCCACATCTAGGGAGGTTAGTCACAGTGCCATGGGCTTTAAACTTCTTGATGACACTGTGCACGGTAGACACAGGAACATTCAGGTATTTGGAGATGGACTTGTAGCCTTGAGATTGCTCATGCTTCCTCACAATTTGGTTTCTCAAGTCCTCAGACAGTTCTTTGGTCTTCTTTCTTTTCTCCATGCTCAATGTGGTACACACAAGGACACAGGACAGAGTTTGAGTCAACTTTAATCCATGTCAACTGGCTGCAAGTGTGATTGTTATTGCCAACACCTGTTAGGTGCCACAGGTAAGTTACAGGTGCTGTTAATTACACAAATTAGAGAAGCATCACATGATTTTTCTAAGGGTGCCAATTCTTTTGTCCACCCCCTTTTTTATGTTTGGTGTGGAATTATATCCAATTTGGCTTTAGGACAATTCTTTTTGTGTTTTTTTTCATTGAAGACAAATTAAATGAAGATAATAATACCAAAGAATTTGTAATTGCAATCATTTCCAGGAAGAAACTGAGTATTATCTGACAGAATCTCAGGGGTGTCAATACTTTTGGCCAACACTGCAGGTCTTTCTCTCTCACAGCACTGTGGGTTAGTATGCTAATTTACCATCTGAACAGTGACACCCATTCGATCCACCACTAGAGCTGCCATATTGGTTTCTTTTCCAAGGCTTCTCATTCTTAGACTGGGTTCACATTAACAGATATTCTTCATTGGAGAAAAAATGTCTTGATTATGATAATCAGACTCTGACAATTTGATCTGATCATAGTGAAATCCATTTGTCTGGGAGGTGGAGAAAAAAAATGTTCTCCATGTTCTCCATTCCGTCTGTCCGTGAAAATAGGAACTCAGAAGTTAGTGTGGCACCCTGTGCTACAGGTAGCCACAGGAACACCTGGAGCATGGAGGGATTTCCACATCTGGTACACCTCACACATACAACACCTTCCACCCCAGGTCTGTAGGGGGAGCTCCACTTGCTGCCCTTAGGCAAGATCCCTTATAAATACAGGTGCCGGGGGCGGAGTCAGTTAGTCCGTGCAGTACTGAATAGTAGTGTGAAGTCACCCTGGTAGCGGAGCCCAAACCAGAAAGAAGCCTTAGCCAGTGTGAGGTACCCGTGAGTGAGGGACCGAGGCAAGGCGATAAACAGAGCAATGGGGGCAGAGGAGCCATACCGGCTCACCCCAAGAGACGCCACCCGGACACCGGAGTCCGAGTCTGCCAGAGAGAGTTTAGCCCAGCAGAAAACACCAGTATACCGAGAAGACTCCAGTCTCCAGGGCACCCGCAGCACTTTCAACACGGCAGCCAGGAACAGCAGGACACTAGCTGCAACCAACAGAGGGTTCTCAGTGCAGTTAACACGGGTGAGGAACACAGAGGAGGCCTGGCCAAGTTCTAAACAGGTCAGGCTTCAGTGCAAGAAGGAGAAAGACAAGGAGGCCTTATAACTCACTAGATGTGGAAATCCTGAAGTGCTTTCCAACCCCCTAGAAGTGTACCCTGGACAGTGCCTGGTTTTCATCAGTAAAATGTACGAGAACTACTCCCAGCGTGTGTGTGTCGATCATTACCGCCCTGAGCCTGCATCGTGCAGAGACTATCCCACTACCTCAGTCTGCAGAGCCACCTCCCTGTGTGAATACAGATTCATACTACACTGCCCTGGGGATCCCGCTCCACCTATGTGGAGCGTTACTATCTGGCTGCCCATCCATCATCCCCGGAGGTCTGCAGCAGTGCCGGTGCCATCACCGGAGACCGTAGGTGGCATCACGAATTGACTTTTATTTTCTAAACCCCCCCTTTATTAAGCGACCACCAGGGCCATGGCCCCCAGGCATAGGCTACAGTTGACATCCCCCAGAACTCAATGCCCGGGATCTGAGTACCCCACGGCCCTGGGGCAGGCCATTAGTCTACTACGTTCAGATTTTTTTTATGTACCCTTAGATCTGAATTGCCGATTGGCATCACATTTTCGAAGGCAAATCGTGCATGTTGCGGTTTTTATGCTGCAAGGAGAAAATTGGACATGTGCAACTGCCTCACTGAACAGGGGCTGGCTGGAGCCTCCATCCCTGGGTGGCAGATTTGCCCTGCCGGCCCTGACTTGAGAAGCGGGGGGGGGGGGGGGTGCTGTCAGGTCATGTGCCGGCCGCAAAGCGACGCCCGCGGCCGGCCCGTTTCTGTAGGGGGCGGCCCTAGAAGTGGACTATACCACCAGCCCAGGGGGCACTTGCCCCCCTGCCACCTGGGCCAGCCCGCCCCTGTCACTGAATAAGGCCAGGTTCACACATACCATCTGTTTTTGCCTTAAATCTGCTTTTGGGAACATTTTGGACATTATTTTTGCTAAGTCCAAAAACGCATATGCGTGTCTGTGTGTTTTTTTAAAAAACACATGCGTTTTTATGCAGCAGCCCAAAAACGCTGCTAGCTGCGTTTTTGGGGTGCTTTAAAAAAACTCATGCTTTTTTTTAACATTGGGCTCTATGGGAAACGTTAACGCATATGCGTTTTTCATAAAAAAATGACTGAGTCCCAAAATTTGCCAAAAACGTCCAGGACCCCAGGCGAGACTATTGGCACCCTTAGAAAAATGGATCTGTTTTTCTAAGGGCTAAAAAAATGGATTTGTATGTGAGAACCTGGCCTAACAATGGTCTGAGTTGGATCTTATTTTGTTGATGGATAGCACTCGGATCAAAAATATGGTTGTCTGAACGAGCACTTAGACAAGAGTTCTTCCTTCTTAGATTTGTACATGCTCCCATTATGACTTCCAACCCCAATTCACACAGATAAGATCTTGATATGCCATCTATCTGCAAAGGTACAAGCTTATAAGTTGCACAGACCACTAGCATTCAGGGCTGGTATCTCCCAAATGTAATTTGGGTTTTCTCCAATTGGAGCAAAACATCCAGTAGGCTCGCCACTTATCACATATGCCTGTTCCACAACTCTGCGCCTGGCCACATCACCTGCGCCAGCCTGGTCGCGTTGGCGCAGGAGCAGGCGCAGAGGTGATTTGGGGCATTGTGGGGCCGCGTTTACAGCTACTGTAAACGCATCCTACTGCCCCCAGTGCGATCGGATGCGCTCGGTGCCCCTATTATCTCCTATGGCCGAGCACAGCCGAGCGCGCGCTCTGTATACTCAGAAGCGCAAGTGAAAGCGGCAGAGCGCACGGCGCATGCACCTGGTCTGACGCTCCCGGAAATGCCCAATTGGGTGTTTCCGGGTGCCAAGTGACAGGCGCATGCACCGTGCACTCTGCCACTTTCACTTGCGCTTCTGAGTATACAGAGTGCGCGCTTAGCTGTGCTCAGCCATAGGCTATAACGGGGGCACCGAGCGCAGCTGAGCGCTAAGGCAGGACATCTATGCGCTCCCTGCGCTAGGCTGCCCAAACCCCTAAATGGCCCTGCGCTTGCATTTGCGCTGGCACAGGGCGGGCAGGGCAGCCTAGCGCATAGAGCGCATAGATGTGAAAACACCCATAAACATTAGTTTGGATATCATTGGAATCTGCCAAACCCAGCATTCATATGTATGAAGAAGTAGGTAAAATTTACATAAAAATTAGTAAATTGTTGTAAGACATGACATAATACAGTTGTGCTCAAACTTTTACATACTCCGGCAGATTTTTTTGCTTTCTTGGCCCTTTTTCAGAGAATATGAATGATAACACAAAAGCCTTTTTCCACTCATGGTTAGTGGTTGGGTGAAGCCATTTATTGTAAAACTACTGTGTCATCTCTTTTTAAATCATAATGATGTTGGACTGATTACATGCACAGAAGTTGACACAAATGGGTTTCAATGGCTAATAAAGGTAAAATCCTCCCCTGTGACCTGTTTGTTTATACTTACTGTGTGTGTGCCTAAAAGCTGAGTGAGTTTCTGGGCTCCAGACTGACTCTTGCATCTTTCATTCAGCCACTGACGTTTCTGGATTGTGAGTCATGGGGAAAGCAAAAGAATTGTCAATTGATCTATGGGAAAAGATAGTTGAACTGTATAAAACAGGAAATGGATACAAAAAGATATCCAAGGAACTGATAATGGCAGTCAGCAGTGTTCAAACTGTGATTAAGAAATGGAAAATCAAGGACTGTGTAAAAACCAAACCACGATCAGGTAGACCAATAAACATTTCAGCCACAACTGCCAGGAAAATTGTTCAAGATGCAAAGAAAAACCCACAAATAAGATCAGCTGAAATACAGACCTCACTGAAAACTAGCGGTGTGGTTGTTACAATATGCACAATAAGGAGGCACTGGAAGATAAATGGACTGCATCGTCGAGTCGCCAGAAGAAAACCACAAAGCAAATGACACAAAGCATCTGGCCTACAATACGCCAAATAGCACAGAGACAAGCCTCCAAACTTCTGGAAGAAGGTAATATGGAGTGATCTAACTTTTTGGCCACAACCATAAATGTTACATTTGGTAGGTGTCATCAAGGCCTATGATGAAAGGAACACCATTCCTACTATAAAGCATGGAGGGGGATCGCTGATGATATGGGGATGTGTGAGCTACAAAGGCACAGGAAACTTGGTCAGAGTTGAAGGAAAGATAAATGCAGCATGTTATCAGCAAATACTGGAGGCAAATTTGCACTCATCAGCCTGGAAGTTGTGCATGGGGCGTACTTGGACATTCCAACATGACAAGGATCCAAAACACAAGGCCATGTCAACCTATCATTGGCTACAGCAGAACAAAGTGAAGGTTCTGGAGTTTCCATCTCAGTCTCCTGACCTTATATCATTGAGCCACTCTGGGGAGAACTCAAGAGTATAAAAATAGATTGGGCACATTACACAATGTTATGCTACGTTGATATAGAGTTTTTGGAGGTGGAAAAATATGACATTTTCAAAGGAATACACTTTAAAAAGTGCTCTTTTTTGTTTTTGGAGGGATAATTTTATTTTCCTGAAATATTTTAAATAGTATTAAATCTTTTTAAATAGTATTTTTGAGAAATGCAACTCCCAGCGTGTGGAGCAACACAACGAGGGGTACAACAGGATGGTATAGGGAGTGGAAGACCTTGAAGATAGGGACACCTTCTGACACTTACCTATGTCTGCCCCTGAGCTCTTGTATTGTCCCTATCCCTGTCACATGCCTAGTCACTGGCTATCACCAATGCTCACCCTGTCTGCCAAGGCTGGCCAGTACACAAGACATCACTTTTGATGTAATAAAAAGCAGACATAGGTAAATAAACAGGGGACATAGACACTAAGGAAACACTAAGGATAAAATTACAACTCCAAGCTCAAATGTGCAGAAAAGCACCAGGACTAGCAACCTCCTTCCTCCACAGTGGTCAGAATAGAGTGAGCTATATATTATTACTACCGGCTGGCATTAGGCGATGGGTCATGTGACTATTTAATGGGAAGTGGGAGTGGTCACCAACCTGCATCACCTGACCCAGGTGGGGTTAGAACAGTCAATCTAGTAGGAAGGAATAGAGGTAAAGAGAGATGCATAAAGTGCATGTTCACTAATGCCAGAAGCCTCACCAACAAAATGGAGGAATTAGAATTGATTTTGTTGGAAAATAATTATGACATGGTGGGAATTTCGGAGACTTGGCTGGACGAGAGCCATGACTGGGCTGTTAATTTACAGGGCTATTGTCTGTTCAGAAATGACCGTACAAATAGGCGAGGAGGAGGTGTATGTTTATACGTAAAATCATCCTTAAAACCCATCCTGCGTGATAATATAGGTGAATCTAATGGAAATGTAGAGTCTCTGTGGGTGGAGATAAGGGGAGGGGGAAAAAATAATAAATTACTGATAGGGGTTTGTTATAAGTCCCCAACAATAATGGAAGTGGAGGAGAATATCCTCATAAAGCAAATAGATGAAGCAGCGACTCAGGGAGAAGTCATTATTATGGGGGACTTCAACTACCCTGAAATACATTGGGGATCAGAAACCTGCAGTTCCAGCAAAGGTAATAAGTTTTTGAAAACTATAAGAGACAATTACCTTTCACAACTGGTTCAGGACCCAACAAGAAGGGGGGCACTGCTGGACCTAATATTAACCAACAGGCCAGACCGCATATCAAATATACGGGTTGGAGGTCACTTGGGTAATAGTGATCATAACTTAATAAGCTTTCAAGTATCCTTTACTAAGACGTGTAGTAGAGGGGCCACAAGGACACTAAACTTCAGGAAGGCAAATTTCCAACGGTTGAGAGATGATCTTAGTGCAATAAACTGGGACGATGTCCTGAGACATAAAAGTACACAACTCAAATGGGAGATGTTTATTAGCATCCTGAATAGGACCTGTGCACAATATATACCTTATGGGAATAAGCATGCTAGAAATAGGAGGAAACCACTATGGCTAAATAAAGCGGTAAGAAGTGCAATATGTGACAAAAAGAAAGCATTTAGGGAATTAAAGCAAGTAGGTAGTGATGAAGCATTAAATAAATACAGAAAATTAAATAACATTTGTAAAAAGCAAATCAAGGCAGCAAAGATTGAGACAGAGAGACTCATTGCCAGAGAAAGTAAAAAGAATCCCAAAATATTTTTTAACTACATAAATAGTAAGAAACTAAAAAATGATGGTGTTGGCCCCTTTAAAAATAGTCTGGGTGAAATGGTGGATGAGGATGAGGAAAAAGCAAATATGCTAAATGACTTTTTTTCAATGGTATTTACACAAGAAAATCCCATGACAGACAATATGATCAGTGATAACAAAAATTCTCAATTAAACGTCACCTGCTTAACCCAAGAGGAAGTACGGCATCGTCTAAAAATCACTAAAATTGACAAATCCCCGGGCCCAGATGGGATACACCCCAGAGTGCTGCAGGAATTAAGTACTGTCATAGATAGACCATTATTTTTTAATATTTAAAGATTCCATAATAACAGGGTCTGTAC
Source organism: Allobates femoralis (assembly GCA_033576535.1). Lineage (NCBI taxonomy): Eukaryota > Metazoa > Chordata > Amphibia > Anura > Aromobatidae > Allobates > Allobates femoralis. Next base: position 62,931,560 of record JARQOC010000003.1, read on the forward strand.
CACAGGACTGGCGTATAGCAAATGTGGTGCCAATATTCAAAAAGGGGACAAAAACTGAACTTGGAAATTATAGGCCAGTAAGCTTAACCTCTACTGTGGGAAAAATCCTAGAGGGTTTTCTAAGAGATGCTATACTGGAGTATCTGAAGAAAAATAACCTCATGACCCATTATCAACATGGTTTTACGAGGGACCGTTCCTGTCAAACTAATCTAATAAGCTTCTATGAAGAAGTAAGTTCTGGACTGGACCAAGGAAATGCAGTGGATGTGGTGTATATGGACTTTTCAAAAGCTTTTGATACGGTGCCACACAAAAGGTTGATACATAAAATGAGGGCAATGGGGATAGGGGAAAATATGTGTAAGTGGGTTAAGAACTGGCTTAGTGATAGGAAACAAAGGGTGGTTATTAATGGAACACACTCAGAATGGGTCACAGTTAACAGTGGGGTACCACAGGGGTCAGTGTTGGGCCCGCTTCTATTTAATATATTTATTAATGACCTTGTAGGGGGCATACAGAGTAGAATCTCAATATTTGCAGATGACACTAAACTCTGCAGGGTAATCAATACAGAGGAGGACAATTTTATATTACAGGAGGATTTATGTAAACTAGAAGCTTGGGCTGCTAAATGGCAAATGCGCTTTAATGGGGATAAATGTAAAGTCATGCACTTGGGCAGAGGAAACAAAAGGTATAATTATGTGCTTAATTGTAAAACAATGGGCAAAACTGTCACTGAAAAAGACCTGGGTGTATGGGTAGATGACAAACTCACATTTAGTGGCCAGTGTCAGGCAGCTGCTGCAAAGGCAAATAAAATAATGGGATGTATTAAAAGAGGCATAGATGCTCATGAGGAGAACATAATTTTACCTCTATACAAGTCACTAGTGCGACCACACTTAGAATACTGTGTACTATTCTGGTCTCCGGTGTATAAGAAAGACATAGCTGAACTAGAGCGGGTCCAGAGAAGAGCGACAAAAGTTATTAGAGGACTAAGGGGTCTGCAATACCAAGACAGGTTATTAAACTTGGGGTTATTTAGCTTGGAAAAACGAAGGCTTAGGGGTGATCTTATAATAATGTATAAATATATGAGGGGGCAGTACAGAGACCTTTCTAATGATCTCTTTACTCTTAGGCCTGAGACTGGGACAAGGGGGCATCCTCTACGTCTGGAGGAAAGAAGGTTTAATCATAATCACAGACGCGGATTCTTTACTGTAAGAGCAGTGAGACTATGGAACTCTCTGCCACATGATGTTGTGATGAGTGAGTCACTACTAACATTTAAGAAGGGCCTGGATGCCTTTCTTGAAAACTATAATATTACCAGTTATATATACTAGATTCTTTGATAGGGCGTTGATCCAGGGAATTAGTCTGATTGCCGTATCTGGAGTCAGGAAGGAATTTTTTCCCCCAATGTGGAGATTAGTGTTGCCACATGGGTTTTTTTTTGCCTTCCTCTGGATCAACATGTTAGGCTATGGGTTGAACTAGATGGACTTAAAGTCTTCCTTCAACCTTAAAAACTATGTTACTATGTTACTATGTATGTAGAACTAAGCAAAAGCTGCCAGCCAGGGAAATCCACCAAAAGAAAAACACACATTTAAAATCCAGTAGATCCCAGAGCTATCACAAGTCTCCTAATGATGAAAGATACTCGGGACACCTATTGACATGACAGTGTCAAATTTGGAATGGATTCCACATTAAATCAAATTCAAAAGAAGTGACGCAAAACCTGATAAGAGAAAAAAGATAAAAACAAGTTGTGGATTATCTATTAAGTTGAACAGGAAGACTGCTCAAAACTCCGTCTTTTAACTGTTTTACATTTCTAAAAATGCCAATCGGTTATTCAATAGAGTAGAAAAAATAGCGGGAAAAATACATCAAAAAAGATGTCAGAAAGACCATGGAAAACCCTTGCTAAACAGGGAATAAAAACATTAGTAGAAGTCACATTTGGAGCTTATTTTAGAGCACAAACACCTTGTACTCACCCACAAAGCTCTTCACAGTGCAGCACCTCCCTACCTCTCCACCCTCATCTCTCTCTATCACTCCACCCATTCTCTTCGCTCTGGAAGCGACTTTAGACTAACATCTGCACTAATCTGATCCTCTCACTCCAAGACTTCTCCCGAGCTGCACCAATTCTCTGGAATGCTCTACCCCAAGAATTTAGGTCTATCCACATCTTACAATTTTAGGTGCTCCCTAAAAACACTTCTTTTTAGGGCGGCCTATCATGCTCCCAAGTCAAAGTCACTTGAGGGGATGTCACACGCGTCAATATCGCTGTCAATATCGCTGCTGCGTGTGACGTTGCAGCGATATTGACGCTTGTGACATGCTGAATCAACCAGCGATAAATTGCTGCTTGATCATCGCCAGATTTTCGGACTGGACTGAATACCTGACGATGGTGGCCCGGTATACACGCAGCATTGCTGCGCATGACACCGAAACGAGCGATCAGCCAGCTCCTAGCGCCTCTCCGGAAGCACTAGGAGCTGGTATCCAGGGTAAACTGCGGGTAACTAGGCAGTGCGCGCTGCCTAGATACCCGATGTATACCTTGGTTACCAGCCTTCTCCGCTCACCGGCTGGTATCTAAGGTACACAGCGGGTAACTAGGGTCCCTATGGTATACAACGAGTATCTAGGCAGTGCGCGCTGACTAATTACCCGCAGTTTACCCTGGATACCAGCTTGCAGACATCGTGGAAGCGATATTTAAATCATTTCCACGATGTGGCAGGTAAAATGATCGCTGGTGAGTCTGCCTGTGTGACAGCTCACCAGCGATCAGCCGTCAATGTCGCTAGCGATCAGATCGCTGACGACATTGACGTGTGTGACAGGGCCTTTAGACATAGGGTATTCACTCCACCAGACCACAAAACATTACAAATAATGGATGGTGGAGACTCATGCAGCTCTTATCTATACCCCATTTCCTCAAGATGGCTGGACCATCGTTGTGTATAACACCTGTACTTTGTGTCACCCCCACCCCATTGCAGATAGTAAGCTCTTATGAGCAGGGCCGTCATTATATTGCTTTCATTATTGTATTCTTTGATAACTGTTACTTATGACTGTAAATAAACCTCAGAATTGTAAAGCGCTGTGGAATATGTTGGCGCTTTATAAATAAAGATTATTATTATATTATTAAATTGCTTCTTTTTCCACAAGGATAAAAGTTAAAAAATAGCATTTTGTGCAAAATAGCCTTTTTTTCAGTTGAAATAAACAGTCAAAGATATTTTGAATTATTTTTTTTTATGTGGATTTTGGAGCAGATTTTCTCCTAAATTCAGGTTCTTAAATTCACTGTCAACATACCTTAATGATTCCACACGTGTCCTTCTCATACCACCAAATAATACATTACTTTACAACTGTCATGGGCTCCTCTAACATCCCGTCCCCTTCTAAATTCAAATATATTTGCTCGAGGGGCACTTCAACTAGAGGTCTCATCTCAGACACCTGTAGACCAGACTTTACATAAGCACCTTTATATGCAGAGATGGGAGAAATGAATAGGTTGGGAACTGTCCCAACAACAATGGCAAGTAATATGGTAGAGCCTATAGATCTTCCGTATGTACACTTTATAAGGAGAACCAATTAAAGCTACTCATGACCTGGTATCATACACCTGAATTATTACACAGATTTAACCATGCTATTCCAGCCATATGTTTGCATTGTGGGGCTAATGGGGCTTCTCTTTGGCTAGGGTCACACTTTAAAAGAGAATTGCGTTCACCGCATCCAGATCCAGATGCAGAGAATGCAATTAGCTTCACACATATTTTGCACACATGTGTAATCCGTAGCAATCCGGTTACCATACAGTTTGCTCATCCCTGCTGCTGCAGGGATGAGCAAACTGTAAATTCTGTGAAAAAAGATTGAATATTAATAATAATTGTGGGCAACATGTCTCTAGGGTGCTACCCAGTGGCGTTACTTCAGGCCATGGGGCCCCGATGCAAAAGCTCCAACGGGGCCCCAATTATTGCAAATCTTTAATAGTATTAGTCTTTTTCTATGGGCCAAAGGAACTTTTGGGGCCCCCCTAGGCCGCAGGGCCCAGGTGCGATCGCAACCCCTGCACCTGTTGAAGTTACGCCCCTGGTGCTACCCACTCAGGTGGGCATGTTATGTGTTAATATGTTATATACAGTAAGCCAGCTCCTGTCGGCTCTGTACAATTTTCTGAATGTAGCCGCGGCTCCCCTGACAGTTGCGCAGATACTGTACGCAATGTACGTATAGTATGTGCCGCTGTCCGAGGTCCTGTAGGCATTTACATTAGGTCTATGGCGGTGTGCAGCCCATAGATCTACTGTAAATGCGTACAAGACCTCAGACAGTGCACATACTATAAGTACATTCCGTACAGTATCTGCGCAACTGTCAGGGGAGCCGCGGCTTCATTCAGAAAATTGTACAGAGCCGACAGGAGCTGGCTTACTGTACATGAGTTATTAACACATTACATGCCCACCTGAATGGGTAGCATGTCTCTAGATGGGGTGGGCACCCCTTAGAGACATGATGGCCACAATTATTATTAATATGTAAGCTTTTTTAACAGTATTAACACTGTATTAACACTGTCCTTATCCCGGCATGATTTTTCATGCAGGCTGCAGAGCCGGATGGGGTAACTGGATTACATGTAATGCAATCCAGTTGTTATAATGCCCTCCTATGAGGAGAGTTTCCTGATGCGGTTTTGAGCTTTTTGAAAGCTCAAAACCGGATCAGGATTTAAAAAAAAAAAAAAAAAAAAATACAGGTGTACAGGTGTGACCCTAGCCTTTATCATATTTTCTGTACTTGCACCGGAATACAGGCTTTCTGGAGAGAGGGGGAGACCCTGATGGGGAGGGTCCTTTGCAGGAGTGTACCCCTGGACCCATTGGCCTATCTACTAAATGTTTTCCTTACGGAACTCGGTAAACCGGGATTATGATTACTGATGCATTTGTTAGCTGCCGCTAAATGTTTGATCTCCCTCTTTTGGAAGAAAACGGTAACTCCCACCCTTTCTGATCTATATACTAGGATAAATGATGTATATTTCTGGAGATAGGAACTTGGGCACCTAGCTCTCTAGGTATGGCTTGTGTGCCCACTGCAGCTGGAGGCAGAGGTCGTTCCGGCGGTGCACAGCAAAAAGCGGAAGCGTATACTTACTTGTGAAAGAAAAATACGGCACTCACCGGGCATGTAGACTGTGTCGGAAATTTATTTCAGATTAAGGGTGCATGGTGCAGGGAGGGAGGGGTGCAGGGAAGGACAACGGCAAACCGTTTCGTGCTGGAAGCGCTTCTACGGGTCCTGAGTGAAGCAAGAGACGTAACGCCACTCCTAAAATAGGAGGTGTCAATTACGTCAATGCCAGTAATTATAAAGTCTGTACAATTAAATACAAAGAATCGCTGATGTAACAAGATGATACATTAATATATCTATAATAATACATAACATAATGATTACTGAACAGAACAAGCAAGGAATTTCATCGAGACAGTAACTGTGTAACTGTGGCATGATAACCTGACTGTCTCGATGAAATTCCTTCCTTGTTCTGTTCAGACGTAACTGACACCTCCTATTTTAGGAGTGGCGTTACGCCTCTTGCTCACACAGGACCCGTAGAAGCGTCTCCAGCACGAAACGGTTTGCCGATTTGTCCTTCCCTGCACCCATCCCTCACTGCACCATGTACCCTTAACCCTGCTGTTGTCTTCGGTCAAAAACGACCGATTTTGAACTTTAATATTTTTTAAAATATTCAAGATGCGGTTCTGAAACTTGTGGTTAATTGACTTTTCCTCATTTGAGGGGTTCTTTCTATGAGTATTTTTATATATTTTTTCTATGTTTACTTTTTGCTCCACAATTTTTTATACACTTGTAGTCTTCGGTCAAAAATGACCGATAGCCTTTTATAGTGATCTCCAGCCATTTTATGAGTAAAATAAAGGAGGTATAATCTCATTTTGGACTATATATTACATCTACTACTATTTATTAATTTATTTAGGTCCTTTTGGTCCATGCAGATTTACACATACATACATTTTCTCATTACAATACTGCTGATGGATTACCTTCCTGTATAGTTATGTGCCAAATATTTTTACCCTGCTGTTCCTATAAAATAGTTCAATTCAGTTCTGCATTCGTGCTATGGAAGGAAATAGACCCAAATTAGAACAAAAATAAACTATATAAGAACAGACTTTTTATAGAGGAGTTGGGAAAATCACTGGTTAGCCCATATATTGAAGAACCAAAGGTAACACCCAGAGCTGATGGAGTGGCAGCCATTGTCCACAGGATCCAACAGCAAGATAAAGAAAGTGAACCAGCAGCTTACACCAGCACTGCTACAATACCCACGGACGCAACCAGCAACGCAACCAGCCTAAAACGGAAACAATGCGACTTCTGTCCAACATCAAGCAATCACAAATCAAATGTGATATGTTACAGATGTGAAAAACATTTATGCAAAAGACATGTCAACTTTACCTGTGACAATTGCAAACAGTACATTTTGCACCGTGTGACTTATTTATCATTTTACATAAACAAAACTGAACTGTTAATTTTTTTTGTTATTTTTTTTTTGTTGGAAAATAATATACCGTATATACTCGTGTATAAGCCGACCCGTGTATAAGCCGACCCCCCTACTTTTGCCCCCAAAACCTGGGAAAACCTATTGACTCGTGTATAAGCCGAGGTGGACCCCAGCACAGGTATACAGGCCTCCCCAGTCGTAGTATACAGCAGCCTCCCCAGTGGTGTATACAGGCCCCAGCAGTATTACAGCAGCCTCCCCAGTGGTGTATACAGCAGCCTCCCCAGTGGTGTATACAGGCAGCCCCAGCCCCAGTGGTGTATACACAGGCAGCCCCAGCCCCAGTGGTGTATACACAGGCAGCCCCAGCCCCAGTGGTGTATACACAGGCAGTTCCAGCCCCAGTGGTGTATACACAGGCAGCCCCAGCCCCAGTGGTGTATACACAGGCAGCCCCAGCCCCAGTGGTGTATACACAGGCAGCCCCAGCCCCAGTGGTGTATACACAGGCAGCCCCAGCCCCAGTGGTGTATACACAGGCAGCCCCAGCCCCAGTGGTGTATACACAGGCAGCCCCAGCCCCAGTGGTGTATACACAGGCAGCCCCAGCCCCAGTGGTGTATACACAGGCAGCCCCAGCCCCAGTGGTGTATACACAGGCAGCCCCAGTGGTGTATACACAGGCAGCCCCAGTGGTGTATACACAGGCAGCCCCAGTGGTGTATACACAGGCAGCCCCAGCCCCAGTGGTGTATACACAGGCAGCCCCAGCCCCAGTGGTGTATACACAGGCAGCCCCAGTGGTGTATACACAGGCAGCCCCAGTGGTGTATACACAGGCAGCCCCAGTGGTGTATACACAGGCTGCCCCAGTGGTGTATACACAGGCTGCCCCAGAGGTGTATACACAGGCAGCCCCAGAGGTGTATACACAGGCAGCCCCAGAGGTGTATACACAGGCAGCCCCAGTGGTGTATACACAGGCTGCCCCAGAGGTGTATACACAGGCAGCCCCAGTGGTGTATACACAGGCTGCCCCAGAGGTGTATACACAGGCTGCCCCAGAGGTGTATACACAGGCTGCCCCAGAGGTGTATACACAGGCTGCCCCAGAGGTGTATACACAGGCTGCCCCAGAGGTGTATACACAGGCAGCCCCAGAGGTGTATGCTGGCACTTGCCCCCCTGCTTTTAAGCCCCCCCGGCTGCTTAACTTACCATCCTCTCCTCTGTCTTCATCGTGCGCGCAGGTGCCTCGGTGCTCCCGTCCTCCATGCATCCGGGTCCCCGGCCGTCGCATAGCGATGACGACGTCATGCGACCGGCCGGTCACATGACCCCGGATGCTACTGAGGACGGGAGCACAGAGGGACTTGCGCGCGATGAAGACAGAGGAGAGGATGGTAATAATAGCAGCCGGGGGGGGCCTTACAAGCAGGGGGGGCAAGTGCCAGCACTTGGGGGGGATATATTTAGTTATGCACTGCTTCCCCTGCTGCTGATTGACAGGGGGAAGCAGTGCATATGTAATGAGCGGCCCCACGTGACGGGGCCGCTCATTCAGCAGCCTCCCCCCGCCTCCTCCAGCCTCCCCAGCCCCCCAGCCCCGGACACAGCCACCACCAACCACGTATATGACCCGTGTATAAGCCGAGGGGAGACTTTTCAGCCCAATTTTTGGGCTGAAAAACTCGGCTTGTACACGAGTATATACGGTAATTACATTTAGTTTATTGTTATTAGTTATAGTTTACAGTTGGATGAATAATTATTTTTGTATGTGCAAATATGACAATATGCATAAATATTCCATGTTAAATGTTTTGACACAAAAAAAATAAAAAGTAAGTTTTTCTTTTCATTTTTCATTTGTTTATAAACAACCAGGTTCACATACAATATAATACTGCAAAAATTATTCAATTAAAACACTTAAATTAGCTAAAAATCAAGACTTTATCAGGTCCGGTCAAAAATGACCGGAGGATAACAAGTGTATAGTGGTAACGATGAGAATAGCAGGGTTAATCTGGAATAAATTTATGACACGGTGTACATGCCCAGTGAGTGCCGCATTTTTCTTTCACAAGTAAATTATGTATATGTTATGGAATGAATGACTGCTATATTACACAATAATACGGACTCCCTGGTCACTGTTTATTGAGGATGCACAATTATAAGAATACTAGCTGGGTGCCCGATGCACATGCATCGGGATTCTAGCAGAGCGAGTGTCTGACTCGCAATGGCCGCTTCGCGGCCAATGCTTCGCGCTGCTAAGGCGACTCGCCATGCCCGCTGCGCGGGCATAGCGAGTCGCCTTAGAACTGCTCGCAATGGCCGCTGCGCGGCCAATGCTTCGGGCGTATCCACATGACCACGCTGACTCGCAGCGTGAGCGGACTCAGAAGGGGCAAAAAACCCATTCGTGATTACCGTATATAATAGATATGAACAGACTAAGCTGACCTAGAACTATCTGCACCTCTCCTTTATTTAGGACTTTAATCAGACTCAGAAAATGGAAAAGATTTAGTTCACGACAAATTGATTTAAACAATGTTTAGCAACACTGTTGTGCTATATATAATGTACCTGTTAATGTATGTTTTTGGATGAAAAATTTAAATAAAAATATAGTTGAAAAAAAGATTCCACATGTAAATGTTTATTGTTCATTACTGATGCAATGCAAATTCACAATGTTTTCCACATTTCCAACAATTTTAATTGTTGAAAATAATTTGTATTTGTGCAAAATATAATTTTGTTTATTGGTCCTTCCCAATATGTTTCAGAATGCTTATTGCATTTGGGCCAAAGCTTAATGTCTGTGGCCAGCTCTGGAAGGCTACTGAGATGGCAGACGTTACCTTGGTTGAGCCCAGGATGCATTGGAAAGGTGAGATAAGGGTGTTGAATAGTTAATTTACAGTTAGGGCAGAATGTGCTTGCATTTTATCTTTAACTCAGAGAAACTTTCATTTGATGTTCTCAACTTGAAAGAATTGGTTCCCAGGTTTGATGTGTAAATGACACTGGCTCCAGCAAATGCACTGCTCATTTGTCCTGTAGGTGAGATTGGATTATTCTGTAGCCAGACACCTCTATCAGTGACTAATCTCCTGGAGAAACAAAAGAATGGGCCCTTTAAATTCATCATGACAAAATCCATTTTCTGGAGGCCAAGTTATACATTACACAATTGGCTTGTCTTGTAGAATTGGTGGCTTCAGACGATTTTAATCTAATGTGGGGGTGTTAGGCTGGCTTCACATTTGCGTATGGAACGCTGCGTACCAAACGCAGCCAAACGCTTGCGCACATACGTTCCTATGTTTAACATGGGAATGCATGTGCCTGCGTATGGCTGCGCTTGGCAGCATTTGCGTTCGGATGCGCATAATTTATGCACCCTCCGACCGCGCTCCAAACGCAGCTTGCAGCATTTTTTTGTGCGTTCGCGGCGCTTGCTCTATCCGCAAGCACCTGCAAGCGCACAAAAAATGCATTGATCTCAATGGCTCCGCAGTGTCCTCTGCATGACACCGCAGGAGAACGCTGCGGATCACATTGAGATCTCTCCCGGTGGCCGCCGGTGATGTCACAGGAGATCACCGACGGCCACCGGGAGATCAGCTCAGCCTCTGATGTTCTCCTCCTCCCCGCAGCCGGTAATCTGCTAGCGATGTCGGCGGGGAGAAACAGCTGATTTGACAGCTGTTTGAATCTTCCCGCGCCAACATCTCCTCTCAGTGTCGGCGCGGGAGATTCAAACAGCTGTCAAATCAGCTGTTTCTCCCCGCCGACATGTCCCGGAGCTTACCGGCGGCAGGGAGGAGGAGATCTCCGCCGCTGATCTCCGCCTCCGGCCCGCCCCCGGACAACGCCGATTGGCTGCCGGGCTGCACAGTGATGTGTCCGCAGGCGGACATTATCCGCTGCGGACACATCAAAATGTCCCTGCTATTGACTGCGTTTGTGTCTGCATGCCATCAGCATGCAGACACAAACGCAAATGTGAAGCCAGCCTTAGTCATTTATTCTGGTTTAGGGCAGGGACAGATTGAGTGAGATACATGTGAGATACTCGCATGAGAATCGCATGACTCACCCAGAACGGCCACCGTCTCTCTGGACAGGAGCATGCCAGCTGCTTGTGTTTCTATGCAGCTGATGCGCTCCTGTCCAGAGAGCGGCGCCCGTTTCTGGTGAGTCATGCGATCCTCATGCGAGTATCTCACATGCGTCTTGCTCACTCTATCTCTGCCCTAAATCCAAGTAACTAATCCTTTCATAATAGCTGCATGCAAACCGATCAGTCTTCAATAGAGATGAGCGCAACTGGTCGGGGCTACAGTTCAGGTGATTTGCGTGATCAAAGCGAGGGGCGTGTAGCGCTGTTCTCCAGTGCACTTGGCGACCGGCCTAGTGTGAGCCGCTTGCAGTGTGTTATCTGCTCTTACGGGGGTGGGGGGTGGAAGGGTAAAATATTAAGATTTCGGTTGTAGTGTTTTGACCCTAAAAAAAAAAAAATAAAGAAAAATCCCCATCCTCCCTCCCCTGGAAGTGATTTGCTTTGGGCTGGCTGTATGTGGGTGGAGAGCCAAACAGCCAGTCAGTGATGGCTCGGGTCAAATTCGGTCCTGAACAGTGTGCCCAAACCAGAACATTAACAATTTCGTTTGGCAACCGAATCTGAACCTTGAAAGGTTCGCTCTTCACTTCTCTGCAATGCACACAAAACAATTAACACAATTGTTCTATGCATGTAGAATATCACTGTTCTTGGTGGATCATCCACCAAGGTCAGACCTGCGGCATCCTCGGAAGTCACATTGCAGACAGCCACGCTCTCATGCGGGATGTAGTCTAGCACTTCAAGGTCCACACACTGCCCTTGCGTCCTTAGATTAGGAAAATTCCTTTGGCCAGGTTTCCCATGAGTTTATGGGCAAGGTGCTGCGCAGGTTAGGTTTGGGTGGCATGTTTTGTGCCTATGTCCTATTGTTGCAGCTTAAAATTCACAGCACTACGTTGGTGAACGATTGGTCCTCTCTTGCTTTCCATCACCTCTACTTTTTGTTTGCATTATAGAACTCTTCATGGATTCTATGTGACATTGAGAGATCAGATGGAATACCACACCAGGACCAAAATGTTTCAAAGTCAAATACTTGCTCTACATGGACGTCAGGACCATTTACTACATGTACTGGAGCTCAGTCAATGTACTCATCCAGACGAGTGAGACCTTTGGACATGTGTGGCGCCCCACCGGTCAGGAAGATACGAGGGTACTGCACTCAAGCCAGGGTGTGGTTCTCCAGTAGTCAGGAGATGGGGAATGGTAGGTGTGATTATCCTCAACACAAACACACACACACACAGTAGGACCCAGGGGTCCACACACAAACCCCAGGGTGAGGGCCCAGTAGAACAACAGGGGTAGAGAAGTGTGGGTGGAAGGAAGAAGGAGTAGTGAGTTTGAGTGGAGTTGCAGTGCAGTGCATCAGGAGAACAGCTAGTGTGCAGAGCTGAGAAAGTGGAGAAGTCGAGTCGAGAGAGGAGAAGAGAACCTTAGGGGCACCGGTGGAGCTGAATTGGCCCGTGCACCTGAATCCGGATTTGGTAACACCAGATGGAGGTGTTGTGGTCAGAAACAGGTACTGGACCTGAACGTGGCATGGAAGTCTAATACCGAACCACTGAACCGGAGGTTACGAGCATTATTGGAGCTGTAGCTCATACACCCGGCGTATATCCAGAGAAAGCAGCTGGACAAGGGTCCGGGTACGAGGTACCAGTCACCCACTAATACCCGAGGCTGCAGGATCAGGGCTCTGCGTGCAGAGGCACTTCAAGGAGTGCTGAGGAACAGGACCAGTGAGAGGCAGAAGGCAGGCACACCACCGAGGATCTCATACTTCCTACCCCGATCTTTTAAGACTACGCAGGTTGGAGCTTGTGCAAGAGTGTGTAACATTGTTAACCTGTCGAACTTGAAGCTTGCTGAGATTAAACCCAGGTACAGAATTGCAGAACTGTGTTATTTCCATGGCAACCGGCTGTGAAGGCCACTGGTCAAGGTAATGGTGCCTGAGATAATCCTGCCTGAGACTATTAATTCTTATTCCCGCTGCCCTGGGGACCCGCTCTGCCCGTGGGAAGCCATTACATCCCAGCTGCCTATCCACCGCTCCTCATAGCCGCAAACCACGGGTGGCATCACGAACATTTATCCTTAATACCACCCTATCCATACAATCCCTAAGAATGTTTAACACTGAACCCAGGGTCATGGAGCTGGATCTCGACCCCTGTGACTCCACAGAAGAAGCATTAAAGCCCGTTTCCGAGTGTCCCATGGCCCTGGGGTGCATCACATGGTTCAGAGGTTAAAGTCAACTGAGAAAATTTGGAAGCCATGCTCTTTGGAGATCGGCAACAGGTCTCCTCCATTCCCCTGTCCTTCAACTTCAAGCCACATTTAATCAAGGTTCTTGGATTCTGATTTAGGAAGAAAGGAGCATCTCTTAAGCCTTGGAAGGAAACTTAACCATGATCAATGAATGCAAAGTACTGCTCCTGCATAAGGAAATTGCTAAAAGGCTCTAGTTGCACAACTAAAGGCTCCAGATCTGGCTTCCTAAAAGGCAGACAAATGCTTTGGGAAGAAAGGTGTGCTGTAGTCCGCGCTGCCAGGTTAACTCACATCAAAGAAAACGAGTAGACGATGTCCAGTTCAATCCTTCTTTATTTTCCTACGCGTTTCAGTGCCCTCCTGGCACCTTCATCAGGGATCCCTGATCCCTGGCAGCGCGGACTACAGCACACCTTTCTTCCCAAAGCATCTGGCTTCGTCTCCACGTGTGTGAGACCGGTGAAGGTCCAGCAGCAGCCATCAGGATATTTATCCAAACAGGTCTACAAACCAGTTGTGGGTCTCACAACTGGAGTAGGTGAGTGGATTACCCTTTCTCACCATTGCAACAGCTAGTGTCTAGTGATAAGGTCACTCTTGCGCCTCTTGTCCCCCCCTCCCCCCCCCCTCTTTTTTGTAAAAGGCAGACAAAGGGTTTCTCATGCCTCCGGAAGGACTTGAGAGGAGGCTGCGCAACTGCCACATATTGCCAATAAGGGGAAAGGAAGGCGTGCAGGAACAAACACAAAGGGCACTCAACTGATGTTCACTCCAAGGTAAACCCCTAAGCTGAAGGGCTGGAACTTCCAGAGATAAATGCACATAGAGATATAGCCAGCAAGGAAGTGAGGCGAGAGGTGAATTTATATAACCAAATTCAGAATGTGATAGAGCAATCCACAACAGGGAAATGAGAGATGCCGGGTGAGGAGCAAACCGAGAAGGAAAAACAAAGACAATACAAACCATCAGCATTTGCACAGGGAAGAAAAAGGCAAGAGCCCAGAGGACAGAGAAACTGATCATGACACAGAAGGATTGAATTCCCAAATGGAGCCATGACAGTGGCCTGTGCAGCAGTACACGACCCAGGCCTGGCTCTCTCATCACCATTTTCAGGACCATTATCAGGAAGGTGTTTCACTTTGTCTGGGGTTCCAAGATGGACAGAGTGACCATCAAGTACAAGGAGCCTTGCAAGGGTGGGAAGAGCATTCTGGGTATCCCCACCTTCCTGCGGACCTCCTTTGTCTGTGACTGCATACACACGACTCTGCGATTCAAGAGAGGTTTTATGCACAGGTTCATGTTTCCCTTCTTCCTTCTCCCTCTTTGGAGGGGACTCACCGTTTGGGTTGTTATACCAGCCAGGGGTCAGCAGATGACCCTTGTGTCTGTTATGACATACTTCCTGTGAATGCTGGCTAGGTACCGGCATTTACAGGAGATCAGCATTTGTATATTTGCAGGTGTGTATTTCCTGATGAAGAAGCAGGATTATGCTTCGAAACGCGTAGAATAAATCACCATATGCTACAACAATACAATCGCTTTGAATTGGATTATTTTTCAGCAACGCGGATTTGCTACCATTTTTCCTGATTTCTCAGGCTTGAGAAATAATCTGTGTGATCAAAACATTGCATATGGTGGAATAAAGTTATGATATAAGTTTTTTCACCCTCTGGAGACATTGTCTTACTATTTTTTGTGATATTTATTAATAATAATAATAATAATAATAATAATAATAATCTTTATTTATATAGCGCCAACATATTCCGCAGCGCTTCACAATACAGAGGTTCATATTTAAACAATCATAAGAAACAGTTATCAGAAAATACAATACAATACAAGAAACAATATAGTACAATACAAAATGCAATGCAAAGCATAATACAATAATTAGAGCAAATAATGACAACCCTGTTCATAAGAGCTTACGATCTAACAATGAGGTGGGGGTGACACAAAGTACAGGTGCTAATTTACAATGATGGTATAGTCAACTTGAGGAAATGGGGAACAGGAGCAGCATAAGTGGCCACCAACCATTATTTATGATACATTTGAGACTGGTGGAGTGGATAGGCTAATTCTAAATTACTTTGACTAGGGATCATGATAGGCCACCCTAAAAAGATGTGTTTTTAGAGATCGCCTGAAACTATGTAAGTTGTGGATACACCTAATTTCTTGAGGTAGAACATTCCAGAGAATTGGTGCAGCTCAGGAGAAGTCTTGCAGTCGGGAGTGGGAGGTTCAGATTAGTGAAGATGTTAGTCTAAAGTCACTTCCAGAGCAAAGAGAATGGGTGGGTTGATAGACAGAGATGAGGGAGGAGAGGTGCTGCACTGTGAAGAGCTTTGTGGGTGAGAACAAGCAGTTTAAATTGAATCCTATAGTGTATAGGCAGCCAGTGCAATGACTAGCATAAAGCAGAAGCTTAAGGATGGACTGGAGAGGGGAGAGTCTAGTGCGGGGGAGGCCGATTAAAAGAGAATTACAATAGTCAAGGCAGGAGTGAATCAGGGCCACAGTAAGGGTTTTTGTGGTTTTCAAGGTGAGAAAGGGGTGCACTTTATAGAAGTTCTTCAGGTGCAGATGGCAAGAGAGGGCGAGAGATTGCATATATGGGGTGAAGGAAAGATCAGAGTCAAACATAACACCCAGACAGTGAGCCTGCTGCCTAGGCGTTATCGTGGTGCCGCACACTGAGAGAGATGTCAGATTTAGGGAAGTTAGTGGAGGAGGGCGGCAGCAGAAGTAGTTCATTTTTGGAAAGGTTGAGTTTCAGATAAAGAGAGGACATGATATTGGAAACTGCGTTTAGACAGTCATTGGTGTTCTTTATTAGAGCGGGAGTAAGGTCAGGTGAAGAAGTGTATAGTTGTGTGTCATCGGCATAAAGATGGTACTGAAAGCCAAATCTGCTGATGGTCTGTCCAATCGGGGCCGTGCAGAGAGAGAAAAGAAGAG
Source organism: Allobates femoralis (assembly GCA_033576535.1). Classification (NCBI taxonomy): domain Eukaryota; kingdom Metazoa; phylum Chordata; class Amphibia; order Anura; family Aromobatidae; genus Allobates; species Allobates femoralis. The sequence continues at coordinate 62,947,609 of JARQOC010000003.1, forward strand.
GTCCAAGGAATGAACCCTGAGGGACCCCAATAGTGAGAGGAAGAGGGGAGGAAGTGGAGCCAGCGAATGATACACTGAGAGAGTGGTCAGATATTTAGGAAGAGAACCAGGAGAGAGCAGTGTCCTTGATGCCGATGGAGTGTCGCATAGAGAGTAAGAGATGGTGGTCAACAGTGTCAAAAACTGCAGAGAGATCAAGAAGAATAAGCAGAGAGTGGTCACCATTACGTTTTGCTGTCAGAAGGTCATTGGTCACTTTGTAGGGGGGGTGTAAACCAGACTGTAATGAATCTAGAAGAGAGTGAGTGGAGAGGTAATGGGTGAGGCAGGAGTAGACCAGGCGCTCCAGGAGTTTAGAGATGAAGGGGAGATTGGAGAATGGTCTGTAGTTGTTTGGGCAGGATGGGTCAAGAGATGTTTTCTTTAATAATGGAGTAATGATAGAGTGTTTGAAAGAGGAGGCAAAGATGCCAGAAGAGAGGGAGAAATTGAAGATTTTGATTAGGTGAGTGGTGACCACCGGAGAGAGAGACTGGAGTAGGTGTCAGGGGATGGGGTCAGCGGTGCATGTGGTGGGACGAGAGTAAGAGAGGAGCCTGGAAACTTCTTCTTCTGTGACTTGGTCAAATGTGGAGAAGAAATGTGGGGAAGGGTAGGGGATAACAGCGATTTGAGATTGGGAGTTGATTTCCTGACGGATGTTTTCTATTTTCTCTGTGAAGTAAAAAGCCAGATCATCAGCACAGAGGTCAGTGATAGGGGCCTGCACTTTAAGACTGAGGAGAGAGTGAAAGGTGTCAAAGAGTTTTTTTTGGATTGTTGGATAGTGATTAGATCAGGGTGGTGAAGTAGGTTTGTTTGGCGAGGTGAAGGGCAGAGTTGTAAGTTCTCAGCATAAATTTATAGTGAATGAAGTTTTCTGCTGTGTGGTTTTTCCTCCATAGATGTTCAGCACTCCTAGAGCATCGCTGGAGGAATCGAGTTTGTGATGTGAGCCAGGGCTGTTTCACTCTGTTTGGAAGTTCTGAGAGTGAGGGGCACTACTTGGTCCAGAGAGCTTCTGGGAGAGACATTTAAGTGATTTACTGCCAGATCGGGACAGGAGAATGAGGAGATTGGGGACAGTGGTGAGTGTAGAGAGTCTGTGAGTGTATGATGGTTAATGGCCTGTAGATTTCTGAATGTGTTATGAGTAGGGTTGTGATGGGGTGGGCGGGGATTTGTGAGTGTGAAGGAGAGAATGTTGTGGTCAGAGAGGGGAAGAGGTGAATTATCTAAGGAGGAGGTTGAACAGAGACGGACAAAGATCATGTCAAGGGTGTTACCATCCTTGTGTGTCTCCAAGGTTGAGAGCTGTGAGAGGCCAAGAGATGTGGTTAGAGATAGGAGCTGGGAAGCAGATGGGGAGATGGGGCTGTTTATGGGGATGTAGAAGTCTTCCAGAATAAGGGTTGGTAATTCTGAGCACATAAAATGCGGTAGCCACGCAGAGAAATGGTCGAGGAATTGGGAGGGTGATCCTGGGGGTTGGTATACCACTGCTACTCTGAGGGAGAGGGAATGGCAGAGCCTAATGGTGTGGACCTCAAAAGAAGGGAATGAGAGTGATGGAGCTGGGGGGGATGACCAGGAAAGTACATTGTGGGGACAGGTACCAGTCGCCCACTATTACCTGAGGCTGCCGGATCAGGGCTCTGCGTGCAGAGGTGCTGTCAAGCACAGGCGCTGAGAAACGGAGACCAGGGAGAGAGACAGAGAGGCCAGGACAGGCACACCACCAAGGATCTAATTCCTGCTACCCCGATCTCTTAAAGACTACATAGGCCGGAGCTTATCTGAGAGCCTTTGTAGCATCGAATGACCTGTTGAGAAGTACTGTGAGTAAACCTGGGTACAGAGTTACAGAACTTAGATAGACTGTGCTATTTGCGCGGAAACCGGCCGTGAATGCCACTGAATAAGGTAAGAAGGCCTAACGTTAATCCATGCCTGCCAGAGACTACCATTTACTCTATCCGCTGCCCTGGGGATCCGCTCCACCCGTGGGAAGCCACTTCATCCCAGCTGCCCGTCCATCGTCCTCAGAGGTTCTGCAGCAGCGGCGGCCACTCATAACCACAAACCACGGGTGGCGTCACAAACACTTTATCCCTACACACTCCCTAAGAACGCTTCACCACTGAACCCAGGGTCACGGAAGCCAAGTCTCGACCCCTGTGACTCCCCAGAAAAAGCACCTCTAAAGCCCGGTTCCAAGTATATCACGGCCCTAGGGCGCAACACTTTCATGCAGTCTTCTCTTTATGGTAGATTTGGATATTGATACGCCTACATCCTGAGTGTTGTTTGTTTGGTTAGCTTTTGTGAAGGGGTTTCTCTTCACCATGGTAATTATTCTGCGATCATCCACCACTGTTGTCTTCCATGGGTGTTCAGGTCTTTTTGCAGTGTTGATGTCACCAGTGCTTTCTTTTTTTCTCAGGATGTATCAAACTGTAGATTTTGCCACTCCTAACATTGTAGCAATTTCTCGGATGTTTTTTTTTCCCTGTTTTCTTAGATGAAGGATGGCTTGTTTCACCTGCATGGAGCACTCCTTTGACCACATGTTTACTTTTCAGCAAAATAATAATACTAATATAATAATATTAAAATGCAAGCACCACACCTCAAATCAACTCCAGGCATATTTCTGCCTAATTGAGAGTGAAATAACAAAGGAATTGTCCATGAAACAGCCTTTGAGTCAGATTGTCCAATTACTTTTGGTCCCTTTAATACAGAGTGGCACATGTAAAGGCCACTTTACACACACCAACTTATCTGTCCAACTTCTGACCAACTTGCTGGTTGCAGTGAAATCATGGACACATTGTTCCATTGTACACAGTCACAAAATGGAGCAATGTGTCCATGATTTCACTGCAACCAGTAAGTTGGTCAGAAGTTGGACAGATAAGTTGGTGTGTGTAAAGTGGCCCTAAGGGAGCTGAAACTCCTAAACCTTTCATCTTACTTTAATGAAAGCTAAAGCCTGGACTTTATGTCCATGTCCATTATATAACTATAACTTGAACATGTTTCAGTAAACAGGTAGAAAAAACAAAATTTTTATCAGTGCCCAAATATATATGAACCTAACTGTATGAGTTTAACTCAGCACAGGAATATTTTTTTAAACACATCCAATTATGGAACATAATAATAACTAGCACTTGCGGTCAGGTGCGGCAAGTGCGGTTTGCCAGATCCGGCAATTGCTGCCCTGGTGGCGTGTGAAAAAAACGCTGTTAGCTTTGTTTTTTTGACCTGCCGCAATGGCCAGATTGTGGCAAAACTGCACTTGCTGCACTGGACAGACCACAGCAGCTGGTTGACGACTTCAGAGGTAGACTCTGGCCGTTTCCTTGGGTCCGGCGTTCCCGTGGTGGACTGGGGAACTCCCTGGAGTATGGTCGCTCCACACTGGGGTTCCACCTTTCTCTCTAGTGCCCAGACTCCCTCATCAGGCACCCTCTCTCAGAATCCCCTCAGGATCCTCTCGTATATTCCCTCTGGATCAGCGTAGAACTGTCCAGGTTAACCTTCCGCCTCGCTCCACACTCCTCCTCGACTCCTCTCCAACTCCCTTCTCCTCCACTCTGACTACTACTATTTGACTCCCTCTAAAGGTGAATATATCTTCCTCCCAGGAGTAACCTCCCACCACTACTCTAATGTGGGAGTGCAGGAATAGGTCCTGCCCACCAGCCTAGGATCCACTTGCAGCTGGGGACAATTACACCACTTTTACGGGTGCAATACCCCACTGTGACGCCTGACCATGTGGAGCGCCACAGGTCTAGGACCGAATCCTGAGGGACCCCAATAGTGAGAGGAAGAGGAGTGGAGTCAGCCAATGATACAATGAAGGAGCAGTCAGAAAGATAGGAAGGGAACCAGGAGATAGCGGTGTCTGGCTGGCTTCACATTTGCGTTTGCAAACGCAGCGCACTGAAAAAAACAAATGCTTGCGCACTGCGTTCCTGTGTTTAACATGGGAACGCATGTGCCCGCCTTTGGTTGCGTTCTGTTGCATTTCCGTTCGGATGCGCATAATTTGTGCGCCCTCCGAGCACAGCATGTTGCATTTTTTGTGCAGTCGCGGGCGCTTGTTTTATCTGCAAGCGCCCGGAAGTGCACAAACCATGCATTGAAGTCAATGGATCCACAGTGTCCTCCACATGACAGCGCAGGAGAATGCTGCAGATCTCATTGAAATCTCTCCTGGTGGCCGTCGGTGATCAGCGGCGGCCACCGGGAGATCAGCTAGAGCCGCCGCTGATCTCCCGCCGGTGTCAGCGCGGGAGATTTGAAAAAACAGCTGATCTGACAGCTGTTTAAATCTCCTGCGCTGACACCAAATAGGTGATGTCGGCGTGGGAAATTTGAAGCAGCGATCAGCTGTTTCCTATCTCCTGCACTGATATCATCCTACTTGATGTCGGCGCGGGAGATTTAAACAGCTGTCAGATCAGCTGTTTCTTCAAATCTCCTGCGCTGACACCCGCGGGAGATCAGCTGTGGCCGGGAGGAGGAGATCTCTGCCGCTGATCTCTTCCTCCCGGCCGTCCCCGAGACAGCTGATTGGCTGGCCGGGGTGCATACTAATGTGAACGCATGCGGAGATTCTCTGCTGCGTTCACATCAGTATTGGAGGCGTTTGCACTGCGTTTGCTTCTGCATGCAATACGCATGTAGACACAAACGCCAATGTGAAGCCAGCCTCTTTTTTGCCGATTGAGTGGAGCATAGTGAATTAGAGATGGTGGATCATGTACATCAGATTCCTCCAATTGAAAACATCTCACATGGAAGGCTGCTTTCCTATTGGAGGAATCTGATGGACATGTCGGGTCAAATGCTCTCCCATTGGCTGCCATTCTGAGAACAGCAGAGGTGGGCAGTCTATGATAAAGGAAAACCTGTACTATTTATACTGTATATTAGTAATGACACAAAATCATGTCCCCAACAAATCTGTTGAAATAAAGACAATGATAGTTAATAGTTACCTGCAATCTCTTTACTGGCAGGTTCCTTATTTCATCCTGTATTTTATGTCTCAAATTGTTGCATTTGTGTCTCTTCACATCAAGCAAACACAAAACGTTTTACCTGCTGATATGCATTCCTGTCATTTTAAGCACCAATAAAAAGACATCGCCACATTTAAATACCTGCTTCACCTGCTCTGTTTAGTTAATAGTTGAATACTTTTGTGATGACTGTCCCTTACACTGTGTTTGATGCAGTCATACTTAATAAACCTTGATAGGTAATGGAGTGTTAGGGAGGATCTTTATAGTAGACACCTGTGTTACCACCTATAGTCAGGGTCATTGCCAGTGACTGGTTGTATACACATATACAAAGTTTGGGAGGAAAGACTGGTACACAGTAGTTGCCATCCAAATTTACATATTAATAAGTATACTATTCATGTTACTCAATTATTTGACTATTGTAACATCCTCCTCTGTGGCCTCCCTGCTAACACTCTTGCACCTATCCAATCTCTGCTGCCCGACTAATCCACTCTCTCCTCTACTCCTTCGCTTTTCCCCTCTGCAAATCCCTGCATTGTCTCCCAATTCCTCAAGGAATCCAGTTCAAACTACTGTACTAACACTGACCTACAAGGCTGTCCATAACCTGTCCCCTCCCTACCATATATCTCTGAACTCGTCTCCCAATATCTTCCCTTATGTAATCTCCGGTCCTCCTTTCCTCTACACTTATTCGTCCTCACCCAATCGCTTCCAAGATTTCTCCCGCATACCCCCCATTCTCTGGAATTCTGTGCCCCAAAATTTCCGATTATCCACCATCTTTGGATCCTTTAGACGGAACCTGAAAACCCATCTCTTTAGGAAGGCTTGCAGGCTGCAATGACCAGCTGCCGTCTCACTACTAGTGAAGTGGCCAACTCATCACCAATACTGGAGCTGCCAGCTCACCACCACCACTGAAGCAGCCAACTCACCCCCACCAAAGCGGCCCCCTTACCACCCCCAGAGCAGTCACCTCACCATCAACTACCCAGGGCTGCCTGCCACTAGGAATTTTGGGGCCCCTCACAAAATTTTCGTCCCATCCCCCCCTTCCCTGTGAGACTCTACCCAAGCTCGATCTCCACCCCAGCTCCACCTCCCACTATTGGAAAAACTCCACTTCTGCACCACCTACTCACCAATCACACATTAGCAGTTCCTATCAAACACCTGATCACATAGAAACATAACTAGGTTTTTCTAGGCCAGGAGCACAGTCAACTCTGTGATAGTAAGTTCTGTAAATCATATACATCATATAGAAGACTTCTATATATGTGGCACCCCAGGAGTCCGGTTGCACAGTGGCATTGCCTCCCTCACGGGGGATGATGTCATACCTGCAAGCAAGAAGGGGTCCCGTCACCAGGTAACACCAGCATCCAACACTTGTTGTGACACCAGACCAGAAGGGGGAGCTCTGAACCCAGATTGAGGGGAGCTTCTCTATAAATTTTAGCCTGGGGGAGGGGTTAGGGAAAACATCTTAGGAGAGAGAAGAGTGCAGATGTCCTGGGGACTGGAGCTGGTGGAGCTCGTCCCAGGACAGTGGAAGGCTAGTGAACCAGAGGAGTTGAGGAGAACCTGGGTAGTGGAGGCGTTACCGGGCTCGCCCCAGAGGAGGGCGCTTGAAACCGGACGACTTCGGAGTCCGTGGTTGTTCGAGTACTGAAGTTCAAGCAGTCAAACCTGCAGGGCAGAGGATTGCAAGTACTTTGGCCCTACTCAACACCCGATGGCAAAGCAGGATAGCAGAGCCTGGAGCCGTCATGCGGGAGCGACACCTGGAATAGGCTCGATCTGCCTGCCATACGGGTAAAGGACTAGACATGCAGGAAGGGGGCGGCAGCACAGCTTTAGGCAGTGAGGTCCAAATAACACCACCAGAAGGAAGGCTTTTATAACCACCTGGCTAGGTGGATCCCAAATTACTTACTGGCTGGCCGGACCTCCAATACGATCTGTAGCAAGTGTCCCGGACTGCACCTGCAACCACCAAGTAAAGGTAAAGGAAAGTCCTGCAGTTTTTTACCGCGCCCTCAGTCCTGAACCCCACCGATTCTATCCCCTCACATAGACTGTGTAACCTGCCCTGGGATCCTCAGCTCTAATGGTGCAGAGCAGAACCACCTCAGCTGCATTACCAACAGCACCAGAGGATCTGCACCGCATCGTCGGCCATCCATCCCAATTACCGAAACCCACGAAACGGGTAGCGTCACAAATTAATTTCCCATATAACTTTCCCCCCATTTATTGACACAAACGGGGCCACGGAACCGAGTCACGACCATATGACCTCCCCAAAGAACCCCCGACTCGGTTCCAAGTACCCCTCGGTCCTGGTGGGCATGTCAACTTGAGGTCATGAACAGGATTTTGTGCCCAGTATTGATGTGTACTGTGTGCCATAGACTTTATTGAACTGTACAATAGCTGCCATTACCACGCCACACAGCCAAGAGGGTGTGTTGTTGTGGGCGGAACCCTAGAGAGAGCGCAAAGAGAAACCCTGCCTGGCAATCTGACGTCAGCAGGAGGTCCCGACCTAGAAATCCCATGTGCACTCGATTCCCTACCTGCAGAACCGCAGACTGATACACGAACTGAAACTGAGAACCTGGCTGCAATTCACTAGGGGGAAAGGAAAATGTATAGCCCGGTGGAGATGCAGCGACCACCACAGTAATATTGTTATCGATGCCGTATATACCCGGGGCGACTTGGCTGCCTAAGTACTCAGGGGAGTCGCACATGTGGCGCCCCTCTGGCGCCCCTCTGGCTAGGCGCCACAGAGAGGTATTGCAATCTGAACACCAATGTGATATCTCTGCAAGTTATCAGTTCAGGGTTTAACCTATGGAGTCTGTTCTTACACACACTTAGGGCTAGGCCACTTATAGTAGGGGGGACCAGTAATTTAGTAGGTCCCAAAAGGGGATGGAGCCTAGGGTAGAGTAGTGAGGGTGAGTGACAGTTTAGAGACAGTGCTGGGAAGGCAGTCAGTGAGGACGGGCCTGACAGTGCGGTTGACAGGAGGAAGCCCCATCTTTAAGTGGGGGCCCAGGACAGAAGGCAACAGGCCAGGACTGGTTGGAGCCAGCTGGTCACGTTGGGGGAAAAACACCGTCAACGCGGGAAGCCGAGGCGGTCAGAAGTTCACCTCTGACCGCAGACCGACAAGCTGTGGGCCCTTAGTAACCGGGTTGCCGACAGCACCACAAGGACATCACACCCCTCAGAACAGAAACCGGTTGAGGGCACTAGCGGTTGTGGATTGAATTCCGGTGGTGGGAGAAATTGTGCACTCCTGTTGCTCCTGTCCGTACCGGTAAGGGACCGACCTGGATGACTAGTGACATACCGTAGGACTGGTGGGAGAGCGCTGTGAAGGTGGTAGAGGCAGGAATAATAGGACTGACCCCGAAAGACAAAAAGAGAAAACATCTAGAGACTAGGGATGAGCGAGTCCTAAATTACTCGGAATCGCTAGACCCGCACGAGTCCGAGCCCAGGACTCGCTACTCGTTGCGAGTCTAGCGAGTCCAATGTTAATGAATAGGGAACCGAGTAATAACGAATAATGCTATTTCCAAATCGCTGATGTGTCTCTGAAAGTGTGCGAGTCCAAACTCGCAGGTTTTTCTCTTATTTGGAGCCGATGATGGGAGGGGGAAGCGATTCTCGGGCACACACCATGCTGTAAAAGCAAACATTTTATAATTTCTGGTGGCTTTCTGGGGGCTTGTAAAACAAGTAGCAGGTACTATTTCGTGAAAGGTACACACTAGAGGCTTAGGGCCCTTTCACATCTGCGTTTTTCGTAATTCGCGACAGATGCGGTGAAAAAACCGCATCTGCCGCGTTTACCGCATAACCGTTCCACTTGCGGCGCGGTTGCGGTTTTTTCTATGCAAAGTATAGGCATACTTGCGGCAGGTGCGGCAAGTGCGGTTTTGCACTTGCGGCAGGTGCGGCCGCGAAAAAAACCGCAGTAAGCCGCACCTGCCGCAAGTATGCCTATACTTTGCATAGAAAAAACCGCAACCGCGCCGCAAGTGGAACGGTTATGCGGTAAACGCGGCAGATGCGGTTTTTTCACCGCATCTGCCGCGAATTACGAAAAACGCAGATGTGAAAGCACCCTGCGATATTTTAAGACAGATGGATGGTACCGTGCGAGCTGCAGGCAGGACACCGTACAGCAACGCACTGGTACAGGAAAAAATTGTTTAGTACGCAGAACCAGGCACTGTTAGGCTGCGGTGCTGGCTGCGTGCAAGTTTACAAGTACCGTGCGAGCTGCAGGCAGGACACCGTACAGCAACGCACTGGCACAGGAAAAAATTGTTTAGTACGCAGAACCAGGCACTGTTAGGCTGCGGTGCTGGCTGCGTGCAAGTTTACAAGTACCGTGCGAGCTGCAGGCAGGACACCGTACAGCAACGCACTAGCACAGGAAATTTTTTGTGGAAAAATGGCACCAAAATTATTTGGTAGACTAGTGCCAAAAATAAGAAAAAGCTTAGGATTACAGCTCTGAGGAAAGCTGGGTGAACTAAGCTCTGAGGATGGTGCTGGATTCACTGTAAGGCTGCTCCTATCTCCCCTTCCTTACAGTCCTGTACAGCAATCCTCCGTCCTGGTAGTTCTGAAAAGAACTTTTGGGTTATGTGTGAGGAATCTTGACTCCTACACTCCGTCCTGTTAGTTCTGAAAAGAACTTTTGGGTTATATGTGACTCCTACACTGCCTAACTGTCCCTAGATCTGCTCCAAGTCTCCCTGCACTAGGTCAGCTCTTCTCAGGAATGTGCCCAAAATGGCGGGGGCAAGCCTTATATACTGCCTTGCCTGTCATAGATGACATAGGCATCACGATGGACAGCAGCCAATCATAGTCCTGACACAACCAAAGCTGCTATGGCATTACTGACTATGATTGGCTGTCTTCACAAGTTTTCTGACCTAACACGCAATGCTGACTAGTAACATAAAAGATTCTGGATTCGCGAGTCCCGAATAGAGAATACAGGACTCGGAATCGCAGACTCGCTAGGATTCGGACTCGTAGACTCGCTCAGACTCGCTGCTGTTTGGGGAGATTCAAGCTATATAGTGATGTGATAGAGCGAGTCTAGCGAGTCTAGCGAGTGAGATAAAGTAAACTCTGACAAAACTAAGATTGCCATTGACTTGCATTGGACTCGTTACTGAGCGAGTATTCGCTAAAAGACTCGCCGATTACCGAGTCCAGCGAGTCCCTTAAGAATCGCCGAGTAACGAGTCCTAGCGAGTAGACTCGCTCATCCCTACTAGAGACTCCATAAGGGGGACCCTGAGCTGGCAACATCCACCCGGGAAACCAAACTGTACCGTGTTCCGTCTTACCATCTGCCGGTACTTAGTAAAGTGGAGTCAAACTTGAATTGGTCTCCGTAGTTCTTCCCGCCGGTGCCCGGAGGGCTTCAACACTATCACCAGCAGCTCACCAGAGGGGTAAGAACTTTCACTACAACTCCCCTCATCCTCATCTATCATCGCTGCCCTGAGGTAATAGCTCCACCTGTGGGGAGCTGTACCACTCTCTGCTGCACCCACCATCAATCACCTCAGCGGTCGGCTTGCAGTGCCGGTGCCATTTTACCGGGAACTACAGGTGGCGTCATGTTCCCCTGTAAATACTCCCTTCTCCCCCACCGTCTAACAAATGATAACCAGGGCACGGAAGGGATCCCGACCATCAGTGATTCCCCATCCAAGAACTCATCAGTCCCGGTGTCTGAGTACCCCTAGCCCTGGGCTCATCACACACCCTGAGCGATTTTAAACAGAGACTGCACAGTTTATTTGAAGTGTACCTCCTGACAGAGAGTCAAAAAGTCAGCATCCTTTTAGGGCAGCTAATCGGTGCAGCACAGAGAGAGGTAAAGTCCTGGCCGGACTCAGGCAAAAGAACTGTTAGACAAACACAGGCCAGGCTGTGGCATAATCCTCTTCCTCCTCTGGATGCAAACTATTACGATTGTTCTCTCCTAATAAGCATCATTACTGCATCCTTCTGTATCCTGCTGCCCTTAACAGGTTTGGCTCCATATTGCAGCCTATGAGATCTGGACTTTCTACAGGATTACATTATGACCCTGTGGAAAGGATTGTTATAAACCATATAACATGTTTGGTCCAGGTTAAATATTGTATACAGTACAGACCAAACGTTTGGACACACCTTCTGATTCAAAGAGTTTTCTTTATTCTCATGACTATGAAAATTGTAGATTCACACTGAAGGCATTAAAACTATGAATTGACACATGTGGAATTATATACTTAACAAAAAAGTGTGAAACAACTGAAAATATGTCTTATATTCTAGGTTCTTCAAAGTAACCACCTTTTGCTTTGATTACTGCTTTGAACACTCTTGGCATTCTCTTGATGAGCTTCACGAGGTAGTCACCACCAGAAATGGTCTTCCAAGAGTCTTGAAGGAGTTCACAGAGATGCTTAGCACTTGTTGGCCATTTTGCCTTCACTCTGAGGTCCAGCTCACCCCAAACCATCTCGATTGGGTTCAGGTCTGGTGACTGTGGAGGCCAGATTATCTGGCGTAGCACCCCATCGCTCTCCTGCTTGGTCAAATAGCCCTTACATGGCCTGCAGGTGTGTTTGGGGTCATTGTCCTGTTGAAAAATAAATGATGGTCCAACTAAACACAAACCGGATGGAATAGCATGCCGCTGCAAGATGCTGTGGTAGCCATGCTGGTTCAGTATGCCTTCAATTTTGAATAAATCCCCAACAGTGTCACCAGCAAAGCACCCCCACACCATCACACCTCCTCCTCCATGCTTCACGGTGGGAACCAGGCATGTAGAGTCCATCCGTTCACATTTTCTGCGTCACACAAAGACACCGTGGTTGGAACCAAAGATCTCAAATTTGGACTTATCAGACCAAAGCACAGATTTCCACTGGTCTAATGTCCATTCCTTGTGTTCTTTAGCCCAAACAAGTCTCTTCTGCTTGTTGCCTGTCCTTAGCAGTGGTTTCCTAGCAGCTATTTTTCCATGAAGGCCTGCTGCACAAAGTATCCTCTTAACAGTTGTTGTAGAGATGTGTCTGCTGCTAGAACTCTGTGTGGCATTGACCTGGTCTCTAATCTGAGCTGCTGTTAACCTGCGATTTCTGAGGCTGGTGACTCGGATGAACTTATCCTCTGCAGCAGAGGTGACTCTTGGTCTTCCTTTCCTGGGGCGGTCCTCATGTGAGCAAGTTTCTTTGTAGCACTTGATGGTTTTTGCAACTGCAGTTGGGGATACTTTCAAAGTTTTCCCAATTTTTCGGGCTGACCTTTATTTCTTAAAGTAATGATGGCCACTCGTTTTTCTTTACTTAGCTGCTTTTTTCTTGCCATAATACAAATTCTAACAGTCTATTCAGTAGGACTATCAGCTTTGTATCCACCAGACGTCTGCACAACACAACTGATGGTCCCAACCCCATTTATAAGGCAGGAAATTCCACTTATTAAACCTGACAGGGCACACCTGTGAAGTGAAAACCATTTCCGGTGACTACCTCTTGAAGCTCATCAAGAGAATGCCAAGAGTGTGCAAAGCAGTAATCAAAGCAAAAGGTGGCTACTTTGAAGGACCTATAATATTAGACATATTTTCAGTTGTTTCACACTTTTTTGTTAAGTATATAATTCCACGTGTTAATTCATAATTTTGATGCTTCAGTGTGAATCTACAATTTTCATAGTCATGAAAATAAAGAAAACTCTTTAAATGAGAAGGTGTGTCCAAACGTTTGGTCTGTACTGTATATACACCAGTGGGCATAAACACCCACCGCTGCCTTTTTATGTGTTGGGGGACTAGAAAGGAAGGCAGTAATGTACTGTAGCCGCATGTAGTCTGATTTTTAAGTACCAGGGATTGACCTGTACTCTTTGGATCCTTTTTTGATTCAATTTGACATAAAGGAGATTAGAGAATGGATGTGGAATTTTTTGCTAACTGAACCCTGGATATATAAAGGAAGAGACATCAGGGTCAGCCGCCGTGTTATGGGGACACATTTTCTCCCTTTTAGGTATATAAAACTCTGTTGATAGGCAGGTCAATAGTAGGGTGAACAAAGGGTTAATCTGTGTTGTTGTATGTAAAGCATTGGGTTAGAAACAAGGATACATAAGCCGAATTTTAACTAATTAAAATAAAAGTTATATTTTAGTAGTACCCTTTTAATAAATCGTTTTGCCAGTTCTGGTGAGCAGCGAGTCCTACAGAAGGAGATCAGGGCTCTGATGCAGAGGCAGCAGGTAGAGCTGTCTGGTGGAGAAGTTGGCAGTGTACGAGTAAGTGATCCATTCCCCACTGCAATATCCCCAAGAAGTGAAATGTTAATCTGGTGTCGGGCAGCAATAGGCCTCAGGGGTCAGGATTACCAGGTCCTGGTAGAACCCATTTACTCTGATAGTAGGCCCACCATCCTGACAGCCAGAGGGGTGGTTGATGTCCACAAGGGGAGAGTCCCAATACGCATCTTGAATTGTGGGGAGAATGAGGTCAAACTACCCTGGTATTTGACAATTGCTAAGCTGTTCACTGTCAGTAACAACGCAGTAAAGGCAGTGGAACCCTTGATTCTGTCTGACCAGGTGAAGGGCAATGGCACCAAAGAGCAGCTAGAGGATGCAGCTAGAGGATTGGTGTTAGAAGCTACATGTAGGCACTGATTCCACACCTTTATACCAAAAGCATGGAGTTTACCGGGTAGTCCAAGAGTATGAGCAGGTCTTTAGTAAACACCCACTAGACTTTGGGCAAGTAAAAGAGGTTAAACACCGTATCCCCACCGGAGACCATCTGACCATCAAGGAGAGGTACCGGCCTGTGCCACCAGCTCACTATCAATGTGCCAAGGGAATGGTATGGGAGATGAAGGAGGCTGGGGTGATCAGAGATAGTTGTAGCCCCAGGGCAGCTCTATTAGTCCCCACAATGAAAAAAGATGGCACAATGAGAATGTGGGTTGATTACAGGCAGATTAACCGTATTACACATAAGGACGCATACACATTACCCAGGATTGAGGAATCATTAGCTGCCTTAAAATACGCTAACTATTTCTCCACTTTAAATCTTACCAATGGGTATTGGCAGGTTCCCGTGGCAGAGGCAGACAGATAGAAGACTGCGTTTACAACACCAATGGGGCTCTGTGAGTTCAACTGCATGCCATTCGGGCTCTGCAATGCTTCAGGAATATTCCAGTTGTTAATGGAGTACTGCCTAGGACACAAAAACTTTGAAACGTTTTTGTTGTACCTGGACAACGTCATCTTCTACTCCAATACATATGAAGACCACTTGGAGCACCTGGCCAAGGTGTTTGAGGCCTTTTCTGGTCTTGGCCTGAAAGTAAAGCCATCCAAGTGCCACCTGTTGAAGCCAATGGTGCAGTACCTAGGTCACGTAGTAAGTGCCGAAGGTGTGGCACCAGACCCAGACAAAGTCACCGTGATCAAAGACTGGCCAAGACCCTTCACGATCAAGGAAGCGATTCAGTTTTTCTGGCTGATAGGCTACTACAAGAGGTTCATAAAGGGCTTCATGAAGATAGCAGCACTCTTGCAGGACCTCTTAGTGGGCCAGTCCAAGAAGGCCAAGAGTCCGAGTTCTCCATTTGAGTGGAGTAAGAAAGAAGAAGACTCCTTCACCAGGCTTAAGATGGCTCTTACAGGAGATGAGGTCCTGGCCTACCATGACTATAGCCAACCCTTTCTACTATACACAGATGCCAGGAACGTGGGATTCTTCAATAGTTTTGGGGTCAATAGGTGTGCTACAGTCCGCGCTGCCCGGTCATCCAAGGAGTCACACGGGAAACAGTGTTCCAAGTAAAAGTTTCTTTATTCTTCAAAACCGACGCGTTTCGGCGCCCAATCCTGGCACCGTCCTCAGGGTACGCGTCGGTTTTGAAGAATAAAGAAACTTTTACTTGGAACACTGTTTCCCGTGTGACTCCTTGGATGACCGGGCAGCGCGGACTGTAGCACACCTATTGACCCCAAAACTCTTGAAGTACTCATTATCCTGTGGAGGTGTAAGTCCAGCAGCAGCCTACAAATACTAAAACCAACGCCTTTATTCCAGTTGTGGGAGTCACAACTGGATCAGGTTAGTGCAACCTGTTTACACCTATAAGACCCTATTCTTACTGAGTGATAGGGCACTATTGCGCCTCTGTTGTCTCCCCTTATATTTTATATAGTTAGGAACGTGGGATTGGGAGCCATGTTGTCACAAGTGCAAAGAGGCAGAGAAAGAGTGATTGCCTACGCCAGCAGGACGCTTTGTCCCATGGAGAGGAACCCTGACAACTATAGTTCCTTTAAGATGGAGTTTCTTGCAATAGTCTAATCAGTAACTGAGCGCTTCAAGCATTCAAGCATTACCTGGCTTCAGCGAAGTTTACCATTTTTAGAGATAACAATCTGCTAACCAACCTTGAGACGGTGAAGCTGGGTGCGCTGGAGTAGTGAGTTAAACATGGCCTCTTGCACGACATGTCTCTTGTTCATTACACAGTGGGAGCACTGGTTCACCTCACGACGATGGAAAACCAGGAAATCTATTTCTTCCAGCTCTTCCAGGTCTTCTTCCAGATCTGGCAGGTTGGGCATCCTAGACAGCACATCTGCATTGGCATTCTGTTGCCCTGCCTGATACTTGATGGTAAACTCATAATTGGATAGCCGGGCCATCCATCGCTGCACCAGCCTATCTGATGAGGGCATGACCTGGCAAGTTACCCATTGATATGGACATGGGAGTCTTAACGCCTGAGCTGACAGCACCAGAAACTGACTGGGATACAGAGTGACAGCAGAAGTATTGCCGAGTTCAAGAGTGCGTAGAGAAAAGTTTGTCCCAAGCAAGGCAGAGACAAGAAGAAAGAATAACAGCACTCCCCTGCAGTTCCTCTAACACTTAGAGAACAAGTCCTAAAGAGGAAAAGAAGAATGAACAAACTTGATGACCAGTGGGAGGCAGAACCATACACCATCTTGCCTTGATAATCACAAAGTGTGCCTCATTAGTAAAGATGGAGGAGACAATGTGTGTCTCCTGTGTGCTGTCTCTGCTCCCCCCTGTGTGTGCTCTCTGTGCCCCCTATGTGTGGGCTTCGTGCCCCTTGTGCACTCTTTCTGCCCCCCCCCCCGAGCATCATGCCATGAAATCTTTGGACATCTGGGTGTCCAAAGATGGTGGAAACATAAGTAACTGTGCATGTGTGTATATGGCGCACACATGCCCAGTTATGCAGGCCACCACCATCTTTGGACACCCATGTGTCCAAAGATGGCAGCCGCCTCAGTAACTGGGCATGTGTGTGACATACCCACCCAGGACCGTGGGGTACTCGGTAGTGGATCGGGCAGTTCTCTGGGAAGGTCATGGGGCTGTGACCCGGTTCAGTTGCCCTGGCAGTGTCAATAAATGGGTGGGAAAAAGGGTATGGTGTATGGGATTTAACGTGACACCAACCGTGGTTTTTGGCAATGACAGATGGATGGCCGATGCTGCAGTGCAGATCCTCTGAAGCTGTTAGTATTGCAGCTAAGATGGTGTGACTCTCCACGGGTAGAATGGATGGCCCAGTGCAGCTATGTAGTCTTAGTTGGGGCGGCGAGGTGGGAAATAACTTGGAGGACACAGCTGGGTGCAGTCTTTAAGTTTTTACTCACTGTTTCTATTGCACCCCAGGTCCATGGGTTGTTTGAAACTGGGCTTTAGCGGTCCTTCTGGGAAATCACAGGGGTCAGGACCCAGCTTCTGTGACCCTGGGTTCAGTGTAAAAGGAGTTCTTGGCTAGTGTAGGAAAAGAGATGATGAAAAGGTAAAGTTATTTGTGACGCCACCCGTGGTTTGCGGCAATGAGGAGCCTCCGCAGCTGCAGATCCTCTGAGGATGGTGGACAGGCAGCTGAGATGTAGTGGCTCCCCATGGGCAGAGCAGGTCCCCAGGGCAGCAGGAATAAGGATTAATAGTCTCTGGCAGGCAGGGATTACCCTAGGCCTCGTTACCTTGTTCAGTGGCCATCACAGGCTGTCGCCGCAGGAATAATGCAGTCTCACACCGTTCTGCAATTCTGTTCCCGGTTTTGCTCACAACAAAACTCCAAGTACAACAGGTCATAGATGTTACACACTCTTGGATAAGCTCTGGCCTGAGCAGTCTTTGTTAGAACAGGGATGGCAGGTATGAGATCGTCAGTGGTGTGCTTGTCCTTAAAGCGAACCTGTCACCCCCTCCAGACATCTAAAAATACCATAGCCACCTTCTGCAGCACTAAGGCTGCAGTCTGACAAGGCGTCTATAGCATTTATGCTTCCTTGATTCACTGAAATAAAGACTTTTATAAAATCTGTTTCAAACCAGATCCAAGACCGGGAGGCGGGTTTTCAAGTGTCTGTCTCCCTCCTCTGTGGTGTCAGTCATCCCTCTCTGCTCTCTGTGCGCCGCCTCCAGGGCCATCTCCCTGCATTACAGAGCTTTGTCAGCTCTGCTACAACATAGAGCTGCTGTTATAGGAGACCCCACAGTAGTAAATCTAGCAGGAGGACCCTGAGCAGGCAAAGCACTGCCTGCTACATAGCAGCCCTTGAGCTGAGCTGTCAGCAGTGCAGCAGAGTTGAGTTTGTGCTTTAGATCAGGGGCTGAGGACGGAGCAATACTGCTGGGTACAAGAAACTGAAAGTGAAAACTGCTCAGCTCAAGGGCTGCTACGTAGCAGGCAGTGCTCTGTCTGCTCAGGATCCTCCTGCTAGATTTACTACTGTGGGGTCTCCTATAACAGCAGCTCTATGTTGTAGCAGAGCTGACAAAGCTCTGTAATGCAGTGAGGTGGCCCTGGAGGCGGCACACAGAGAGCAGAGAGGGATGACTGACACCACAGAGGAGGGAGATAGACACTTGAAAACCCGCCTCCCGGTCTTGGGTCTGGTTTGAAACAGATTTTATATAAGTCTTTATTTCAGTGAATCAAGGGAGCATAAATGCTATAGACACCTTGTCAGAATGCAGCCTTAGTGCTGCAGAAGGTGGCTATGGTATTTTTAGATGTCTGGAGGGGGTGACAGGTTCGCTTTAAGCCTCTCCCTGGTCCTGTCTCTCTCTCTCAGCACTGTTGTAAGCACTTCTACGCGCAGAGCCCTGATCCTGCAGCCTCGGGTATTAGTGGGTGACTGGTACCCTGTCCCCGGACCCTTGTCCTGCTGCTTTTTTGTGGGTATGGTATATGCCAGGTGTGTGAGCTACAGCTCCTATGAAGCTTGTAGCCTCTGGTTTCACTGGTTCAGATCCGGTTCCTGTTTCTGACCACAACCCCTCCGTCTGGTGGTATCAGTCCTGGATTCGGGCGCACGGGCCACTTCAGCTCCGCCAGTGCCCCTAGGGTTCCTAGGCTCTCTGGACTCGACTTCTCCTAGCTCTGCACACTAGCTGTTCTCTTGTTGTTACTCAAACTGAAACTACCACACTGAGTTGTTCTTCCACTCACATTTCTCTTTAGCCCAGTTGATGTGCTCTTTCTTCAGTACTTGCCTTTTTTTTAACAGTGGGACTTTGCAGAGACTTCTTGCTAATAGATGATTTTCACACCGGCATCTTCTAGCTGTCACAGTCCTCACAGGTAGCTTAAGACGTCTTTGATCGTCCTGGAGCTGATAATTGGCTGAGACTTTGCCATTCTGGCTATTCTTCGATCCATTTGAATGGTCGTCTTCCGTTTTCTTCCACATCTTTCTCGTTTTGCTTTCTATTTTAAAGCATTGGAGATAATTTTAACTGATCATTTTAACATTGTCTGCATTGTTTATAAGTTTTACCATCTCCAATCAACTTTTTAATCAAAGTACGCTGTTCTTCTGAACAATGTCTTGAACTACCCATATTTCTCAGGCTTTCAAGTAGAACTGTATGTGTGACCCATCCCAGGGCAGTGGGGTACTTGGATCCCGGGCGTTGATTAAAGGTGTTGTCACTGGTGACCGGTGCCCGGGGCGGTGGCCCTGGTGGTCGCTGAAACATGTGTGAAATAAAATAAATAAAATAAATAAAATAAATAAAATAAAATAAAAATGTGACGCCACCTACGGTACCTGGTAAGGTTACCACCGCTGCTTTCAGGCCAGATGGTGTAACTCCCTGTAGGTGGAGCAGGATCCCTGGGGTAGGGATGGATGAATGGATTTCTCACTGGAAGGCAGCTCTGCAGGTGGAGACTTGATGCAGGCTCTGCTGTTGAGACTGGAGTGCAGTTTACCCGGTGTGATAGAAATGAGACACCAGACACAGTTCAAGCTCTGCATGGGTTTACTGGTAACTTTCAGGCAGCTTACAGGTTTACTCAGTCATGGGTAGCTAGCCTGGGTAGTCACCAGGGGATAGTGTGTCTCTTTGAGGCCCTCAGTGGTGTTCCTGACGGTTTCTCCCTCTGTCCTCACTGTTCTTTTACGCCTTCTCTTCCTGAACTACCCGGCACAGAGCCCTATGCCCGCTCAAGGGCTTTATGAGAGTTCTCCCTAACTATGGGCTCCTTACCCTCTGCAGGCCTTGTGGGAATATGCCAGGGCTGGACCACGGCTCTGAGTAGCCCGTGTCCTGACCGGTGTCTGCGGCTCGGGAGTAAATACCCTAACTGCCTCAGAGCCGATCTTCCGGTGTTGGACTGGGTCCTTCCGGGCCGGGTGCCGTTCCGGTCCGGATTAGGGTGTTAACTAACACTCAAGGATCCCCCTTCAGTCTGGCTCAGCGTCCTTTCTGGTTCCCTCCTCTACGCCATTTGCAGGGTCCCCTCTTCTTCAGCTTCCCTCACGGACTGTTCCTGACGAACTGCCTCTAACTCTTTCCTGCTCTTCACTACCCACCTAAGACTCCACACTCCGGGATCGGTTCCCTAGCAACGGGTTAACCAATTGATCCCCTGGCTCAATGTGTGTGAATGCGTGTGGTGAAGGCCCCAGATTAACATCCCAATCTCCTGGTCACAGGGATACTACACACTCTGGTCTGGGTGCAGTACCCCTCCGTGGCGTCCCACCAGTGAGGCGCCACATGTGCAACATGTGCTGGCTTCACCTATCAATAAGGGCCACCTAACTCACACCTGTTTCTTCACAGAATGATTGACCTCACTAAATGAACTCCACACTGCTATTATTTTGAACACACCCTCCTTCAATTTATTATTCAAATACACAGTTTCAAAAACATGCAGATCTTCTGACAGAGCATTCATCCATCAAGTCACCATGACTCGAGATCACGCTGAAGGCCACTGAAATGAAAATACGGTAAATAAAAACAGGCAACAATGGAAAGTAACCAAACATGCGCATGATGGATCATATGAATGGGGATTGTCATATTCAGTGCACTGCTAAACTGAAAAAAAAAAAAAGAAAAGAAAAACCTTCTTTTAAAGAAGACAGAAGATATAAACACATGGTACTCCTCTTTAACATAGCACTTCATTATCCTGGAAGGATTGTGTGATCTGATTTGCATTAAAAATACTCCTGTCTTGATTGAAATACATATGTGAGTTTAGTAGAGATAAAACAAGTGCTCTTCACTATATCAATTGTCTGAAGTGCAGAGTAAGCAGCGTTTAATACTTACATAACTGTACTTCACGGATATCTTAAAATATCACAGATGTGAATATCTTAAAGAAAACCTGTCAGCACGATTTTGTAATGTAAAGACATATCTTTAAGGGCCTAAATCTGATTACATTGATACCCTTGGTGAAGGAATCCACTTTGTGGTGTTCCTGTAATGTTCAACATTTGTAGTTTTCTACTAATTAGGCAGATCTATGTTCTCTCTATATGTAAGGGGTTAAGGACTCTTTCCCTTCTGGTTGAGACTTATCTTTGCCTTAATCCCAGCTGAAGCTTCTTACCACCACTCTCTTCTGCTATATTTACTCGTCCCTTGCTGGATATACTAGTGCATCTCAATGAATTAGAATATCATCAAAAATCAATGTAATATTGCCATGTTTCAGGGCGTTTCTGGGAGCCCTGAAACACGTTGACTAATATAATTCAATATTACATTCAACTTTTGATGTCTCATGGAATACCGCAGCGCGGTTTTTAACCCTTCATCCTCCCAACTTTAATTTTCTGAGATAATGACCTTTGGGTTTTCATTGGCTGTAAGCCATAATCATCAACATTTACAGAAATAAACATTTGAAATAGATCACTCAGTTTGTAATGACTCTATATAATAATAATAATAATAATAATAATATTTATTCATTTATATAGCACTATTAATTCCAAAGTGCTTTACATACATTTTGAAACACTGTCCCTCTTGGGGCTCACAATCTAAACATGCTATCAGTATGTCTTTGAAATGTGGGAGGAAACCAGAGTGCCCGGAGGAAACCCACACAAACATGGGAAGAACATACAAACGCCTTACAGATGTTGTCCTTGGTGGGAATTGAACCCATGAGCTCAGCGCTGCAAGGCTGCAGTGCAAACCACTGAGCCACTGTGCCGCCCACATATTATTATTATTAATTTATTTATAAAGAGCCATTGACTCCATGGTGCTGTACATGAGAAGGGGTTATATACAAACAAGTTAAAAATACAATGAACAATAACAGACTAACACTAACAATGACAGACTGGTACAGAGGGGAGAGAGGACGCTACAGGGCAATAGGATGGGGAACAGTAGGTTGGGTCTGCTCGCGTGATGGTGAAGTGCCGGGTCCAATGGGGGTGGAGCACCGGGTCTAGTGGTGGTGGAGCGCCGGGTCTAGTGGTGGTGGAGCTCCGGGTCCAGTGGTAGTGACGCAGCACCGTGGTCATTGCAGGCTGTAGGCTTTTCTGAAGAGATGGGTTTTCAGGTTCTGCTTGAAGGTTCTGAGTGTGGGGGACAGTCGGACATTTTAAGGTGCAGAATTCCAGAGGATGGGGAATGCTCGGGTGAAGTTTTGCAGGCGGTTAGATGAGGAACGTACAACTGTGGGGGAAAGGAGGAGGTCTTGGGAGGATCTCAGATTACGAGTTGAATGATATCAGGAGATTAGTTCAGAGATATATGGGGGGGACAGATTGTGGACAGGTTTGTAAGTCAAATTTAGTAGTTTGAATTGGATACACTGGGGAATTGAGAGCCAGTGGAGGGATTTGCAGGGGTAGGAGTGCAGGAGCAGTGAGGAGAAAGGTGGATTAGTCGGACAGTACAATTAAGAACAGACTGGATGGGTGCAAGAGTGTTAGCAGGGAGGCCACAAAGGAGGAGGTTTCAGTAGTTGAGACAGGAGATGATGAGGGCATGCACTAGTAGTTTAGTAGATTGAGGGTTGAGGAAGAGACGGATTCAGGAAATATTTTTGAGTTGGAGGCGGCAGGAGGTGGCGAGGGCTTGAATGTGTGGTTTGAAGGATAAGGCAGAGTCAAGGATCACTCCGAGTCAGCGGACTTCAGGTACAGGGCAAAGTCTGATATCATTTATTGTGATAGATAGATCAGGTAAGGAAGGTGCGTGAGATGGGGGAAAGATGATGAGTTCAGTTTTGTCTACATTTAGTTTAAGGAAGCGAGAGAAGAAGAAGGAGGATATGGCTGATAGACACTCTGGGATTCTGGACAGCAGAGAGGTGACGTCTGGGCCAGAGAGGTAGATCCGAGTGTCATCAGCGAACAGGTGGTACTGGAACTAGTAGATTTTCTATACTGACCACATTGAAGAAGAAGCTCATCTTTGAAAAGCTAAGGTGTTCGTACCTATTGCAGCTTCAACATTTTCTACTGAAGAAGATTTGGAGTCCTTTTATATATATATTTCCTTGCCTGTGTAGATGAGTCGTATCTAAGAGCATAGCAAGGTACGAGACACAGGCATCCCCACCATTAGGGGTAATCTTGGGGATAGGGATTCCTTAGGGATCCCAAGTTTAAGGGTCAGTTAAGGTATCCTGTTTCCCTTTACTACCTATAGCCACAGCGTAACAATGATAGAACAATGAATTTTGAATGATACCGGCAAATTTTAATGGAAAACATGTTGGCATCTGTGCATGAGCTGAATTATAAAAGAATGTGGGTCATACATCAAGACAATAACTCAAAGCAGACAAGTCATTCTACAAAAGAATGATAAAAAAAGAATGGAGTTAAAGTTTTGGAATGGCTAAGTCAGAGTCCTGCCCTTAATCCTATAGAAATATTATGGAAGGAGCTCAATCGAGGTGTTCATGGGAGAACCCACCAACGGAACAGAATTGAAACTGGTTTGTAGAGAGTAAGAGGATCAAATTCCTCCAAGCCGATGTGGAGGTCTAATCAACAATTACCAAAAATATTTAGATGCTGTTATTGCTGAACAAGGGGTCACACCAGATACTGAAAGCAAATGTTTATATACTTTTGCCTTTCACAGTTGTGATATTGGATAATTTTCCTCATTTAAATAATGAAAATGTTTGATACTGTATCTATGCTATTTGGTTCTCTTTATTTTCTTTAGGACTTATGAATTAGTTTTCAGTCAAATATATGCAGCAATATGTAAAATTTTGAAGGGTTCACAGACTTTAAATAATCAATTTACCTCTGTGATGGCATCTCACTAGGACATGCCATCACTTGGGTCTGACCTTTAGGACCCCCACCAATCCAAAAATGTAGGGTTTACCGCTTGGTATAATGTTGCATTCCCATTTATTGCACATAGGAGATGTCAATCACCAGCCCATGCATTGAACTGCGGCCAGACCCATTTTACTTGTGCATGGTAAGGCTGACTTCACACTACGTTTTTTACTATCCTGTTCTGCTCGTTTTTGAAACAAACAGAACAGGATCGTTTTTGGCCCCTATGTATCCCTATGACACCGGATTGGCCCTATTTGGCCATCCGGCTTTGTGAATCCGGTGCAGGATTCGTTTTTGTCCTGTTTTTCACCGGTCCCAAAAACGAGGCCTGCAGCGGTGACAAAACAGGACAGAAACGAATCCTGTCCTGTCTGGCACACTTAACATGGGGACCTATGGCACCGGATCCGGGAAACAAAAGAATCGTTTCTCAGATTCGGTGCCAGGGTACAGAGCATGCGCAAAACAGGAGCGCTGCTCTGTACTCATAGTAAATCTGTCTAATATCACTATAGAGATGAAGTCCATGGAGCCTCGGTTAAGAGTCTACAACATGGACACCAGCCAGTTATCCCACCAGGGAAGGACCTAGCCCAGGGTATTAGTAGCCCTTAAGTCACTATCCAGCTCTTGCGAGCTTGAAGATATGGCCAGGGGTTTACCATGGACTAGGTATCCAACTACAGACAGCTGTTTCGGGGTTGTTGCCCCTCATCAGTGTGGCGCAGGATTCTGGCTGGGTGGGAGCAATGCTTGATAGACAGACATCACAAAGCAACCACTGACCTTGTGGAGACCAGCGGAGGATAACACTGCGGGCACCAGTTAAAGCACTCAAACACAGTGAAACCCAAGGTTCTATATACACTGCTAAAGTGATATTAAATAAAGGGATGGTTAAAAATAAAAAATAATAAATACTCACCTGCTGGCGACCATGAGTGTCCCACGCTGAATCTCCCAGTCATTCAAGGACCTTGCATGATGTCACTGGGAGGACGGGGCAACCCGATCACATGAGCACATCAGCGTGGGTTTTAATTGGTGCTGATGCGGTCATGTGATCAGGTTGCTCCGTCCCTCCCAGTGACATCATGCCGGGAGATTCTGCGTGGGACACTCAGAAGTCGTCGGAAGGTGAGTATTTATGATTTTTTATTTTTAATCATCTTTTTATTTAATATCATTTTAGCAGTGCATATAGATATACACTACTGAAATGATATTAGACAGCGCTGACTGCACTTGTCACACAGTGCTGACAGCGGCTCAGCTCCCCGCCGCTCCTTCTGTGTCCGGATACCGGACTGGACACAGATATACCATCTTAAGGTGCCGATCCGGTGCTGTCCATTCCTGTTCATTTGGATCCTGCAAAAAACAGGATCCAAACGAACAGGACAAAAACATAGTGTGAAGCCAGCCTAACAGTGAGTGTTGCAACCCCTTCATCCTCAGGATCTTTCGAAGTTACTAGTGTCAAACCCCCACCATGCCATGGCTTGTTAAGCACTTTAAGCATATTAAATAAACTCTTTGTTTCTGGCCTCAATAGGCTAACTTTTATTCTATTTTGGTTTTCTAGTTATCTCTTGGGTCAACACTGAACCTTTTGATTTTTTGAAAGTGCTTTTATTACCCATATCACAACCCTTTAAATCCCTTCTTCATTTGCTGTACTGACGTGCACTTATCTAAATGCTGGGCATAAACAGTTTTTTACACATTCCTATAGTGAAAAGTAAACTAGCCATGTGCAAGTTATTATTACAGACAGGAGGCCTGTGAGCGATTGAACTGTTATGAACTCTAGTGGCATTTCTTATGTAAAACAATTAGGTTTGCTATGTGAAAATTAGTTGGTTAAATTATTTTTCTGAGTGGTTGTAATATGTCTAATACTGTCTGCATAACTATATTAAATACTGTTATTTAACCATATGAAATGTTATTGGTTTGCTATCCTGAGCTGCAGTAACAGGCACACAACAATCACATGGACTTCACCACTGTGAAGTGATGGAAACTACAGAGAAGTAGCATCCTTTGACGTAGAGTTGAAGGTACCTTTACACGCCGCTACAAAAGGTTGAAAACAACCGGGTTTATGATACAAATGTATCTTGCACCGTCAAATCAACCCGAGGTAGCGGTGTGTAAAGTAGCTTGTTGCCACCCGTCACTCGCGGCACCTGTTTCAGAGCAGTGCTCGAAAACAGGTTGATTTCAACCCGATGGTAACGGCGTCTAAATAAGGTAGGGTAAGGTTTTTTCGCCACCTAGTTAACTCCCCGGGCCGTGACACAGCCTCCGGGAAACCGCACCTCTTCAGCGATCATTGGTGGAAGCTCCTGCGTTGCGATTGGTTGTCGCTGCATAGGGCGTCTTATTTAAGGAGCTGACCAGTCATACTACACATTTGCTATAGCGTCATGTATTAGCCAGCCTTCCTGTGCTGGCTGGCCAATCATGATGCTATTGCTTTGTCCAATCATCGTACGAGCGTCTCGTAATTCACAATTCTGGCACGCCTATGTGTTGTCCCTGCTGCACCAGGTCCTCCCATATTAGCCTCTGTAGCGGCGTGTAAATGAGGGAAGGTGCTCTACAGAAGGTAACTTGAGGCACCCGGCGGTGCATCCAGAGATAGATTAAACCTTCTGTAGAGCAGCTTGTAGCGGCGTGTAAAGGAGGTATTGGGTACCGTTTGCAACCGTTGGTGCGTGCTCATGCACGTGAAGCACCCGGTTGTTTCTAACCTTCTGTAGCGGCGTGTAAAGGTACCTTAAGGGGCACCTATCATAGTTATAGCAACCTTGGTAGAGCTTGTAAACTAATATGTTATGCAGTCCCTTGATCAGCAGTGGATGAGTGTCAGACCTGTCAATCAACTACAACTGGTTTTGTCTCAGTCCAGCTGCTGATAGTTCTCGTTTCTACTTTCCTTTGCCTTGCATGCCTGTTTAGGTGTTTTTACTTCTCGGTTTTATGTGCCCTATCACATCTTGGAAAGGGCTATTTAAACTCACCAGACACATATCTTCATTGCTGGCTATATTCCTAGACAGATAGATGTTGGAGTCCCAGCTCATCTGGATTATCTTGCTGATTTATCTCTATTGCTTTTTTTCTGTGGTTTGTTTGGGAGTTTCCCTTCTCAGCTCACATTCTGATATATGCAGGTACTGGGGAGTTTTTATGTAATACATTGGTCTTTTGAGTTTCTTCTGTTTTTCTTCCGTCTTTCCTGTGTGACTGTGTGAACACAATCTTAGCTGTGTGTCTCACCCTCTGCTTGTGTGCACTTTATTGTTATTTCTGTTTTGTGTTGCACTAAGTTTATAATTGAGGGTACAGCTAGGGACAAGTTGATTGAGAGCGCCATTGCATAATCTTAGGTTGCCAACTTCCGCGGTCAGGAAGGAACAAACAGGGTTGGATTTAGTGTTTCTTCTAGTCTGATATGGCTGATAGCCAGTAGATAGAAAAGTTCCTATTCAGACTCTTCTAGTCTGAATAAGGACCTCTAGTTTGCACAGGTCACATCTCTCCTGGTTTGTCCATCCTCATGAGAGTGGTAGGGCTCAATGGAAATACAGAGTTTGAGCCCAATGCCATTAGCATGTAGCATCCGTTTCTCTCGCATGAGAGAATCATCTGATGCTATACACCTGTGTGACCCCGGCCTTAGTTTGACACTATACTTTGACACTATACTTTGACACTATAGTTTGACACTATACTAAAATACCTATAAATTCAGCATTTAAAGAGTTGGCTCATGAAGACAATAGGGGCAAATGGATGTCACAGGGAGGTGTCAGCTTGATGCAAACTCTCCATGTATCGCATATGAAGCCATTGGTCTGATTTGTCACCATGCTATCCAATTCTCCTGAGTGATTGATGCAAATGAAATATCTCGCTTCGGCAGCTTCTATTGGAAAAATCAGCTGGTCACAGATGCAGCTTCAATATTAAAGTGGTTATCTGTTACAGATTAATAGGAAATCACCCAGCGCTTTGTTATTTTCAGGTCCAAATTTACTGTATACTTGGCACAGCCTATTAAGGCTCTAAAATCCCATGGTGCTTCCATATTTGCATAGCATATTTGTTTACAGCTCATGGCCTTTTAGCTGGAACTTGAAAATAACTACATAGGAATGTATGCAGGGTGTTCCCATTGTACCTAGGCACACCCAGTATTTCTATTTTGTCTGTCTGATATATACAGTATTGATGGTACAGGGCCAAGCACATGAAAGGGTAAGGTGATGTGCCCACGATCTAGGTGGAGGAGCATTCTGACGCAGCATGTTTTCTCTTGCGGAGCCACTAGTGTTCTGTGTGGGAGATTGCATTGTATTTTTGCTGTGTTCTGTGGCTCAGAGCACTTGCATCTTAGCAAGAATTAATTGACATGCTGTGGCTCAAAAAGCCGTGCATGTCAGCTTACAAAGTGATAAAAAGCATGAGATATCTATAAATCCATCCACTGTGCCTGTACTGCATTTTGGATGCAATGAAAACACGCTACATCCAAAACGCTGCTATTCCAGATCAGGGGCACACACCATAAAGATATCAAGTATATGATGACACACATAGCGCTATTGTTGCGCCCCCGCATCTTGGTCGCCACAGTGGCACTGCACCTACTCCACAGGTGTGGTGCCATTGCTCTAAGGTAAGCCGGGGACACAAACCTGAGACACGCACTCTACATCCAACACCATTCCCAACTTCCGACAATGAGGTGCGTGGTGGGAGAGACCCCGCTAGATGGCAGTCCCCATCTGCTGGCTGGAGGAGGGAGTAGGCTAGAAGGGGGTGGGAACACAGTTAGTGAGCAGAGTTAGCCAGTCTGCAGGAGACAGAGGAAGAAGGGGGATCACTAGAACAGAATGGAGTTCTACCGCGTCTAGGATAAGCGGTATAACATGTTCACATGGTGAGTTCCCACAGTGTGGTAGACTCTTGATGCCATTATACTGCCCACATGTAACTTAGACATTTTACCACAGAGTAGGTTCAGGCATCTGTACTGGGGGGAATATTAATGGAGTGTGAAGAACGTCTGACATAGTATTGTATTAGCTCTATGTGTCCCCGCCAGCTAATTCTGTACCCTCATTTGGTACTCTAAGCCCTGCTTCAAGCGATTTTTTGACTTAGTGCACATATTTGATTATTTGGTTCCTCTATAACCATCCTTCTGAGCAATAGGTGTATTTATCAGGCACCATTTGTGTGAATAATGCAGCCCCCACACACACACTCTGCCCCCTGTGTGGCCCCCACACACACACTCTGCCCTCTGTGCTGCCCCCCACACACACTCTGCCCCCTGTGTGGTCCCCACACACACTCTGCCCCCTGTACGGCCCCCCACACACATTCTGACCCCTGTGCAGCCCCCACACACTCACTCTGCCCCCTGTGCAGCCCCCCACACACTCTGCCCTCTGTGTGGTCCCCACACACACAACTCTGCCCCCTGTATGGCCCCCCACACACATTCTGCCCCCTGTGCAGCCCCCACACACACTCTGCCCTCTGTGTGGTCCCCACACACACACTCTGCCCCCTGTGTGGCCCCGACACACACACTGTGCCCCCTGTGTGGCCCCCCACACACACACTATGCAAAGAGTAGTTGCAGACATGGATTTAGCAGCTTCTCCTGACATCATTTCAACAATGCAACAGCTTGTTTTTCGCATTGTTCCGGTGTGTTCCAACATCATGCTAATTGACAGCTGGCTTCCTGAGCCTAACATAGGGAAGCCAGCTATCAATGAATATGACATTGGCAGTTATGCCCCATCAACAGACCAGCGCAGAAGAAGCAGAGCTCCTGTGTTAACGTGAAGCAGCTGAATCACCAACATACGCGGTTGCAGAGTGGTACGGGGAGGTAGTTGTGGGCAAGGGATTGACTCCGGACGGCCTAGCATGATATATGAAAACCATGGTCCTGGCTGGGTGTGAGGACATGTATAGTGTAGGTCGTACATTTCTGCAGACTGCATGTCTCCATTGCCTTTGGAAGGCAAGGACCATATTCCAGTTCAGACTGAGATGAGACCAACAGTTCATGTCAAACAACAATCCTCTACTTAACTGTTTGCACAATTCTTCAGTCACAACTTCACATGTGAGATAGCTAGCAGTGGCACATATCTTGAATACACTTCCAGATCTACCGTAGATCATCAGACACAATTCTAAGGCTCACTTGGTTTTTCTGGCTCTGTGAGTTCTGTTCCAGCACAACCCAGCCGAAAACAACAGTACTGTCTGTGGTGATCACCTTCCCTTCCAGCGGGTCCATGTCTATTCCCCTCCTCAAGGGAGGGTCCTGGGGGTATGACCAATAAAGCATGAATGGAAAATCATGATACCAGACACTTTTTTTTAAAGAGCTCTTCTCCCCTTAAGATAGGGAATAGGGGATTACCCACAGTACCAGTGGAGAGCTTTACTCTCGCAAACATTTGGGGAGGTATTGCCCAGGAAGGACGAACACAGTCACCCGCCAGTGAAGATGACCCAATACCTTAATGGCTGAAAGGCTTTACCATTTGTCTGTACTCTGGCTCCTTCAGATTAGGGCTGACCACTCGAGGGTCGATCTCTAGCCCTTACGTTGTTCACATTTGATGCTTGTCAACACCTGAGAATTACTCTGTCTCACTCTGGTCTCAACACTGCGGTTGCCCACTACATGCAGCATTAATGACCCAACCTGTCAGACTTGTACGTCCGTACTAGTCACTGGTAGGGCCCAATCTAAAATTAGGGCAGAAAGTGTCTCTTTCCCTGACTAACTCCTATTATAGTGGATTAGTGGCAACACTTAACTGTTACTTGCCTTACAGTCTGCTCCTGGGCAAAACTCTCTTGCCTACATACAAATTCTATTAGTCTTATCTTATACCTTACATTAGCGAACATCACTATGTATTATACCTACAATATTTCTAGGCATTATACATGCATTAGGCTTGTTTCACACTATCGTTTGTGAGCTCTATGATGTTTTTCTCCCTGCCAAAATTGAAGAAAATCTCTATTGGCCCAAGAACCTGGTCCGACCACTCCCCACTAATTTATGAACTATCTTTAGGCCCAAAAGATTCGACTAAAAGAATATGGAGGAATAATAGTTTTTTGTATAACCATCCAGCATACAAAAAAGAAATTGAAGCTACAATCAAAAATTATTTTATTGAAAATGATGTAGACAACATTTCAATTTTCACGTTGTGGTCTGCATTTAAAGTAGTATTGAGAGGGAAACTAATCCAACTCAATTCCCAATTTAATAAAGCTACTAGGGAAAACAACACAGTAACTAACTAACAAAATACATAACCTACGAAAACTACAAACTAAAAACCCCTCACATAATATCTTTAGTGAAATATTAAAATTGAGACTAGATTTAAAATCTTTATTGGCTGCAGAATATGACAAAGGTTCCCAAGTAGTTGGAGCCAGATATTACCATTCTGATAATAAACCCTCTAAGTTGTTTGCTACAAAAATTAAAAACCAGAGAATAAAAACCAGAATGAAATAAATCAAGGATTCCTCCGGCCAAATACATAAACATCCCACAGATATAGTTAACACCTTCACCAAATATTATGCATCATTATATAACCTAAAAGTCACCTGAGCCTGATGGCTATCAAAATGAATTATATAAAGCTGGCTTCACACTGCGGGTCACATCCGATCCGAGGCTGTCCGTGTAAACCGGACAGCCCCGGACCGAATTTTGGATCGAAGCCGAGTGGCAGCTCTCTGCCATCCGGTTTCTATCTGTCCGGGACAATCCGGGAGAATTCAGTATTCTCCCATGGACACAAAAAACGCTGCTTGCTGCGTTTTTGTGTCCGAGAGGAGAATATCTCCTCTAATTGGCTATTCCCGGATTGTCCTGGATTGCCCCGGATTCGCCTGGATCCTCCCGGATCCAGGGCAATCCGGCGCTCCCTGACTTGGGAGCCTATGGGGCCGGATGACATGCTGGAAGCAACTATCATTATTCTTCCTAAAGATAAGGGAACCCTTGAAGATACAAGAAATTAAAGACCTATCTCGTTATTGTATTGTGACACCAAGATACAAGCAAAAATTATCGCAAACAGGATTAAAAAATACATCAACAAACGAATTAATAGCGATCAAGCAGGATTTATACCAGGAAGAACAACAGCTGACCCTACTTGAAGAGCAATAGACCTAGCTGTCTTGGTGGAGCAATCAAAAACACCAGCAGCCTTCTTGGTGTTAGACCCCGAGAAGGCTTTTGACAGGGTCCAATGGAGCTTTCTTTTTAATACTTTGAGGAAATTTGGTTTTCAGGGAAACATTTTTAATTTTATAAAGTCAATGTATTCTAACACATCAGCAAGAGTTTACTCCAATAATACCATGTCACAAAAATTCTCCCTTTCAAACGGAACAAGGCAAGGGTGCCCACTATCCATTACGCTTTTTGCATCATTTATCGAACCCTTTGCAGAAAGCATTAGGAAAAATATTGATATTAAGGGCATCCCTGTAGATAATCGTTATCATAAAATTTCTCTCTTTGCAGATGATGTTTTAATTACCGTATATACTCGTGTATAAGCCGACCCGTGTATAAGCCGACCCCCCTACTTTTGCCCCCAAAACCTGGGAAAACCTATTGACTCGTGTATAAGCCGAGGGTGGACCCCAGCACAGGTATACAGTCCCCCCCAGTGGTATATAGCAGCCTCCCCAGTGGTAGTATACAGCAGCCACAGAGGTATATACAGCAGCCCCAGTAGTAGTATACAGCAGCCTCCCCAGTGGTAGTATACAGCAGCCTCCCCAGTGGTAGTATACAGCAGTCTCCCCCTGTGGTAGTATACAGCAGTCTCCCCCAGTAGTAGTATACAGCAGTCTCCCCCTGTGGTAGTATACAGCAGTCTCCCCCTGTGGTAGTATACAGCAGTCTCCCCCTGTGGTAGTGTACAGCAGCCTCCCCCTGTGGTAGTATACAGCAGCCTCCCCCTGTGGTAGTATACAGCAGCCACAGAGGTATATACAGCAGCCCCAGTAGTAGTATACAGCAGCCTCCCCAGTGGTAGTATACAGCAGCCTCCCCAGTGGTAGTATACAGCAGTCTCCCCCTGTGGTAGTATACAGCAGTCTCCCCCAGTAGTAGTATACAGCAGTCTCCCCCTGTGGTAGTATACAGCAGTCTCCCCCAGAAGTAGTATACAGCAGTCTCCCCCTGTGGTAGTATACAGCAGTCTCCCCCAGTAGTAGTATACAGCAGTCTCCCCAGTAGTAGTATACAGCAGTCTCCCCCTGTGGTAGTATACAGCAGCCTCCCCCTGTGGTAGTATACAGCAGCCACAGAGGTATATACAGCAGCCCCTCCCCTGTGGTAGTATACAGCAGCCCCCCCTGTGGGTATACAGCAGTGCCTCCCCCTGTGGTATATACAGCAGCCCCTCCCCTGTGGGTATACAGCAGTCCCCCCTGTGGATTCAGCAGCCCCTCCCCTGTGGTAGTATACAGCAGTGCCTCCCCCTGTGGTAGTATACAGCAGTCTCCCCCTGTGGTAGTGTACAGCAGTCTCCCCCTGTGGTAGTGTACAGCAGCCTCCCCCTGTGGTAGTATACAGCAGCCTCCCCCTGTGGTAGTATACAGCAGCCACAGAGGTATATACAGCAGCCCCTCCCCTGTGGTAGTATACAGCAGCCCCCCCTGTGGGTATACAGCAGTGCCTCCCCCTGTGGTATATACAACAGCCCCTCCCCTGTGGGTATACAGCAGTCCCCCCTGTGGATTCAGCAGCCCCTACCCTGTGGTAGTATACAGCAGTGCCTCCCCCTGTGGTAGTATACAGCAGCCCCCCCGTAGTATATACAGCAGCCCCCCCCTGTGAGAATACAGCAGCCCCCCCGTGGTAGTATACAGCAGCCCCCCCGTAGTATATACAGCAGCCCCCCTGTGGGTATATAGAGCCCCCCCCCCCCCCCCCGTTGCTGCCGCACACCTGTAAAAAGAAGATCTTTCATACTTATCCTCCTGCTGTCACCGCGCGCATCCCCCGCTCTCCTTCTTGCTTGCACCCGGGCCCCGGCGTCCATCCATATGACCGCGCACAAATAATGACGTCATTATTTGTGCGCGGTCACGTGGATGGACGCCGGGTGCAAGCAAGAAGGAGAGCGGGGGATGCGCGCGGTGACAGCAGGAGGATAAGTATGAAAGATCTTCTTTTTACAGGTGTGCGTCAGCAACGGGGGGGGGGCTCTATATACCCACAGGGGGGCTGCTGTATACTACCACGGGGGGGCTGCTGTATATACTACGGGGGGGCTGCTGTATACTACCACGGGGGGGCTGCTGTATTCTCACAGGGGGGGGCTGCTGTATATACTACGGGGGGGCTGCTGTATACTACCACGGGGGGGCTGCTGTATACTACCACAGGGGGGCGGGAGAGCACTGACAGTGCTATGTAATATGCACGGCTCCCCCTGCCGCTGATGGACAGGGGGATGCAGTGCATATTGCATTGCACTAATGAGCGGCCCCACGTGACCGGCCGCTCACTATACAGCCTCCCCCTGCCTCCTCCATCCCCCGGACACCGGCCCCACACAGTCAGCCGTCACTGACTCGTGTATAAGCCGAGGGGGGCACTTTTCAGCACAATTTCTGTGCTGAAAAACTCGGCTTATACACGAGTATATACGGTACTATATCCAACCCCTAAAAATCACTTAAACACTTGTCTATTACTATTGAAAAATTTTCCCAACTTTCCTTATATAAAATAAACCAAACTAAATCTCAAATCCTTGACTTTAACATTGATACAACACAACTAGATCACCTCAAAGCAGTATTCGATTTTATTTGGCAAGATAAGAAAATATCATATCTAGGAATATCATTACTTAAACCTTCCTCAAATATAGTTCAAGAAAACCTTACATCTTTAGAGAACAAGTTCCATTTGGACCTTTTAGCTCTACCGAAACACGAACTCTCTTGGCTTGGTAGAATAAAAACCTATAAAATGCTTGTATTACCAAAATTCCTTTATGTCATCAGAGCCATACCCCCTTTTTATTCCTAAAAATTGGTTCGTAAAACTACAATCACAATTGAGAACCTTTATTTGGAACTATAAAATACCTAGGATCGCAAGAAACTCACTTGAAAAGTGTCGGTCCCACAAGGGTCGGGGTACTCAGATCTCGGGCGGTTGGATACGAGGATGTCATGAGTGGTCGATGCCTGAGTCTGTGCCCTTGGGGTGACATTAAAAAAGGGATATTTACAGGGATAAGAGTTTATAGATGAATGTAGTGACGCCACCTATAGATCCGGTGATGGCATCGGCACTGCTGAGGTCTCTGGGGTGATGGGCGGCAGCAAGGTGTTGTGTCTCCCTACAGGTGGAGCAGGGTCTCCGGGGCTGTAAGGGTGATGATAGGAATAGGGCAGCGCAGTCTCTGCTGTGAAACTGGAATGTCACAGTTAACCAGGAACAAACACAGACACTTGCTTGCTCTGCACGGGTTCTTTACTCCAGTTACCTTCAACTTGTACACAGTTCACAGGTGTTACGGCTTGGCTAGTGAACCAAGTGTTATAGGAGGAAGCAATGTCTCTCTGAGACTCCAGTGATGCTCCTTCCTTTATCTCTCTCTCTGTCCCACCTCTGCACACTCCTTCTTCCTCGCTCTGCCCTGCACGAATCTCGCTTACTACCAGGCCTGTTGGGTGATATGAGGTACCCTTCTTCTCTCTAAGGGGCTCAACCCGGTTTGTTGCTTCTGGTGGGGACCGTACGTATATCAGGCGGATCGTGCTCCTATGAAGCTGTCGATCATACCGGTATCTGCGGCTCAGTGATGGACCTCTGCACCACTTCGGAGCCGGTACCCCGCTTTGGACTGGGCCAGGGTGTTCAGTCACCCTCTGTCTGCCCCTCTCTGTCTGGGCTGCCTTCCTTCACAGGCGCCCTCCCTCTTAGCTCCTGCTCCTTCTCTTTCCTCCCAAATTCTGACTTCTCACTGAGCTTTTTCCCCAGCTCTGCCCACACTCCTCCCACCGGGACTGGGTCTTCACAAACATCAGGTTAACCCTTTAGTCCCCTGCTCTAAGTGTGTGAATGCAGATTGAGAGCCCCAGACCTACATTACCTCCCCCCATAACAGGAATACTGCACTCTCTGTCTTGGTGCAGTATCTCTCTGTGGCGCACTGACTAGTGGCGCACTACAAAAGCATAAAAAGATGGGAGGACTAGGCATACCTAATCTGTATAACTATTATTTAGCATCAATTATAAAATTATCCCAAGGATGGGTTCTCGGCGAAGAAAAAATGTTGTGGATAATGATTCAGATATCCTTTATTAGAAACAAAAATTTAGCAGCATTTATAATAGTTTATCTTATTGAGCCATCTAAACCTCCCCCTAATTTCTCAACAATGAAAACCACTATTTCGGCATGGAGGATGCTCTTGTCTAGAACAACCAAATTCTATAAACCACAGAAAATCCCATTGGAGGTGTTAGAATTGCTTATTCCAAATCTTAGCATTTCCTCTTGGCTTAATAGAGGAATAACCTATATTAAAGACCTCTTTTATGAGGATTCCCTGACCACATTTTTCCACCTCCAAAATAAATATTCACTTCCTATTTGTGAGAGATCTAACTGGAGGCTCATCATTATTTTACTGAACATCACCCTAAGGCTGCGTTCACACTGTGCGTATTATTTGCACTTTTTTGCGCGCGTATTTCCCCCCAAAGCGGACCTGCGTCTGTGTGTCACAGCAAAGTGAATGCACTTTCACTTTTGCTGTTCACACGCAGCGCAATTTTCGGCCGCGCTTTTATGGGAGAAAGCGCGCGCTTAAAAAGAATGAACATGTTCATTCTTTCCATCTTTTTACGTGCGCGTTCTCCCACAGGCCCCATTTTAACCCCTGGAATTACGCATCGCCGTTCAGACGATGCGCATTCCAGAGCGGGGCAAGGGGTATGTGCGCAGGAAATGATGTCACACGGGAACAGCCCCAGGGAAAACAGGAAATCCCATCATTTTGGGATTCCTGCTTTCCCGTGGCTGTCCCTGTGTGACCGAGTGTCTGAATACTCACCGCTCCTCAGGATGCATGGGAGAGGCGTCCGGTCCTCCTCGCGGCTTCCAGCATCTGCCGGTGAAGCGATCAGCTGACTGTCAGCTGAGCCGGTCAGCTGACAGATCGCTTCACCGGCACACCGACAGACATGGGGGCATTGCAGAGGACATGGGCCAGCCGAGAGGGAGGTAAGTATGTATGTATGCATGTATGCGTGTGTGTGTGTGTGTGTGTGTGTGGATGTGGATGTATATGTGTGTGTGTGTGTGGATGTATGTATGTGTGTGTGTGTGTATGTATGTATGTGTTTATGTGTGTATGTGTGTATGTATGTATGTATGTATGTGTGTGGATGTGTGTGTGGATGTATGTGTGTGTGTGTGGATGTATGTGTGTGTGTGTGGATGTATGTATGTGTGTGTGTGGATGTATGTATGTGTGTGTGGATGTATGTGTGTGTGTGTGTGTGTGTGTGTGTGTGGATGTATGTATGTGTGTGTGGATGTATGTATGTATGTGTGTGTGTGTGTGGATGTATGTGTGTGTGTGTGTGGATGTATGTATGTGTTTATGTGTGTGTGTATGTGTGTGTATATGTATGTGTGGATGTATGTGTGTGTGTATGCATGTATGTATATGTATGTATGTGTGTGTGTGGATGTATGTATGTGTTTATGTGTGTGTGGATGTATGTATGTGTGTGTGTGTTGTGTATATGTATGTGTGTGTGGATGCGTGCGTGTACATGAGCGTGCATGGATGTGTGCGTACATGAGCGTGTGTGGACGAGTGCGTGCATGGATGAGTGTGTGCATGGATGTGTGCGCAGATGTGTGCGTGCGTGGACATGTGCATGCGTGGACGTGTGCGTGCGTAGACGTGTGCATGGATGGATGTGTGCGTGGACGTGTGTGTGGATGTACGTGCGTGGATGTGTGCGTGCGTGGATGCGTATGTGGATATGCGCGTGCGTGGATGTGTGTGTGTGGATGTCAGCGTGCGTGAATGTGTGCGTGTGTGGATGCATATGTGGAAGTGCGTATGTGGATATGTGGATGTGTGTGCGTGGATGTGCGTACGTAGATGTCAGCATGCGTGGATATGCGTGCGTGAATGTCACCATGCGCGGATGTATGTGGATGTACGTGCGTGGATGCGTATGTGGATGTGCGTGTGTGGATGTCAGCGTGCGTGAGTGTGTGCGAGCGTGGACGCATATGTGGAAGTGCGTATGTGGATATGTGGATGTGTGTGCGTGGATGTGCGTACGTGGATGTCAGCGTGTGTGGATGCATATGTGGATGTGCTTGCGTGGATGTGTGCGTGCATGGATGCAAATGGAAGTGCGTGCATGGATGTCACCATGCGCGGATGTATGTGGATGTACGTGTGTGGATGTGCGTGCGTGGATGTGGATGTGCGTGTGTGGATGTGCGTGCGTGGATGCGTATGTGGATGTGCGTGCGTGGATGTGGATGTGCGTGGATGCGTATGTGGATGTGCATGCGTGGATGTCAGCGTGCGTGGATGTGTGCGTGCGTGGATGCATATGTGGAAGTGCGTGCGTGGATGTCAGCGTGTGTGGATGTACGTGCGTGGATGTGCGTGCGTGGATGTGTGCGTGCGTGGATGCATATGTGGATGTGCGTGCGTGGATGTCAGAGTGTGTGGATGTCAGTGGATGTGCATGCGTGGATGTCAGCTTGCGTGGATGTGTGTGCGTGAATGTGCATGCGTGGATGTGCGTACGTGGATGTCAGCATGCGTGGATGTCAGATTGCATGGATGGATGTGTGCATGCATGGATGATGGGTGCATGGGTGGATGGATGGGTGCAACAAGGGATCAAGTGTCCTCTTGTTGTAGTCTCTGGGATCATAGTCATGGTTCACTGTATGACAGATCATTGTCATACAGTGCACCATATCTGTGATCCCAGAGACTGTAGGAAGAGGACACTTGATCCCTTGCTGTAGTCTCTGGATTGAGCAGAGGCGATCAAGCGTCGTGGGACCTTCGTTGTGGACTACGTCGGAGGTGATCGAGCGTCGTGGGACCTTTGTTATGGACTACGTCAGATCTTTATAATAAAGATGGAGTCTGAATTTTGTTTGTGTTTTATTTTCAAAATAAAAATATTTTTCTCTGTGTCTATTTTCTGACTATTTACCAGAGATTCCTAATGGCGGGTCTAACATTGGCCCTATATTATGAATCTCGGGCTTAGTGCCAGCTGCCAATAAAAAGCTAAGTTCGTAGAAGACCAGCACTCCACTTGGGGTATAGGTTAATGGTGCTGATGGAAAGGATCAAGGATCCGTAGTATCAGAGAAGTAGAAATCCAAGCACTCATTCAAAATGTTAATATGCTTTAAAGTGATTTATTTGAAAAGTTGGTGCACGGGAGTGACCAGCAGGACAGATATAACGTTTCGGCCTCGCAATTAGGCCTTGATCACACAGTCACTAAGGATAAAATCAAAAATATATACAATAAAGATTGTGTACAGTGAAAAAAAATGCAGAAGGTTATATATACAAAAGGTTATATATACAAATTTACAATGACATCAAGTCTAGTATGGTGTTATAATAAGTATAAAGATGTTAGATTGGCAAACTAACAGACTAATGATAATATGAGAGATCAATATCAAGTGGATGTAGAATATGAGAGAGGTGGATGAGGGTACAGGGGATACGAAGGCTAACAAAGTTACCTGCAGTGGTATGTAAGGGACTTCACTGAGTAGGGAGTGCTTTGTAGGTAAACTTGTTTTTTCTGCAATATAAGGTTAGAGGACCTTAGGGATAGGTAGTAAGAGGTAATGTCTGCAAGTACAAAATAAGGAAGTTATGTACCTGTGTATTGGTATAAGGATAGAGTTCTGTATTACACAAAGAGGTGTATTGGAAGGATTCAAACGATCCAGGGTAGGAAGCCAACTTATATATATGGTATACAGGTTATCCAAAGTATCCCTCAGGTAGTATCTATAAAATATATTACATTGTTAAAGACTGGTGGACCAATTGGGCTCACCAACAAGGAGGTTATTGGTTGTAGATTTACCTTAAGAAATCCACAAGTCAAACCCTTACAGTTAATCCCAGTGTTATGATACAGGCTCCTATCAGCTGTAGCTAGTAGGGTAAGGAACACCTTTTGACTAGAGAGGGTAAACATATGTAAATTAGAGGGCTGTATATAAAGTTATACTTATCTTGGTGTTCCATCAAGCTGTCCTGCTCACATTGGTGTCAGTGGGTGCCAGCACGTCCAGTGCCTAGGCTGTGAATGCGCGGTCTAGCCAGCCGCTGCCGCATTATGTGCGGTCGGCTGGTCATGTGACCGGAAATGACGTAGCCGGGCGCGCATGCGCAATAGTGCGCGCCGGCGTTCAGTGTGTTTATTGTTTATAGGTTGCCGCGGCAACCAGCCTGCTAGAGGGAGCGTGCGGCCAGTGCAGGAATTCACTGTCGCAGCTCCCGGGAGTCAGGCAGAAAGTGTAGACTGGCTTTTGGCACAGAGACCTGTGACAGTTGTATATATAGTTAGTGTATAATAATGCAGGCGGAGGACTCAAGGGGCATTGTGTTATCTGTATAACATGTATATAGGGGATGATATAAATGAGATTAGAGACTATATAAACAGTGGGAACCCCTAATGGGACCTATATGTATATCAGGGATCACAGTACTGATGGTTTAAAGAAAAAAGATGGAAAAATGAACTCAAGAAGTTTTGATAATGCATATGTAAACACATGTAAGACATAATCACACATGATATAGTTGAATCAGTACAAAATAAGCATTGATCATTGTTCTCATCCTATGGTGTACATTGATTCTTTCAACATATCATATAACATAATAAGGTCAATAACCAGGTATATGGGGTCCAACCCAAAATATAGTCTAGAATGAAACAATTAGAAAGGGGGAAAAAGGAAACTTAGGGTGCTGTCACACATAACGATCGCTCCAACGATCCCGACAGCGATAACGACCTGCCGGGATCGCTGGAGCATCGTTACCTAATCGCTGGGGAGCTGTCAAACAGGCAGATCTCCCCAGCGATCAGGCCATGGGAGCCACCTCCCACATCGCTCCCTGCTTAGCACTGCCGAGAACGCTGGTAACTATGATAAACAGCGCGGTATCCAGGCAGCGCTCGCTGCCTAGATACCCGCTGTTTATCATAGTTACCAGCGTTCTCCCTGCTTACAGGCAGTGCTAAGCACGGAGGACGCTGATAACCATGGTAAACTCCGGGTATCTAGGCAGCGCGTGCTGCCTGGATACCCGGTGTTTACCATAGTAACCAGCCCTGTGAGGTCGCTGATCGCTGGTTTCTTGCGGTCACACACAGCGATGCGTGCTGACCAGCGGGAAACCAACGATCTAAAAATGACCCAGAGCACTTTGCAGCGATCAGCGACCTCACAGCAGGGGCCTGATCGCTGCAAAGTGTCACACATAACGACATCGCTGGAGAGATCGTTGTAACGTCACAGTTACAACGATCTCTCTAACAATATCGTTATGTGTGACTGGGGCTTTACACAGGACAAAAAGGGGGGGGGGGAAGAGTATCTTACCCTCCTGGTGGCTGTAGACAAGAAGGAGCAGTATTTGTTAGGATGGTAACTATGAAAAAGAGGTATCAAGTTAGCCATTCAATCTCCCGATTCAAACCCTTGGGTGTTAATGTATCTAGGGTGTAGATCCAATAGCTTTCTCTGCGTTTTAGTATTTTGATATGATTCCCCCCACGGCGAGGTCTAGGTACATGTTCTATGACCTGGAAACGTAGTTGTGCCACATTATGGTTAGCTTCCCTGAAATGGTGGGGAAGTGGCAGCCAAGTCTTGCCACAACGAATAGTGGATTTGTGACTAGTGATTCTGTTCCTAATTGTCTGTGTTGTTTCCCCTACGTATAGCAACCCGCAGGGGCATTTGACGAGATAGATCACAAAACTCGATTCACAGGTATAGAACCCCCGAACCTTGTATGACTTGCCAGTGCGTGGATGTACTACCTCACTACCCTTGATTACGTTGGAGCAACAAAGACATCCCAGGCAGGGAAATGTCCCTGTTCTCTGTTGTCCGGTGAGTGTCCTAGTGAGAGGTTGTTTGTTAGACCCAATGTCAGCTCGGACAACCTGATTTCTGATGTTGGGTGGTCTTCTACAACACATCAATGGAGGATGTTGAAATGTTTTGACATTTGGGTAGGCCTTAGTTAGTAGGGGCCAGTTCTTTCTCACTAGTTTGTGAATCTTCGGCATTATAGGGTGGTATGTATGTACGAATGGAATTCTGTCCTGATTAGTGAGGCGGTCAATCCTGTTATCTAGATCGGTAATAGCACTGTTAAATTCAGAGGTCAATAGTGTGGGAGGATAATCCCTCTGAGCAAACTTATTAGACATTTCTTTCAGTCTGGTTTCTTTAGTTGTTGGGTCTGTCACTATGCGGGTTACCCTCTTAAATTGTGAACGTGGTAAACTATCCCTAGTAGAACGAGGGTGGCAACTGCTATATAGGAGGAGACCATTGCAGTCAGTCGGCTTAGAATACAAATCAGTGATTAATTTACCATCAGGGTTTTTAATGACCATGGTATCCAGGAATGGGATCTCGTTGGTATGCGAGTTCAGGGTGAATGTTAGTTCAGTATGTATTGAGTTTAAGTGTTCTAGAAAAATTGTTAGGTTTTCCTCAGTGCCCGTCCAGATACAAAATATATCGTCTATGTAGCGGAACCAAGTGGTGACAAAGTTTTTGAATAAGTCATGTGGATAGATATAATTTTCCTCAAAATGGTTCATGTACAAGTTAGCATAGGCCGGGGCTACATTCGAGCCCATAGCGGTGCCGCAGGTCTGGATGTAGAATTGGTCCCCAAAGAGAAAATAGTTCTCTCTTAGAACCAACTCCAAAAGTTCTATGCATAGGTTCCTCACATTGGTTTCCACACCAGCATGTTGTAATGTGGTGTTAACCGCTTCTACTCCCTTGTTATGGGTAATAGATGTGTACAGGCTATTTACGTCAAAGGTGCACAATAGACTATTGACTGGAATCCTATTAAGGGATCTTATTCTGGTTAAAAAATCTCCAGTGTCCAAGATAAATGACTTGGTTACTTTAGTGTATGGGGTCAGGATTTTTTCAAGAAAAATGGACAAAGGGTTCAATATAGAGTCAGTGCCTGCAACGATGGGACGACCCGGGGGATTCTGCAAGTTCTTGTGAATTTTGGGCAGGGTGTAGAGAACCGGTGTTACAGGGTTATGGTTGATGAGGAAAGTTTTTGTTTTAGAGTCAATTGTGTTGTTATTATAGTATTTGTCAACCACTTTATTGATCTTAGATCTTATGTTGAAGACGGGATCGTTTGGTACCTTTTTATACGTTGAACTATCAGCTAGTTGTCTGTTTATCTCGGAGATATATTGTCCCTTGTTCATGACAACGATGGCGCCCCCCTTGTCCGCAGGTTTGATAATTATATTCTGGTTATTTTTGAGAGAAGTAATAGCTTGTTTCTCATGTGCAGACAAGTTAGAGCGGACAGGGAGGAGACCAACTCGTTGTTCATGGACAACTGTTTTAATGTCCTGTTCTAGAAGTTCGATGAAGGTTTCAACTGCATGTTCAGTTTTAGATGGATTGAAAGCACTAATGTTTCTTAGGCCGAGTGATGCAATAGAGATTCCTGCCGGTGTGCTCTGCTCTGAGATGGTTCCTAGTTGATTACTTTGCAGTGGTGTTTGTTGCCCAAAGTGTGTTTTGATTCTAAGTGAGCGATAGAATCTTTGTAGATCAGCTTCCAATTGAAATGTATCCCATCTGGGAGTTGGACAGAATGAAAGACCTTTGTTTAAGACAGAGAGTTCAGTGGGAGAGAGTGAGTAGTCGGATATATTGATTACTAGATTTGGACCCCTACCTGTGACCGAAGTACCATCTGACGATCTCGATCTAGATCGTGACCGCCTTGACCTCCTGGTCTTCCGCTTGTGCCTAAAAAAGGGGGTGGTGGTCGAGGTGTTGGTGAGCCTCCAGTATCGCTCCCAGAGCCGGCTGGTGTGCCACCGGAGGGAGTGGATCCCCCAGATGGTGGTTGACCTCCCGTTGGCTTTCTTGGTTTCGGCCATGGTCGCCTTGGTGCGGGTTCGTCCCATCTATAGACTTTATTATTTAAAT
This sequence comes from Allobates femoralis, assembly GCA_033576535.1. NCBI lineage: Eukaryota > Metazoa > Chordata > Amphibia > Anura > Aromobatidae > Allobates > Allobates femoralis. The sequence continues at coordinate 62,991,799 of JARQOC010000003.1, forward strand.
AGTCCTCTGTATCTCTCTGGAACTTAGTTCTCTTTCTCTCCTCCAAAGTCTTTCTGTGAGCAGCAAGTGATGTCTCAACTTTGCTTTTAAGGTTGGAGAACTCGGTGTTACTCAGGGTAGACACCAGTTGTGTTTCAATAGTAGCGATCTTTTCTTCAGATTCCTTAATGGCGTCTTGTAAGTGCTCAATAGTCAAAAGAATCAAGTCTAGTGAGCATTTATTCAGGATTTTTTGAAAGGTAGCGCAAAATTTCTCATTGTCAGAGAAGAGAGTAGGTCTCAAGTTGCATCTTAGGCCTCTTGGGATCTTGCTCTGTCGATAGTATTCTCCAAGCGTTGCACAATGAAGATCAAATGAGATTAGTTTTTTTCTCTCCTTCTCCCAATCCCTTGTCTTGATATCTCTGTTAGGTATGCGGAGAAAGTCTGTACTAGTCCTAATGCGGGCTAGTATAGAAGTGCCAGTCGTATCATCATAGGCAAATGTTTCTGTAGACATTGATGACTGGGGTGCTGAAGTCAAAATCAGGGTAATCAAAGTTCGTAGAAGACCAGCACTCCACTTGGGGTATAGGTTAATGGTGCTGATGGAAAGGATCAAGGATCCGTAGTATCAGAGAAGTAGAAATCCAAGCACTCATTCAAAATGTTAATATGCTTTAAAGTGATTTATTTGAAAAGTTGGTGCACGGGAGTGACCAGCAGGACAGATATAACGTTTCGGCCTCGCAATTAGGCCTTGATCACACAGTCACTAAGGATAAAATCAAAAATATATACAATAAAGATTGTGTACAGTGAAAAAAAGTGCAGAAGGTTATATATATATATAAATCACTTTAAAGCATATTAACATTTTGAATGAGTGCTTGGATTTCTACTTCTCTGCCAATAAAAAGCTGGCATTAACCCCTTTATTACCCAGTTTGCCACCGGCACCAGGGCAACTGGAAGAGCATGGGTACAGCGCCAGAAAATGGCGCTTCAATGAATGCGCCATTTTCTGGGGTGGCTGCGGGCTGCAATTCGCAGCATGGGGGGCCCAGAACGCTTGGGCCTTTCCATGCTGAGGATTCCAGCCCCCAGCTGCCTAGTTGTACCTGGCTGGGCCAAAAATATGGCGGAGCCCTACGTCATTTTTTTTTTCTAGAATTTGTTCTAGAAATTAAAAAAAAAAAAGGGCTTCGCTGTAATTTTGGTTGCAGCCAGGTACATCGAGGCAGCTGGGGGTTGCTGGCAGTCTGTAGCTGCCAAGTTGTACCTGGCTGGACCAAAAATATGGCGGAGCCCTACGTCATTTTTTTTTCTAGAATTAGTTCTAGAAATAAAAAAAAGTCCTTCGTTGTATTTTTGGTAGCCAGCCAGGTACAACTTGGTAGCTGGCTGACTGGAATCCTCAGCGTGGAGAGACCCAAATGTTGTGGGTCCCCCACGCTGCAAATTGCAACTCACAGCCACCCAAGAAAATAGCGCATTCATATACAGTGCTAACCACTGAGCCACCATATACAGTGCTAACCACTGAGCCACCATATACAGTGCTAACCACTGAGCCACCATATACAGTGCTAACCACTGAGCCACCATATACAGTGCTAATCACTGAGCCACCGTACAGTGCTAACCACTGAGCCACCATATACAGTGCTAACCACTGAGCCACTGTACAGTGATTACCACTGAGCCACCATATACAGTGCTAACCACTGACCACCATATACAGTGCTAACCACTGAGCCACCATATACAGTGCTAACCACTGAGCCACCGTACAGTGCTAACCACTGAGCCACCATATACAGTGCTAACCACTGAGCCACTGTACAGTGATTACCACTGAGCCACCATATACAGTGCTAACCACTGACCACCATATACAGTGCTAACCACTGAGACACCATATACAGTGCTAACCACTGAGCCACTGTACAGTGATTACCACTGAGCCACCATATACAGTGCTAACCACTGAGCCACTGTACAGTGATTACCACTGAGCCACCATATACAGTGCTAACCACTGACCACCATATACAGTGCTAACCACTGAGACACCATATACAGTGCTAACCACTGAGCCACTGTACAGTGATTACCACTGAGCCACCATATACTCCACATAAATCTTGCAACAACAGTGTAGTTTCTGGAGAGAGGACTGTGCTATTCAGCGGCTATTTCTACGGCACCTGTTCATTTCACCGCACTACTGATGCAATAGCATCGGGCCTATTTCTAGCTTTTTTTAATAATAAAGATTATTTTTACAAAGTGTTTTTTTTTTGTTTCCAATCTCAATTTCTCTATTGCTAATAGCTGGCTGTCACACTGACGGCTGACATTACCAATAGGGGCTTGGTGGCAGCTGTCAAAAAAGGTGTCACCAACCCCGTTATTACCCAGACTGCCACCGCCCAGGGCAGCTGGAAGAGCGAGGTACCTGCCAGGTTTGGCATCTCTCATTGAGGCGCCACTCCTGGGGCGGCTGTTGGCTGCGGTCCTTAGCGTGGTGGGCCCAGAACGGTTGGGCCTCACCACGCTGAGGATTCCAGCCCCCAGCTGCTTGGGTTACCCTTGCTGGACATAGAAAATGCAGCATGTAGATTGTCCATTCTCTAGTACACTTTTCAATGGAGAATGTAATAATGGAAAAGAAAGGAAATGACATCACAAGGCTTTTTTTTTCTTTTTTTTTTAACAAACTTCATTTCTATGTGTTTGCAGTACACATGCAGAAAAAAACGCGTCCGTAAAAAACGCATCAAAAAACGCATGTGTGTGAACACACGCGTTTTTTTACGCGCGTAAAAAAACGCGCGTATTTCTTTAGAAAACTGCATGCGTAAAAATACGCGACAAAATACGCACTGTGTGAACGCAGCCTAAGCTTGTTTTCTCCCATTTTATCTCTGACTTAATAAACGATTTGAGGAATACGACTAAATGGAAGACAAACACATTCTATAAAATATTTAATGAGGAACTAGCGTTAAATAACTTATCTTAGGCTACGTTCACACATTTGCGTATTTTGCTGCGTTTTTTGCTGTGTTTTTCGGCCGCGCAAAAAAGCGCAGCAAAATACGCAGGGGCTTTCACACACTGCGCTTTCTTCCCCCCAGAAAGCGCAGTGATGTCACAGAGGGGAGGAAGAATCCTGCTTCCTCCTCCCCTCTGTGACAGCTGTGGCCGCCCATTAGATTCCACAGTGTGTTAATACACACTGTGAAATCTACATTAAACAAAAGCAAGTTAATGAAAAATAAAAAAGAATCAATACTTCACCTCTCCGACGCCTTCTCCCGGTGTGCGATCTCCGATTCCAAGTGAGCTCTCTTCTGACAGGACCTGTGATGACGTCAGAGGGGCGCGTTCCCGGGGCGGTCCCATCGCTGATTGGCTGCTCGCGGTCACATGACCGCGAGTGCCCGGGAACGCCCCCCCCCTGCCATCACCACAGGTCTTGTCAGAAGAGATCTGGACTTAGAACCGGGAATCGCACACCGGGAGAAGGCGTCGGAGAGGTGAAGTATTGATTCTTTTTTATTTTTCACACACTTGCTTTTGTTTAATTTAGATTTCACAGTGTGTATTAACACACTGTGGAATCTAATGGGCGGCCACAGCTGTCACAGAGGGGAGGAGGAAGCTGGATTCTTCCTCCCCTCTGGGAGAATACGCAGTAGTAGCTGCGTAAACAATTGACATATCAATTGTTTACGGAGCTGCGTTTTCTCCTGGAAAACGCACTGCGTATTTTTACGCAATGTCTGCACTGCAAAGTGAATTTCCCATTCACTTTGCAGGCAGACATAAGGCACATTGCGTATTTTGAAAAGCGCGTGTAAAAAAACGCGGCAAAATACGTAATGTGTGAACGCAGCCTTATTTTACAGCTTAGGAGGAAGAGTTAAATATTAAAATTGACCTTAATAAAATGACTAAAACTCTAGCCATCTCATTTCACACACTACCTGCGCATCCATTCAAGAATCATTCTATAAACTTCTTTCCAGGTGGTATTGGACTCCGGTTAAACTAAAACTTGTTTATCCACTCCTACCTTCCAACTGTTGGAGAAACTGCCAGCAATTAGGGACGTTGTCTCATATATTTTGGTAATGTCCCAAGCTACCTAATTTTTGGTTAGAGATAAAATCCCTAATATTTAAATCACAGGATTTCAAATTTCTTTCTTGCCCCGACTGATTCTCCTTTCTATTGGGTTAGATGACCTTCTCAAAAATCTTAGATTTATTATTACCCATATTCTTCTCACATCCAAAATACTTATAGCAGCTAGATGGAATAAACCAGAACCTCCTAACGTTATAGACGTAATTGAAAGAATATCTCTACATAGCATTTATGAATATATCTTTTTCATCCATAAAGAAAGAAGAAGGCGGCACTCATTGGACCGGTGAAGACAGGCATGTTTATTCCAGTCGCAGTATTACATCAGGTGGAGGGTGCGGGGAGGGAGGTGCACAGAATCTGTTGAAGAGTAAGCACTACTCGAAACGGGCTTCGTCATCTCTGCACCTCCCTCCCCGCACCCTCCACCTAATGTAATACTGCGACTGGAATAAACATACCTGTCTTCACCGGTCCAATGAGTGCCGCCTTCTTCTTTCTTTATGGATGAAAATGACTATGTCCTACGGCTGAGCAACGCTGGACTTGGTTCTGTGCCACAATTTCAACTGCAGCAATATAAGGTCAGTGCCCGGTTTTCCTTCTACATTAAAAAATGAATATATCTTTGCTCTGACAAATAATTGCTTTAACAAATTTGTAGAGAGGTGGGAAACTTGAATCATAGTCTACTCACCAAATCTCTTAAATTGAGGCTACTTGACAGTTATATTTTTTTACATCACCTATACTTCTTTGTTTGACAGTGGAAACTATGCTTGAATGTATTGCTTATAGCTCAATGGTAATTGTTGATCGCAGCAGTTGCGGTGAAAAAAACGCAACTGCCGCGATTACCGCATAACGGCTGCACTTGCGGCAAGCCCCATGCTATGTCTATAGGGCTTGCGGTAAGTGTGCGGCAAGTGCGGTATAGTTGTGGTTTCGGCACTTGCGGCAGATGCGGTGTATATGGACTTTTCAAAAGTTTTTGATAAGGTGCCACACAAAAAGTTGATACATAAAATGAGAGCAATGGGGAAAATATGTGTTAGTGGGTTAAGAACTGGCTTAGTGATAGGAAACAAAGGGTGGTCATTAATGGAACACACTCAGAATGGGTCACAATTAACAGTGGGGTAACACAGTATTGGGCCCGCTTCTTTTTAATATATTTATTAATGACCTTGTAGGGGGCATACAGAGTAGAATCTCAATATTTGCAGATGACACTAAACTCTGTAGGGTAATCAATACAGAGGAGGACAATTTTATATTACAGGAGGATTTATGTAAACTAGATAAATGGCAAATGAGCTGTAATGGGGATAAATGTAAGGTCATGCACTTAGGCAGAAGAAATAAAATGTATAATTATGTGGTAAATTGTAAAACACTGGGCAAAACTATCACTGAAAAAGACCTGGGTGTATGGGTAGATGATAAACTCACATTTAGTGGCCAGTGTCAGGCAGCTGCTGTAAAGGCAAATAAAATAATGGGATGCATTAAAAGAGGCATAGATGCTCATGAGGAGAACATAATTTTACCTCTATACAAGTCACTAGTGCGACCACACTTAGAATACCGTGTACAATTCTGGTCTCCGGTGTATAAGAAAGACATAGCTAAACTAGAGCGGGTCCAGAGAAGAGCGACCAAGGTTATTAGAGGACTGAGGGGTCTGCAATACCAAGACAGGTTATTAAACTTGGAGTTATTTAGTTTGGAAAAACAAAGGCTTAGGGGTGATCTTATAATGTAATGTATAAATATATGAGGGGACAGTACAGAGACCTTTTTGATTATATTTTTACTCTTAGGCCTGAGACTGGGACAAGGGGGCATCCTCTATGTCTGGAGGAAAGAAGGTTTAATCATAATCACAGACGTGGATTCTTTACTGTAAGAGCAGTGAGACTATGGAACTCTCTGCCACATGATGTTGTAATGAGTGACTCACTACTAACATTTAAGAAGGGCCTGGATGCCTTTCTTGAAAACTATAATATTACAAGTTATATATATTAGATTCTTTGATAGGGCGTTGATCCAGGGAATTACTCTGATTGCCGTATGCGGAGTCAGGAAGGAATTTTTTCCCCCAATGTGGAGCTTAGTGTTGTCACATGGGTTTTTTTTTTGCCTTCCTCTGGATCAACATGTTGATGTATGGGTTGAACTAGATGGACTTAAAGTTTTCCTTCAACCTTAAATACTATGTTGGTACGCCCTTGCGTCCCTTGCACCTCTACAATCTATCCTGAACTCCGCTGCCCGCCTAATCCATCTGTCCCCCCGCTACTCCCTTGTCTCCCCCTCTGCCAAGCCCTTCACTGGCTCCCTACTTCCCAGAGATCCCAGTTTAAAACATTAACCATGACATACAAAGCCATTCACAACCTGTCCCCTCCATACATCTCTGACATGGTCTCCCGATACCTACCCTCACGCAACCTGCAATCCTCCCAAGAGCTTCTCCTCTACTCCCCCCTCATCTCCTCTTGCACAACCGCATACAGGATTTCTCCCGTGCTTCACCTATACTCTGGAACTCACTGCCCCAACACATCAGACATTCCCCTACCCTGGGAACCTTCAAAAGAAGCCTGAAGACCCACCTGTTCCGCCAAGTCTACCACCTGCAATAAGACCTGGTCCACCGCACCACCTCACGACTGGAACTTCCCCCTCCCACTGTATCCCCACCCGCCCCTCGTAGACTGTGAGCCTTCGCGGACAGGATTTCTCCCCTCTTGTATCTGTACGACCGAATTGTCCACATTTATTGTTACTTGTATTGTTACTATGTTACTTGTCCTAGTCTGCCCCTTTTAGCATGTAAAGCGCCATGGAATATAATGGCGCTATATAAATAATAATAATATCTATGTTACTATGTTACTAAACATTATACTTATCAAGGTGCTATACATTCAAATATTCTATACATTATACTTATTACAACAGATTATCATTATATTACAGTTCACATTATACATTACGTACAAAGATGCATGAGACAATTCACATTGCAATATAATGGTGCGGTTGGTGTCTTCAGGGAGGAATACGGCTACCAATCCACCTACGTACACAGTCAACAGGGGTACAACTACCTGCCTGTTAGTGTTTAGGCGCATTATAAAAAAAAAGCGTCTCGGATGACCCTTTAAAACAAATATTATCATCTGAGAACTTCCTTAAAAAATTATAATTTTTAAAGGAAGTGAAGAGGTGCTATAGCACCTCTTTAAGCGACATGTTGTCATCTAAGTGCCCCCTCCAAAATTAATAATGCCACTTTTGTGACTCCCACACCTTACGCTCACATGATTCACAAGTGAGTCCTCTTCTCTTCCCTGCACAAAGATCAGACCAACACAGGCGGCACAATGCAGCGATGTCATTGTGCCAGCTGTACTGTATCGGGCTGCTGACATCTTGTACTTCATAGACTGACAGCAAAGTCAGAAAATAATGGGAAGACCCGAGGATAGTGGAGAAAAATGAACTATCAATGTATCTAAGGGTAATGGTACCTTTACACGCCGCGACGGCAGGCTGGATACATCCCGCTACAAGCTACAAATGTCGCTTGTAGCGCCAATGTAGCCCGTCGTAGCGGCGTCTGAAGACGTGACGCTACAGCCGGCAACAGATACATCTGTTTCCTAGCTCTGCTCGAAAACTGATGGCTACATCGCCGATGGTAGCGAGCTGTATCGGCGTGTAAAGAGGCAACGGAAGGGAACTCTGGACACCCGGGGCTGTCGCTGCAATGTAGCTAAGGCGTGTCCCAGGCTCTGGGATACCGTGCCCCATCAACGATCATTGGTGGAAGCTGCTGCGTGCCGATTGGCCCTTGCCTCACAGCCCTCCATCTTGGATGAGCTGTCCCTTCAGCACTACACATACGCGCCGTATGCACGATCATATATTAGTACAATTACGCGGACACACACTTGACGTAAGAAAACTACCAAATGCCTCATGATCTTCATACAGTGTGCACACTCCACACATGATAACGAATAATGCTGTACACAGCGCACAAGTGTGTGTTACGTACCGCTCTGGCTTCTTGTACAGCAGCTGCCGTAGAAGTGTTCCTTGTGTGGCACAGCGCGCAGCGCACACACAAATGCACACAAACCCATACCACAACGCAAGTTAGTACTCAGTATACTGATCATAGCCGTGTTGTACGCACTGCACTGTGGGTCTTCTGTAGTAGGTGCCGCATAAGTGTGTCTGCCGTGTCACTGCGCGTTGGGCTATTTAAAAAGGTGCGTCACCCCGACAGCGGCCGTAATGACGTCATGACGTTGGTTTCATTTTCACTCTGCCTGCAAGGTGCCAGCCCCGCCTCTGCACACACCATAGCAGTCATGGCAGCCGTTCACCGCGCTGCAACGTGGGGGATGGCGGAGCTGATCATCCTCATTGATCAGTGTGACCGTCGGGACTATTGGGGACAACATCACCACCGGCACCCCAGGCTGCGCAATCGGCGCACCGTCCGGCGGATCCAGCGGTCCCTGATCTGCCAACTGGGGGTAGAGAGGACAGTCAAAGCGATCCAAAAAAAGATTGCTGACTTGAAGCACAAGTGCCCGGGTCGCATACTGGACATCCGTGCCAGGATTGCCAGGCTGCGTGGTGAGTAATTGTTGGGCCAAAACACACCCCGCCACATGTGCATGTCCCAAAAAACACAAAAATGGATGGAAACATATCACAAGGGACAGTGTGGCCTACACAATCAAACACATCTTCACAGTGTTGTGGTCATCCAGTCAGCCCTAAAAATGTCTCACACGCACAGTACATGCATACAACATGAGTGTATGCATCCAGCATCACCTGGTTGATGCTAAGTAAGGCTGGGGTCACACACACAGATATCTGGCCAGATATTGTTGGCAGATCTCTGTTTGCAGTGAAATCATGGACAGATTTCTCCATTTGTACACAGCCACAAAATCGAACCATGTGTCCATGATTTCACTGCAACCAGAGATCTGTGAACAATATCTGGCCAGATATCTGTGTGTGTGACCCCAGCCTTAGCCGTCAAATACATAGCCACACAAGCTATTTGTAGGACAACAATTTGTTGGTACAATATTACAACGTGTTTTGTGTTCAAATTTAAAACTAGATGCCGAATTGTCATCTGAAGAAGGGCCCCATGCCCCACCCCCAGGTGGCCCATCCAGAACACCGCCACATCAGGCTGAAGTGCCACCCTTGCCCTCAAGCTCCACACCTTCCCCAGGGCCTCTGGAGCCAGACGTGCCCTCACCTACCGGGACAGAGGACCTGGAGGAGCAGTCAGCACCTGGCAGCCCGCTTGAGTGTGACCAGCTGTCCCCATCAGCTTGGCTGCCGGAGGAACACATCACCTCCCCACAGGAGGGCGAGGAGCTGCAAGAACCTGGCGGCCCGGAGGAGGGTTTGCCCCGTAGCCCAGGACCACTGTTGCCCCAAAACCACGTAATGTGGCCACGGAGCCCCAGCCCGGGAGTAACACCACCTCCCACTGTCTCCAGCTCAGTGGCGAGTCCTGGGGTGACCATGTCCCCACACAGTGACTATGGTGGTAAGTGTGTTATGTTGCCACAGACACCCTGCACACTGTTCCTTAAATTTCATCTTGGGCAAAACTATTGCTCAAAGCAAAGTAAACCATGTTGGTTCACCATTTTTGCAGATGGTGAACGTGCGGGTGCATATGGATGGAGCTTGACCCCATCTCTCTCCCCGTCTGTTGGTGATGTGGAGTTGGAGGAACAGGGTAAGTGGATGGTTGTGGCCTGTCATGACTACCCATCAGCAGCGACGGCTGTGTACTAAAGTGTGTGTTTACTCCCAATACAGGTGCCCCTACCATGGAGGAATTCATCCTGGCCCATCAGGCATTTGTCGGGCGTCTGACTTCTGTACCTATCCTGGCCCACATTGGGACCATGAGGAGTGTGGACTGGCTAGCCCTTTCCCTTCTGTACCTATCCTGGCCCACATTGGGACCATGAGGAGTGTGGACTGGCTAGCCCTTTCCCTTCTGTACCTATCCTGGCCCACATTGGGACCATGAGGAGTGTGGACTGGCTAGCCCTTTCCCTTCTGTACCTATCCTGGCCCACATTGGGACCATGAGGAGTGTTGGATGGGTACACCTATCTGGAAGCTGCATTCTGTTTATTGTGGCAAATGGCTTCCACACATGTATGTAGCTAATAAAATGTTTGGTTACCTTTTAATTTGGCTCCTCATGTCACAACTAGAATATTTGGGGTGAAAACATGTTCAACAGGTAAATATCTCACACACATTACCACACCTCTTGGTGAAAGTGCTACCACAGTACAAAGGAACCTATGCTCGTCCTACTCTGAGGCCATTGCCCCATATTGTGTGGCTTGCCCCCAACTATATTGTGAACAACACCATTCACCCACGCTGGCCCCCCCAAGCCATAAACCAAAAAGACCACACCATTGATTATCCTCAAAAATTTAATTAAGTCACAAACGGAAAGTTAAAAAGAAATCATATTAAGCAAGTCTGCTAAAATGAAATACAAAAAACAAAGGTAGAAACAAAATTGGTTTCGTACAGATGCCAAAGTCCAGAGTGCCAATTCGGTGCATTGGCTACTAGTGTCCAAATTATTCTTCTTCTGTCGGCTCTGACAATGCCCGCTCCCCCCTCCTCACAGGGCAGCCCCGACCTGCCTGTGAACGTCTGGTTCGACGACGATGTGTTGGGGGGGAGGGGGTGACTTTGGCGGGGCCGGTCTTCTCACGGGCCGAGATGGGGCAGATGGGGAAATGGGCCATAAAGTGTGTTGCATGGGTGGGGGGACGTGGCATCCCCATTGAAGGGCCCCATCATCGGCAGCATCAGCGGCATTGTTGAAGACCCTCAGAAGGATCTTTTTCTGGAGCGGCTCCATCCCTCGCATTCTGTCGCTCATGTAGAGGGCGGTGCTGTCAATGTGGGTCCGCTGCTCGTCCAACAGCACGCGTCGGGCCCAGGTGCCCAGCTCCGTCTCGGGTGGTGCAGGACGTCGTCGCCGACGGATCCTGGAGCTGGGCCCTGGGTCCGGACCCACATCACTGGCCCCGCCCTCCTGCTCAGCCCCAGATGTCATGGGCTGAGCATCATCAGCGACAGAATGCTCCGCAATGGAGCCGTCCTCTTCTGGGGCCTGTTGGGGTGAGAGAAAAAAAGGACAAAATTAGTGAGGGCAAGGAACACACCATACCATGGACACAGGACACAATATACCACTCCCACTAAACTAAAAGGGGAAAATAATAAAAATCTAGAAGTAATCCCAAAACCAAAAACCACCACACCGTCAATACACCAAAACCTGTAATGCGCCTGGAGACTCACCTCTACGATTCCATGTACTCAGCACAATACAGAATTAGGTGTGAGTCAGAGAGCCGTAACCCAATTTGAACATGTCACCACAACACCTTGATACTGGGGGCTGGCCTGGCCAAAGACAGATATTGTCCACCTGCGCATTTTGACTACTAATATGATGTCAAACTATAAAACCTTAAAATAATTAAAACCCACTTGCTCCAGAGCCAACACACCTGTGTGGCAGCACCATTTAGTAGATACCACTATGTGCCTCTTTCATTTAAACCCACAAACAATTTTTAAACCCTCACATATGTAATTTAGCAAGTTCAGATATTTGGGGGAGATGGTACTTTGGAATACGGCTCTCTGCGTCAAATTTACATAATACCAAATCATGGAAGGAGGGCAGATTTAAAGACAGAAAAAGGTTTCCCACACCAAGCCGGAAAATGTGTCCAAAGTGTGCTAGTTAAGGATTGGCAAAAACACACGTGAAGGAAACATTGTGGGGCAACACTGTAACACGATGACCCACCTCCTGTGGCGCAGACGGTGATTCATCCGGGCCTACCTGGGACGCAGCAACGGGGCGGTTGGTGGTCGTTGCACGCGAGCTCCCCTCGCCCAGGATGAAGGTGAAGAGGGGATAGTACCATAGGGTAGGTAATGGTACCTCCTCAGCTCCAGCCCCTGAGCGACGGTGCAGGTATTCATTGTGAGCCCGCATGAACGACTGCCGCATGTTTTTAATTTTTAAGGCCACCGCATGCTGGTCCCAACTCTTGCCTACCCTTGACTCCAAGCGATTGGCTAGAGCCACAAGAGTCCGGTAGGCCTCGGACCTCGCTGCCTGATTTTTATATTGAGGCAGCGAGCTGCGCCACAAACATTCGTGCCGCTGATACTCCGTGAGAAGCTGGGTTTCAAATTCCACAGTACACCTGGGCATCTGGGGAAGACAAAACACAGGCAAACCAGACCGTCACGACACAAGCCATATCGATGTCTCAAAACCTTTTGAACATGATGTACATGCTCATAAGGTTCGAATATGTACTTTATAGGCATCAAAATGTTAAACTCCAACTTGCCCTATGTGTGGCAATTTCACAATGTCACACCGCTCCCCAGTAAAAGACCTGTGTGACTAAATTAACCATGTCGGGTAATCTGTGCCCACCTACACATGTGTTCCACCTGGTTACCAAACCACTGTCCCTATTTATAAACACATGGAGACGGTGTGTGCGTACATACCTCTAGCCCAACATGTGGGCAAACACATTGTGTGCTACCTACTACCTCTGTACTGATGACAATGGTTGACATGAAGCAGATGAGAAAGGAGGGGGTGCTATGTTGCAAGACTGCACATACTACATGTAATGTGCAAACACATCAGCATGTTGTTGTTGCCCCCGCCATGGGACTACATTTGTAACACAGTTTACAATAATCCCTGCAATTAAGGAAACATTAATAGCACCCATCAAATGCTGATGTGCATGACAGTTCTAAATATCAACTATACATGTTGGACTACAAAATAACATCAAAAGCCTAATCTATACGCACACAATACAAGTAGAGGCATTACCTGCCTATTGCCATACCATACACTAAATGAGCCATCTGTATAATTAGACGGGAAAAATTAAAGGCCGTCTCAAACATGGCCATACACACATTGCCTAAGCGGCCGGCAAAAGATGCATCAGCGTTCCGTGCACTTAAATACAACCCGCTAAAGAGGCTTACCGTCAGAGCAGCAGAAGATACGCAGGACACTAGTAGCTCAATGCACATGGACCTCTGGACAAGGTGTCGTGGCCATTGGCCTGCCTTTATAGGACGGCAAACCAATCACAGTGGTCGCAATGACGCACAGCATAATGGGACACCTGGGCTCACAATTAGCTACCGCTAATTGTTGGAGATCGCTGAATCCTGATAGGTTGCCGGCCCTTGAAAAGCTCCTGATTCGGCCCAACATTACGCTTGCTGGCTAGACCCATTAAGTAAGTATCTGTGGACACACATGGAAATTGCGGGGTGTGGGGTGCATATGTTGGTGTTATTTGCGACCGCAGAACACTGTTTGAGCAGAGTGTATAGGGGTTTGTAATGCTGGGGACGATATAGTGTACTGTGTGGACTTGGAGTAGGCATTTTGTTTGGGGCTTGAAACGTTTTGAACACATACCTTGCTGTGTTTGTTTCCAGACACCATACAGGACATTTGCTGCAGGACTGTAGACAGAAATGTGTTACTCCTGTCACCTGGATCAATTTCTGCATACTGGTTGTGGCCAAGGGAGACTGGGTCCAACAGGACTGGGATGACACATGGCTTGGAGGTGTTGCACTCCAGACATGACATAGATGTGCCTCCTTGTAAGCTTACTTGACCAGGCTATCTGGGTACGTATTGTTTGTTTAACATCCCATAATAGGAAATGGCCACATTTTGATTATGGTCTGTGTAATGGCATAAGGAAATTTGTTATCATACATTATTGGTGACACATGTCCCTTTCTAATTCCCCTACGTGCAGATGTCTTACTTTGACAAACTCCCATAGAAGTTGATGTAGAGGAGGCCACTATCATTGGGCGTCTTCCATTTTGATTGGGGTGACTACTGGGCGTTTGGCTTCCCTTGCTTCAGGGATGTGTTTTTGGCCCTGACGCCAGTTCCCCTCCAGTTGGCTATAGTGTGTCATCAAAATAAGGTGTGGATTGCTTAACCTGCTGACATGCCCACATATTGTTCTATGTAGTCATGTTGTGTATTCTCATCTACAGGTGCTGATATTGAGGATGCAGAATATCCATGACCGCCATGTTATCGTGGCTCTTGCGTTGGTGGAAGAGCAAATGTGGCTTCAGGATCGGTATGAAAGGTTGATGAGGCGCAGACAGCGGCGGTTGTGGACCCGTGATTGGCTTCTCAGGCGGCAAACCCGGGGCCACATGCAGCTGTTGCGGGAGCTGGAGATTAACTGTCCTGATGATTACCGAAACTATCTCCGTATGTCCGAGGACTGTTTCACCTTCCTATTGGAGCGTGTAGGGCCAATGATAGCGCGTCAGGACACTATAATGCGCCCATCAGTATCAGCTGCTGAGCGGTTGGCGATTACTTTGCGGTTCCTGGCTACAGGGCAGTCCATGACATCACTCACATACATGTCACGTGTCTCCCTGCCCCTGCTGAGCCGCCTAATCCCTGAAACGTGTTGGACCATCTGGAGAGCTCTGAAGCCAGCCTACATGAAAATGCCTGACACAGCCGCAGAATGGCTGGAAGTAGCCCGAGGGTTTGAAACCCGGTGGAACTTCCCCAACTGTGGGGGGGCATTGGATGGTAAGCACGTGAGGATTACCAAACCTGCCAACTCTGGCTCTTTGTTTTTCAATTACAAAGGGTATTGTAGTATAATCCTCATGGCTGTAGTAGATGCGCACTATGAGTTCCTCTACGTGGATGTTGGAATGAACGGTCGCAACTCAGATGGGGGGGTGTTTGCACGCAGCTCCTTGGCAACACTACTAGGGAGTGGTGGGCTAAACTTACCCTCAAATGAGCACACGACCGAACATCTCAACTTTGCGTTTGTGGCGGATGAAGCATTCCCACTTCAGGAACACCTACTGCGGCCATATCCACAGAGGGCCCTTACTTCTGAGAGACGCATTTTTAACTACCGGCTATCCCGGGCCCGCCGTGTGGTTGAAAATGCGTTTGGGATAATGGCCAATAGATTCCGGGTTTTTCATACGCCTATGCATATGAAACCGGAGTCTATTGACGCGGTAGTGGTGGCCTGCTGTGTGCTGCACAACTTCCTGCGTCGTAGGGATAGGGCATCATACACGCCAGGAGGTTATGTGGATCATGCAGACGCTACAACAAGGGAGCTCCGTCCAGGGTCTTGGCGTGATGAGGGCATTGTGATTCTGCCACTCCAGCCGCAGAGCCATGGCCGCACTCGGCGGGAGGCCAGGGACAGTAGGGACGCTTACTGCTCCTACTTCAATGGGTCTGGTGCAGTGAGCTGGCAGGACCAGGCCATGTAGTGTGGCTGGTTCTGGGAGGTGTATTTCACTTTGCAATGGAGGTGACAGCAGGTTAGCTGCACCCCTTTTCTTTTGTGTTTAACATTTTCATGATCTTTGTTTTCCTAATGTGCATGATGTTTAGTTAGTTAGTTAGTTAGTTAGTGTTTTTTAGAAATTGTTTTCTGCTGCACAGGTTCCAATGTGGTTTCAATTTGTTGTGTCTGCAATGTGTTGCCATATTGTGACATGCACTTTAATTGTCCATTTTATTTTGATGTATGTTTTTTTTTTTTATTTTCATCCAAGGTCACGATGAATTATTTTGATTTATAAAATACTATTTTGGATCCAAACAAATGTGTGAGCCTGTTTACTTGGTGGAGGAGGGAAATGTGATGAGGTTTATGGTGGGGGCCTGGGATGTCATAGCCACCTATTGGCTGGGATTGTGCAGACAATATGTGTGGTTAGCCATGTTTTTTAAAAAGTATTTTTCCCAACAGTGTTTGTGGGCATTGTGCGTACATGAGCCTTTATTTTGTTGTAGGCAGAGGGTCCCCTGCACACAGCACATTGATGCAGGCCATATTCTTCTCAGGTGTTTTCTAATACACTGGCACATAGACCTTTCACAGGTTTGCTAGGGAGCAGTTCCACTACATTCACATCTGTTGCCAGATATATATGAACACCATTGAGCCTGCATTCCAACATAGTTAGCCATAGTTGACACAGATCCAATTTACACAGAGAACGCACATACTGTGTGCTGTAAGCCGCTAATGTGTGTGCCAGAAACGCACCTCGCCGCAATCTACACACGCCGCTGTCACAAGCGCTGATCGTGCGTGACAAGGCAAACACTTGTACTACGTACACATAGCCCCGGAACCGCTACTTGTATGCACACTGGGTATGTGACTGGCCACCGCTCCTGGGTGACGCTTTTACATCGGTTTAGATGCATTCGCCACACTCCGCCATGTCACAACCGCTTATTCAGTGCTTCACTCCGCTCACTAGTACGTCACGTCTCGGCCATCCTCCCTTTCCGTCGTGCCCAATCACAACTCCGTAGTGTTGGCCAATGGTTGTGGTTTGGGCGCGGCGTACAGGACTGTGGCACGCCTATTTGCTTTACGTCCTGCCTTTGTTGCTCACACATCACCCTGTGGTGGCGGCGTGTGAAGCGGTAACGCTAAGCAACAGCTGGCTACTTGAGACACCCGGCGATTTAGCTAGCTACAGATGTAGCGTGGCGTAGCGCACATTGTGGAGGCGTGTAAAGAGGGTGCGTTGACCGTTTGTAGCCGTTTGAGCGTGCTCGTGCACGTGAAGTAGCGGGATGTATCCAGCCTGCCGTCGCTGCGTGTAAAGGTACCATTAGAGACAGATGAATAAACATGCGGGTAAACCGGTTTTTATTACTACTTTTAGTAGCAATTTCAATCAAATTTAAACTATTATCAATAGAAATTTACCTATGTTGCGGGGAGATCATTTATTAAATGAAATTGTTCATAATGCATGTACATGTGCCTCTCAACAAAGAATAGAATATCATCAAAAAGTTCATTTATATCATTAATTCAATACACAAAGTGAATCGCATACATTACGGTGTGGCTGTAAGCCATAATCATCAACATTAACAGAAATAAACACTTGAAATAGATACCTCTGTGTGTAATGACTCTATAGAATATATGTGTTTCACTTTATGTATTGAATTACTGAAATAAATTCACTTTTTGATGATATTCTAAATCTTTGAGACGCAGCTGTATATTTTCTGCTAGAAAATTGCCCAGTTTCTCCAATAAACAGTCCCCGAGTCTAATTACCAGTGAAGAAGGCGCACTCAATGAATGCTACATGGTTAACCCCTTCACCACCTGGCAATTTCAAGAGCCATAACGTTTTACATTTTGTGTCAATATAGACATATGAGGGCTTGTGTTTTTTTGTGGATGAGTTGTACTTTTGAATGACATCATTCATTTTACCATATTGAGTACTGGAAAATTGGAAAAAAAAATGTCAAGTGTGGTGAAATTGAAAAAAAGTGCAATATCACAATTGTTTTTTTTTATTTTTTTTACCATGTTCACTATATGGTAAAACTGACCTGTCAGTATGGTGCCTCAGATTCATATGCATGTTTTTCTCACCATCTGACATGAAATCAGAATAAACCTTTCCCATTTTAGGTCAATAAGGATTATCATAATTATTAATATTTGCCAAATGCCAGAATAATGAAAGAGAGAGAGAGAGAGCGAGAGAATGTTTTAAGCCATATTTCTTTCTTTCTGCAAAGTCACAAGTTTACATATGTTTCATTAGAATTTGGTACCATTCCCCTTACACTGTATGACTTGGGTCAAATGTTTTGGATCCTTCCACAAGCTTCTCACAATAGTTGGTAGGAATTCGCGCCCATTTTTCCTGATTGAACAGGTGTATCTGAGCTAAGTTTGTAGATCACCTTGCTCACACTGGCCTTTTCAGCTTTTCTCTTAAATTTCCTTAAGCCCCTTTCTAACCAGTTTGACAGTGTGATTCAGGTCATTGTGCATTTGGAAGACCCATGTCCGTCCAAGCTTTACCTTCCTGACTGATGTCTTGAGATGTTGCTTAATTATTGCCACATAATTTTCTTTCCTTATGATGCCATCTGTTTTGTGAAGGTCACCAGTCCCTCCTGCAGCAAAACAATCCTACAACATGATGCTGCCACCTCCATGCTTCACAGTTGGGATGGTGTTCTTAGGCTTCCAAGCTTCTTTTTTGTCCAAACATAACGATGGTCATTATGGCCAAATCCTATGGGCTGCCTCAAACTGTTTAAAGGCAAAGTAAACTGAGTGTATGTAAACTTGTGACCTTGCAGAAAGTAACAAAAATGCCTTAAAACATTATCTCTCATTATTCTGGCATTATGCAAATATTAATAATTATGGTAATCCTAATTGACCTAAAACAGGAAAGGTTTATTCTGATTTCATGTCATAGAGTGAGAAAAACATGCAGATGTGTCTTTATATATAGTGCATATAAACTTCTGGTTTCAACTGTATAATTTTACTTTTATCTAAGTGGTGAAAAGAAATCAAATTTATCAAAACAAAGAATTGCGCTTATGTTGTCAATTCTGACACCCATAGTGTTCCCATTTTTTGGGACCTGGGACTGTGATGACTTTTTTTTGCTTCTTGAGCTGAAGTCTCTAATCATACCATTTTTGGGTAGATGTGATGTTTTTATCGCCCGTTATTGCATTTTATTGCAGTGTTGCAATGACCAAAAAATGTAATTTTGGCGTTTGGACCCTTTTTCCATTACGCAGTTTACCGATCTGATAAATGTATTATATATTTTGGTAGATCGGGCATTTCTGAATGTGGCGATACAAAGTCTGTGCATTTTTCTTTTAATAGTTTTATTTTCAATAGGGCGATGCTACAGCATTCTTCTAAACAAGAGAAATGCTGATAACCTGGCAATGACCATCATCTGACCCCCGCTGTCAAAACAACACATCGGCTCCCCGTGATCACGTCATCAATGGCTTATGGGAACATCGCAATCCCTGCTGGCGCATGTTAGATTGCACTGTTAGAGTTTGCCTGTTAGCTGTACATGGCGGCTGATTGGATCAGCATGTGAGCTTGCAGCAAAGGATGGAAACAAACTTATGCGAGATGCAGCGAGTATCTCGCATGCATCTCGCATGACTCGCCTGGAATGGCCCCTGCCTCTCTGGACTGGAGCGTGGATCTGCACAGACACGCAAGCAGCTGACGCGCTCCCATTCAGAGAAGCATGGGCCATTCCAGTGAGTCATGCGAGATGCATGCAAAATACTCACTGCATCTCACATAAGTATGTGTCCACCCATAGTCAGAGATACGACCTAGCACATATAGCTATTTTCTAGGTCATAAAGGGGTTAACTCTATCAAGCTCTTACAAATATGATGTTGATAAATGTGGAGCATGTAAATATGCAAAACAAATATACAAAATGAATGGAAGAAATTAATAGGATAGCAAATAAAAGCAAAAAATACAAGATTAGACAGTTTATTAATTGTAGTACTACATTTGTTGTCTATTGCATCGAATGTACAATATGTGATAAAAAATATATATGATGCACCACAAGAAAGTTAAGGCAGAGAATTAATGAAAATGTAAGGGCTGCAGTTAACGAGGAAGCAGCAAGTCCCTCAAATGTTTAAAAACTTTTTTCATTGCATAGGGGAAATCTATTAGGATTTGAATGTTCTCGCATTATTATTGCAAGAGTTAACTCTTTACCTAGAGTTTGTGATAGGAGACGCACATGTATGAATCGTGAAGCTGTTTGGATATTAATGCTGGACACATCCTGCCAACAAGGTTTGATGGATTTTTAGGTCGTGGTTAGTTATGTGCGAGTGTAATTGTTACTGTTTGCTACTCGCACAGATAGTACAGTATTTGCTATACTCGTTACTCAGCGAGTTACGCTGGTGCTCGTAAGTGATGTGTCGACCGTGAACAATCTAACAAATATTGCCAGCTCTTTTTTCACACCTTAGTTGCTTCCCCCAAATGTGTATCTTGTTGGCAGAGGAGAATCTGAAGTTGCATCCTCTTGGCGCCACTGCTTTTTGGGAGGTTTCAGCAGCATCCAGGAGATTCTCCAAGTTTACTGGAAGTCTTATATTTTTCCAGGAGCCTACCGGGCATTTTGGGATTGATGTTAGCAATTATGATATAGCCTAGATCCTTACTAGAAGTGATGGCTTTCATAAAGCTTTTAATATTACAAGCAAACATTGCTAAAACGGAAAGCTGTTTTGCTACTCAGCAAAGCCATTATATGTTGAGTGTTTGGCAATATTTGTTCATATTCCATTTATT
Source organism: Allobates femoralis (assembly GCA_033576535.1). Lineage (NCBI taxonomy): Eukaryota > Metazoa > Chordata > Amphibia > Anura > Aromobatidae > Allobates > Allobates femoralis. The sequence goes on from JARQOC010000003.1 coordinate 63,012,298, forward strand.
AGGCCATCTTAGAGCAACTACTTGCATTCAAGATCAGATTTCTGTTCTTCAGACAAAAAAAAAATATCTGCTGGAATGAGAACCAAGAAAAACAATAAAGACATCTTGTCACAATGCTTATCATTTCTGCTGTAGTAAATACCAGTATTTTTAAAGAAATTCAAATTCTGGAGCTTCTTTTCTAACAGCTCTATGTTTTGCTTGGTGACCAGAAAAATGCTCCCAGGGTTGAGTTGGGGGGTAATGTGTTAGGCTGCTTTCACATCAGCGATTCTCAGCAGATCAGGCAGCTTTACCTGCTATGCTGGATGCCGGAACACTTCCAGCAAGACTGCATTCGACCTAATTAATTCCCTATGGGATTTGTGGACATGTGCGGCACTTGTGGTCTGCACTTGCAGCGAGATGAAAAACCTCTGCTAGGAGCATTTTTTGTCCATTGCTGCAAGTGCCGGATTGGCCGGATTGTGGCAAAACCGCAAGTGCCGCACATGTACGCAGGTCCCATAGGGAATTAGGTCGAACGCAGTCGTGCAGCAAGTGTTCCGGCTTGTAGAAAATGCTGAGAGCCGCTAATGTGAAAGTAGCTTCATGGTTGGTTAGGTGTTATGGTTAGGTGCTAGAGTTATGTTTAGGGGATAGGGTTAGGTGTTAGGGTTAGGTGTTCAGGTTAGGGTTAGGTTTAGGGGTTAGGTGTTAGGGATAGTGTGAGGTTTAGATGTTAGGGTTATGTGTTAGGGTTAATTGTTAGGGTTAAGTGTTGGGGGTTAGGTGTTAGGGTTAGCGCCCTGTCACACTTTGCGACGTTCCAGTGATCCTGACAACGATACAATCTGGATCGCTGGAACATCGCTACGTGGTCTCTGGTGAGATGTTAGACAGTCAGATCTACTGAACGACGCAGCAATGATACGGCGACCCGTATAACGACCTTGGCGGTCGTTAGGACCCTGTCACACAGTAGCTAGTCTGACTACTCAGACCTACTTGGCTGAGTTGCCAACAAGGTTGTTGTTAATGCGTCAAACACACCGATGCATGTTGCCCAGCGGGAACCCGACGATCAAAAAATGCTCCAAGCCATTCCGACACGATCGGTGATGTCACAGCTGGGGCCCAGTCGCTGCTACGTGTCAAACATAGCGAGATCGCTGGCAAGGTCACTGTTGCGTCACAAAACCTGTTAAGGCTAAAGATGATGAAGAGCTATATAGGTAAGGCCATACGATACAGTTTATAAAGGTTCTAAGCAAGAGCATCATAAACATACATACCCAAAGAGATCTGCAAGTACTGCACTCTTAATAAAGATTATAACAGTTAGTACTAAATAAAAAGTTCCATATCTTTGGAACAATATGGCAGATTTAAGAAAAGAAAAACTGTATTATCAGGTGGGATAATTGGAATAAAAAAAAGAGTGAAAATTAGCCATTTTTGACCTGGTGACAGGCCTTTTAAGAATCAAAGACAGCATCACTAGTCATGAGCAAGTAACATAATATTTGTAATGGCTATACTCGTTACAAATACTTTCTAATAATTGCGTATTCGTTCCGAGTAGCGAGTACAATGTAAGTCAATGGGAAACGCAAGTCGTTTTCTGCTGGATCCTAAAAAGGGATCTGGCGTTTGAGTTAAAGGCTGAAATGTGTGGGAAAGTGATGAAACAGAATGGGAAGAGCCCGGAGAATATGCCTGCATGAATTTCTGACTCATATGGTTTGTGGGAATAGTTTTGTCGCAGGATTACGCCACTGTTACAGATACACAAAACAACTACGAAACCTAACCTAAATCGTATTTAACATGCCAAAAAGGTTCACAAACAGTTTGTCCTGCATAATCACTTGTATACAAGGCTAAATAAAGTAGAGGAACAAAAAAATATCGCTTTTAGAGATTGTTCACTTGTACCGTTGTAGCTTTTTTTCACCTTTTACAATTGGGAGGGCCCTGACTCATACATTTTGTAGGTCCCTCTGTCATACATAATTTTTAGTTAGCTATTCCCTGCACTTTACAAGGTTAGCTACAACGTGCCAGTAGGTATGTTGACCTTTGACTTCAGAGGCCTCAGGTGGCCCTGTAACCTACGTTTTGGAGGGACCACTCTTACTTCGACATTTAGGCAGTTCTTCCCTCATTTACACTGTGATAGTGAGTGGAATATATATTCCATAGCACTTTACAATGTGCCCATTTTAGCGTTGGGCAAAACCCTACTCCTCCTCCTCCTTCTCCTGCTCCACTACCATGACATTTGCGGCCCTACATTCAAATGTTCAAAGGGCCTGCAGTAGGCAGGAAACCTGAGATTGCTGAGGGCCCAGAGATGGCCCTCTAACATTCGTTTTGGAGGAACCGCTCTTACTTGGACATTTGGGTGGACCCTCCCTCGTTGACACTGTGATAGCGGAATACATATTCCATATCTTTTGAAAGTCCCTCTTGTGCACATTTCAAAGTGCTCTCACTTATTCATATTGTAGGGCACTCACTCTATTATTTAACTCATTAAAGGACAGAGACTACATGGAAAAAGGGCAAGCGACATGGAGTAATAGAAGGTAGCAGTCAGTGCGGCCTGCAATTGCATCGGTTGCAAGGACCAGGGTTACTGGACCATCCAGGATCAGTCAGTGGGGATGTCACGATCGCAGTCCTGGTGGTCGTGGTCCTGACCAAGCATGAAAAGGGGTTATTTACAGGGCAAGTAAAGTCTATCATGACACAATCTGTGGATTCTGATCAGAATGACCAGCGTTGCTTGTAGTGACCCCGGGAAATAGATGTTGTTGCAGCTAGGTGTATCACTCCCCACAAATGGAGTGGGTCCTCAGGGTTTGGTACAGATGTAATATGGATGATGGTGGTAGTTGTTGGTGCAGGGAGAGTGCAGAAGGAGTGGAAAGACACAGAAGTTGCAGTTCTTACCAGTCTCTTTACTTGTTCTTGTTGCAGAGACAACCCAGGCAGGTACGGTGCTCTCCTAGTGTGCAGTTTGTCCAGGACCACTCCACTGAGACACCGTTCATAAGCCTTTCTATGCTGCTCTTTCTGACAAGTTCTCCTCCTGTTCTTCCTCTGTGTCCTCATGCTACAAGTCCTTAGGCAGGCAACTACGGGCCCTGCCGAGTGACGGTCGACACTTCCTCTTGACCCTCTATAGTCACTTTGCCTGGGAGTGTACACGGTGAAGGCCACTGCACCTGCAGTTCAGTGGCCTCCGGTTTTCTGGCTTGATCATGAAGTTTCACACCCAATTGGGGACGGGCCCCTCATGCAGCTAGTTCCTTTACCACAACCTAGAAGTCGGCTGTAGATTCAGGGTTCTCTGAACTGGGGTTTCCTCGGTCAACCTACCCACTGGTCCCATTAGGCCCCAGCTCCAGTGACCCCTAGAACTCCATTCTGCTGCTCCTTCTTCACCTAACTCCGACTCACTAACTAACTTCTCCCACCTCCTGTAAACCTACTCCATCCTCCAGCCAGTAGATGGGGGGTCTGCCCTCAAGAGGGGTTTCTTCTGTCCTGCATCTTCCTGGTTTGGAGTCAGAATGGGTATTGGTTGCGTGGTTGGGTGTCTCAGCTTTGTGTTCCCATCTTACCTGAGAGCAATGGTACCGAACCTGTGGAGTAGGTGCAGTACCACTGTGGCGACCAAGATGCAGGGGCACCACACGATCCTCAGGTTTGGCTGAACTCTGTGAACCAGAAAAATAAAGCTGCACTACTCAACTAGATGATGAGTTCAAATATATCTCTTGTGCAAGTCAGTAGACAAAGGATATATGGTGCCTCCCCTCCAGGATGGGCTGGAGAAGCTTTTCCAAATGGCTCAGAGATTGTGATTGACAATATTCCTCAGATTATACAGAAAGAGAAAACCTCTTGATACTGTACTATTATTATTATTATATATTTATATAGCACCATTAGTTCAGTGGTGCTGTACATGAGAAGGGGTTACATACAAAATTATATATATAGTTTACAGTAAACAAATTAACAATGACAGACTACTACAGAGAGGAGAGAATTCTGTCTTCGTGGACTTACATTCTACGGGATAATGGGGAAGAGACAGTAGGTCGTGGGTGTGGCAGCTCTGGTGGTGGTGGTGAGGTGGCAGCTCTGGTGGTGACACGGCAGCTCTGGTGGTGGTGGTGAATAATCATACGTGTTGGGGCGCAGAATTCCAGAGGATGTGGGATATTTGGGAGAAGTCTTGGAGGTGGTTATGTGAGGAACGAACACGTGTGTAGAAGAGGAGGAGGTCTTGGGAGGATCGAAGTTTACGTGGGGGAAGATATTGGGAGATTAGTTCAGAGATATAGGAAGGGGACAGGTTATGGACAGCTTTGTATGTCAGTCTTAGTAGTTTTAATTGGATTCGTTGGGGAATTGGGAGCCAGTGTTGGAATTTGCAGAGGGGAGAAACAGGAGAGAGGTCGGTTATTCAGGCAGCAGAGTTGAGGACAGACTGGAGTGGTGCAAGAGAGTAAGCAGGGAGGCCACAGAGGAGGATGTTGCAGTAATCGAGGCAGGAGATGATGAGGGCATGTACAAGCATTTTAGTAGATTGAGGGTTGCGAAAAGCACGGATCCTGGAAATATTTTTGAGTTGGAAGCAACAGGAAGAGGCGAGAGTTTGGATATGCGGTTTGAAGGATAGGACAGAGTTTAGAGTGACTCCGAGGCATCGGATTTAAGGTGCAGGAGAGAGCATGATGCCATTTAGGATAATAGATAGATCGGGTAGGGAAGATGAGATGGAGGAAAGATGATAAGTTTGGTTTTGCCTACATTGAGTTTTAGGAAGCGAGAGGTGAAGGAGGAGGGTAGTGCTGATAGACTCTCCAGGATTCTGGACAGCAGAGAGGTGATGTCTGGGCCAGAGAAGTACATCTGAGTGTTAGGGCTGAGATGAGCATGTTAGTAAGGTTGGAGAGCAGGTGGGAAGGGATGGGGTCAAGTGCACAAGTGGTGAGGTGTGATTTGGAGAGGAGATGAGTGAGCTCTCTTTCAGTGATGTTGGAGAGGAAGGTTATGAGGGAAATGCAGAGGTCTGGTGTATGGAGGGGATGGGTTTGTGGGACAGTAAAAATTTGCCTTGTCAGGTCGATCCTATTTTTGAAGTATGTGGCGAAGTCCTCGGCAGATGTGAGGGGAGTCAGAGCAGGCAGTGGTGGGCGGAGGAGAGAGTTAAATGTGCTGAACAGTTGTTTGAGGTTGTATGATAATGAAAATACAAGTATTGTGAAGTAGGTCGGTTTAGCAGAGGTGAGGGCTGATGGTTAAGGAGTAGGTCTGCAGATGAGGAGAGGTGGGGATAAGAGAGAGGGGGAGATAGTTATTTGGTTTGACGGTGCAGGGGTTTGAGGATAGTGAAGAAAAGTGAGGATTAGTGGAGTAAAAATGATGAAGGTAAATGTGAGCATGGTAAAAGAGCAGGGTGAGAAAAGAAAGGCAAGTATAATTAGAAAACTTTAATGATGCCAAATTTGAAATGATGTCAAATCAGACCAATGTCTATATCAGACATGCTTCACTCAATTTCAGCATTGAAATGCACACAAAATGGATCAGGTGTAAGTAGTGGGGAGGAGGGAGGAGGGGAAAGCAGGAGGACACCACACAGCAGGGGGAAATTAAGACATTGGAGCTAATAGGAACATTTGAACTACATCGAACCAGGAGACAGATAGAATAAGATGGAAGAATAGGGGTAGTGTGTGAGAGCACAGACATATCAATATGCATTCAGAGAATTTGAAGCATGATACATGGGATTATAGTCAGGGAAAAAGCAGCAGCGTACCAGTTAAAACAGAAGAAGAGAAGTAGATGGGGCTCTGGGGTGCACTGGGTATTCTGGATTAAAGGACAGTTCAGACGTACCAGTTAAAACTGAGGAAGAGAAGTAGAATGGATCTGAGGTGCAGTAAGTATTCTGTATTAAAGGATAGTTCCGAAAGTACCTGTGGATAAAAGCACATGGATCAGGACATGACAACATGAAGGAGAATTTACCATGGATTACTATTCTGGTATACTTCTGCTGTTAAACTTTAAAGATGTCAAACTTAAAATGCTGTCAAATCAGACTGTACTACTTGGTCCACTGCAGAATGTGCATTGTATTTCCAAAAATGACTCATAGGTGCAAGAAGATACCATAACAAGGGCCTCCCTTGACAAACATAATGTCCGCTGGACTACTGTGGTAATTGTGGTCCTCAATTAAAGTTTTCAGAGGGCCATTCAGTTGGTCATGAAGAGTCAGTGGAATTTTCTATTGAATATGTATCCCCTATCTCAGTCCCAATTTGGCACAACCCAGGCAAGTTTTTCTGCCAAATAGGGTGAGTGACAGTACATTTCTATTGAATATGTATCCCCTATCTCAGTCCCAATGTGGCACAACCCAGGCATGCTTTTCTGCCAAATAGGGTGAGTGAAGTACAGTAGATTTCTATTGAATATGTATGATGTATCTCCTATCTCAGTCACAATGTGGCCCAAATTGTGACATAGGATTCCAATTACAAATATTAGTTTGTTAGGACCACTCCATATTCCAGATTTGTCCACTATAAAATGTGCATAGGGTTTGTAAATTTTAGCTCTATGGGCTGAGTGAAGGTTGGTGCAGGAAGACACCATCCCAAGGGTCTCCTATCACAAATAGTAGGTAGACTGGAGTATGAATACTGTCCTAGTTTGTACACTGCAAAATGTGCATAAGGTTTCAAAAGTGGAAAAACTGATGCCAGTAACAGATCCAGGGCTTATGTGTGACCCTGGCCAAATGTGAAAGGACCCTTATGGAGTCAGAATACTTAACACATGCCAAGCTGAGCACTCGTAATCGTATTACCAAAAAAAGAGGACAGACAACGCCACTGACAGATACCTTTGACTGCAGTTTATCTCCCCTGAAAACAATAAAAACAGGAGTTGGAATTCCAACTACAGGTGATGTAGACACAGTGTTGAGTGGCCCCTGTACACATCAGATGGTCAACATTAACTTTCTTCTACACCATGTTCCAAATTATTATGCAAATGTTCTTTTTCTCAGATTTTCCTAAATGGTCGGTGCAAATGACAGTCAGTGTAATAAAAGTCATCACCCGTTAGAGTATACATCAAATTGTATTGAAGAAACCTCCTAATGATAACAGTATAATCTTCAAAATTAAAAAAAACTCTAAATACACTTTTCCAAATTATTAGGCACAGTAGAGTTTCTAAATATTTGATATGTTTGAAGAACTGAAAATGCTCATTTGTTGAATTTGCAGCATTAGGAGGTCACATTCACTGAAATAAAAAGCTATTTAACTCCAACACATCCTAACAAGCCAAGTTACATGTTAACATAGGAACCTTTCTTTGATATCACCATCACAATTTTTGCACCCATTGAGCGTGTGGGTTTCTGGAGAGTTTCTGCTTGTGTTTCTTTGCATGATGTCAGAATAGCCTCCCAGAGCTGTTGTTTTGATGTGAGCTGCCTCCCACCCTCACAGATCTTTTGCTCGATTATACTCCAAAGGTTCTCTATAGGTTTGAGGTCAGGGGAAGATGGTGGCCACACCATGAGTTTATCTCCTTTTATGCCCATAGCAGCCAATGACACAGATGTATTCTTTGTAGCATGAGATGGTGCATTGTCATGCATGAAAATGATTTAGCTCCTGAAGGCACGTTTTTGCTTTTTGTACCATGGAAGAAAGTTCTCAGTCAGAAACTCTATATACTTTGCAGAAGTCATTTTCACACCTTCAGGAACCTTAAAGGGGCCTACCAGCTGTTTCCCAATAATTCCAGCCCAAAACATGACTCCTCCACCTCCTTGCTGAGGTCACAGCCTTGTTGGGACGTGGTAGCCATACACCAACCACCAACCATTCACTACCTCATCCATCTGGATAGTCTTCATGTATATCTGGGCCCACTGCAACCGTTTCTGCTTGTGAGCACTGTTTAGGGGTGGCCGAATAGTAGGTCTATACACCACAGCAAGCCTTTGAAGGATCCTACACCTTGAGGTTCAAAGGACTCCAGAGACACCAGCAGCTTCAAATATCTGTTTTCTGGTTGGTAAGGCCTTTTTAGCAGCTGCTCTCTTAATCTGATGAACTTGCCTGGCAGAAACCTTCCTCATTCTGCCTTTATCTGCACAAACACATCTGTGCTCAGAATCAGCCACAAATCTCTTCACAATACGATGATCACGCTTAGGTTTTCGTGCAATATCTAATGTTTTCATCCCTTGTCCAAAGCATTGCACTATTTGTTGCTTTTCGGCAGCAGAGACATCCTTTTGATTTCCTATGTTACTTGAAAACCATAGCCTGCTCAATATTGTTGAACATCCAGTTTTCTTTTATTGGGCTCACCTGCCAAACAGGTATCTGAGATTGATTTAAGTGATCCAAAGAACCCTGAGACACAAAACCATCAATGGGTTTTATTGAAAAAAAAACAAAACAAAAAACGCTATGACACTTAAAACCAATTTGCATAATAATTTGGAACATGGTTTAAGGCTGGGTTCATATTCGAACAATACTCTCTGCTGAGAACTAAATTAGGATTCCTTTTTGGGGGATTCTGACAGAACCCCATCAGGGATTAGAGGAGTATCCTATTATATTATGAACCTAATCCACAGTGTATGATGTAGGTGGGACTTAAAAGTGAAGGAATGTACAGATTCTGTTCGGTTTGAAGGTCGCGCACCTATTAAAACCAAACATCTCTCCACTCGAGAAGTGGGGAAGATAACATCTGTTCCTATCAGGAGACCATGGGATGGATTAAAATGCCACAGATAAATGTTAAGTGGAGAGGAGCTTTGTGATCCCCAAGGAAACACTCAGAAATAGATGAACAAGCTATAAAAAAGTATATTCTGCTAAATCCTTAACATACAAGATAAGATACACTGAAGAGCAAAAGGGTAAGGGTGCATTCACACGTTGAATATTTGCTGCATATATTTACTTGAGTGTTGTTGCAGTTTTTTTTAGCCGAAACCAGGAGTGGAACAATCAGAGGAAAAGTCTAAGGCTGGCTTCATACCATGTTTTTATGGATCTGGGGCTGTCCGATGTAAACCGGACAGTCCCGGATCTGGTGTCAGCCCCATAGTATTCCCATGTGGCCGGATGGCAGCTATTTGCCATTTGGTTCCCATCTGTCCGGAAGGATCCAGGAGAATGCTGCGATTTCCTCTCTGGGGCAAAAATTCTGTCAAACCGAATCCTACCGGATCCGGTGCGATTCGGCACCACCTAACATGGGAGCCTATGGAGCCGGATCAGACAGAAAATCGGATCGGTCAGCCGGATGCCGGGTGCTTCAGCTCAGCGCCTGCTGGTGCTGAACTTCAGCACCTAGAGCTATCCCCTGCTGAGATTTCACGACTGCAGCCAGCTCCCCGTTAGCCACGATCCTGATATTTCAGCAGGGGATACCTCATGTTGCAGCGATCCAGCAGAAAACAGAACCGGAGGGCATATGTGCCCTCCGGTTCTGTTTGTCCGGGCCAGTTAGGTTCTGTCCGGTGTTTCCTGCAAAACACCAGACAGAACCTGATACACCACTCCTGGTTTTGGCTGCAAAAACTGCAAGAGCACTCGTGTAAAAATATGCAGTAAATATGCAGTGTGTGAACGCACCCTTACAATGTTTTCAAGTTTTCACTTTCAGACTCCATATCTCACCATCCACATCAGCTTTGAGCATAAGATTTATGTATAAAGTCATTCATTTAATAGACAATCATGTTGGCTATCTCACACATACATTTGATTTATAGCTATTTAGCATATTATTATTATTATTATTATTATTTATTTATTTATATAGCACCATTAGGTTCCATGGTGCTTTACATGAGGATGAGGGAGACAAGAACAAGTACACTAAATCTAGGCGATCAGGACGTACAGGTACAGGAGGGGCAGGGACCCTGTCCACGAGCGCTCACAGTCTAAGAGCATATGATTAGTTATGCTGATTCTTGTCATATCACTGCATTGTTAGGGTGCTTTCACATCTCCATTTTTGCACATCCGTCAGAATTCCGCCTTTTTTGGAATGAGACGGCTCCGACAACATTGTGGTAACATTGCATTCCGACCAATGCATTTGTAATGGAGTTCCGGTATGTGGTTTGACTTGCGGTTTCATGTGCATTCGGTAAATCTGGCACTTTCAGTTATTTCAGTTTGGATGCTGCCATGATCTTTCTATTTTCTCACGTTGTAGATTCTCCTCTTCTGATTCAGGGCATTGGGGCAGAGGCCCCATAATCTCTCTGTGGTCAGTATACACCTTCAAGGAAGGGAAACAATTAATTAACTATGTATATGAATTGTAGTCTTTCCCAGGATTCAAACTCACAACCTGTAGCCTGGCAGACTGTGAAGCTAATTATAGCTAGATTTTCTTTACCTAAAGGTCTAAACAATATTCCTCTTCTTTATTGGGACTTAGAAATACACCTCTATATATGTACTATAACATCTCTAGATACCTGTATTTAGGGGTAAAATAACAGTCTGATTTTTTTTCCTATAAAAAAAATCATAGCAATTAAATATTCACATTTTTAATATACTTTTTTTTACATTAATGTAATACTACAAATAATGAGGAAACATTAGTATCTCTTAATCCTAACAACCCCTACATTATAGTGAAAAGATTGCTCATAAGCATGGGGATCCGTGACGTGGATTACGAGATTAAAATGTCTTGGCCAAAACACTGACCAATACCCCATAAAAATTATTTTTTGTTTATCATGAAAAAAATTTGCACTTTTTTTTATCATTTTTGCAGGCTGCAGCTGGGCACAATGAAGTGTCAATCATCCAGTGGTGCAGAGGCATTGTACCGGCTGCTCATTTGGTCTAGTGGCAGGACCGGTGGGTAGAATCTGACACTCTGCATAGTATGTATCAATGTGAATGGTGTCCTGTGCATAGCAAATCACCTACCCCATGTCATGTTAGGTTGTTGGTGATTCTATTAGTTCTGTGCACCTGGGTTTGCTTTATTTATTGGGGTCTGACTGCATCCTGCTAAGTGCTGTGTTGGATTTGTCTTTGGCTCCAAGTTGTGAGTTTTTCTGATGCTGCCTTTTTTTGAGTAGTATTTTGAAAAGATTATTTACAAAGGTAGGTGAATGGTGTAACAAATTGTCACACTGGGTGTAGGGAGACACTCAGCGCTGGATAAAGATAGGGTGGGGTTAAGGAGTCCCTGATGCTAAGGCTGCGTTCACACAGTGCGTATTTTTACGCGTATTTTTACGCGCGTATTTTCTCCAGAAGAATGTGCATCTGTATTTCCCAGCAAAGTCAATGGACATTCACTTTTGCCATTCACACGTCGCGTATTTTTACGCAGCGTAAAAATACGCGCGTAAAAAAAATGAACATGTCAATTCTTTCCAGTTTTTTACGCGCGTATTTTCCATAGGCCCCATTATAAGCACTGGAAATATGCGCGTAAAAAAACGCAGTCGCGTATTTTTACGTGCGTAAAAATACGCGCACGTAAAAATACGCAACGTCTGAACGCAGCCTAAGGGTAAAAAGAGGGGATGGTGACCCCTAGAACAACTAGCACTCACACCTGGTTCCCCTAACATCCCTATACAGTTTCCGCAACTGTCGCAGCCAGGATACCTATTCCCTGATTGTCCCTGGACTACCACTACAAAGAGATCAGAGCGGGTGATCACTAGTCAGCCCGGCTAGCAACTAGAGGGAAGAGATATACTCAACTTGAGCAGATCCAAGCAGCAAACCAACAGACTCCAGGAAACACTGCTTAGAGCTAGGATGCAACCAGGAACACCTGAACAGCTATCACCAGCAGTGCATCCTGGGAGTCAAGGGGAATATATAGGCAGTAAGGTAAGGTAAGGGATCAGCTGGGCCCTAGTAACCTTCAGCTTTAACTAAAAGGGGAATGCCCCTTTAAGCGACAAAGCTATTTTCTTAAGAGTTTGGCCAAACGCTGGGACCTTCTGCGAGTGGCCTCTACAGTCTCATCCGTGCCTCCTGACACACCCGTGACAAAAATACATGATTGGGTTTTTTCTCCATGTGTTTATGCAGGTGGGATGTCACTGAAGGTGTGGGTAGGGGGTACAAGTCTTTTTGAAGAGGCCCCTCACTTCAACTCACATAGTCTTTGAATATTTTGATGATATTATGTACAGTAGATGGTAGGATATACAAAGTTTTTGCTATTTTACATTTGGGAACATTTTTATTAAATTGTTCCACAATTTGTAATTCTAACAAGATGGTGTGCACTCTGAGACTTATTTCACAGGTAGAGGTGCCGATTGAGGGGTCTGATGAACCCACGTAGTAGACTAACCAAAAAGACAATCGCACACTCATAGGTTCTTTTGCAAAAAATCTGAGTCTTTTTTATTGAGGAGCAGCGAGAAACCAACGTTTCGGTCCCACTTGGACCTTGATCACGGTAGTTGCTGCAAGTTATAAATGTACAAAAAGTTGTCAGTATATACAGGGCAATATTTACAAAATATACAATTCACAATGACAATCCCCCCAAACAGGTGTCAGTAGACCCCTGATCTTTTTGTAGTATAGATTTTGTTAATTTGTAGACACAGTTGCTCTCCGATCGGTGACCTCTGACAATCTTTGCTTCTGAGAGACTCTGCCTCTCTAACATGCTCTTTTTAAATAGTCATGTGACTTAATTAAAAATTGACCCATCTGCTGTTTCTTATTAATACAATTCATTTTTCCAGCTTTTTTATTTAACCCCGTCTCAACTTTTTTTAAATGTGTTGCTGCCATCAATTTCCAAAGAAGTCTTTCTTTTCAAACTAAATGGAGAAATGTTCTGTTACAAATAAAATATGGCTATGGGTGATTTTTGGAGAATGTTTTACAAAATAGAATTGCAAATGTATGCATTTAGAATTTTGAAAAATGTATAGTCCCTAAAGTGACACATGTTGGAGACCCTATGTGGGGCTGCATGAGAGCTGCTGGTGTCGGGGGCTTCATTGTATTTTTGGTGGCAGGAACTCACTGATGTACTGCTGTATATTGAAAGAGAAGATGCTGCCATCACTCTGTGCCTTTGGTAGCCGTGCACTTTTCCAAAACCAACATGGCAATGATCCAAAACACACATATATTACATTTCTGAAGAAGAAGAGCGTGATAGTGATTCAGTGGCCAAATATGTTTCCTGATCTAAACCCAACCGGACACCTATGGGGATTTCTAGAGACAAGTTGTTATCATTCTAGATCCGGTATTCAGGCTCTAAAACAGATTATTACTCGTTATTGACGGATGGAAAAAGATAGATGATGCAGTATGTTTCCAACTTGTTTATTCCCTGCCTAGAAGAGTTGGTGCTGACCTTAATATCATGGAGGCCATACAGACTACTAGACGCAGTAGTGTTTGATGTGAGGTATATTCTTTTTTCCTGTAAAGTGTTGTGGAATATGATGGCTCTGTACAAGTAACATAAAAAATAAACACATTCATTTTTGTATTTGGCTGTAATATTCCTAACACTATCCCTAACCACAATGGAATTTGCTTGGTCAATATGCCACAGGGAACTCATTTTTAATTGTGCCAAGACCACAAGTTTCTAAGTTGTCCCAAAATAACTTATGCACCGCAGTAAAAATAATTATCATTAGTCTATCCCCTAGACATACAATGTATATTGAAACTTTACTGAACAGAAATAGCTTGATTCCTTGAAAAAAGAGTTAGCGAGAGGCTCAAAATAATCTGAGTGATCCTGGCTAAACTGGAAATTCTGCTTCGAGGAATCTAGGGCTTCAACCTTTACATTTGAAGTTACTTGTCCAGGTTAATTCTATTTAGCCTGTAATGTCCCTTTCTCTAAAGCTGCTCACATTAGATGTTTGGTGAACCTGATGATTTATTTGGGTTTGGATGAAAATGTGGTGACCAAGGCGAGAGGGAAGGGGCTACCTCAGCTTCCCAGATGTATCTGGCAACGGCTCATCCCTGCTTGTGCTTATGTAACAGTTAAATATTCAATGGCACATGTCCATTACCTATCTACTTAAATACTAAACCTGATTAGAAATTATGAAATGTACATTATGCAAATTACCTAATTTCTGGTCACTCTAATGACAATTATGTGAGGTAGGTTCCCTATAAGACAGGAAATAATGAAAAAAAATGCAACAGCAGTTATATAGTATGGTTTGGGAACAGTTGGGAATTTTTTATGCAAGTATGGTATATTAAAAACTAGTTTAGATTATGGTGCTCAATAGAGAGAGTTCAAATTAAAATTACTTTGCCTTCGGACCTCCCCTCTAACGGTGTTTTGACCAGATCTATATGTTTAGGATTTTGCATTGCAGCTGGTCATCTGTTATATTAGGGACAGAACTCTAATGTATATAGGGGTCTCTCTGTTTTTCCCCTTGCATCAAATGTAAGAAAAAAAAGGATCAGGAAAGTTGAAAACCAACATGACTGAACCATAGTTCCTTGGGGAGATAAGCCAACCAGAAACTGAGCCGACACCATACCCAACAGATGCCAGCCCTATTATGCATCCATAAATGGAGTTTGCTTCAATAGCTGCTGCTGTTTAACTTAACTTAAACACTGTTGCATGGCTCACCAATTTAGGCACCAATGAGACCTCTCCCCCACATTACGTCATTGCAGGATTCCAATTGGTTGGCATGGCAGTTCGTCTCCTGCTGAAAGCCACCATGACTGCCAACTTGGTGCTCCTGTATAGCCATAGAAGAAGGAGAGCTTACTCTTCTCCTCTCCAAGTCACACCTCACCACACCTGTGCACTTGACCCCATCCCTTCCCACCTCCTCCCCAACCTCACTAACACACTCATCCCAGCCCTAACCCACCTCTTCAATCTATCTCTAACTTCTGGTACCTACCCCTCTGCTTTCAAACATGCCACCATCACACCCATCCTCAAAAAGCCACACCTTGACCCGACTGCTATGATGAGCTACCACTCCCGTTTGCTTCCAAACTCCTTGAGCAGCATGTCCATGCTCAACTTTCCTCTCACCTCTCATCTAACTCTCTCCTTGACAACCTACAACCTGGCTCCTGGCCCCACAATTCCACCAAAACTGGCCTAACCAAAATTACTAATGATCTACTCACAGCCAAAGCTAACAGACAATTCTCCATCCTTACATATTTGGCATTGTGGTATAGAAGTCCAATGTATTAAAATATAAAATGAATGAACCCATATGATAAATGATTTAAAAATACAGAAATTGAAATGACAGCATGATACATTTGGTCACTACGGGTACCTTTACACGCCGCTACGGCAGGATGGATGCATCCCGCTACTTCACATGCACGAGCACGCTCAAACGGTTACAAACGCTCAATGCATCACCTTTACACGCCGCCATAAGGTGCGCTACGCTACGTGACATCTGTAACTAGCTGCATCGCCGGGTGTCTCAAGTAGCCATCTGTAGCTCATCGTACCTCATTTACACACCGCTACAACAAGCTAATATGGGCGGACCTGGTGCAGCAGGGACAGCACATAGGCGTGCCACAATTGTGGATTACGAGACGTCCGTACGCTGATAGGACAACGCAAGAACATCATGATTGGGCAGGCATCGCAGGAGGCTGAGTAATACATGACGCTCGAGCAATTGTGTAGTGTGACTCGTCAGCTCCTTAAATATGCCACCCTATGCAGCGACTAACAATAGTAACGCAGCATCTTTTACCAATGATCGCAGATGGGGCGCGGTAACACGGAGCCTGGGTCACGCCTTAGCTACATTGCAGCTACATCGCAGGGTGTCCAGAGTTCCCTTCCGTAACTTCTTTACACGCCGATGCATCTTGCTACCATCGGCTTTGTAGCTCTCTGTTTTCGAGCAGAGGTCCTAAACAGATGTATCTGTTGCCGGCTGTATCGTCACGTCTTCAGACGCCGCTACGACGGGCTACATTTGTAGCCTGTAGCGGGATGCATCCATCCTGCCGTAGCGGCGTGTAAAGGTACCCTACATCTCCCTAATTGCATGCAATAAAAAGGGATCAAAAGGTTGCCTAAATTGTGTTACAAGATTTAGAATTTTTTTTATATGTAACAAAACAAAACAAGAAACTATAATTTTGGTGTTGCTAATTGTTCTGACCTGAAGAATCATGTTGCCAGGTCATTTTTACCGCTCAATAAATGCTTTTAAACCATTCCACCCGATAATAAGGTTTTTTTGCCATTTTTACAGGACATTATATAGTAAAATTACTAGTCTTATTGAAATTTAGCAATACTGTATAATAGAAAATATCACCTGGCCTACCACTCTGTGTACCATGAATAACTAAACTTGCTAACAGAGCGCAAATTAAGACTTCGGCCACCATTTAGGTGCAAATCGCTTCTGAAGAGACATCAAATACAGTACATTCAATCAGAGTAGAAAGAAGCTGCACTCACCTGTGGTAAATCTTCAAGCGTTTATTAAAAAAAAAAGGTATCAGGCGAGCATGTGGGAGGATGCGGACTACAGGCAAGACAACGGCCATTTCGCACTCAGGTGTGCTTCAACAGGTCCACTAGACCCATTGAAGCACACCTGAGTGCGAAACAGACGTTGTCCTGCCAGTAGCTCTCATCCTTCCATATGCCTGCCTGTAGACAAAACTGAACTCATCATCTTTCCCCCATCTCGCACACCTCCCTTACCTGATCTATCTATCACAATAAATTATATCACACTTTGCCCTGTATCTAAAGTCCTCTGCCTTGAAGTGATCATTGACTCTGCCTTGTCCTTCAGATCACACATTCAAGCTCCACCTCCTGCCGGCTCCAACTCAAAATATTTCCAGAATCCGTCCCTTCCTCAACCCTCAATCTACTAAAATACTAGTGCATGCCCTCATCATCTCCCGTCTCAACTACTGCAACCTCCTCCTCTGTGGCCTCCCTGCTAACACTCTTGCACCTCTCAAATCTGTCCTCAACTCTGCTGCTTGACTAATCCACCTCTCTCCTCGCTGCTCCTCTACTTCTACCATCTGCAAATCCCTCCACTGGCTCCCAATTCCCAACATGTTGCATTTTTGGTGCGGACGAGATTGGGTGATTTGTGCGCAGGCATCCGCTGCGCACAGATCACATATGGGAGTGAATGGGCGCGCACGGTCATGCGCAGTCAAGCGCAGCACCGTGCGCTCCCATTATAAAGATAGGGGCTGGCGGTGTTGCGCTCACATTGCGGCTCCCCTCCGCAGAACGCGGCGGAGGGGAACGCTAATGTGAAAGTAGCCTAACTGATCACTATTTAGGCTTCTTTTTTGCTGTTCAAAATGTTTTTATTGGGTTTTATAGTATAAATTCAAGTAACATAACATTTAAATTCATAGTATAGTATACAGAGTTCTTATTATGGATATAACATGAAATGATCTAACGTTATATTAAATAATACACCATAGTTAGTAGCATTGAAACTTAGGTAGTTTCTGATATAACGTTGAGTTCTTAATTTATAATACAGGTTGCTTTGCATCCATGAAATGAATTTAATAATTATCAACTATTTACCATAGCAGAAGAACACAGTGGATGGGGGTGGGTGAAGAAGGGAAGAGTGGGAGGGGGTGTGGGTAAGGGTGGGGAGGGATATTGGTAGCTTGAAATTAGTCTTAAGGTACCGATACACGCTTCAATGTCTTTAAGATCTCACCAACGATCTCACAGGAGCGCGTTTGTTAGAACATCTTTTTGACATCGTTGGTGAGATGCCACACGTCAAGATATCGTGAATGACGCTCCAACGATCCAGCGAACAGGTATCGTTCGCACAACCCAGCGAACGATACTTGTTCACTGATGTGAATAGGAGAAGTTGTCAACGACATCGTTAACGCGGTGTCGCACACAAACTATGCAGCAGGTTGGCTGAACGAAGATCGTCTAATTTGAAAACATGTTCTCAAATCTGCGATCAACGATCCAACAATTTATCGTAGTCGTATCTCGGTGTCACACGCAACGACGTCCTAACGATATCGTTTCAATGACTCCAAACCCGTGACCTTTCAGCGATATCATTCACGATCTTGTACAGTGTAACGGGGCATTTAGGTAGTTCAACAACTTGATTTGGTTTCATCAAGTTTCTTTTAATTATTAGTTGGGGTGTGGCTAACATGTATGCTTAGTGTCGACCCGGTGGGTTTCACTCTGTTTGCAAATGCGGTGATGGAAAGTGCAGGTTCCAGTAGCACCATTTTATCTGATACTTGTTGCGGAAATTATTCTTGATGGAGTAGTAGTCAGGGGCGTAACTACAACAGGTGCAGGGGTTGCAATCGCACATGGGCCCTGGAGTCTAGAGGACCCCAAAAGTCCCTTTGGCCTATAGAAAAACACTATTGCTATTAAAGATTTGTATTAATTAGGAGTCCCGTTGAAGCTTTTGCATCGGGGCCCATGAGCTGCAAGTTACGCTACTTGGTAGGAGTATTCGTATGAATTATGTGTGGCAATTTTTCTATAATGTTTTGAAGTGAGGGAGATTGGGGATCTCTACATAAGGAAGCAATGCTATTCCTTGTTGTTAGAAGGATGTGGGCTATAATGGGTCTGTGTTTTTTTGGTAGGGAGTCAATTCCTATTAATAATAGCACTAATTCCAGGGTTAGATAAATAATAATGTTAGTGGTATCTCTAATTAGAGATTGAATTTATTTCCAAAATGATTTAAGGTTTTTACACTCCCAAAATATATGGGTTAGGTTTCCTACTTTGTTGCAATTTCGCGCAGCAGTAAGGTGAGTGGTTATCTTGTATTGGGTGGAGTTTTAAAGGAGTAAGTATACGTGAGTATATTTTGTAATGTGTCTCAAGAAGAGAAGAGCATGGTATGTTGGCATATATGGTTTCAAAAGTTTTCTCTAAAAGATCACTTTAATTCTTTTCCCATGCCTCTACATTGGTGGATTTGGGGAAAATTGAGTCTTGATTCACGTCTTGGTAAATATTTTTCGTTTTCCAAAACACTGAGCTCCGTGGGAACTTTAATATTTGAATCACGTTTTGAGGAATACAGAAGTTTAATTTTTGCTTGATGAATGTTAGATGGATCTTTTCCCACAAATCTTCTTCACTGTCTTTTAATTTACATGTATTCTTAAGTGTCTTGAAGGGGATGAGTTGATTCTTTTTGTTGAGAATATCTGAGATATACTGAATTCAGGATTTTTTCCCAGGAGTTCACTTTTAATCTTGTGGAAATTGATTTGAGGCTCTCTAAAGGGATCCAATTTGGCAGAGAGGTAGGATGACAATTGATAGACTTAAGCAACCAGATGTCTCCAGGATTGGATAGCAACTTTGACTGTGCACTCCTTGGGCAGTCACTTAAACTTGTAACACGCAAATGAGAGTACCACAGATCCAAGGCCACCTCGTGTATATCTGGATTCTTCTATGGTTAACCAGCTAGGTCTATCTTTCTCTTCCCACCATGATTGGCTACGTTTTATGATGGTAGAATGATAATAAGCAGCAAGATTCGGTACTGCAAGTCCTCTGTTGTTTTTGCTTTTCTCTAAAGTTGATCTCCCAACCCTAGTTTTTTTTTTCCCCAAATAAAAGTTATTAATTGGTTTTGGAATAGGTAGAGGAATGGATCGGAAGATATAAAGCTGTTTGGGTAGTATGAACATTTTGTAGGCTTCTGCCGTGCCTAACCATGATATATCTATTTTGGAAATATGTAGTGTATCCGATTGTATCATTTTGAAGATGTCATTCAAATTTGTATCAATGATGTTAGAAAAGGGTTTGGTAAGTTTAATGTCGAGGTAATCTAAATTCTCTCTTTCCCAAGATAAGCTAGTTTCCAATTTTAGTATGTTTAGGAGTTCCGGATCAATGTTCAGATGGAGAATTTGGGTTTTGTGTAGGTTGATCTCGTAGTGCGAGATATACGAGAATTTCTCAATAGTACCTAGAAGATTTTGCAATGAGTTTAGCGGGTCTGTGAGAGTAAAGATTATATCATTAGCAAATAAGCTAATCTTGAACTATCTATGTTGGGTATGTATGCCTTTAATTAGGGGGTTCATCCGGATCTTTTCCGTTAGTCGCTCTATGAATAGATCAAAAAGGGTGGGGGAAAGGGGACATCCTTGACGCGTACCATTCGTTAATAGAATTTCTTCTGAGAGCATATTATTTGTAAGGACTTTCGTGGATGGGTTGGAGTAGAGAGTGTGAATATAGTTAATAATATTCCCTCCGAATCCGAACCTCTCCAGGGTTTCAAAAAGAAAGCCCCAGTGGACTCTGTCGAATGCTTTTTCTGCGTCGACAGAGGCCACTAGGGCCGGAGTCTTGGTTCTCGCTATATGGGCGAACAAATTTATGGCTCGTCTTGTGGCATCAGCAGTGCCTCTCCCCTGTATGAACCTCACCTGATCTTTATCAAGTAGCTTTGAACTGACTTTCTGAATCCTAGTAGTTTGAGTTTTGGTGATGATTTTCAGATCCGTATTTAACAACGAGATGGGTCTGTAGTTTCCTACGTTTTCTCTGTCTCTTTTGCTTTTCGGAATCACTGTGATGACCGCTCGTTGCATTTCTTTTGGGAGATAATTATTGTTATCTGTTAATGCGTTGAGTAGTCTAGTGAGAGGGATTCTTTGAAAGTGATGTAACATTCATTCTGGAAACCATCTGGTCCCGGAGATTTGCACTTTTTGAAAGAATTGATAGTATCTATCATTTCTGTTTTGGTGTAAGGTGAATTCAGGTAATCTAAGTCTTCATTAGATATGCATGGAAGTTCAATGGAGTCTAGGAATGAGGTAATTTTAGGTGCAGAGGGTATAATTTCTGTGGGGTCATCGTTGAGATTATACAATCTTGTATAGAATTCAGCGAATGTGTCTGATATATCTTGTGGTGATTTGTAAACTACATTATTTTCGTTTCTGATTGGGAGTAACCTGGTCTTGGCTCTGTGGGTTTTTATTAACTTTGCAAAAAGTTTTGATGGATTGTTGAAACAAATGAAGCAGTTTGATTTGGTTGTGCGTGAGATTTTGTCAAATTCCGATGTTAAGAGCGGTTTTAGTTCTATTCTTTATCTGAGGATTTCCCTATAGGTCGATTCTTTGGGGGTCTTAATCACATCGGATTCTAGATCTTTGACTTTTTTAAGATGATTTCCATATCTTTAGCTAAGGTTTTTTTAGCCATGAGTGTAATCGTATCAAATTTCCTCTGATAACCGCAATATGGGCTCTCCAGAGAGTTGCTATAGGAGTTTCCTCCAAGTCATTTTCTTTAAAATAAGAGTTCAATGCATTCTGAATTTCTGACTTATATTGTGGGTGATTGAATAGGAATGTGTTGGCCCTCCATAGTTTCTGGCCATTATTGGGGGTCTCAAAAATTATCGGTGAGTGATCCGACCAGGTTCTGGGAAGAATTATGACTGATTTGATTTTCTGAAGAGATCTTATATCTGTTAATATTAGATCTATGCGGGCAAAATATCTTGGAGAAATGAGTAAATTCTACTAACGATGAGTTGATACATTGAAAGGCGTCGTAGAGTTGTTGACTAAATGGTGTAATTGGGTATTTTAATTTCTAGATTTATTGGATGAATCCATCATGGCATTTGGGACTGCATTAAAATCCCCAAAATTAAAGAGAGTACCTCTCCGCGAATCATGTGTGGTTTTTATCAGTTTTTTAGGAATGAGATCTGTCTATATTGGGGTCTTATAGGTTTACAAGCGTATGGGTTACATCATTGATTTTACAGATGAGGATGATGTATCTGCCCTCATCATCTTTCAGGACTTCAGTTTCTTCAAATTTGAGGGAGTCTCTAATGAGGATGGCCACTCCTGCTTTCTTTTTTTGTTTGAGGAGAGTAGACATGAGGGAAGTTTTTTTTTGGTGAATTTAGGCGGATTTTCAACACTGAATTTTTTTTCCTGCAAACCCGCTATGTCGATTTGGTC
Source organism: Allobates femoralis (assembly GCA_033576535.1). Lineage (NCBI taxonomy): Eukaryota > Metazoa > Chordata > Amphibia > Anura > Aromobatidae > Allobates > Allobates femoralis. The sequence continues at coordinate 63,034,398 of JARQOC010000003.1, forward strand.
TTTTGTTATGTCTTTCCATACATAGTAGGGTTTTTTGGGGGTATTTAGTCCATTTACATTAATTGACATATTATTATTTGTCATGTTCTAGATTTTAGGTTATTAGTGGTATGAGAATTGAGGAAGACGGGTAACTACATGTGTCTTCTGAAGGAAGTAGATAGAAAAATTATGTAAATTTAATAAGTAATCAAATAACTTCAGGTAAAACTTTGGAAACTAAACAAAAGTAGGTCTTTGGTGAGACCAGTTAAGCGAGGAAGAGTTCAACGGGAACTGATGTTAACCTTCCTTAAGGGTTCTTAATGAAATTTGGAGTGATAGTTTGTTGTGGCTCTTTCAGGTATCAGTTAAATGTAGATCTTTTACTATTTTCAGGTCTTCTGTCTTTTCTTCAATGTTAAATGATTTTTGCTTGTAGGAGAAGATCATGCTTGTAGTTGGGAGACCCCACCGGTATGTGATTTCTCTTGCTCTCAGGATGTCGGTGATTAGTTTTAAGTTTTTCCTCTTCATCATTGTTTCTTTTGATATATCTGTGAATACTTAGATCCTGTCGTAAGGTAAGGGAAGTGTCTTGTTTTGTCTTAGATAATTTGTCACTTGGTCTTTTGTTTGGTAAAAACTGTATTTTACTATCACGTCTCTTGGGATATCTTCCGATAGGTGCATTGGCTTTGGTAGCCTATGGGCTATTTCAATAGAATATTCAATGTCGAGACCCGATTCCGGGACCCTGGGTTCAGTGTTAAAGAGTTCTTAGGGGGTGTTATAGGAACTCCACCTGTTGTTTGTGGCTATGAGTGGCCACCGCTGCTGCAGAACCTCTGAGGACGATGAACGGGTAGCTGGGATGGATTGGGCCCCACAGGTGGAGAGGATTCCAAGGGCAGTGGATGTTGGAAGGGTTTAGGGTGCAGGATGGACTGGTTCAACGACAGGTGGTGTTACTAGAAGTCAGTGTAACCTGGGAACAACTCGGGGTTCTCCTTACCCGGCAAGTTCTGAGGCCTCCCTGCTGCGCTTTCTCTTGGTGGGTCCCTGCTGCTGCTTAAGCTGAGCTGCGGCCCTCTCTCTCCTACTTGTGCCAGTATGACAGGCAGCTCGAGTCCTTCTCTAGCCCCACTTCTTGGGCGGCTGCTCCTGGGCTCTTAATGCTGCTTTGCCTGTGGGCACTTGTGTGGTTGAGGAACTTGGAATCCTGCACCCTGCGGTATTGGCTGCTGGGTCATTAGGCCCTGCACAACCTCGGACTCCGGTGTCGGTTTCTTGGTGCTTACTCCTCTGGGGTGAGCTCGACACTGTTCTACTAGCCCCAGGCTCTCCTCAGACCCTTACCTATGGGTCCCTATGAGGGATATAATGACATTGTGGCATCAGGACTCTGGAGTGCCACAATTAGACCCTGTCCCTGTACGGTCAGACACATCCATTACACAGTACATGGCAGGGACACATATATAAGACTATCTCAGCCCAGGAGATGTGCTATGATCAGACCATGTCCCTGTACAGTCAGACACAGCCATTACACAGTACATAGCAGGGACACATATATAAGATTATCTCAGCACAGGAGATGTGGTATGAGCAGACCATGTCCCTGTACAGTCAGACACAGCCATTACATAGTACATAGCAGGGACACATATATAAGATTATCTCAGCACAGGAGCATTTTTCTAAACATCCAATTGTGGAAATTATTATTATTCCAGGATCTACTAATTAAAATGAACTTTAAAATCTACTTTGTTCGTGGTAAAAACCCCTTTAACTATATCTCGATTCATAAAGAAAGTTACAAGTCTTAGAAAATTCAGCCATAAGCAAATTTTTTCACGGCTTATGTGGTGACTTGTGGTTTCATCCAGATTCGGACGAATCCGGCACTTCAGGCTTGGACAAATAATGTTGCTAAATGCGGTTTTAAAACAGGCCTAAGGTGCCAGATTTGTCTGGATTCAGATGGAGCCGCTAGTCACTGCACATTTCCAGAACTCTATTCAAAATGCATTGGGCAGTAACGCAATGTTGCCGGATCCAGAATTTTTCAAAAAAGCGGAATCTTGCCTAAATTGAAAAAAACAGATGTGAAAGTTCTCTTGGTTTTAGTATCAGGCTTTTTTTCGGTGCAGATTTCCATTTTTACAGGAGGCACATTTAATTCTTTTCACTCTTTCTGCCTCAGTTAGACAATGTTGATCACATAGTGCACTGACTCGTATATATCTCACTAATTCCAGCTTTCGAGTCATGAGGCTTTTCACATGATTTCCTCTGTCATATGATATGATTAATAATTGCCAGCACACACTCACATTGTTTGACATACTGCGCTATGTATGCACAATGACGGCTGCTGCAGCTGGGACTTAGCTTTATGTTCACGAAAACATTTAAAAAAATAAAACTGCAAGAATCGTGTTAAAAAGTAGTAGCCACCATTTTTTAGTAATAAACATTAAAAGGGTTTAAAAAGGGATGTAAAGGGAGAACTATCACTGTTGCTTTCCAGCGCTGGGGTCCTGGTTTCAAATCCCACCAAGAAGACCATCTGCGAGGAGTCTGTATCTTCTCCCTGTGCTTGTGTGGATTTCCTCCATGTTTCCTCCAAACACATACTGATAGGGAATATAGATTGTGAGCCCTAATGGGGAGAGTGAAGATGATGTCTGTTACACTGAAATATGATGGCGTGAAGTATGTGTAAGCAAACGCATGATAATTGCACTCTGGCTGTTTGGGTGAAAATGTTGAGTTATGGCGCCCATACACATTAGACTGAAGTTGGCTAAACCCACCAATATCAGCAGGATCAGTAGACAGTCTAATGCATATATATGGGAATCTACCAACTCTCCCTCGACAGTTGTTGTTAGGGAGTTAAGTATCAAGCCTTTTGGATTTCCAATGGTAGATCCTTTTATTTTCCCTTTAGGTAACTGTTGCAAGATATTTCTGGAAGCTGCTCTCACATATAAAACAGAGGAGCACTCGACCGAGTGTTCCTGTGTATGTGTCACGAGTGAGTTGCGTCCATCTGAGACCGTTGCGGTATCTGGGATTATAAAGTATCAGAGATTAGCAGATGACAGGTCCATTTTGGATTCCGCTAGGCAATTAACTTGAGTGGATCAAATTTATTTTCATTTAGTGTTGATGGGGTTAAGAGTTCCTTTATGATGCTTCTGAGATTCCATATAGCACTAATCTCAGTTGCTGGTCTTTGCTGCCACTTGCTTTCATTATTTAAACTCACTCTTTACTCTCCCATGTGCCAGTTATAGTTCTTCCATGCTGACCTCCCAGGAGATGTTGTCTTTATGGCAGCTGTGGAGTTCTGTTTGCTGTTTTGTTCTAGTTTGTTTGTCACTCTCCCAGTGTTGACCTATTTTAGTAGTAAGACTAGCGTCTTGCTGCCCTACTCACTAGTTAGGAATAGCCCAGGGTTAACCAGGGCCTAGGCACATGATCGTGCATGGACGAAAGGACACATAGGGACAATAGGCAGAGCAGAGTTCAGCCTCAGGTGAATGTTTAGGGGTCACCCCTCTCCCTATTGTCAGGGCTTCTCTTTTGTGCCACATGCTGGGCACCTCTTTGCTCTTTCATGTCAGTATGGGAGAGAAGGGAAAGACTGATCATTTGACTGACACCAATCGGCCGGTAGCTTTCTAAAGTGTAGGGATGAGCTTAGGCTCGTCATCGTCATATCTTCCTCCTTAGGAGCAAAACAGTGAAAATGAACGTAGTACAGATCATTCAAATGAAAAATAACAATGGAGTCTTCAGATTCCACTGACAACCTCTTTTCAGGTCATGCCACTTTAGATTTCTGCCATCATCCCTGTATAGATTAAAACAATTCTGCAATGCACAGGATAACTCCAACTCTCCTGGGACTCTAGAACACCCTTTTTTTTCTAAATACTCCTGGATATGAAAAGAGTTAACAAATATTCAAAAGGTAGAGCTAACAGTATACTGACAGACCATTAAATTAGGGAGAAGTAAATCGGTTGAGAACTATTGTTTCCAGCCATTCAGAATTCTATCATCTGACACTATGGCTTTGTCTGATGAAGGGGCCAAGTGAGCTCTGAAAGCTTATGTGGCACCCTGGCACCTTGTTGGGCACCACAGAAATCCTTAGGGCATGAATGGAGTTAACAGCAAAGCAATAATCACAAAAACGACAACACCTTAGAACACCTGGTTTCACCCCGAGCCTCTACGGGGAGCTCCACTGGTCACTTTGAGCCAGTTCCCCCTATAAATAGGGTCTTGGAGGGAGAAACTTCAGAGTGTGTACAAGAGCTGCCAGCCTGTGTGAAACCTCCATCCTATGAGGGACACACTAGGCCCCACCAGCCAGCTAGCCAGTGAGGAGACCCTTGCAATTGGGGTCAGAGGAAGAAGGAGAACACCTCTCAAGGAACACAGAGTTATTCTGACTCTTTCCTTACTAACCGGTTACTGGAACCGAAGCTGTGAGAGCTGCCCAGCCACCACAGAGAACCAGCACCATTAACAGGAGGTTTAGCCACCTGTTCCACCTGATGCACCTACCCACGAGAGCACAGGGAAGAGTACTGATCCTGCTCAGACCCTTTTACAGTGCCCTCAGTGCTGATACCCAGGTGAAGCAAGTTCCATCGAACACACTGCCCGGTCCGGCTGGATTCCACGTCCACCTGACCTTAGAGAGAGAAATAGAGAAAGGAAGCCTACTACAACTGCTTGCTGTGAATCTCCAGGATTGCTAACTTCACTAACTCGGTCTGGCATACCTGAATACCACCAGTAAAGGTACTTAAAAGACTTTAGTGTGTCTGTGTCTGAATCCTGGGCCTAACAGCAGCACTACCGCAGCTGCCTCACAACATCTTGCGCAGCTCCCGGCTCCGGGGACTCCCGCTCATCCTGTGAGGAGCGTCCCATCTTGCTGCCTAACATCCTCCGGAGGCCCAGCAGTGCTGGTACCGTTACCAGAACACCCGCAGGTGGCGTCACGAAGACAACTAATCCCTACTGTTCCGCCATTTCCCCTATTGATCTGGACCACCGGGCCTCGCAGCCGCAGGCGCGGTTCCGTGACAGAGGAGAGTCAACGCCTGCGACCCGAACACCCCGGTCACGGTGAGTCAGAATTTGGCGTCACGAACAGGATACGAGCAGGCCCGTTATCACGGGTATTGTGTGCTATTTATTGACTGTAAATATTGAACTGTAAATTTGGTCCGCCATTGCTGCGCGGAAAGGCGGGAAAGGAAGGGGCGTGACTGTGCAAAGGGCGCGAAGATTGGCCCCGCCCCCACGCTCTGACGACTTCCCCTGTACGCAGCAGGAACCGGAAACTCCCGTGGTGCCTCACTCCTCACCACGAGGCCGACACTTCCGTTTGAAACCGAGGGAAAGGCACACTTAACTAAGGGGGAGAGACCATGAGTAACCCGGCTCCCAACAACGCGGTACCCCCGCTAAACCAAGCGGCACCTCAAAACATACCTCTTGATGGACAGCAACAAGCCGGCGGTATGCCACAGCAACCCGCTCCGATTATGCCGATATCTCTGCCTTACGTTCCGAGTGCGACCTGGTTACCTAAGTACAGCGGTACACCCAGTACCTTGGAGACCTTCCAGAGGAAGATATGCCAAACGATGGACATGTACGCTATGACCGGTAAGCAGAAAGCGTCAGTTGTTATGGGACAGTTAACGGGCGCAGCCGAACTGCAGAGCCGCAGCTGGCCTGTAGAAACTCAGGAATCTGTGAAGCAGATATTCGCTAAATTAACCCGGGTTTTTGAACGCCATACCGAAGCTGAATTAAGACTGTCATTCTATCGTTGTAACCAAGGGGCACAAGAAAGTGTCCTAGATTATTCACTGCGATTGCAAGAAGCATTAAGACTGTTAAAACAAGTTGATCCTGATGGTGTCAGAGATGAAAACAAAGCGTTGATTAAACAATTTATTGTGGGCCTTAGACTATCGGAGGATAGAAAGCAAGCAAGCTGGTGGTCCATACAAAATCCTGGCGCAGAGTTTGACACCTTGAGAGACTTAACAGTTTAGGGACAACGGCTTGCCACAGTGCCCGATTCCGCTTCACAGCAGCAGCAGTATATTGACACCCCTTCCGTGCCGGCAGCAGCATCTCCAATCCCTACGGTTCAGTCCAGTGCACAGACTGTAACACCTGACCGGTTTGAACAACTGTGTGCTAATGTTGAACAGCTGATGAAAGACGTGGCCAAGCTACAAACTGGGAGAAGACCCAAGACAGATGCAAGGTCATCGGACAAGATTCAGCTCGCCGACAGCCCTGATGACGTCCCGTGGATGAAGAGAAAGACACAGCCGTCGCGAGGAAAACCTGCAGACCGCCGCAGTCCTGACAGACGCCGCAACAGTCAGCAGAATGACTTAGGAGGACGTATTCAACAGTCCCGTCCTTTAAACGGGCAACCCCTGGGCGAGAAGGACCAACCCCAGGAGTAGACTGTCCAGGCCCAACGTCCAGCTGGGAATACAAGCATGTAGGAGACTGTCCATATCTACCAATCGTCATCGATGGCATCGCTATATCCGCCTTGATAGACACTGGATCCCAGGTGACATCCATCCCGAGTACCCTTTACAAGCAGTTCTGGCCTGATGTTAAGCTAGAACCCCCAAATCCCGATATGAACCTTCAGGCAACTAATGGTTTGCTAGTTACAATAGAGGGACAATGGGAAGCTACAGTAAAGGTGGGAAGGGTCCAGCTGAAGAACCAGGGTATCTTAGTGGTTCAGGATAAACCTAACAGCAAAGATCCGTATGTAATACTGGGTACTAATGTTATGGTTAAATGCATCGATGAAGTGTTGTTTCTACTCCAACAGAGTGTTGAAGCTGGTAGACCCAGAGAGAGGAGAGCAATCCAAAAGCAGATCCGAGCTCTGGTTTATCAACAACAGGTAACATTGTCTAATGGTGAAATTGGCAGAGTGCGGGTTACAGATCCCATTCCAATTGTGGTACCACCCAGAAGTGAAATGATGATCTGGTGTCGAGCAGCCATAGGCCTCAGAGGGCAGGACTACCAAGCTGTAGTAGAACCTGTAATGTCTGATAGTAGTCCTACGCTCTTGACAGAGAGGGTTGGTCGATGTGAGAAAAGGGAGAGTCCCCGTACGCATATTAAATTATGGTGATGACGAAGTCAGACTGCCAAGATATGCAACTGTCGCAAAATTGTACCAAGTAAAAGATGATGCTGTAATTGATGTAAAATCCTCTGCACAAACAGTCACTGATGAACCCCCTCACTCCAAAGATCAGTTAGAGAAATGGTGTCAAGAACTCAGTGTGGGAACTGACAATACACCTACTCATCAGAAAAATGGAGTATACCGGGTAGTTCGGGAGTATGAGCAAGTGTTCAGCAAACACCCACTTGACTTTGGGAGGATTAAAGGGGTACAACACCATATCCCCACAGGCAACCATGCACCTATCAAAGAAAGGTACAGGCCTATACCACCCACTCACTACCAAAAAGCAAAAGAGATGCTTCAGGACATGAAAAATGCAGGAGTCATTAGGGATAGCTGTAGTCCCTGGGCAGCACCACTGGTCCTGGTTAAAAAGAAAGATGGTAGTATGAGGATGTGCGTAGATTACAGGCAAATCAACAAAGTCACACACAAGGATGCATACCCATTACCCCGCATAGAAGAGTCACTAGCTGCACTCAAATCTGCCAACTACTTCTCCACATTAGATCTTACTAGTGGGTACTGGCAGGTTGCCGTTGCAGAGGAGGATCGTGAGAAGACAGCCTTCACTACTCCTATGGGCTTATGCGAGTTCAACAGTATGCCATTCGGGTTGTGCAATGCCCCAGGAACATTTCAGAGACTAATGGAGTGTTGTTTGGGCCACAAAAACTTTGAGACTGTCTTGTTATACCTTGATGATGTCATTGTATACTCTCAGACCTATGAAGATCACCTCCAGCACCTGAGTGAAGTGTTCGAGTCACTGTCCAAGTACAGGATGAAACTGAAACCGTCCAAGTGCCACCTGCTGAAACCCAAGGTCCAATACCTAGGACACGTGGTCAGCGCTGAAGGCGCAGCACCGGATCCGGATAAAGTCACCGCCATCAAGGACTGGCCAGCACCCACTTCTCACAAAGAGGTACGTCAATTTCTAGGACTGGTCGGGTACTACCGACACTTCATCAAAGGCTATACCAAGATAGCAGCACCTATGCAAGATCTCTTAGTAGGTCAATCCAAAAACGTCAAAATCAGGGGACCCCCCATTCCACTGGGGCCCAGAACAGGAACAATCCTTCCAGAAGCTGAAAGACGCTCTCACTGGAGAAGAGATCCTGACCTATCCTGATTACAATCTCCCGCTTTTATTGTACACTGATGCAAGCAATGAAGGCCTAGGAGCCGTCCTAGCTCAACGCCAGCAGGGCAAGGAGAAGGTGATAGCCTAAGCCAGCAGAAAGCTCCGTCCCACGGAAAGAAACCCGGAGAACTACAGCTCCTTCAAGCTAGAGTTCCTGGCCCTGGTCTGGGCAATCACAGAGCGTTTCAAGCATTACCTGGCATCCTCCCCGTTCACAGCTTTCACAGATAACAACCCTCTAACACATTTAGAGACTGCAAAGCTGGGAGCTCTAGAACAGCGTTGGGTAGCAAGACTCTCAAACTATGATTTCACTGTAAAGTACCGGGCAGGTCACAAGAACGGCAATGCTGATGCCCTGTCCAGAATGCCTAACCTTCCTGAAGAGGGAGAAGACATAGATGACCTGGAGGAGATTGAACTACCTGCTTTCCACCGTTCAGGCACAGCAACATGTCATCAGTCGAACCAGAAACGTATAGAGAGGACCGTGAACCCGTTACCTCACCATGACTGGAAGGAGGCTCAGGCCAACGACCCAGATGTCAGCCTAGTAAGGGATCTGATCACTCAGGAACACACCAACATGGACTCTAATGCCTCACAAACTGCTAAACGCCTATGGAAAGAGAAAGGAAGGTTGTTTGTCTACCAAGGTAAACTATGCAGAAGATACCTCAATCCAAGAACCCACGAACTAATCTGGCAGATTGTAGCTCCCAAGACTGAAGTCCAAATGATCCTTGAAGCATACCATGATGATGCCGGACACTTTGGATGTAAGAAGCTGGAGAGACTCCTGAAGGATTGGTTCTACTGGGTCGGTATGCGAGGCTCAATTGACAAATGGTGTAAAAACTGTGGACCATGTCACCTTCGAAGGAAAGACCACCTAACTCAGAAAGCTCCGTTGCAGCCAATTGTTACCACCAAACCTCTTGAAATAGTTGCGCTCGACCATGTGAAGCTTACCCCAAGTCGAACCGGGTACACTTACGCTCTCACCATTGTTGACCACTATTCAAGATTCCTGGTAGTAGTTCCAGTTAAGGATTTAACTGCTGAGGTAGCAGCCAAAGCGTTCCAGAGTTACTTCTGTCGCCCCCATGGGTACCCAGACCAAGTCTTGACTGACCAAGGGCCAGCCTTCGAATCAGCTATGGTCCAAGAATTCTTAGAGCTATATGGGTGTAAGAAGATCTGCACAACACCTTATCATCCTCAGACGAACGGTTTATGTGAGAAGATGAACCACATAGTCATTGACATGCTCAAAACCTTACCAGTTGAAGAGAGAAATCAATGGCCGGAAAAACTTCCAGATCTCGTGGACTTCTATAACCACATACCTGTCAGTTCAACAAATTATACACCTGCTTACTTGGTGAGAGCAAGACCAGGTAAACTGCCTATTGATTTGCAGATGGGAACCATTGAACCCACAGAAGATTCTTCTGATGAAGACTGGATCAGCCAACGCCAAGAACAGTACAGAAAAGTACAAGAAAGCGTAGAAAGAAACCTAGAAATCAGCAGAACCAAGCAAGAAAAAGACTTTAACAAGCACGCCTCAGCTGAACCTTTAGCTACAGGAGACGTAGTGCTAAAAAGGAAAAGAAAAACCAACAAATTGGATAACAGTTGGGAATCTGTACCCTACACCGATATGCCGTCACACTATGACAACTCAAAAACTTGCGTTATCAGTAAAGATAATGGGATTACTATTGCAACTGTTTCAAGGGATCATTTAAAAAATGTCCACCACAGTTAATCCCACAAGCAACCAGTTACCGTGCTGTAACTATAGATGAAGAAACAAAAGAAAACCTAGTCCTTACAGACATTGGATACTTACCAGCTGACTGGCCACAATGCGATGGAACATACATCATACCAGTTATGCATTTCTACCAGCCTGTAGAAAATCAGCAACCAATGCCTATGCAACAAGTCCAACAACAACAAGTTCAAGTGCAAGATATGCAGCCTGTTATTATGGAACCTGAGATTCCTGTAATCGGTGAACCTGCTAGTCCCACAGTAAGAGAAATCATTCCTGCTCAACTACCTACAGAAGTTAGTCCAGTTGATAGACTACGCACTTACTATGGTCTTACACAAAGTACTCGTAGACAACTGCCTACACTACCACCAACAACCACTTCGTACACTACACCAACAGCTTTGGAAACACCCACACTACGCAGATCAACACGTAGTACAATAGGACAACCCCCAAACAAACTTGGAGAATGGGTTTAAGAATGTAGTGGAACCATATTACCTGTAAGTGTTTGTAAATAATACCCTGTTTTCAAAAACCTGTAAAAAGTAGTGTACAGAAGGGTGGAGGAACTGGGCCCTGTCCCAAGTATATCAAGTTGGGGACAGAAAGCGCCTGGTAGGGTATAGAAGGTTAGTACCGGCCTCCCAAGCAGAGACACCCGTAGGGAATGTATAAAGTTTAAATATGTGTGGACTTACCTTTTTCCCTTTTCATAAACTTTGGACACTTGTCACAGGACTTGTGTGACCTACAACTTTACCTTTTCCAGCCTGCGGCAGATGGACTAGTGCCGTATGGACAGATTTTCACCTTTTCATATTTTTCCCTTTTCCTTTTTAGTGATTTTTGTATTTTCTTTCAGACTCTGTAATTAAATGTATAAAATGCTTAGTGGTAAGTTGTTAAAAAGAACTTTTTGCTCAGCCGGGAGAACTGAGGTTAACTAAGGGGGAATGTGGCACCCTGGCACCTTGTTGGGCACCACAGAACTCCTTAGGGCATGAATGGAGTTAACAGCTCTCAAGGAACACAGAGTTATTCTGACTCTTTCCTTACTAACCGGTTACTGGAGCCGAAGCTGTGAGAGCTACCCAGCCACCACAGAGAACCAGCACCATTAACAGGAGGTTTAGCCACCTGTTCCACCTGATGCACCTACCCACTAGAGCCCAGGGAAGAGTACTGATCCTGCTCAGACCCTTTTACAGTGCCCTCAGTGCTGATACCCAGGTGAAGCAAGTTCCATCGAACACACTGCCCGGTCCGGCTGGATTCCATGTCCACCCGACCTTAGAGAGAGAAATAGAGAAAGGAAGCCTAGTACAACTGCTTGCTGTGAATCTCCAGGAATTGCTAACTTCACTAACCCGGTCTGGCGTACTTGAATACCACCAGTAGAGGTACTTAAAAGACTTTAGTGTGTCTGTGTCTGAATCCTGGGCCTAACAGCAGCACTACCGCAGCTGCCTCACAACATCTTGTGCAGCTCCCGGCTTCGGGGACTCCCGCTCATCCTGTGGGGAGCGTCCCATCTTGCTGCCTAACATTCCCCGGAGGCCCAGCAGCGCTGGTACCGTTACCAGAACACCCGCAGGTGGCGTCACGAAGACAACTAATCCCTACTGTTCCGCCATTTCCCCTATTGATCTGGACTACCGGGCCTCGCAGCCGCAGGCGCGGTTCCGTGACAGAGGAGAGTCAACGCCTGCGACCCGAACACCCCGGTCACGGTGAGTCACTTACAAATATGATTTTTCTGGTTAGTCAATAAAGGTATCACTCCTAGAAAACTTTTCTCAACATTTTTCTGGGACTTAAGTATCTACATCGATTTTTCTGGCCAACACAGTACCACAATATTCTATTGTATTGTACTTTGAAAGACAGGTAAGAATTTGTAAAAAAATAAATAAATAAATGAAAACCCAAATAAGAATTCTGGAATTTTAGGATTAAATAAAATAAAATTATAGTTGCATATTTCTGCTGTAGAGCACAACCTTAAAATACACCATATCACAATAAGTTTCTACAAGAAATATCAGATAATAAGCCATGAACATGAGAGACCACAATAGCTAATGTATGTGAATATAACCTGCTTCATCACTCTACATCCAGTGATTACCAGAGATACTATTAACTACTAAGTTACTACCTATGGGCCCTTTGGAGCCCAAGAGCTCATCAACATACACAATTTCACCAGTTTTGCATGTAGAAATGGGCCCCCTTACCTCTTGGGTCCTGGGCGGTCACACAGGTTGCAATGATATGTAAGCACCTACCTCCATCAGCCTTTTCATGGTGCATGCAATCAAGAGGGGAGGAGAAAACTGGAGAATTTTGTCATCTTTTTAGTGGGCATCAACATTTGAAAAGGAGATCTGTTGCTAGGTTTCATAATTATTATTATTTATCTGTCTTCAGTTTGATCTCAAGCCATGGCGACTTGATGGATGAACACTCTATAGTAAGGTTGGTCTTGCGCGAACCTAGATAGGTCTTCTCTGTCATTATCTTGAAGGTATCTAGTCATTGGGTTGCTGGTCTTCCTCATCACCTTGTTCCTTCTATTCTTCCTACCATAATGTCCTTCTCTAGTGATTTTTCTCTTCGTATGATGTGTAGACAAGTTGTAGCTTGGTGATTCTTGGTTCGAGTGACATGTCTGGCTTGATTAGTTTGTCTGTCTTGCCACCCATGGCATTGATAACATCCTTCTTCAGCACCACATTTCGAAGGCGTGGATTCTACTTCTATCTTGTTCCTTTATCGTTCCTTTATCTTGTTCCATATGTTACTACAGAAAAGACCAGACTATATCTGTGTTGCCAGTGAAAATATTCCTTGATTTGAAGACCTTGTCCAGTGATTTCATTGTTGAATTTTGCATAGCTAGTCTCCTACTGACTTCTGGTGTAGTCGATATATCTTGAGTATCTGCAGTGTTTTTGAAGTAGTGTGTTGTCGCTATGTCCAAAATCCTGTGTTGCACAGTATAAGCATAGTGGATGGAATTTAGAGAAATCCCGTGTCCACTGTGCTTGTTTTCTCCACAGCGTAAACGGACATGTGGGGCGGGTTTCTGTCTATAAGCATGTTAATTTATTACTGTGGAGTCTGAGGTGATCTTGGCGGGTGAATGCAGGGAGAAGCCGCCACGGCCCGAACACTGAACTTGGGCGCAGGTGGCTACGTTCACCAACTGAGATCACCGGCTTCTCCACAGGAGAGGAGACACTTTGTTCAGGACACAGTGTCTCTGGATTGTGTGGACAGCTCCTCAAAGTCCCTTCTCCATGCTGCCTAATTTATAAGTCCTCAGTGTTCCTTCTCTCTGCTGCTGAATCCCCTTAATAATCATCATATTAACCCACTTATTATGAGTTACAGCTCCTCAATGTTCATTATCCCTGTTGCTGTTTTATCTCCAAACATCTATCCTGACTATCATCTCTTCAGTGTTCCTCCTACCTGTTTCTGTTTTATCTCCAGGCAGCTAGCCTTAATGACAGCATTTCAGTGTCTCTACTACCTCTTTATGTTTTATCTCCAGGCACCTAGCCTGACTAACAGCTCCTCAGTGTCCCTCCTCCCTGTTTCAGTTTTTCTTCAGGCACCTAAACTGACTGACAGCTCCTCAATGGTTCTCATCCCTATTGCTGTTTTATCTACAGGCACCTAGCCTGACTGATAGCTCCCCAGTATCCCTCCTTCTACTGAATCCTCGCCTGCCTAGCCTGACTGACAGCTATTCAGTGTCCCCTCCTCCCTGCTGAGATCTCTCTCTGCTCCATACAACCAGTCAGGCTGGGCCATTGAACTAGGCCTGAATACACTTTGATACATCGACTCCTTCACAGTGAACTCATGAAATGCTCATTTAATCTAACGGTTATTACACATATGGATTTTCAAAATAAGAACAACAGTCTGATCAGATCTAAGATCTATTCAATAAGTGTTTGCAGTTTGTGTTGTGCAATTTGGTGATAGATCCGCTTTAAAAAGAAAAACTATTCAATCCTTGTCTTTATGATCACTTTGGTATAATGTTCTCTGTTACATGACATAAACATCCAAACAAAAAGAACTAGTAAATTAAAACCCTTGTTTTTGCCTCTGCAATTAGTATCAATGAAAAAAATGTGCATGCAGCAAAAGTATGTGTTCCAAAGTAGCAAAGTTTTCTTTGTATTTGCACCCTTGAGACATCACACTCTGTACCAATCAATCCGGCGCCCGTCAGCGATTTCTGCCTGCAGTGCGTGTCCTGACGCTGCCTGTTTCTCAAACACTTGAGCCAGACTGGCTCTAACAATATCTGCCGCACAGTCACACTTTGTTCCAGCACTGATACTTCTTTGTGTCTGAGAACACAGATGTTCCTATAGAAAACGTAATGTACAAGAAAAAAAAAAGAAAAGAAAGAAAAATCAATCAATAGGAAAGACGTTATTCACATTTAAAGGTAAAATATCTATATGAGAGATTGTATTAACCCCTTTACCGACAGGCAATTTTCTGCTTTTTTGCATTTCACTTTAGTAATAGGAGCGCTTTACAATAAAGTTGAAAAACAAGAAATCAACGCTACATGTTGTGAATGGGGCTGTCTCAGACGGCAGGCAGTATGAATGGGGTGAGCGTGACGTCGCCGCTGTTTGTTAACCCCTTTTGTGCCAGTCAGTGGATGAATGGTTACTGATTAATCGGTGCTAAAAGGGTTGATCGAAAATGATGCACACAATCTTTTCCTCGAATCTTGCATGCATCGCTGTTGTGTATCCCCTATGTGCTGCCTGAGAGAAGAGAAATCACTGGCGACCAGTGCAATCCTGATGTTGCAGTGTTAGGGACAATACACCATGACAACAGCCCCCTTGTCACTCTCCAAGGTACTGCATCAGAAGTCCCAAAGCCAGATTGTATCCTGGATAATAATAAATTCATGCGTGGGGCATATCTCAAACCAGTGTTGAGGGACCAGCCATACGAGGCCTCGGCAGTTGTGGGCAGCAGCCCTGGTTTTGCAGGGTGCCTCCTCCCCCCCCCAAGTGCAGCAGTTCAGATCACAATTGCCCTCATTGAGGGCCAAAGCAGAGAGAGAGTCAATGATGCTTGAAAACTTCTTTATATAAAGTCTTGTGAAACATGGGCACATAGCTTAAACGTTACTTTCTTATGGGTATTCACAATGACTGACTTAGGTGCAGACTGCTCCCGCCGTTCCGGTACCTCACCCACTCTGTTCAGCACCACAGTATCCCGCTGCAAATTAATTTAGTCTCTGCTTGCTCCAGTCAAACTCTTCCAGTAGGTACCCGCTCTAAGGAATGGTTAGGGCCAACTTTAAGACAAATGTTCCTTTACCGTCAGCCCGCATCTATGCTGAAGTTCCCCCAAAACGTACTGGAGGGATTAGTCACTGCTCGAGAAGCCGCCAAAGGCGAAGGTTGAATATCAATGCTGGATTTAGGACTGGGCCCACCTCCCAGCTGCCACTCTCAATTTTTAGTTTTGGATAGGGGAAAAGGGGGTGGGGGCAGATAATAGGGTCAATATAAAGTGAGGGGTGTGCAATTTAATACTCCTTGGATCCAGACAAAATTGATGACCCGCCCACCCTCCTTTTCTGTTGGGTACATATACATTCAGTTGTTGTTAAAAAAAATGGAAATTAATATATAAACTATGAGTGGAAGTATGGAGGAGAGTCTATCAGAGATATTCTTTCAATATGTTTTTTTCTGTCACAGCAGCAGGGGATAGGTCTGGATCAGTTATTTCCTTTGCATAAAGGGCACTTGGGGGTGGGGGGTGGTATAGTAGGGACCTCCCAACATAACTGGCAGGCATAGGTCCCACATGGGTGAGGGTGTTAACCGTGTGGTGTAAATAAACGTACTCCCAGCGCAGGGAGTCTGGACTGGTGTCGTGCAGCCAGGGAGAAAGTTCTCTATGATGTAGGATTTGCCTCTGGTCTAGACCTATTTACCGGTATGATAAGATTTAAATATTACTGTGTTTTATAAGTTGTGGAGTCGCCATTATTGTCAGCGCCCATTGGACATTGGTATGTGATAATTTACTAAAAGTCTGCTGTGGCCATTTAACCCAAGTCACACACAGTCACATGTTTTATTTATGTATACTTTGGATATTAGAATGCGGCGTCCCTGCGACCAGATGGTCACAGAGGTGAACTGCAGCTGAGGATTGGTAAGATGGTCATATCCACACCAACACCCACACACACACTCTGATCCTGAGCTTAAGTCACTTCATGTGTGGTGCCCTGTGCCAGGTAGCCACAGGACCAACTAGTACACTAAGGGATTTCCACATCTGGTATGCACATACACACATCTTCCACTCCAGGCCTGTAGGGGGAGCACCACGGGTTGCTGTTAAGCCAGATCCCCTATAAATGCAGGTGCTGGCAGCGGAGTTAGCCAGAGTGTGCAGTCGCTAGGAGAACTGTGAAGATCAGCTCAGAGCCTAGTAAGCAAAACTGGTTACCGGAGCCGCACTAGGCCCGAAACTGGTGCACCGTCAGAGCCAGTGTGAGGTCCAGAGAGTGAGGACTGAAGGCAGAGGCGAGGAACAGTGCAGCACGGGCAGAGGAGCCATACCGGCTCACCCCAAGAGAACACCGGTCACTGGAGTCCGAGTCTGCAAGGGAGAGATTAACCCAACACAGAATCCCAGTACACTGTGGACGTTTAGCTTCCCGGACACCCGTAGCACTCACCATTTGAGAGCCAGGAGCCGCAGAGAGGTAGTGGTAGCCAAGTGAAAGCCCTCAGTGCAGCAACACAGGTGTGAGAGAGAAGAGAGGTCAGGCCTGGTTCTACATACGCCAGACTTCAGGACAAGGGAGCAGGACAAGGAGGCCTATAGCCCACTTGGTGTGAAAATCCCAGAGTGAACCCTTGAACCCCAGAAGTGTACTTGCAAACCACCAGTAAAAAGGTACAGAAAAAGACTTTCTTCTGTGTGTGTCCATCCTTCGAGCCTGTCACACACAGCAAAGACTGTGCTACCCTATTCCACCATTCTACCCTTACAGCCCCGAGGATCCTGCTCCACTTGTAGGGAGCCACAGCACCTTGCTGCCGCCTATCACTCCGGAGGCCCCAGCGGCGCCGGTGCCATCACCGGATCTACAGGTGGCGTCACAACATTCATCTATAAACTCTTATCCCTGTAAATACCCCTTTTTGTAGTCACCCAAGGGCACGGACTCGGGCACCGACCACCCATGACATCCCTGCACCCAACCATCGAGATCTGAGTACTCCAGACCCTTGCGGGCCCGACACATGTCAGGCAACAGGTGGCAGGAGTTGGCAAGTGTGTGGTGGGACGTAGAAAATAAACCAAAGAAGGGGTGGAGGAACTGGAGTAAGACCCAGGAACACTAAGTTGGGAAGGAGGAGAAAGAAATTGAGTAAGCAAGCAAGCAGGTTAGTGACTCCAGGTGACTTGAGTTGACTTTAAGCGACTCTTGTTGGAGGAGTTGGAGAGCAAAGAGAGAATGCCCAAGCAGAGACATCAGTCAGCAAGTCAGTGACTGAGACTGAACTGAGACTAGCAGGGCCCGGCAGCCTGCACCACTAATGGCAGACCAGGAACCCAGGCTGACACCAGGGAAGGACAGAAGGAGTCACGTGTACCCGACTAACCCGGGACACTGGTGGCTGGGCCAAAGAACCAGAGTGCTGACTCTGTAGATGAGGCAGGGAAAGCTTCAAGCCCCCAACCACAGGACACCCGGCGGGGAGCAGGAACTCTATGCCCCTGAACCTAACAATCGGTGCAGTAAAGGACAAAGCCATCGTACTAGGGCTAGTGACCAAGAGTGTGGGACAACTCACTACAAAGAACTATAACCATACGTGAAGGAGTGAAGAGAGGGAGAGAAAGGGCCCGAAAGGTACACTGAGGGGGAATGATGCAGAGATACCATCCCAGCTGCAGTGAGAACCTAAGCCTGTGGAGAGCTGCTGTGTAGCCAAAGAACGTAACAAGTGTTGTGAAAAGAACTGTTTGGAATTGTTGTGAATCGAGTTGTTGAGAGTAACAAGTAAAAGCCCAGTAAAACCCAGTATGGTGTGGACTCAAAGGTTATCCGCAGCGGGCAAAGAGAAACCACGATCGCACAGAGACTGTGTTACTGCCTGAAGGTACAGAGCACCTTTCACCTTACACATGCAAACTACACTACAACCTGGATGCCCTGGGGACTGGCCCTACCCATAGAGGGCCTGCCATCTAGCTGCACCTGCCTTCATATCCAGCGGTCCCGATTGCAGCAGTGGTGACACATAGCCACACACTACGGGTGGCGTCACATACTACTTTTATAAACTTTAATCCCCTTTTCTTTATTTCCCTTCTTATTGTCGCACCTGGGACCACGGAACCAGGTCACGTCACTGTGACATCCCACAGCCCTAGAAGATAACAGAGCCCGGTCCCAAGTATCCCAGTCCCCGGGGTGCAACAAGAAGATGGGTCATATTTGTCAAGGAATAATGAAGTGACCATATCCTCTTAGCTTGTCAAGTCTTTAATGACATGGCAGAAAGAATAAATATAAATTCCTTGCAATTTCCTGGTGTACAGTATACAGCCTAATTCCTACATATGTTACATATAACACTTCAGCCATAAAAGTTGCCAGTAACATTGTAGAGAAAGGAAGTTGTGTGAGGCCCCATCTCCTGTATCTTTGCTCACTGACTTCCCGCTAGTTGCATCTTCAGTGTTATGTAACATGCAAATTCTATTTAAAGCGTTCCCTCTGCGAGATGCAGCCACTCCGCAATGTGAGCCGGACACCTCCGCCGCTGTGAACGACTGGTGCAAGGACAGACAGACTTAACAGCCAGCGTAAGAACAACAAAAAAGACTAAATTAGTACATTCAGCCAGGCTAAACTATATAAACATATTTATATAAAAAGTTAGTTAAAACACTAAGACTGTTGTGTAAACAGGGGAACACGTGAATGTAGTGAGTCAATTTATATGCAATAAATACATATATCTATAAATAATTTTAAAAAAGTGTAAAAAAAAGAATATCAAAAGATTCTCTTTGGAATAATTTACAACAATATACCATATTTTTCACTCCATAAGACGCAATTTTGTGGGGTGCGTCTTATGGTCCGGATATACGGACTTTGCTAGTTGTGGTGGCTGTGGGGCTGTGCTGGGGGAAGCAGAGGCTCTGGTGTGGGTTGGAGGAGGCTGGCATGGGCTGGTGTGATTACGTGGGACCACTCATTAGACTCATGTAATATAGACTGCATCCCCCTGTCCATCACCTCAGCACTGAAGCCGGTGCTGAGAGGTGGGCGGTGGGACGCCGCATATTACATGTGTCTAAGTATACTGACCCCCAACCTGGATATGGCCCCCACGGTCATGGTATGTGCTGCTGGGCACTCACAAAAATAATAAACAATGCTAACTCACCCTCTGTAGCTTCCCTGGCTGTCTGTGCCCGGCATCCGATCATGCGTTCAATGCAGCACAGTGACATCATCAGTGTGCACCCCAGTCACTTTATCTGATGCCTGGGACAGGAAAAAAGACCGGAGGATGCCGCACTGCAGCAAGGGAGCGACGGAGGGTGAGTTAAAATCGTTTATTATTTTTGTGTGTGCGTCAGCAAGGGGGGCATATACCATGACCAGGGGGAGGCCATATAAAGGATGGGGGACTATATCCATGATGGGGGGCCATATACAGGATAGGGGGCTTATCCATGATGGGGGTCATATACAGGATTGGGGGCTATATCCATGATGGGGGGCCGTATACAGGATGTGGGGGCCATATTCATCATGGGGGTCATATCCAGCATGACGAGGCTATGTACCAGGATAAAGGGGGCTATGTATCAGAATAAGGAGGCTATATACCAGGATGAGGAGGCTATATCTAGGATGTGGGGCCATCTCCAGCATGGAAAGGCTATGTACCAGGATAAGAAGACTATGTATCGGGATGGGGGGCCATATTCAGATGGGGAGGCTATGTACTAGGTTAAAGGGGCTATGCACCCGGATAACAGGGCCGTATTCAGGATGGGAAAGCCATATCCAGGATGGGGAGCCATATTTAGGATGGGGGCCATATGCAGGATGGGGGATCATATATTACCTGGAAGAGGTCCAGGATGAGGACATTACCCCCATAAGTGTCAGCAGCAATCCCCCCATAAAAGTGCATTATAACCACATTTTTTGCTTAATATTTTTCCACCTACTTTCCGCCTTTAAAATCTGGGTGCGTCTTATGGTGCGGTGCATGTTATAGTCTGAAAAATATGGTAAATCACACTAAAAATATAGCAATGGATATAGCTAAAATGTCACATATAGAAGACTGTGAGCCCTCACGGGCAGAGTCTGGTCCTCTCTCCTCATCTACTATATCCTCACCCATCCCTCGTAAACTGTGAACTCTCGTGGGCAAGGTCCTCTCTCTTCACCTACTGCATCCTCACCCATACCTTGTAGACTGTGAGCTCTCGCACGCAGGATCCTCTCTCCTCACCTACTGTATATTCTCTCATCCCTTGTAGATTGTGAGCCCTCGCAGGCAGGGTCCTCTCTCCTCACCTACTGTATCCTCTCTTATCCCTTGTAGACTGTGAACCCTCGTGGTTAGGGTCATCTCTCCTACTGTATTCTCACTCATCCCTTGTAGACTGAGTCCTCGTGGGCAGGGTCCTCTCTCCTCACCTACTGTATCCTCATCCATCCCTTGTAGACTGTGAGCCCTCTCGGGTAGGGTCCTCTCTCAACACCATACTGTATCCTCAGCCGTCCCTTGTAGACTGTAGCCTGTGAATACTCGTGGTCAGGGTCCTCTCTCCTCACCTACTGTATCCTCACCCCTCTCTTGAAGACTGTGAGCCCTCGCGGGCAGGGTCCTCTCTCAACACCATACTGTATCCTCACCCATCCCTTGTAGACTGTAGCCTTGTAGACTGTGAGCCCTCATGGGCAGGGCCCTGCCTCTTCACCTACTGTATCCTCACCCCTCTCTTGTAGACTGTGATCCCTCGCAGGCAGGGTCCTCTCTCCTCACCTACTGTATCCTCACCCATCCTTTGTAGACTGTGAGCCCTCGCAGTCCTGGTCTAGACAATGAAAAGTGTATGCAGGAAAATTAGAAAGAAATAAGGAATATAGACCTACCTTAGAAAAAATTAAGTATGATGCCGTCCCAACACATGTTTTGATATCTCAGGAAGCGTTTCTGATAGACAGCATGTCTGCATTAACCCAGTTTACTGAAACACTGTTCATCAAAGATAAGATAGCATTAAATTATACTGTGGATATTGAGAGTGCAAATGGTAGAATTGCCCAGGTGTGTCCAACCTGTCTAGACAGTCCTATGAGCTCTTCACCCCATCTACCTGCATGGCTTACTAGAAGAAACCTACTGGTTGAATCACCTGCATGGTTAGTGCTATACATAGTGGGAGATAAGCAGCTGCCATATGTATGGCACCATTTATGTCCTAGTTGAAAACATGATCCAGAATGTACATGTTGAATTTGGATGTTTTTTTATAGTCTATGGACCTCTTCACGTGCTCAGACTATTATCTGATTTGAGAATCATCTAAGTAAATGAGTCTCCGTAAAAAAGGGATAGCACTTGGATGCCATCTGTGTAGAATCCGGGGGTTGTCTGGTTTTTTCACTAACTACGGAGAAACTTGGGAACCTTCATTATTATTTTTTTATTTATTCGAGAAAAAGGATGACTTATATATGGTAAATACGGTAATGGGAAAAGGCAACTGAAAAGTGGATCTAGCACATTGATTAAAATTGGTCCATATTTTGTGTAAAAGAAAAATCACTAAAGTGTGAATATATCAAGATAGAAACTGTGGGACTAAAGAACATACGTTGAAGAAAACATATATAAAGAGAATCTGTCACATCCCCAAACACTATTAACCTGAAGATGTGTGTTAATAGGCTTCTAGAGCTGTCCGTCTGCTCCAGTGAAAGACTGGCTCCAGGAGGAAATGAACTATATTACTCCCGGCCGGCAGCCTCCGGCTTTTGTAGTGCCCCAGAGTTTACCATATGATGTTTTATAATGTTGTGTATTGTATCTCCTGCACTTTAGCTCTGAGAGTTGTAGCCTGTCTAATCCCACACTGCCCTCTGTTGGCCTTTCTCTGAAAGACAGTTTTCTTATATGTTAAAAGGTTGCATAACAACCAGAGAGGCATTTTCCGGGAGTTGAGAGTAGCTGCTAGAGACACAGGATGGAAGACACAATAGTGACGATGCAGCGCTGTGCGATTAGGAGAAATGACCTCACCTGTTCACTACTGTCCTCTGGGGAGTATGAGCAGTAAAGAATAATACAGAGAACTTTCTACAGATCTCCACTGGTAAGAAACTATCAGAGCTAAACAAGAGGGAGAGCACATTAAATGAACAATGTTATCTGTGCATTAAATATGGAGTAAAAGTTCCTTATCGTTCAAGAACTGATGGTGTCCGTGTTTCTTATGGGACTACAACCACCTATAGCTGGACTAAGAAACTTGCCCCTGCAATACACCCAGTTATCTAACCCTTTTTTACATTTGCCTCCCAACCTGGGAATTGCCGCAGCCATCGAAGACACCAGGCCAGGATTCAGCTCCGATTTCCAGGCACTGCAAACCTGATGGAGGTTGCGGCAAATTACTGGCGTCACGAACAGGATATGAACCTGTGTGGGGAAACCCCATTGGATTTAGAATATATGTAGTGAGCCAGAGTTTGCCATGTGATGTTTTATAATGTTGTGTATTCTGGTCCCCTCACACTATAAGCTCGTCTCACCGCTCCTCTCTTAACACCTCCACAGCTCGGAGCTCAGGTACTGACAGCCACGGGTGCTCTGTTGTACCCCTTCCGGGCACTGCTCCCTAGTTCCGCCGCCTTCTCCGAGTTGTGTCGTGTGATCGACCACAGCTCCAATTAGAAGCTTGGGGCATCCGGTTCAAAAGTTCGGGCCTGAAGCATCCGCGCCGTGTTCAGAGCCGGGTCCCTGTGTCGTCCACCAGCCCCTCTGTTTCACCAGATATTGGCGTACAGGGATCTACGTCTCATTCCATACCCCAAGGGCTCCTTTCCTCCTCTAGACCTATCAGTATTTCCCTCCTGGGGCGAGTGTGGTTGTGCTCCAGCCCATGGGAGTCGGCACCACAGCACCCCAACACTTCCAATTTCCACTCCACTCCTCCGATGGTCTCCCTTTCTCCTACTCCTCTACTCTACTGTTCTAAGTCTACACTTTTCCTCCTGGCTACACTTGGGTCCTCTCTCTGGGTCCACCCACCATCCCGGGGTCCTAAGTGTTGTGTGTGAAGCTCAACTGCGCCATCCCAGTACCTGGAGACCGGAGGCACAACGTTCCCTCTAATGAAGGAGTGCAGTACCACTGGTGGCGGCCTACCCAGTGGGGCGCCACAGTAAAAGGTTGCTTAACAACCAGAGAGTATTTTTCCGGGAGTTGAGAGTATCACAATAATGATGAGGCGAGCGCTGTGTGTTTAGGAGAAATAACATTACCTGTTCACTCCTGCACATTAAATGAACACTGTTAACTGTATGGAGTAAAAGTTCCTAACTGATCAGGAAACTGATGGTGTCCGTGTTTCTTATGGGATTACAACCTCCTTTGCTATTACTCCATAGCTGGACTAATTCCTGGATCTCTGCTGCAGATTTACAGTGAGTTTTGCAATCATCAGCACTGAGATTTGTGATCTTTGTCAATTCCTCATCACAGTCCTCCCTTACTCAGCAGGTAGCGTCACATTGCAGCAGATCGCTTTGGTTGTGAGCAGTTTTCTCTGCACGTCTCCGTTGTGATTGACTCAGACATCTGCAATGGATTTCCAGAACCTGACACCCAGCGAGCGGCTGGATAACTAGTCACTATCCATGTCACTGGCTAGAATTACCATTTCTAATGCAGGAAATGCAGGAGAAAGTGAAGCATCATAGACATTTACTAATATATGACGCGGCTTCTTACCACTCTAAGGGGCCCTTTACACACGGCTACATTTGTAGCTTGTCACCAGGTAACTTACTGGTTGCAGCGAAATCATGGATACATGATTCCATTTGTACACAGCAACAAGATAGAACCATGTATCCATGTATTTCACTGCAACCAGTAAGTTACCTGGTGACAAGCTACAAATGTAGCCGTGTGTAAAGGTACCCTAAGGGCTTGTTCACATGCTGCATTTTCCCCCATATTTTTCAAGAGTGAAAAACAAAGCATCTCGTAGCACCAGCAAAGTGAATGATATTTTGGAAATTTCTTGCACAAGCTGCTTATTTCTTACCTTATGGATTTGGACCATTAAACCGTCTTTTTGCAGCTTGTCAATTCTTTCAGTGTTTTCACCGAATGGGTAAAAAATCGCAAGTAAAAATGCATAAAAAATGCTTGTATTTTAAGCAGCATTTTTCTGCCAACATTGGGTAGGGTCACATTGCAAACCTAAATTGCATTCACCGCATCCGGATCCGGATGCGGTGAACGCAATGCCGGGCACACACATTTTTTTACAAAAATGTGTGCTGAATACTGCACTGCGGTCACCGGATGGCTCAGGATGTGTAATCCTGAGCCATCCGGTAACTGCATAGGTTGCGGTTCCCGACTCAGCAAACCTAGTAAAGAGTTAAATTGATTACTAAAGTACTGTTTGAGGTCTGTAGGGGGCTTAGACCCCCCTACAGACCGGCCGCCCACTTCGGTGGGCTCCTAATACAATATCCCCGCTGTCACGGGCTCCTCCGAGCCCGTGCAAGTCCCCACACCCCCAGCCCCCCGAATTACTATACAGGGGTGCCTGCACCCCTCTTGTATACTTATTCCTGTATTTGGGGGAAAATGATGTATTAAAGTATTGGTAGCAGGTCATATTTACGTGTCTTCGGCATTGTTGAGAATAATCCATGGGCGGGGCTGTTCGCGGCAGCCTCCGCCCCATCATTTCTTATGGCCGCCCCCTCTGTGCCTCAGCCATTGATGTGAGGCCGGCCGCATCATGAAAGGGGCGGGGCGAACACGTCACACCGTGCGCCCCGCCCCTTTCATGACGCGGCCGGCCTCATATCAATGGCTGAGGCACAGAGGGGGCGGCCATAAGAAATGATGGGGCGGAGGCTGCCGCGAACAGCCCCGCCCATGGATTATTCTCAACAATGCCGAAGACACGTAAATATGACCTGCTACCAATACTTTAATACATCATTTTCCCCCACATACAGGAATAAGTATACAAGAGGGGTGCAGGCACCCCTGTATAGTAATTCGGGGGGCTGGGGGTGTGGGGACTTGCACGGGCTCGGAGGAGCCCGTGACAGCGGGGATATTGTATTAGGAGCCCACCGAAGTGGGCAGCCGGTCTGTAGGGGGGTCTAAGCCCCCCTACAGACCTCAAACAGTACTTTAGTAATCAATTTAACTCTTTACTAGGTTTGCTGAGCCGGGAACCGCAACCTATGCAGTTACCGGATGGCTCAGGATTACACATCCTGAGCCATCCGGTGACCGCAGTGCGGTCCCGGCAAACGCTGCGAAAACTGCTGCCTGCATGATTTTAAACGCAGGCAGCAGTGCCGGATCCGGCCACCGGATGGCTTGTGAAGCCATCCGGTGTTTTGCATAGGCTCCTATGAGGAGCGTTTCCTGGTCCGGTTTTGAGCTTTTTAAAAGCTCAAAACCGGATCAGGATTTTGAAAACAAAACGGAAATGTGACCCTAGCCATTCTGGTTTTTGGTACAGAAAAATCTGCTGCAATTATTCATCATGTGCACAAATCCTTAGATTATGTTCAAAGAGGCATCATATTCTCCAGAATTTCCAAAAATTGATCCACAAAGAAAATATTAACTGTAAATTGACCAGGATTGCGGAGCTCACATCCCATCTTCTCAATATACAGCTGCAGCTCAATGAATTAGAATATCATCAAAAAGTTACTTTATTTTAGTAATTCAATACATAAAGTGAAACACGTATATTATATAGAGTCATTACACACAGAGGGATCTAGAAACAAATGAGTCCTGCACACAGAGAACAAGTCTGTAAGAACATGTTCACACCGCCAACATATTTGGAGACAAAAAGCTAAATGCGACCAAAAACAACAGTACACTGCAGTAAAAGTATTAAATGCAAGTGCAGTATAAAAAATAGTGTAACAAATACAGGGTACTTAGTCTATCCGTTTTTTTGCGCAAAAAAAGTTATATCAAGCCACGTCACTAACTTCAAAGTGTACCCATCTCTGACGCGGTCCTAACTGTTGTATTAAAAAACCTGACTAGTGTGTATACTTACCAGTGAGCAGGAACCAGCAAGACCTGTGTCTGAGATGGACTGAAGGCGACGGGGCTCTATGTGTGCAGGGCCCAGAGGGGGGGCGGGAACTCCATCTCTTGCAAAGCAAGAGGCAACTTAATTAGAAACAAATGAGTCCTGCACACAGAGAACAAGTCTGTAAGAACATGTTCACACCGCCAACATATTTGGAGACAAAAAGCTAAATGCGACCAAAAACAACAGTACACTGCAGTAAAAGTATTAAATGCAAGTGCAGTATAAAAAATAGTGTAACAAATACAGGGTACTTAGTCTATCCGTTTTTTTGCGCAAAAAAAGTTATATCAAGCCACGTCACTAACTTCAAAGTGTACCCATCTCTGACGCGTTCCTAACTGTTGTATTAAAAAACCTGACTAGTGTGTATACTTACCAGTGAGCAGGATCCAGCAAGACCTGTGTCTGAGATGGACTGAAGGCGACAGGGCTCTATGTGTGCAGGGCCCAGAGGGGGGGCGGGAACTCCATCTCTTGCAAAGCAAGAGGCAACTTAATTAGAAACAAATGAGTCCTGCACACAGAGAACAAGTCTGTAAGAACATGTTCACACCGCCAACATATTTGGAGACAAAAAGCTAAATGCGACCAAAAACAACAGTACACTGCAGTAAAAGTATTAAATGCAAGTGCAGTATAAAAAATAGTGTAACAAATACAGGGTACTTAGTCTATCCGTTTTTTTGCGCAAAAAAAGTTATATCAAGCCACGTCACTAACTTCAAAGTGTACCCATCTCTGACGCGGTCCTAACTGTTGTATTAAAAAACCTGACTAGTGTGTATACTTACCAGTGAGCAGGAACCAGCAAGACCTGTGTCTGAGATGGACTGAAGGCGACGGGGCTCTATGTGTGCAAGTGTGCACTTGCATTTAATACTTTTACTGCAGTGTACTGTTGTTTTTGGTCGCATTTAGCTTTTTGTCTCCAAATATGTTGGCGGTGTGAACATGTTCTTACAGACTTGTTCTCTGTGTGCAGGACTCATTTGTTTCTAATTAAGTTGCCTCTTGCTTTGCAAGAGATGGAGTTCCCGCCCCCCCCTCTGGGCCCTGCACACATAGAGCCCGTCGCCTTCAGTCCATCTCAGACACAGGTCTTGCTGGTTCCTGCTCACTGGTAAGTATACACACTAGTCAGGTTTTTTAATACAACAGTTAGGACCGCGTCAGAGATGGGTACACTTTGAAGTTAGTGACGTGGCTTGATATAACTTTTTTTGCGCAAAAAAACGGATAGACTAAGTACCCTGTATTTGTTACACTATTTTTTATACTGCACTTGCATTTAATACTTTTACTGCAGTGTACTGTTGTTTTTGGTCGCATTTAGCTTTTTGTCTCCACACACAGAGGGATCTATTTCAAGTGTTTATTTATGTAAATGTTGATGATTATGGCTTACAGCCAATGAAAACCCAAAAGTCATTATCTCGGAAAATTAAAGTAGGGAGGATGAAGGGTTAAAAACCGAGCTGCCACATTCCACGAGACATCAAAGGTGACTATAAGGCGGCCGTCACACGCTACAATATCGAGAGCGATCGCTAACAATATCGCTCACATCGCTGGTGAGCTGTCACACAGACAGACTCACCAGCGATGTGGAGCAGCGAGATCGCTGGTAACTATGGTACACATCGGGTTACTAGGCGCCGCGCGGCGCTTAGTAACCCGACGTTTACCATAGATACCATCTCCCAGCATAGGCTCTGCCGCTGGGAGATCGTTCATCGTGGTGTCACACACCACGATGATGCAGATTGATCAAACGTTTATCGCTTGATATGAGCTCCGGCTCCCATATCTGCGATGTCACGATCAAGCGATTTTACGTTGTAAAATCGCTTGATCGCGCGTAGCGATGCACAAACGATATCGCTTAAGCGATCAAAAAGCAGATCGCTTAAACGATATCGTTCAAGATATTGAAGCGTGTGACGGCCGCCGAATATTGATTTAGTCAATGACTAAAACATAGCAAAAATGTGCCTATTTTGTACAGTGTTTTCCTGCCAAGTGCAGAAATTCCTCCACTGAATATTTAACATTCACACATGTCTTAAATGCAATAAATCTGCAGGTAATATTTGCAGTATCAATATCAAAGCAGCTTTATTTAAAGCGTGACACCCAAAAAAATGCAATAAAAACACGTTAAAAAACGCAATGAAAAAATGTAAGAAACCTAATTTACATAATAGGTTCAGAAATACTGCAACATCAAAAACTGACCAAAGGCTCATCGTGGGAGCGTAGCAGAGATAACATGTTCAGTCTTTTGTCACTTCTTTTCACCATTTCAGGCTAAGGCTGGGTTCACATCACAGTTTTTCACTGTCAGGTTCTGTCCGGTGTTTTGCAGGATGCACCGGACAGAACCTGACAGCACCGGACATGCAGAACCAGAGGGCCTGCTTTTTGACGTCTTTGTTTCTGCCACTGTCCATTGCCGAAATTTCAGCACTGCGAGTGCTAGGGAGCTGGCCGTGGTGCTGAAATTTCAGCCGTGGACATAAAAAATGATGCAGACTCGGGTTTTGTGTCCGATGCAAAACTCAGACAAAACCACATCCTCCTAGAAAGGCACAGAACCTGAGGCAAAATAAGGCCAATCCGACACCATAGGGATACAAGGGGATAAATTCGGATCCGGGTCTGTCTGGTTCACATCGGACAGCCCCGAACCCGAAGAACCGTGGTGTGAAGCCGACCTAAGGGAGAATAGTGGTGAGTATTTTGGTAGGCAAAAACCTGCACCTTCAGACAAAATACATATAGAGACATTTCAGAATAGGCGTAGCTCACGCTCCAATGCAAATTGCGTAGCAGAAATAGAGAAGTCCCCGCTCTGCTGCAAAAGCCGACGGGACTTCATGCAGTGTTTATTATAAAGTAGTACTTTTTATACAATCATTCCGCCCTTCACCAGGTCCCCACATTTTATACACATACAATACATTTTAATCACATTTACACACATTAACATAGGACTCAAGCCCTGTTTCTGAGAGGTGGGGGTTGGGGAATTGGTGCATGTAGTGCAGAAAAACCCAAAGCAAATATTGACTTACTGCAGACATTCCCGCACTAAAATTCGCTGCATATCTGCTGCAGGACCAAAGGCGCAATGCGGGCTGGAATTAACAAAACCCATAGGCTTTGCTTAGAAAATACAGTATACGCACCAAATACGCAGTAAAGTATGCATTGTGCAAACGGGTCCTAACAGAATTGACCCGCCCAGTCTTCTGGTAGATACCGCTTTACAGCCGTCACTAATTTAAATACAGAACACAAAAGAAAGGTGCAGATGGCAAGACTGCCGCAAAAGATGTCCTAAAGGATGAAGGAAAGACTTCTGGTAAAGCACCACCTGCGTCTAGTGCACATACCTTTAAGCGGATGTTTTTTACCTGCAGATTTTCTGCATCTAACCTAGAAAGCCGTCCATAACCTGTCTCCTCCCTATATCTCTGAACTAATGTCCCTTCAGACGGAACCTGAAAACCCATCTCTTCAGGAAAGCTTACAGCCCGCAATAACTGAGCCGCCGCCCCACCGCCACCGGAGCAGTCGCCCCACCGCCACCTGAGCTGCCGCCCCACCGCCACCTGAGCTGCCGCCCCACCGCCACCGGAGCAGTCGCCCCACCGCCACCGGAGCTGCCGCCCCACCGCCACCTGAGCTGCCGCCCCACCGCCACTGGAGCTGCCACCCCACCACCACCGGAGCTGCCGCCTCTCCACCACCAGATCTGCTCCACCCCTGACCTACTGTCTCCTCCCTAATATCCTGTAGAATGTAAGCCCGCGAGGGCAGGGTCCTCTCCCCTCTGTACAGTCTGTCCCTGTTAATTTGCTTACTGTAAACTATATATAATTTTGTATGTAACGCCTTCTCAAGTGCAACACAATGGAATTAATAGTGCTATATAAATAAATAATAATAATAATACGGATCCGGACACAGAAATGGCATCCGGGAGTAACAAATCCAGCCCTGTCCATCCTGTCCGTGTGGGCCTGCAAAAAACAGGATCCCCACGGACAGGAACAAAACGTGATGTGAAGGGGGCCTGAGCCGTAATCATCAACATTAACATAAATAAACACTTGAAATAGATCCCTCTGTGTATAATGATCAGACTGCAGGGTCATATATTTTTGAAAATCTCCTTACTTAATACTAAATTATTAGTGATCAAAAGATCCATCTTCTGCCACGTTCCTGCCCACAGGGGCTAGGCTAAGCTGTGACAACACCAGGTCTTCACCAGAGCAACTAATAAATGATGATTTTACCTTACATTTTGAGCCACTTACCATATGTGTCACGTCGCCATTGGACTAGGTGGCTGGTGTTCCTGCCTCGGCCGCTGGGAGGAGCCGGATTCCTTCGGCTGGTGGCGCCGGTGATAGGAGGGCCTTGTCCTCATATGGAACTGCTCCCGCGACGTCTGCCTCTGTCACTGAGCACCGCTGTGTTTCCCCTCTGGGTGGTGTTGGTCGCAGAGGAAAGGGCCCTGCAGAGGTGTCCGTTAGGCGCAGCCTGCGTTCTTCTGTCAGAGGTGGCGTGGGTGGAGCTAGTCGTGCATCTCCATCTGGCCTGGATCTAGGGGCGGTCCGGATGAGGTCATCAGGTTGTGAGCTCCAGCCTATGGGAGGTAGCCGTGCCCTTCAAGTACATTGGAGCCTGGCTTGCAGGCCGCCAGATATAGTTTTGGTTCCCCAGTGATAGTGTTTGTGTGTTTAGCTTCGTGTCTGACCTTGCCTGGATTTCTGACTCTGCCTCTGCCTATTGATTTTGTACCTCAGCTGCCCTCTTGGTTTTTGCCCTTGACCTTTGCCTGGATTTTTGACTCTGCTACTGCCTGACGATTTTGTACCTTTGCTGCCCTCTCGGTTTTGACTCGGACTTCTGACTTCGTTTTTTGGGTCTTGATTTTCCCCTGGCGACCTCCCCGGCTCTGTTGCTCATATAGGCAGCTACCCCCTGGGCTCCGCTGTAATTCCAGATCCCTGTATAGGGGTTAAGGGTCTCGGGGTTTCCCGGGGTGCTGCCTACCAGCTGCTCGGCCACACGGTGGATGGTCGTCACATTATATCTGGCCATACGATTCTTTATATATATAGATAGACTATATATATATAAAGCATTCCTTTTACCTTTTTTTTTTTTTTTTTTACTTCTCCTCTCCTTTTCCCAATGGTTTTTTTTTTCTTTTCTCTGAGCTGTGTCTGCTGATTGCTCCCTCAAAGCACTTGTGTTTCCAGCTTCTCAGTCCTGTGGAGGAACACTCCCATCATCTCATTCAAACATGCTGTACAAGCCACAAGCTGGAGTCCTCTGCATGAGCACTGGAGATCAGAAGGCCTCACACCCTGGATGTCAGCACCTGGGGGGCTCTGGCTCTGCCTGCCCGGGTGCACAGGTATTGCCAGCGGATGCTGCCAAAGTTTTATTACCTATTTCTTTATCTTACCTTAAGAAATCTGTGTGTTTGGAGGCTTATGTTGACAGTGGTTCAGAGGGGAATTTCATAGATCTCCATGTAGCGAGAACTCTTGGGGTACCACTACTAAGGCTTAATGCCCCCATTAGAACCACTGCAGTTAATGGCACTCCCCTCATCCAGGGTGGAGTGGAATTTGTCACTGAGGAAGTGTCAATGCTGGTGGGGTCTTTACATGCTGAAAATGTGTCATTTTTTGCTATCAATAATCTATCATCTGCAGTACTCCTGGGCATGCCATGGTTACGTAAACATAACCCAGTCATAGACTGGCACTTGGGTGACATCGTGCGCTGGAGCCCAAAATGTCAGGAAAATTGTATCTCGCTATCTGTAAACCAAGTGAAGGTCAAGTCTCCTCCCTTTGTACCATATGCCTTTAGAGATTTTGAGGATGTGTTTTCTATTCAGGAATCAGAGAAATTAGGGTAAGTGCACACTGGCCGGGTTTTCGGCGGTTTACCAGTGTAAACCGCCGTTTTGTTTACATTAGTTTTATGTTAATTTATGTTAATCCAAACCGGCGTTTGGATTAACATTAAAACTAATGTAAACAGCCCAAGGTTTCCCAGCGGGTTAGCAAAGAATGACCATGTTCTAAAAACCGGCGGTTCTGCAGCGGCTGCAAGCAGAATCATGTGCTGCTTCCAGCCGCTGCAGAATCGCCGCCGAGAACCCGCTGGGCAGCCGCCGGATACCGCCCGCACATACCCGCCAGGAAGCCGGTGGACGGCGCCGGAGCTTCCTGGCGGGTCCCGCCCAGCCGCCGCCGACCAACCCGCCGGGTAATGTGAACTTACCCCCTCACAGAAAATATGATTGCGCCATAGATTTGATACCTGATTCTCGTCTCCCAAAGGGGAGAATATTTAATCTCTCTGGTCCTGAACGTCAGGCTATGAATGATTACATAGCAGACAGTCTGAGAAAAGGGTATATTAGACCGTCCACCTCACCAGTAGGAGCTGGTTTCTTTTTTGTGGGAAAGAAAGATGGCGGCCTCAGACCTTGCATTGATTACCGCGAATTGAACGCGATCACTGTAAAAAACCAGTATCCTCTTCCACTCATCCCTGATCTTTATAATCAGCTGTTGGGAGCCAGGTATTTCACCAAACTGGACCTCAGGGGAGCATATAACCTGGTCCGTATAAAAGAAGGCGATGAGTGGAAGACCGCGTTCAATACGCCTCTCGGCCATTTTGAGTATCTCGTAATGCCGTTCGGGTTAAGTAACGCACCTGCAGTGTTTCAGAATTTTGTCAATGATATTTTCAGAGATATCAGTGGTGTATATGTGGTCGTGTATTTGGACGACATTCTGGTCTTTTCTCCTGGTCTTTGGTCACACGTCCGACATGTCCGTACTGTACTCCAGAGACTCAGAGAGCATTCTCTATTCGCCAAATTAGAGAAATGTGTCTTCATGGAGGAAGAGATAAACTTTTTGGGATATATTATATCGGCTAAAGGTTTTCGCATGGATCCTGCGAAAATTAAACCCATTAAGGAATGGGTTCAACCCAAGTCTCTGAAGGCACTGCAGCGATTCTTGGGTTTCGCTAACTATTATCGTAAATTTATTAAAGGGTTTTCAGAGATAGCCAAACCTCTCACTGATTTGACACGTAAAGGGGCGGATGTGGTTAATTGGAAGCCTGAAGCCATTCATGCGTTTTCCAAGTTAAAAGAGTGTTTCTCCGCGGATCCAATATTGGTGCAGCCTGATTTGGACCGCCCCTTCATTGTAGAGGTAGATGCCTCTGAAGTTGGAGTGGGAGCAGTGCTATCACAAGGCACCGCATCTCTCACTCAACTTCGTCCGTGTGCCTTCTTTTCCCGAAAATTTTCCTCTACAGAGATGAATTATGATGTAGGTAATCGGGAATTGTTGGCAATCAAATGGGCCTTCGAGGAATGGCGCCACTTCCTCGAAGGCGCCAAACATAGGATTACCGTAATTACTGACCACAAAAATCTAACCTATTTGGAGTCAGCGAAAAGACTGAATCCTAGACAGGCTAGATGGGCCTTGTTCTTCTCCAGATTCGATTTTGTGATCACTTTCAGACCGGGTACTAAAAATGTGAGGGCTGATGCCCTGTCTCGAAGTTTTTGCCCCTTACAAGTCGAGGACGTGGAACCGACTCCCATTTTAGCCAAGGGGATTATTGTCTCGGCTGTGTGTGTGGATCTTCTGGAAGAGATTCGTAGATCTCCAGAACAGGCCCCTGACACTACTCCTGCCCAGAAACTATTTGTCCCTACCAAATTCCGCCTCCAAGTTCTTAAGGAATCTCATGATTCCGTCCTCGCAGGGCATCCTGGTATCAATAACACCATCAGACTTGTAACCAGGAGTTTGTGGTGGCCAACCATAGTAAAGGACTGTAAGGAATATGTACTGGCTTGTGAAACCTGTGCTCGCGCTAAGTCTCCCCGCAACCGCCCTGCCGGGTTGCTTCAGTCCTTGCCTACCCCTGAGGGTCCTTGGACTCATATCTCCATGGATTTTATTACTGACCTGCCACTCTCAGAAGGGAAGACTTGTATCTGGGTAGTGGTAGACAGATTCAGCAAGCAGTGTCATTTTGTTCCGCTGTCCGGGTTACCTAATTCCGAGACCCTGAGCAAAATATTCATTAATCATGTTGTGCGATTGCATGGTGTTCCTGTGAATATTGTTTCTGACAGGGGCACCCAGTTCGTTTCTAAGTTTTGGAGGGCATTCTGTAAACGGATTGGAATTGACTATTCCTTTTCTTCTGCCTATCACCCTGAAACCAATGGTCAAACCGAGCGTGCAAATCAAGCTCTCGAACAGTATCTACGTTGTTATGTCTCTGAGCATCAATCTGATTGGGTGGAACATCTGCCACTAGCAGAATTTGCCATGAATAACCAGTACCAGGAGTCCATCAAGACCACCCCTTTCTACTGTAATCATGGGCTGCACCCGCGCTTTTGTTCATTTTCTTCTAGGCTTTCTGACGTCCCTGGGGTAGAAAGGTCCGTAGATCAGTTGAAGACTATCTGGTCTGAAGTGAACAAAAACTTAAAGGGGGCTCAGACTAGGCAGGCGTCTTCTGCTAATAAACGGCGCTCCAAGGGTCCGGACCTGGGAGTTGGGGACAAAGTTTGGTTGTCTACAAAAAATATCAAGCTCAAAGTGCCGTCTGCCAAACTAGGTCCCAGGTTTATTGGTCCGTATGAAATAATTGACGTGATTAACCCTGTAGCCTTTCGTCTGAAGCTCCCTCAATCATTCAAACTGCCCAATGTATTCCATAAATCCCTTCTCAAATTGTACCGATCTCCGATTCGTCCTGTCCGGTCCCCTCCTCCTCCGGTCTTGGTCGGGGGTGCCGTGGAATACGAAGTTCAACGGATCCTTGATTCCCGTTTAGTGAGAGGATCCGTGCAGTATCTGGTGCATTGGAAGGGCTATGGTCCAGAGGAGAGGTCCTGGGTGCCTGCCGGTAATATCCATGCCAAGGGATTGATCAGGAAGTTTCATCTTCTTCATCCCAATAAACCGGGTTTTGTGGGTCCGGAGGCCCCTCGTAGAGGGGGGGGTACTGTCACGTCGCCATTGGACTCGGTGGCTGGTGTTCCTGCCTCGGCCGCTGGGAGGAGCCGGATTCCTTCGGCTGGTGGCGCCGGTGATAGGAGGGCCTTGTCTTCATATGGAACTGCTCCCGCGACGTCTGCCTCTGTCACTGAGCGCCGCTGTGTTTCCCCTCTGGGTGGTGTTGGTCGCAGAGGAAAGGGCCCTGCAGAGGTGTCCGTTAGGCGCAGCCTGCGTTCTTCTGTCAGAGGTGGCGTGGGTGGAGCTAGTCGTGCATCTCCATCTGGCCTGGATCTAGGGGCGGTCCGGATGAGGTCATCAGGTTGTGAACTCCAGCCTATGGGAGGTAGCCGTGCCCTTCAAGTACATTGGAGCCTTGCTTGCAGGCCGCCAGATATAGTTTTGGTTCCCCAGTGATAGTGTTTGTGTGTTTAGCTTCGTGTCTGACCTTGCCTGGATTTTTGACTCTGCCTCTGCCTATTGATTTTGTACCTCAGCTGCCCTCTTGGTTTTTGCCCTTGACCTTTGCCTGGATTTTTGACTCTGCTACCGCCTGACGATTTTGTACCTTTGCTGCCCTCTCGGTTTTGACTTGGACTTCTGACTTCGTTTTTTGGGTCTTGATTTTCCCCTGGCGACCTCCCCGGCTCTGTTGCTCATATAGGCAGATCCCTGTATAGGGGTTAAGGGTCTCGGGGTTTCTCGGGGTGCTGCCTACCAGCTGCTCGGTCACACGGTGGATGGTCGTCACAATATGTAGTGGATGAATGAGAAACTGAATAAAAACTGAGAGCTTTAATATTATAAGGAACATGTCATCAGAAATTGACTTGTTATTTTAATAAGGTTTTTGTGTTAAATGTATTTTTTATAGTTACCGTATATACTCGTGTATAAGCCAACCCGTGTATAAGTCGACCCCCCCCTACTTTTGCCCCCAAAACCTGGGAAAATCTATTGACTCGTGTATAAGCCGAGGGTGGACCCTAGCACAACTATACAGCCCCCAGCAGTGTGGTATACAGCAGCCCCAGAGGTATATACAGCAGCCCCAGTGGTAGTATACACGCAGCCCCAGTAGTTTTTACAGCCCCAGTGGTTATATACAGCCCCAGTGGAAGTATACACGCAGCCCCAGTAGTATATACAGCCCCAGTGGTATATACAGCCCCAGTGGTAGTATACACGCAGCCCCAGTAGTATATACAGCCCCAGTGGTATATACAGCCCCAGTGGTAGTATACACGCAGCCCCAGTAGTATATACAGCCCTAGTGGTATATACAGCCCTAGTGGTAGTATACACGTAGCCCCAGTAGTATATACAGCCCCAGTGGTATATACAGCCCCAGTGGTAGTATACACGCAGCCCCAGTAGTATATACAGCCTCAGTGGTATATACAGCCCCAGTGGAAGTATACACGCAGCCCCAGTAGTATATACAGATCCAGTGGTATATACAGCCCCAGTGGTAGTATACACGCAGCCCCAGTGGTATATACAGCCCCAGTGGTATATACAGCCCCAGTGGTAGTATACACGCAGCCCCAGTAGTATATACAGCCCCAGTGGTAGTATATACAGCCCCAGTGGTATATACAGCCCCAGTGGTAGTATATACAGCCCCAGTGGTAGTATATACAGCCCCAGTGGTAGTATATACAGCCCCAGTGGTAGTATAGACGCAGCCCCAGTCAGGGGCGTAACTACAATAGGTGCAGGGGTTGCGATCGCACCCGGGCCCTGCAGCCTAAGGGGGCCCCAGAAGTCCCTTTGGCCTATAGAAAAAGACTAATACTATTAAAGATTTGCAATAATTGGGGGCCCCATTGGAGCTTTCGCATCGGGGCCCCGGGGCCTGAAGTTACACCACTGGCCCCAGTAGTATATACAGCCCCAGTGGTAGTATAGACGCAGCCCCAGTAGTATATACAGCCCCAGTGGTAGTATATACAGCCCCAGTGGTAGTATATACAGCCCCAGTGGTAGTATATACAGCCCCAGTGGTAGTATACAGGGCCCCAGCAGTATATACAGCCCCAGTGGTATATACAGCCCCAGTGGTAGTATACAGGGCCCCAGCAGTGGTATATACAGGGCCCCAGCAGGGCCCCCCTCATATTTTGGCGCCCCCACCTCAGGATGGCCCCCCCGCATGCAGCGCTGCGCATATACATTACCAGGATATCAGTTGTCACCCTCCGGTGGCGGATCGCGGCTCCTGGGCCCTGGGCTCCATCTTCATCCTGCTTTGTGGCCACCGGGCTCATCGCGATGACGTCATCGCGACGCCGGCCGGTCACGTGACAATCAGGAAGACACAGAGGAAGATGGAGCCCGGAGCCCAGGAGCCGCGATCCGCCACCGGAGGGTGACAACTGATATCCTGGTAATGTATATGCGCAGCGCTGCATGCGGGGGGGGCCATCCTGAGGTGGGGGCGCCAAAATATGAGGGGGGCTGTATGACTCGCGTATAAGCCGAGGGGGGGACTTTTCAGCCCAATTTTTGGGCTGAAAAACTCGGCTTATACGCGAGTATATACGGTATTTAAAAAAAATGCTAAGTATATCTACTATATAATTGCCGTAGGCACTTCCGTGTCGGACCCCGCAAAAGACCGTGGCTTTGTCACTCTGTGACGTCACCACGTGCGAGCAATGGCCGCGAAGTGGCCATTGCGAGTCGCTGGCCGAAAATCGAACCAGAGGCTCGGCCACAAAGTTAGCGATTTACCGCTCATGTAGCGCGAGCAATGGCCGCGAGGCCATTGCGAGTCGCTGGCCAAGTTAGCGATTTACCGCTCATGTAGCGCGAGCAATGGCCGCGAGGCCATTGCGAGTCGCTGCCTGAGCCGCCGCACCTGCTGCAAGTCCCCCTATACTTTCTATGGGGATTACCGCAACCGCACCGCAAGTGTAACGGTTATGCGGCAAACGCGGCAGATGCGGTTACACTTGCGGCGCGGTTGCGGTAATCCCCATAGAAAGTATAGGGGGATTTGCGGCAGGTGCGGCAAGTGCGGTTTTGCACTTGCGGCAAGTGTGGCCGCGAAAAAAAACAGTCAGCCGCGGTTTTTTTCGCGGCCGCACCTGCCGCAAGTGCAAAACAGCATTTGCCGCACCTGCCGCAAGTCCCCCTATACTTTCTATGGGGATTACCGCAACCGCGCCGCAAGTGTAACGGTTATGCGGCAAACGCGGCAGATGCGGCGCGGTTGTGGTAATCTCCATAAAGTATAGGGGGACTTGCGGCAGGTGCGGCAAGTGCGGTTTTGCACTTGTGGCAAGTGCGGCCGCGAAAATCTTAAAAAAAATTTAAAAATATTCTAGACACCCGATGCATTTGCATCGGGCTCACAGCTAGTACAAAATAATAACAATAATTATTCACAAATATAGCACTATTAATTCCACAGTGCTTTACAGACATCATCATCACTGTCCCCATTGGGGCTCACAATCTATATTCCCTATCAGTATTTCTTTGGAGCTTGGGAGGAAACCAGAGAACCCAGAGGAAACCCACACAAACACGGGGAGAACATACAAACTCCTTGCAGATGTTTTCTTGGTGGGAAAAATTATAAAAATCATAAAAATGTTTCCATTATTGCACAGGATTCTAAGAATTTAATAGACTTGTATTTTCTAGTCTGTCCAGAAGGCTTTTCAGTACATGCATTAACGCACCCATTGATTTCAATGGGAAATGCATTGCAAACGCAAGTAAAAACACAGAACACATGGGTTTTTGCAAACGCAGCCCAAAGCATTTCCAGCCACGTTTTGGGCTGCGTTTGCAAAACCGTATACGTTCTGCGTTTGCAGAAACTGACATGCGTTTTTACTTGCGTTTGCAATGCGTTTCCCATTGAAATCAATGGGTGCCTTAATGCATGCGTTTCATTGCTTTTCTATGCGAAACGCATACGCAACCCCCCTTAGATGTGAACTTAGCCTTAGTGAGATTGGATTGAGAGCTATTTTGCAAAGAATAATGAGCAAATGTTCCACCTCTGGATGTGCAAATCTGGTAGTTATACCCCAAAAGATTTTCAGCAGTAATTGCAGAAAAAGGTGATCCTACAAAGAATTGACTCGGAGGAGGGGGGGAACTCCATGCAAAGGTGGCACCCCTAGGCTACAGTTGCCAAAGTGGTATTGCCTCCTTCACCAGAGGTAGTATCACGCTTGGAAGCAGGAGGAGCTCCCCACGTTAGTGACTCAACGTTGCCAGGCGCTCACGTCTCAGGCGATGCAGCACTTGTCACGGTTCCGCGCCTGAGGCTGTGGGGCCTGGTGGTCAGATCAAAGGGGATTAAAAGATAGGGATGATTCTTGTTTGTCGTGACGCCACTTGTGGGAGTCCGGTGATTGCACCGGCGCTGCTTGGGCCTCCGGGGGATGTGCGGCAGCTAGATGGGATGCTCCCCACAGGATGAGCAGGGGTCCCCGGGGCCAGGAGCTGCACTTGAAGGAATACGGCAGCTCAGTAGTTGCTGAACACAGTTAATAACAGTTTTGAAGAAAGGCACGGACACCAGATTCCTCTGTAACGGGTCTTTACTGTAACGGTTGGTGTGGTACATGGTGTACAGTCTTAGGTAACGGACTGGGTGGTCCCAGCGGTGACTGGTCTTAGTCCAGAACTCCAGGGTGTTCCTCCTTTGTCTAACCTTTCTATATTGGTTGCCGGTGTCGCCTTAGTGTACCAGTTCAGGATACTAGGGATACTTCTAGTGGATTCCTAGCCGGAATTACAAACGGCTGTAAGGTCCTGTGTCCCAGTGGTGGATACCCTGCTGGCAAGACAGCTTGATTGTGGCTGCAGTGAGGTGCTCCTAAGAAGCGGTTCCGTCACTCCGGTTTTCAAAACAGCGATGGATGTCTGTTCGCCTCGGAAACGGTGGTCCGGTGGGTTGGGCACGGGTATGTTTGAACCCGCTCGGTAATTGCCCGTGTTCCGGTTTGGGGACACCACTTGATGGTGCCCTGCCGGTAAGTTTAGTTTCAGGGCTGCACGGCACTGTGTAGGTCCCTGCCGCTTCTTCCTTCCTCTCCAACCACTTACTCTACTCTCCTCCTAACTTCCCCCACACACTACTCCTTACACTCCTCCCACCAGGACCTGATTGGCCCTCTACCTCTAGTGTGTTGTGTGGTGTATGGAGCTCTGGGTTTAACCATGTCATCACTGAGACGGAAGATATTACATCTTCTGTCAGGGATGCAATACCTTCCTGTGACGCACTCGTTGCGGGGCGCCACATTAGCTGACCCAAGCATGCACATACAAATGCTGATCCCTGACCAGAAGGGAGAGCCCAAAACCCTGATTCCGGGTTAGTAAGAATGTAAAGTGTGGAAGAGAAAGGAGAGGATGCAAGGAAAGAGAGATCTGGGAAGGGAGAGCTGGAAAGCTCACCCCACAGCAGCGCAACTGAGGATGCCAGAGTCCTGGGTTACACAAGGGCTGCACACCCTGTGAACCACATCTGGAGGAAAGGAGATTGTACATTTCCTGGCCACAAGCAGGGGCCTGACAGCCCAACAGTTTACTGAGAGCCCGGATCTGCAACAAGACAGGAGTACCCATACATGTTCACCCTGTCTGCTAGTCAGGAACGAGGGCAAGAAGGAAGGAAAAGGGCCGCAGAATAGCTCACAGGCAGCTGGGACCCAAAACTGAGAAGCGCAGTGGGCAGGCCTCAAACCCACCTGGCAAGGTGGATTCCGACTGCTTCTAGGCTGACCAGACCCTCCTGGCCTGGTAACCCGTGCTCCTGGATTTCACCACATTCTCATCAGTAAAGGTAAAAGAACTGCTCCCTTTGTGTCCCCCTGCTTATTTCCTGCGCCCATCTTGCCACTCCCAGCACCGTAACTACCACCACCATTCTCCATACAGACTGTGTCACACGTGTGGGGAGTGTTCTATGCTAGCTGCCAGTCCATCTATCCCCTGGGGGTCTATACCGCAGCGCTGGTCACCCCTGACCAGATACCACAGGTGGTATCATGATCATCTACAAATTCCCTGTTAATATACCTCTTAACTGGACGGTCAGGGCCACAGAGCTGGGCTACCACCACCGTGACTACCCCCAAAGACTGCCGGCCTGGCTACAGAGTACCCCGGCCCTTGCGAACACTCCACAAATGCACGTCACAATTTTTAGATTTTTATTTAAAATATGTAGAAAACCATAAATCATTTCCTTTACACTTCACAAATATACCTTGGTTTTCGTTGATAATCCGTCCAAAAACAATTGTCGAATATCGAAACCGATGAAATCAATGTAAATTCAATTCATTTATTTTAGACACTCAAAATACATACAAAAAAAACCATTTTATTGAGAATAAAGATAGCTGTTAATACTAGAAATACTCAGAAATGAATATAAAATGAATATGAAAGACTAATGTAAAGAATAAATAAACATTTGACTCACCGTAAGCCGGGTTCTCAGGTCTCAGGCGCTGGCTGTGGTCACGGTTCTGTGCCTGAGGCTGTGGAGGCCCGGTGGTCAATGAATGGTTAAATAAGAATAAGTTACTGTTTCGTGACGCCACCTGTAGGAGTCCGGTGATGGCACCGGCACTGCTTGGATCTTCGGGGGATGGGCTGCAGCAAGATGGATCCGCTCCCTACAGGATGAGCGGGAGTACCCGGGGTCAGGAGCCGCGATGATGGAATAAGGCACGGGTCTTTATTCAGTTC
The DNA here is from genome assembly GCA_033576535.1 of Allobates femoralis. Lineage (NCBI taxonomy): Eukaryota > Metazoa > Chordata > Amphibia > Anura > Aromobatidae > Allobates > Allobates femoralis. The sequence continues at coordinate 63,076,874 of JARQOC010000003.1, forward strand.
ACACACAGTACACTGGATAATGGTTTCACGTTCAGGTAACGGACCGGGTGGTCCCTGCGATGAACAGTGTCCCTCCAAGGCTCCACAATGTCTCTCTTAAACTCACTGTCCCTTTTACTCTTTGCTGCCTTCCACGTACCAGGTCAGGATACAGAGGAACTTCTATTGGGCACCCGAGCCGTTGGCCGGTCGACTCCCGTCGGGTCCCTGGACCTCAATGGTGGGTACCCCTCCCGGTACGGCTGTGGTGATGGTGGTTTTTGTGATGTGCTCCTATGAAGCCGTCTTTCACCCTGGTTCTGTAGCACAGCGATAGAGCATCTGCACTACCTCTGAGCCAGTACTCCGGGTTGGACTGGGCTTGGGTCGTTTCTTCACCCGTTACTTGTTTACTTGGCCCCCTTCACTTCTGGGTCACCGCTTCTCGGTGTCCTCCCTGTTAGCTGTTCTGTCACGATATCTACTCTTGCTCTTGTCTCTCCCACTTTCTAACTCTTTCTGCTCTTTCCCACTGCTATGCATCTAACTCTCCTCCCACCAGGACCTAATTGTTCCTCTGCCTCTAGATGTTACATGTCGTACATGGAGCCTTGGGATTAACTTGTTCATCACTGAGACGAAGGATACTACACCTTCGGTCAGGGGTGCAGTACCCTCCTGTGACGCACTCGTTGCGTGGGCGCCACAATTTTAACATTGCATTTAATTTTTTAAATACACTTTCCGACGTATGAAAGGGGAGAGAGGGGTGCACATATTATTTTTTGGAAAGGAAGCAAGAGGGTCACCATTTTGTATTGAAAAATTAGCAATTAGCAGTGATGTGTGAATGAAAACCAACGAAAACCGATGGTGTTAGGGATGTGCGAATGAAAACCAATTTTATAGTTGAAAAAAATCAACGAAAACCAAAACTGATGATAACCAACGTCAACAAAAACACTGTACTTGATGTTTTATCACATACTATCCCAATAAAGTGTGTTTAAAGGTGTTATCCAGGATTAATAAAAAAAAAATGTGCCTTAGCACCAACAGGAAGGTAGCTGCCACCTACCTGCCTGTTGTGCCCGGCACCAGTCACCTCCGTTCACCAAAAAGGTGGCTTTTTCGCTCTGTTCTGTGTGGAGGGGGTGGGACAGCTGACGTCATGGTTATTGACAGCCGGCTCCTCACTACCTGATTGCGGGAGCCGGCTGTAAGTCAGTGTGACGTCGGCTATGACGCATGTTATCCCCTCTGTTGACGTGATGTCAGCGGAAGTGCCAAAATCACCTACAGGAGCAGTCTGTGATCGCTCTGGTCGGCGGTGATCGGCGCCGAGCACAACAGGCAGGTAGGTAGGTGCCAGCTATCTGCCTGTTGGTGCTTAGGCACATTACTTTTTTTTAGAATTCCAAGATAACCCATTTAACTTTGTGGATGTAATGTGAAGAAAATATGGAAAAGACACTTTTTGAAGACACTGTATTACACATTATCACACTGGTATTCTCTGCAGGATCCATAGTGAATCCAGTCCACGCTCACAAGTGCAGCAGGGGGATGTATAATGTGTGGTGTGCACTTAAAAGATCCTAGAGATGTTTGGTCCATTCACAGGAATTACCTTGTAGGCAAAAAGCAGAAACAGAGGTCTGAATTAAGGAGAGTAACAAATTACATCATTAAGGACTGGAATGTGTGAGGAATGGCTGGAATGTAGGAGGAATAAAGGGATAATTAGGACAGGGTGGAAAGTTGCGGAAACAAATAAGGGACTCAGTGTTGGCAGAGGTCAGGTGCGAAGGAATGAATGGAATCCAACAATTACAAGAGCTTCTTCCTGGGTCACATGCGTTACACATGTGTCTGTCCATGCATGCATATATATATATTATTGTTATTATTTATTTATTTTTATAGTGCCATTGAATTTACATGTGGAAAGGGCGGACAAAGTTAAGGACAAGTACAGTATTTATGGACAATCAAGTCACACATGTACAGGAGGGGAGAGGACCCTGTCCGTGACGGCTCACAGTCTATGAGGGACGGGTGAGGATACAGTAGGAGAGGGTAGAGCTGATCGTGTGGTGGTGTGGTGGACTGAGTCTCATTGTAGGCTTGTTGGAAGAGGTGAGTCTTCAGGTTTCTTTTGAAGGTTTCTAGGGTGGGTAGGAGAGTGTCTGATATGTTGGAGGAGAGAGTTCCAGAGTATAGCAGATACACCGGAGAAATCTTGTATGTGGTTGTGGGCAGACGAGATAAGAGGAGAGTAAGAGTCCTGTAACACACAACGATGCTCCAGCGATCCCGACAGCGATAACGACCTGCCGGGATCGCTGGAGCGTCGTTACCTGGTCGCTGGGGAGCTGTCAAACAGGCAGATCTCCCCAGCGATCAGGGAACTGGGAGCCACCTCCGACATCGCTGGAAGCGATGTTACCAGCATCCTCCCTGCTTAGCGCTGCCTGTAAGCAGGGAGGAAGCTGGCAACTATGATAAACACCGGGTATCCAGGCAGCGCGCTCTGCCTAGATATCCGCTGTTTATTATAGTTACCAGCGTCCTCCCTGCTTAGCGCTGGTAACCATCAGCAGGGGCCTGATCGCTGCTAGATGTCACACATAGCGACATCGCTGGGGAGGTCGTTGTAACGTCACAGTTACAACGATCTCGCTAATGATCTCATTATGTATGACTAGGACTTAAAGAATGAGCTCGTGATAGGATCGTAGGTTGCATGAGGGAAGGTATCGGGAGACCATGTCAGAGATGTATGGAGTGGACAGGTTATGAATGGCTTTGTATGTCATGGTTAGGGCCTCTGAGAAATGGATAGCCAGTGAAGGGATTGGCAGAGAAGAGAGACTTGGGAATAGCGGGGAGACAGGTGGATCAGTCGGACAGCAGGTTTTAGGATAGATTAGAGTGGTGCAAGGGAGCTAGCAGGAGACCAGTGAGCAGGAGGTTACAGTAGTCGAGGCGGGAAATAATGAGAGCATGAACAAGTGTGTGTGTATATATATATATATATATATATATATATATATATATATATATATATATATATATACACATATATATATACCATATATCTGTACACACATACATATCTAAATCACATAAAATTTAGCAGCACACCGGTGGAGCCAATTACATGCGAGCAACAATGTTACTTAATGTACTTATAGATGTTCTTGGAGAAACTAAAAGTTTTTTTAAAAAAATACTCTGATGGAATATTTTTTTTTTTTTTTTTTTAAAGTTTTTAGTACATGCATTGGCCGATGTATGCTTGCCCTTCAACCATGACAAGGTGTCTTTAACCTGAAGGGTCCCAGTCTAAAATTCAGTACCTCTCTTGTAGCCTAAGGGTCTCCGTCACAGTGGGCAATAGCAGGAACATACCACCTCAGGTATCCACCATGGTTCAGAAGGGAGCTGGAGTGCACATTCTAGATGTGGAGCCAACCACTGCACACATCAATTAGATGTGCCTACAGATGCATTTTTCCATGCGTTTTTTTTTACAAAAGACAAGAGTGAAAAACGCATGGAAAAAACGCATCAACGACACCAGTGTGACCCTAGCCTTACACAGGTGAAAGAATCAGTGGCAATCTCTCATGATTTTTTAATAATTATATCACCTGTGCAATACTGATGAAATTCTAAAAACGCAATCTGTTGGGGGTCGTGAGGGCTTGGTGTTTAGGAAACACAGATTTAAATGTAGTGTCTAATCTGGAAATACCATTCACATACAGAGGTAATTCTAAATGACCCAATCATCCTGAACTTGTGTCACAGAGGTGGTAGTGAATGAGTGAATGCGCAGCAAGATACGGTAATAATAAAAAGGCAGGGGCACCTGAGAAACTAGTGACTCGCCCCCAAGGCCGTGGGGTACTTGGAACCGGGTTGGTTCGGTTTTTCTTTGGGGATGCACAGGCGCTGAGGTCCGGCTTTTGTGGCCCTGCAGAGTCACTGAAAATGCGGGGGAAAGGTTTTAGGTATGAAAGTCAGGACGCCACCTGTGGTTTGCGGCTATGGGTAGCCGCTGCTGCATCATAATCTCTGGGGATGATGGGCGGGCAGCTTGGATGGAGTGGCTCCCCATGGGTGGAGCGGGTCCCCAGGGCTGTGGATGTTGGATGGTTGTAGGGTGCAGGATGGAGGGCGCAAAGTAACAGACAGACTGCAGAGACTGCAGCAAAAGCACCGATGTTCATGCAGAAGCTGGGTCACAGGCAAAGTCAAAAATCTAACTGCGACACCACCTGGTGGAGGAAGAAGCTATTTAGGCTGCCTTCACACTTGCAGATGCATCTGCAGCGTTTTGCAGATGCATCTGCAAGTATCAGCATGCAGACCGCGGCCGCTATGTTTATAATGGGGCGCACCGCGGTCTGAAAGCACTCATTCATTCCTATATGTGAGCCGTAAGCAGGCGTATGCCTGCTTACATATCACACACTCCCGCCCGCACCATGGACGCGAGATGTCGCGTCCATGGTGCGGGCGGGAGTGTGTGATCTGTAAGCAGGCATCTGCCTGCGGACAGTTCACATATAGGAATGAATGAGTGCTTTCAGACCGCGGTGCGCCCCATTATAAACATAGCGGCCGCGGTCTGCATGCTGATACAACCCCCCAGCACTAACGCCCGGGTACCGAGTTCCCAAAGACCCCTGGGCGGGTCATTAAGACAAGCCGGAAGTGCTTGATGAAAACGTAAGTCACTGCCCATGTCCGGAACTCATATACAAAATTCATTAGACAGAACTCAATGTTGCCGCAGGTGTGACGGATCCGGTTTTTGCAAAAAAAGGCGGAATTCTGCCGGATTTGCCATAACGCAGATGTAAAAGAACCTCATGCACATTATCTGCTCTCCATTATGGTTTACTTCCTTCATTACTTGGCAGATTTGCTCTTTGGACTTTAGCTTTCGAGGAATGCTATTTCGGCATCTTTCCCTGGAATTTGTGAAGAATGTGATCTAGGAGGGACAGATGATAGTGACTACATGAGTGGCATTATGTCATGCTTCACCCCTTATCAGCGCTGACAATACATAGGACATGGGTGATGCTATAGAAATAAACATTGACAGTAATTAAGTGTGACCTTTGTCTGTATAGATAAGTGTGTGGCTTTGTTTCCTCAGGGTCACAGTACCACAGATATGTCCTCATATGCCCCATGCAGTAAATACAATCCCCTCTGAGAGAAGGTGGGATAATGACTTGTTTGCTGGCGCAGAATAATGAGTTCGTGCTCAGACATAGATACCGTTACAGCTCAGCCGAGGTCACCTCAGGCCAAGTCACAACTCTTGCTTCATTTCTTATTTATTTCACTTATTTTGCTTACTTTTAGGCCTCATTCAGACATCTGTTTTTCACCTACTAGTGCATCTGAATGAATTAGGATAGCATCAAAAATCAATATCACGTTGCCATATATCAGAGCGTTTCTGGGAGTCCTGAAACACGTCGACTAATAAATCACCCTTTGATGTCTCGTGGAATACGGCAGTGCGGTTTTTAACCCTTTATCCACCCTACGTTCATTTTCTGAGATAATGACCTTTGGGTTTTCATTGGCTGTAAGCCATAATCATCAACATTAACAGAAATAAACACTTGAAATAGATCCCTCTGTGTGTAATGACTCTATATAATATATGCGTTTCACTTTAATTACTGAAGTAAATACATTTTTTGATGATATTCTAATTCACTGAGATGCTCCTGTAATTTCAGAAAGGTCTTTGTACTGTCCCCTCATATAGTTATACATTCTAATAAGATCGCTCCTAAGGGCGGTTTACACACACCAACTTCTGTGTCCAACTTCTGAACAGATCTCTGGTTGCAGTGAAATCATGGACACATTGTTACATTTGTACACAGCCACAAAATGGAGCAATGTGTCCATGATTTCACTGCAACCAGAGATCTGTTCAGAAGTTGGTCACAGAAGTTGGTGTGTATAAAGTGGCCCTAAGCCTTTTTGGTTTTAGTTTGGGTTGGTGCTCATATAGGGTAATTATGCAGAGCTGACAAAGAGAAAACTGTGTGTCACACCCCATTGATAAAGACCATAAAATTAGTGCTAAATAACAAGGCATTGATGGTATATATTTCCCTTCTGATGGTTATTAATTAACTTGTTCCGACAGGCAGACCACATTTAGTATCTGCACAGAATGATAAGTAACAGATCATTCTACGCGCATGGACTCCCTTTGTTCTCGGCAGCACAGGACCTGTTTACACAAGACAATGTGCTGCCGAGAACAATGATTTTAAACAAACCGTAAGATCCTTTGTCTGGCAGCCTATCTATGCTGCCCGGTGATTGGGAAACATGTGATTACTCCTGATGAAGCAACACAATGACATAACTAATATCTGGGTTCTTCTACATAATTGCAGATGGTTGGGTAGCTCAATTAATAGAACCCTTCCAATTGGGTTCTCAGATGTCGATGTCCGTTCCCATCAGGGCATAGGCGCTGCATTTCCCATATTTGTGTTACTATACGTACAGTGAGTGCATCAGTATGAGGAGCACAGAGGTAAGTCTTTGATGTCTATCTACATAATGCGCAGAACATCAGGTTTTTACACTTTTGCCGCCTCCAGTTATTTACATGAACATCATCCAGTTTGTTGTTCTGAAAGAACTTGAAAAACTCGCTCCCAGTTTCTATGAAGCTGCAGAGATCTGATTGATCCGAATAATAATTAAGTCAGCGGCGCTATAATTACAGCCTTACCAATGAGTGACATCTAGACTTCAACTATGCTGATTTCCACTTCCATAAATTAACCACTTGGAAACCAAACTGGTTATGTAAGAACTCTATGGAAACTACTGTTTTGGCTTCGGTGGGTGGCACCTTCTATTCTCTATGGGCCTCTTTACTGTCGCAGAGCGTATCTTTTTACAGTCTTAAACCATAGATTCATAACTCTTCCTCTTTGTATTTCCACTCCTCAAAAAAATAAAGGGAACACTAAAATACCCCATCCTAGATCTCAATGAATGAAATATTACAGTTGCAAATCTTTATTTCTTACATAGTAGAATGTGTTGAGAATAACCAAACATACAAACGATCAATGTAAATTAAAATGAATATGTCATGTAGGTCTGGATTTGGAATGATGCTCAAAATCAAGCTGGAAAATCAAATTACGGACTGATTCAGCTTCAGTGGATATGCCTCAAGACAAGGAAATGAGGTGTGTGTATGGCCTCCACGAGCCTGTATGATCTCCCTACAATGCCTAGGCATGCTCCTGATGAGGATCGGTAGGTAGTGTGTGGCCTCCACGAGCCTGTATGATCTCCCTTCAATGCTAAGGCATGATCCTGATGAGGCTTAGTAGTGTGTGTGGCCTCCACGAGCCTGTATGATCTCCCTACAATGCCTAGGCATGCTCCTGATGAGGCTCAGTAGTGTGTGTGGCCTCCAAGTGCCTGTATGAACTCTCTATAATGCCTGGGCATGCTCCTGATGAGGCTCAGTAGTGTGTATGGCCTCCACGAGCCTGTATGACCTCCCTACAATGTCTGGACATGCTCCTGATGAGGCGGCAGATGTTCTCCTGATGGAGCTCATCCCAGACCTGGATGTAAGCATCAGTCAACTCCTGGACAGCCTGTGGTGCAATGTGGCGTTGGTGGATGGAACAAGACATGAAGTCCCAGATGTGCTTGATCGGATTCAGGTCTGGGGAATGGGCAGGTCAGTCCATAGCATCACTGCCTTTATCATGCATGAGCTGCTGACACACTTCAGCCACATGAGATCTTGCATTGTCATGCATCAGAAGGACCCACTGCACCTGCATATGGTCACACAATGGGTCTGAGGATGCCATCCCGGTACCTAATGGCAGTCATGGTACCTCTGGCTAATACATGGCTGTGTGGCCCTCCAAATAAATTAGAGTTTGAAACCCGGCTAAGGTAATCCGGAGAGGTTCTCCCAGTGCCTTGAACTGGTGCACTAAGGCAGTGACGGCAACAAGAATAGGACAGTTAGTAACGGAGGAACACTGTGGAGCTCTGGACAGAGGCTGTTCATCACTGGGACCACCCGGTCCGTTACCTAAAGAACTGTATACTGTGTACCGTACCGAACTTACAGTAAAGACCCGTTACAGAGAAGCACCGTGTCAGTACATTCTTTCCAGAACTGTTATTAACCCTTGCACTCATCCAACTAACTGAGCTGCCGTATTCCACCCAGTGCAGCTCCTGGCCCCGGGGATTACTGCTCATCCTGTGGGGAGCATCCCATCCAGCTGCCGCACATCCCCTGGAGGCCCGAGCAGCGCCGGTGCCATCACTGGACTCCCACAGGTGGCGTCACGAGACAGTAAAGACTTTATCCCAATCCCTTATCCCTTTCATTTGACCACCGGACCCCACAGCCTCAGGTGCGGAACCGTGACAAGTGAAGCATCGCCTGAGACGTGAGAACTCGGCAACGGTGAGTCACCTGCAAAAAGCAGGATCCACACGGACAGGTAAAAACCGTGGTGTGAAGCCAGACTAATGTGTTCCCTTCATCTTTTTGAGCTATGTATTTTACTCACTTACATAGCACTATTAATTCCCCAGCACTTTACAGACAAGATCATTATTGTACCCATTGGGGCTCACAATCTAAATTCACTATCAGTATGGCTAAGTTCACATCTAAGGGGGGTGCGATTGCTTTTCTATGCATTTTTGCATTGCAGAAACGCATAGAACGCAATGAAATGCATGAATTAACGCACCCATTGATTTCCATAGAAAACACAATGAAAACACAAGTAAAGAAGCATATCATTCTCAGAAAATGCAAAGCGTTGCAGGACACGTTTTGGGCTGCGTTTGCAAAAATGTATGTGTTTTGCGTTTTCTGAATATGACATACGTTTTCATTGAAAATGGGTGAGTTTTTGGATGCGTTTGCAATGGTTCTTTGGCATACATGATGTCAAACACACATTGCAAGCCAAACAGAAAAGAAATTCATATGGGAAAAGGCCCTATGTCTTTGGAGAGTGGGCAGAACCAGAGAACCCGAAGGAAACTCACACAAACATGAGCAGATAAACTCCTTGCAGATGTTTCCTTAATGTGTTTTGAGCCCAGTACTCCAATGCTGTAAAGCAGTAGTGCTAACCACTGAGCCGCCATGCCGCCCATTGTAATATATGATTGCAAAATGGCTGCTAAAGGAACTTCACGAAATACAATCTACCTGTATTATCTATCCAATAGGTCTTATTCACACATCCTAATGCGTTTTTTAAGCCCTTATAAAAATGGATCCGTTTTTTTTAAGGGTGCCAATAGTGTCCCCTGAGGTCCTGGACGTTTTTGGCAAGTTTTGGGACTTAGTCATTTTTTCATTGAAAACGCATATGCGTTAACGCATGTGCCTATATGTGCCATGCGTTAACGCATGCGCTTCCCATAGGGCCCCATGTTAAAAAAGCGCATGCATTTTTTAAAAAACGCATGCGTTTTTTTTACAGCACCCAAAAAACGCAGCTAGCAGCGTTTTTGGCCTGCTGCATAAAAACGCACATGCACATGCATTTTTGTACTTTGAAAAAAAAATTGTCCAAAATGTTCCCAAAAACGGATTTAAGGCAAAAACGGATGGTATGTGTGAACAAGGCCATAGTCTTGTATTGTTAGGTTTTAAAGCGATCCTGTCACCTCCAAAACGCCTCCTAAGCTAGCAAAACATGTCCCTGCAGCATCCTATCACTATTCTCACACTCCTTTTGTCTCCTAAAAGCATCCTGTGAAAGTGTATAAAAACGTTTTAATACTTACTCATTAGTGATTATAATTAGCAGGGGCTATCTTCCTTAGTCACCAGGGCGTGTTATTTTGCAGCTCCAGGATCCACCCTCTCTCTGTCTGTGCTGCTGTGATGTGCAGCTGAAGGCAGGACTAATGATTTGCATTCTGTGAGTGATAGAGAGGGGGGAGGGAATGCCTGCACAAGCAAAGCAGCACAGAGAGAGGGTGGATCCTGGAGCTGCAAAACAACAGGGGACTAAAGAATATAGCCCCTGCTAATTATAATCACTAATGAGTGAGTATTTAAACGTTTTTATGCACTTTCACAGGATGCTTTTAGGAGACAAAAGGAGTGTGACATTAGTGATGGGATGCTGCAGGGACATGTTTTGCTAGCTTAGGAGGCGTTCTGGAGGTGACAGGATCCCTTTAAGGCATCTGATGCATCTGCATTTACGAAAACCAGACCCTGATATCAGTGATTTCCCACATCTTTGCACAAAATACCATAATAAAAAATTTAAAGCTAAACATTGGACAAACATCTCAAACGGTATCAATGTTTTGCTTTTCATTCATTTTTTAATCTACTTGTGGGTAGCATGGTGGCTTAGTGATTCGCACTGCATGGTGGCTCAGTGGTTAGCACTGTACAGTGGTGGCTTAGTGATTCGCACTGCATGGTGGCTAAGGGGTTAGCACTTTACAGTGGTGACTTAGTGGTTAGCACTGTACAGTGGTTCTGTGGTTAGCACTGTACGATGGCTCAGTGGCTAGCACTGTATAGTAGCTCAGTGGTTAGCACTGTATATGGTGGCTCACTGGTTAGCACTGTATGGTGGCTCAGTTGTTAGCACTGTATGGTGGCTCAGTGGTTAGCACTATACAGTGGTGACTTAGTGGTTAGCACTGTACAGTGGTTCTGTGGTTAGCACTGTACGATGGCTCAGTGATTAGCATTGTATGGTCGTGGCTTAGTAGTTAGCACTGTATATGATGGCTCAGTGGTTAGCACTGTACGGTAGCTAAGTGGTTAGCACTGTATGGTGGCTCAGTGGTTAGCAGTGTATGGTGGCTCAGTGGTTAGCACTGTAAGGTGGCTCAGTGGTTAGCACTGTACGGTGGTTCAGTGGTTAGCACTGTACGGTGGCTCAGTGGTTAGCACTGTACAGTGGTGGCTTAGTAGTCGGCACTGTACGGTGGTTCTGTGGTTAGCACTGTATGGTGACTCAGTGGTTAGCACTGTACGGTAGCTCAGTTGTTAGCACTGTACGATGGCTCAGTGGTTAGCACTGTACGGTGGTTCTGTGGTTAGCACTGTACGATGGCTCAGTGGTTAGCACTGTACAGTGGCTCAGTGGTTAGTACTGTATGGTGACTCAGTGGTTAGCACAGTATGGTGGCTCAGTGGTTAGCACTGTACGATGGCTCAGTGGTTAGCACTGTACGGTGGCTCAGTGGTTAGCACTGTATGGTGGCTCAGTGGTAGCACTGTACGGTGGCTCAGTGGTTAGCACTGTACGGTGGCTCAGTGGTTAGCACTGTATGGTGGCTCAGTGGTTAGCACTGTATATGGAGGCTCAGTGGTTAGCACTGTACGGTGGCTCAGTGGTTAGCACTGTACAGTGGTGGCTTAGTAGTTAGCACTGTACGGTGGTTCTGTGGTTAGCACTGTACGATGGTTCAGTGGTTAGCACTGTATGGTGGTGGCTCAGTGGTTAGCACTGTATATGGTGGCTCAGTGGTTAGCACTGTATGGTAGCTCAGTGGTTAGCACTGTATATGGTGGCTCAGTGGTTAGCACTGTACGGTTACTCAGTGGTTAGCACTGTATGGTGGTGGCTAAGTAGTTAGCACTGTATGGTTGCTCAGTGGTTAGCACTGTATGGTGGTGGCTTAGTAGTTAGCACTGTAGGGTGGTGGCCCAGTGGCTAGCACTGTACGATGTTTTGTACGTTTACCTGTGTTTGTGTGAGTCTCCTCGAACACTACAAAGACATACTGCCAAAATGTTTAGATTGTGAACCCTAAAGGGGACAGTATTACTAATGTATGTAAAGTGCTGTGGAATTAATAGTGCTGTATATAAATGAATAAATATTATTATTTTATCAAGTAATGAGAGATTAGTGCTGATCCATTCATTTTCCTGATTGGCTGCTATTCCAGTATGTGGAATGCAATGATGGCTGATCCAGCTCTCTACAATCATGCGGATTGATGTCGGCGAAGTGATTAGCATTGCTTTCTTACTAAACCGGGGTCCTGTTTTAAAGTGGACCTGTAACTCCCATTAACCATGTCATTTCTGTACCTTGTGTAAATCCTTCTGCTCTCTTGAGTCTGGAGTTGCTTTTCTTTTGTTCCAGCACCTCTCCATTCCAGAGATACAGCCCTTCATTCCTCATATGCAAATCTTTTATTTTAGCCAAGTAAATTGTCCTTAGCTTATTCTCTGTGGACAACTTCTGGAGACGCACCCCCATTTGACTAAAAAGACTAGAACAACATACTGGGAAGAAGGGAGAGGGGCGAGATGAAGGAGCCAAAGAACAAATCAACCCCAGATTCAGGAGATCAGCAGCATTGACATCATGTAAAAAAAAAACATATTTCTGACAAGTGTCTTCTTTAACAAAATTTGCATGGAGTTTGCATGGTTTCTATGTATTTGCATGGGTTTCCTCTGCTTCTCTGTTTTTCTTCCACAATATACTAATAGGGTAATTGACTTTTCAATAATCTGGCCCACATCTATGCTGTGCATAGTTCCATTTGTTTTCTACATTCTTGATCAGGCTGAGTTCACATGTCCAGTAATCTTCTATCGGTACAGATCCTGCAGAGATCCATTTTCAAAAAAATTGTGCAAAGATAACTTGTGAGTCCTTTGTTAAATAATTGATTTTTACAGTGTCTGTTTTTTTTTTACATTGGACCCTAATGAGATCGGATCCGGTAACTGATCACTATTTAGCCTCTGTTTTTCTTTCATTTGTAAAGAATCCATTTTTGTTGTATACCGTATATACTCGTGTATAAGCCGAGTTTTTCAGCACAAAAAATGTGCTGAAAAGTCCCCCCCTCGGCTTATACACGAGTCATATACAGGCGCCCCCCCATCAGTGGTATACAGGTGCCCCCCCCCCCCCATCAGTGGTATACAGGGCCCCCCCTTGCTGTCGCACACCTGTAAACTAATAGATCATTATACTTATCCCTGTCGCTGTCGCCGCTCTGACACCGCGCTCCTCCGGGTCTTCATGCTTCTTCCTCCAGCGCACAGGCAATGACGTCATTGCCTGCGCCCGCCGGTCACAAGCAGAAAGAAGCATGAAGACCTGGAGGAGCGCGGTGTCAGAGCGTCGACAGGGATAAGTATAATGATCTATTACTTTACAGGTGTGCGGCAGCAAGGGGGGGGCCCTATATACCACTGATGGGGGGGGGGCGCCTGTATATCACTGATGGGAGGGGGGGGCGCCTGTATACCATTGGGGCTGCTGTATATACTGCTGGGGCCTGTATATACCACTGGGGAGGCTGCTGTATACCACTGGGGCTGCTGTATATACTGCTGGGGCCTGTATATACCACTGGGGAGGCTGCTGTAATACTGCTGGGGCCTGTATATACCACTGGGGAGGCTGCTGTAATACTGCTGGGGCCTGTATATACCACTGGGGAGGCTGCTGTAATACTGCTGGGGCCTGTATATACCACTGGGGAGGCTGCTGTAATACTGCTGTGGCCTGTATATACCACTGGGCAGGCTGCTGTATACCACTGGGGCTGCTGTATATACTGCTGGGGCCTGTATATATCACTGGGGAGGCTGCTGTATACTACCACTGGAGAGGCTGCTGTATACTACCACTGGGGAGGCTGCTGTATACTACCACTGGGGAGGCCTGTATACCACTGGGGAGGCCTGTATACCACACTGCTGGGGGCTGTATAACTGTGTTGGGGTCCACCCTCGGCTTATACACGAGTCAATAGGTTTTCCCAGGTTTTGGGGGAAAAAGTAGGGGGGTCGGCTTATGCACGAGTATATATGGTATATTCTTTATTTAGAATTTTTCAGCAAAATAACAGGGATAGAAAAAAAGGAAAAACATTTTCCAAAACCACAATATTTTTCTTACAGGATCAGTTTCAAACGTAAAATAAATAGTAATCAGTTAATGGATCCGTTCTCCATAGACTCCAATGTAAAAGCAAAAAACGTTTCCTGCAGAAATCAGTTCTTTAAGGCTGCTCTCACATTTGTGTATTTGAACGCAGCGTCCCGAACGCAGCCAAACGCATGCGCATTGTGTTCCTATGTTTAACATGGGAACACATAGTAGCTGCGTTGGCCTGCGTTCGGTTGCGTTTGAAAGCACATAATTTAGATAACCAGTGGAGCTCCCCCTAGAGGCCTGGGGTGAAAAGGGGTGTTAGCTGGTGAGATCTGCTTGCTGTGTACATTCAATTTGTGTACTAAGAGTTCTGTGGTGCCCCAACCAGGGTGCCAGGGTACCACATATATACATTGCAGAAGTGAAATTAGATGGTTAGGAGCAGTTTTAGTGTATTGAGCATGCTCAGTACACTAAAATCGGGTCCGAGACACGATCCTGTGTTTCCTCGGATCCGTGCTCCATATGCCCCCATGTTAATTGGCGCCGATTATGTCGGATCCGATTGAGTCTGATTTGGTCCGCTGTGCCCAAAATCGTAACAGTCTCCGATTTTGGGGACAGCAAAAAATCGGACTCAATCGGATCCGACAAAAATTGGATGCCATTAAGGCGAAATCCGATACGATCTGTCGCCCATGGGATAACATGGGGGCCAAATCGGATCCATGGCTGTCCATTGTAAAACATATGGGCCAAAAACGTGATGTGAAGCCAGCCTTACAAGGGACAACAAAGTTGTGTTTGCAAAACTTTTTTTGCCAATGGATCTCAGTAGATGATTCCTAATGAAGTGTCCTTCATGTGCTGCTCAAGAATTCAATGCAGGCCTTGGGTGTCCTTGATCCCATTGTTGAACTCCTCTAATACATGAAGATTGGAGCATGTGTACAGAAGATAATAGGTAAGTACAAAGGACATATGGACTCCACATTGTACATTCCAGTGACTCATTTACCACTTCTTTGTTTGTTTTGTAAATGTGACTATAGTAAATGAAACAATTGTGCTAATATGTTTGGGTAAATCAGACTGTGTCCTATGGACAATGGGTTCGAAATCCATCATGGAAGACCTGACAGATACAGCTGCATCTCAATGAATTGGAATATCATCAAAAAGTCCATTTATTTTAGTAATTCAATACATAAAGAGAAATGCATATATTATATAGAGTCATTACACACATAGTGATCTTTTTCAAGTATTTATTTATGTTAATGTTGATGATTACAGCCAATTAAAACCCAAAGGTCATTATCTCAGAAAAAGTAGGGAGGATGAAGGGTTAAACACCGCGCTGCCGTATTCAATGAGACATCAAAGGGTGAATATGATATTGATTTATTAGTCGACGTGTTTCAGGGCTCCCTGAACCATGGCAATATGACATTGATTTGTCCTGAGCAAGAGGCCAGAGAGCCCTGAAACGCGTTGACTAATAAATCAATATTATAGTCACCCTTTGATGTCTCGTGGAATACGGCAGTGTGGTTTTTAACTCTTCATCCTCCCTTCTCTATATGCACCACGCTGGAGACTGCAGCAGCCGTGATCTGCTTTTATAATGGTTGTGACTCTCACAACTACACAAGGTGAAGCCTCTGATACCTTTTTAGGTCATATTTTATCTCTCAGACCCTTCATCCTCAATACTTTAATATTCTGAGATAATGACCTTTGGGTTTTTTATGTATTGAATTGAAGTCTATGGGTCAGGTACCTGATCAGGTTTTCAGGTTGAAAAACAGGATCCAGTAACTGGATTGCAAACTGAAGTATGGCCCTAGCCTTATTCTAGTAAAAAAAAACAGGGAGTTGGTGTTGAGTTATGGAAGGTGCATGAAGGATTGCTTACCTATCACTATTGATGGTCAGGATGTGGATATGGTGGAGAATTTCAAATATTTGGGGGTTCACCTGGACAGCAAGCTTGATTGGAGGTGCCATATGGAGAAGGTTTGCAAGAAAGGGATGAGTAGACTTTACTTCCTAAGGAAATTAAGGTCGTTTAATGTGTGTAGCAAAATGCTTGAAATGTTCTACCAATCTATTGTGGCGAGTGCAATCTTTGCTGCAATAATATGCTGGGGTAGTAGTGTGCGCACAGCTGACGCTAATAAGCTGAATAAACTTATCAAGAAGGCTAGTGCGGCGGTGGATCTACAACTTAGGACTTTCGAGGAGGTATTAGAGGATAGAATTAATAAGAAATGCAAGGCTATGATGAGCAACAATACACACACCGCTCTCTGAACTGTTTGCGAAGCAGAAGAGCACATTCAGCAAGCGTCTAATCCAACTAATGTGTAAAAAGGAAAGATACAGAAAATCGTTTGTTCCGACAGCTGTGGGGATGTTTAACAAATGTATAAGTGTAAAGCATCCCAAGACTATGTGAAGTTCTATGTGCATGGGGGGAATAGGTGAGGTACATGTACCAGTCTACCCGCATCTGCTGTCCATATAGACTTATTTTGTAAAGTGTGAAATGTTCTTGATCTTTGTTCTGCTGCTGTAATACTGTAATTTCCTCCGGGATCAATAAAGTTTATCTTATCTTATCTTATCTTAGTAAGGGTGCTTTCACACTACAATTTTTTTGTCATCTGACATAAACTGCATTCCACCGCATCTGTTTGAAATTGTTAAACCTGATTTAACCAGAGATTACCACATTGGTATTATGACGGATCCATCAACTAGATCCGGAATAATATTGGTGCAGACAACATCTCCGGCTGCATCACATTTTTGAGGATCCTCCAAAAGATAGATAGACAGAAAGACAGACAGCTAGCTAGCTAGCTAGCTAGCTAGCTAGATAGATAGATAGATAGATAGATAGGATGGGGTCACACTTTGTAAAGGCAATTGCGGTGACCGCATCCAGATCCGGATGCGGTCACCGCAATTGCCTCCACACACATTTTTGTAGAAAAATGTGTGCTGTAAACAGCAATTCGGTAACCGGATTGCTTTGGATGTGTAATCCGGAGCAATGCGGTTACCATCTACTCTCTACACTCTGCTACTTTTTTCGCTAAAGAGCTCGGAGAAAAGATATGCATATGTGAGCGTACCCTTAAGGCCCTGTCACACGTGTCAATGTCGCTAGCGACATCGCCGAAAAGTGATGCATCAGCGATATCGCAAGTGCGTCATGCTGTGTGACAGTGCGATGCAACTGCGATTTATTGCTGGTCGCAGGTTGACAGGTTTACGAGGATGAAGGTAAACCTGTCAATCTGCAACCAGCGATTAGGCTGGATCGCGCCGTCTGACACCGCAATAGCGATGTTGGCAGCAATCCAGCCTATACCGCAGTATTGCTGCGGATCGCTAACTGGGTTGATCCCAGCCCAGTGAGCGATGGCTCCGCCCGCATCGCATCCTGCCGTGTGACACCAAGGATGCAATGTCGAAAGCGAGCGCGCACCTGCACATCGCTTCCGACATCGCAGCCTTGGTTGGCACGTGTGACGGGGCCTTCAGGCTCTGTTCACACTGTGCATTTTTGGTCTGTTTTTGCTCATCATTTTTTGTTGCCAAAACCAGGAGTGGGTGATAAATACAGAAGTGGTGACGTGTTTCTATTACACTTTTCCTCTGATTGTTCCACTCCTGGTTTTGGTTATAAATCCTGAGGAGCAAAAACAGACCAAAAACGCACAGTGTGAATTGAGCCTTAGATTTCTGCTTCCTTTTCTTCACATGGGCACTTTGTATAGAAGAATTGAACATCCTCTGACACTGGCTTCCTATTGTCCAGAGGCTCCAGTTCAAAACCCTAACTATGACTTAGGCTGGGGTCACACTTTGAAAGGTAATTGCGGTCACCGCATCCAGACATTAGGTTTATGGGCAGTGCACCACCATAGACCTAATGTTACAACTTTCAGGACCAAGGACAGGGGTTCATACAGTACGTACATCACATACGGCTGCCGCAGGCATTCACATGTCCCTTGCGGCAGCCGCATGCGATGCCATAGGAGCCCATTATAGCAATCCTCGCTGAGGTTTCCTAACCGCTGCGAAGACTGCAGCCTGCATGATTTTTACCGCAGGCTGCAGATCCGCAAGCAGTAACCGGATTGCATGTAGAGCAATCTGGTTACTCACATAATGGGCTCCTATGGGCAGCGGTTCCTGATCCGGTTTTGAGCTTTTTAACAGCTCAAAACCGGATCAGGATTTCAAAATTGTGCCGCAAGTGTGACCCCAGCCATACAAAGACATCCATAACCTGTCTCCTCCATACATCTGTGACATGGTCTCCCAGTACTTCCCTACACGCAACCTCCGTCCTCTCAAGATCTCCTTCTCTACTCCCCTCTTATCTCTTCTTCCCACAACCACATACAAGATTTCTCCTGTGCTTCCCCCATACTCTGGAACTCTCTGGCCCAACACATCAGACTCTCGCCCACCGTGAAAACCTTCAATTGGAACCTGAAGACCCACCTCTTCCAATAAGTCTACCACCTGCAATGATCCTCAGTCTACTGAACTGCCGCATGACCAGCTCTACCCTCTCCTATTGTATCGTCACCCATCCCTTGTAGAGTGTGAGCCCTCGTGGGCAGGGTCCTCTCTCCTTCTGTACCTGGGTGTGACTTGTATTGTTTATGTATATTGTACTTTTCTATGTATGCCCCTTTTTACATGTAAAGCGCCATGGAATAAATGGAGCTATAATAATGAATAATAATAATTTTAAAATGCCACCCTCATTATGATACTACATCTGTCATCATAATGAGACATCATTTCCCAGGTCTTATTGTGTTGAAGATTCATTGTAATCCTGTCTGTGATGATAATAAGACTGTTGAATAGTTTTCTGAAAGGAACAGGAAGAATGACTAATAGTTGGCTTAGTGACCAGAGAAGAGATAGCAAGATTTCAGTTTGTTTTTTTACATACATAACTAGTAATATAGAAAAATGGAAAAAAACATTATATACCGAATTAGCACAGAAATATTTGAGCAGTGATGAATCTTCGTGATTTGAGCTCTCTCCACTAATTTTGCTTTAAAATGAAACAACTGAGATGCAAAAGTGTAGATTTTCGGGTTTAAGAAGGAATTTAGGAATTGCAAGTATTTTATTCCAAAGACATACTGACAGGTCATCTAAAATTGTGAGCCGCAATGGGAACGTTGATGATAATCTGTGTAGCGCGGTGCTGAATAAGATGGCGCTATATAAACAATACATAATAAATAAATGATAAGTAAAACCTCCTCACTTCAGGGACACTAAAGTACAGTGCTGTGCAAATTAACAGGGACAAAGCAAGCCTTTACTTGTTTTTCTTGCATTAGTATTACTATTGCTGATAAGTGTTTTATCAGTTCTTGTGTCGTTTTCCTTTTTCTTCCACATTTCCCTTTTTGTTTTGGAGAAAACGATCCAGTTTCATTGTGTGTGCGAATTATTTTGGAAACGGTAGATTTTCCAATACCAACGGTGGAAGCGTTTTCTCTTACAGTCAGACTTGTATGTTCATGAAGAGTAATAATTCTAGATCTCTTCTGTGGACGAACATCCATTTTTTAGGCTGGGGTCACACATTCAAAGGCAATTGCGGTTGCCGCCTCCAGATCCAGATGCGGTAACCGCAATTGCCTTCACACATATTTTTAAGGAAAAATGTGTGCAGAAAACTGCAATCCGGTAACCGTCTACTTTGCTTATCCCTGCAGCAGCAGAGATGAACAAAGTGTTAAATGTTTATTAACACATTAAATATTAATATTAGTTGTGTGCAACATGTCTCTAGGGGATGCCCACCCCCCCTAGAGACATGCTGCCCACTCCTGTGGGCATGTCAGGGGTTAATAACCCATTTACAGTAATACGGCTATTGTCGGCTTTGTACAATGTTATCAATGAAGGCGCGGCTTCCCCGACAGTTGCGCAGGTACTGTACGTAATGTACGTTTAATATCTGCTGCTGTCCGAGGTCCTGTAGGCATTTACAGTAGATCTATGGGCAGCGCACCACCATAGAGCTAATGTAAATGCCTACAGGACCCTGGACAGTGGCAGATACTATACGTACATTACATACAGTACCTGCGCAACTGTCGGGGAAGCCGTGGCTTCATTGATAAAACTGTACAAAGCCGACAATAGCCGGCTTACTGTAAATGGGTTATTAACCCCTGACATGCCCACCGGAGTAGGCAGCATGTCTCTGGGGGGGGGGCACCCCCTAGAGACATGTTGTACACAACTAATATTAATATTTAGTGTGTTAATAAACATTTAACACTTTTGTTATTCTTGCGGCAGCAGGGATGAACAAAGTAGACGGTAACCGCATTGCTAAAGATTACACATCCTGAGCAATCCGGTTGCCGCATTGCGGATCACAGAACCGCTCCGAAAACTGCAGCCTGCATGATTTTTAGCGCAGGCTGCAGATCCGGAGCCGGTAACCGGATTGCATGTAGTGCAATCTGGTTACCATAATGGGCTCCTATGGGGAGCGTTTCCTGATCCGGTTTTGAGCTTTTTGAAAGCTCAAAACCCGATCATGATTTAAAATACATGCCGCATGTGTGACCCTAGCCTTAGTCTCATCTGTCCTCTGCTGCTTTATTTCGGCAAAGTCTACTCTGGCCTTTCTATTTTTAAAGCTGATTAATAGTTTACCCCTTGTGGTGACCCCTCTGTATTTGCACCTCGTGGTGACCCTTCTGTATTTGCACCTTGTGGTGACCCTTCTGTATTTGCACCCTGTGGTGACCCCTCTGTATTTGCACCTTGTGGTGAACTCTCTGTATTTGCTCTCGTGAAGTCTTCTCTTTATGGTAGACAAAGGTACTGAAGCACCAACTTCCTGGAAAATGTTTTTCTTCACCATGTAAAGGATTCTGCGATCATCTGCTGCTGAATGTCCAGGTCTTTTTGAGTTTCCAAGTTCACCAGTGCGCTCTTTTTATGCAGAAATTTACCAAGCTATTGATTACACCACGTCTAAGGGTGGCTTCACACTGGCGTTTGTGTCTGCATGCTGATGGCATGCAGACACAAACGCTGTCAAAACCAGTGTCTAATGATGTGTCCGCAGCGGATAATGTCCGCCTGCGGACACATCACTAGGGAGCCCGGCAGCCAATCGGCGTTGTCCGGGGGCGGGCCGGAGGAGGAGTTCAGCGCCGGAGATCTCCTCCTCCCGGCCGCCGGTAAGCTCCGGGACATGTCGGCGGGGAGTACAGCTGATCTGACAGCTGTTTGAATCTTCCCCGCCGACACCGAGAGGAGATGTCGGCGCGGGAAGATTCAAACAGCTGTCAGATCAGCTGTACTCCCCGCCGACAGCTCCCGGTGCTTACCGGCGGCGGGGAGGAGGAGGACAGCAGTGGCTCAGCTGATCTCCCGGTGGCCGTCGGTGAGCTCCTGTGACATCACCGGCGGCCACCGGGAGATTTTTCAATGGGTCCGCAGCGTTCTCCAGCGCTGTCAAGCGCTGAACACTGCGGACCCATTGAAGACAATGCAGGTTTTGTGCGCTTGGGGACGCTTGCCGATTTTCCAAGCTCCCTGAGCGCACAAAAAATGCAACATGCTGCGTCCCGGGCGCGGATGCTGGACACCGGAAGGAGCAGATATCGTCCGCATCCGCACCTGAACGCAGCAAACGCAGGCACTATGCGTTCCTATGTTAAACATAGGAACCGCAGTGCGCATGCGTTTGACTGCGTATGGGAACGCAGCATACGCTGCTTTCCCATACGCAAATGTGAAGGCACCCTAACAGTTCTGCTATCTCTCTCTGAATTCCTTCTTTTTTTTCAGCCTAATGATGACCTCTTTCTTTTCCATTGGAAGCTCCTTTGACCTCATGTTGTGGGTTCACAGTAACAGCTTCCATATGCAAATGCCACAACTAGAGTCAGCTACAGACCTTTTATATAATTTTGAGCTTTTGAGATAATTGTCCAATTAACTTTGGCTCTTTGAAAAAAGGTAGCTACATGTGAAAGAGCTTTAATTCCTAAACCGTTACCGTGATTATCATGTGAATACCCTCAAATTAAAGCTGAGAGTCTGCACTCTTAGCCCATATTGATTACATAACTGTACCTTGAATATGTTTTGATAAACAGCTAAAATGCCAAAACCTGTGTCACTGTACAAATACTTCTATGTATATGTATATTTATTATTTTTTTAATTCCTGCTGGAATCAATAGATTATTCTCTGGTGTCACATTCTCTTTAACCTCCACTGCTAGTGGCCTCTGTTCCCTGCTGCCTCTTGTTTCGAGTGCTGTGGTGTAGACATGATCAACTATAAGCATCACCTGCTTTTCAGAATTATTGCCATATGTGTCATTTAAGCCACCAATTAGTCTCCATAGATTAATTGTATTTCAATAGACTTATGGTGGGTTTACACACCAATTTATCTGTTCAATCTCTGAACCAATCTCTGGTTGCAGTGAAATCATGGATACATTGCTCCATGTTGTACACAGCCACAAAATGGAGCAATGTATCCATGATTTCACTGCAACCAGAGATTGGTTCAGAGATTGAACAGATAAATTGGTGTGTGTAAACCCACCATTACACACTAAAGCACAAGTTTTCCTCTACTTCAGAGATCATCAGAGATCTGAAGGAGCAAAGAGGTTCTCCACCATTTGGTTGTTCACTTGACAACTTTCCCATTTTTTGTATGGGAATGACTGGTGGCAATTGTATAGTGGAGGCTCATAAATATTGCCACCATTGTTATCACGATGGTCTCTCTTATTTTCTTATTATACTGTTAGACACCAGGGTTGAGGGGGAGGATGTTATGCACGGGATTGAAGTAAGGTGATGGATGTTTACAATGGGGTGAGGGACCAGATGTTATACATAAGGGGCAAGGTGAAGGACCAGAAGATATACACAGGGGGTGAGGGGCTGAATGTTATACACAGGGGGCAAGGGGCAAGATGTTTATACACCGGGGGCTAGGAGTCGGATGTTATACATTGAGGGCGAGTAGCCAGATGTTAGACTCAGAGGGGCTGGATGTTATATACTGGAGGCAAAGGGCCGGATGTTATACCCTGAGGGCGAGTGGCCAAATGTTATACTCAGAGGGGATGGATGTTATGCACAGGGGGTGAGGGGCCGGATATTATACCCTGAGGGCGAGTGGCCAAATGTTATACTCAGAGGGGATGGATGTTATGCACAGGGGGTGAGGGGCCGGATGTTTATACCCTGAGGGCGAGTGGCCAAATGTTATACTCAGAGGGGATGGATGTTATGCACAGGGGGTGAGGGGCCGGATGTTATACCCTGAGGGCGAGTGGCCAGATGTTATACTCAGAGGGGCTGGATGTTATACACTAGAGGCGAAGGGCCGGATATTATACCTTAAGGGAGAGTGGCCAGATGTTATACTCAGAGGGGATGGATGTTATGCACAGGGGGTGAGGGGCCGGATGTTATACCCTGAGGGCGAGTGGCCAGATATTATACTCAGAGGGGCCGGATGTTATGCACAGGGGGTGACAGGCCGGATGTTATACCCTGAGGGCGAGTGGCCAGATGTTATACTCAGAGGGTCTGGATGTTATACACTACAGGCGAAGGGCCGGATATTATACCTTAAGGGAGAGTGGCCAGATGTTATACTCAGAGGGGATGGATGTTATGCACAGGGGGTGAGGGGCCGGATGTTATACCCTGAGGGCGAGTGGCCAGATGTTATACTCAGAGGGCCGGATGTTATGCACAGGGGGTGACAGGCCGGATGTTATACCCTGAGGCGAGTGGCCAGATGTTATACTCAGAGGGTCTGGATGTTATACACTACAGGCGAAGGGCCGGATATTATACCTTAAGGGAGAGTGGCCAGATGTTATACTCAGAGGGGATGGATGTTATGCACAGGGGGTGAGGGGCCGGATGTTATATCCTGAGGGTGAGTGGCCAGATGTTATACTCAGAGGGGCCGGATGTTATGCACAGGGGTGACAGGCCGGATGTTATACCCTGAGGGCGAGTGGCCAGATGTTATACTCAGAGGGTCTGGATGTTATAACACTACAGGCGAAGGGCCGGATATTATACCTTAAGGGAGAGTGGCCAGATGTTATACTCAGAGGGGATGGATGTTATGCACAGGGGGTGAGGGGCCGGATGTTATACCCTGAGGGCGAGTGGCCAGATGTTATACTCAGAGGGGCCGGATGTTATGCACAGGGGGTGACAGGCCGGATGTTATACCCTGAGGGCGAGTGGCCAGATGTTATACTCAGAGGGGCCGGATGTTATACACTAGAGGTGAAGGGCCGGATATTATACCTTGAGGGAGAGTGGCCAGATATTATACTCAGAGGGACCGAATGTTATGCACAGGGGTGAGGGGCCGGATGTTATACCCTGAGGGCGAGTGGCCAGATGTTATACTCAGAGGGGCCAGATGTTATGCACAGGGGGTGACGGGCCGGATGTTATACACCGGGGGCAGAGGGCCCAGATGTTATACACCAAGGGTGAGTGGCCAAATGTTATACTCACAGGGGCAAGGTGAAGGGCCAGATGATATACACCCGGGGCGAGGGGGGATGTTATGCACAGGAGTTGAGGGGCTGGATGTTATACACCAGGAGTGCGGGGTTAGATGTTGTACACCAGGGACAAGGGGCTGTAGGCTGTATACTGGCTGCCAGATGTTATACACAGGGAGGTAATAGAACTGAATGTAAAAACTCAAGTCAATTATTAATTAAGTCTCTATACTGTTGTCCATATAGAATACATGAGTGAGTATACCTATATTTTCTATAAAACCACACAGGAAGCGATGACATTTATCATTCTCGCCTCTTCACATCAGTCACCACCCATGTGAACGGCCCATCCAACACCCTGAGTATAGAAGACTTTCCTGTTACAACAGATCGGCAAAGCTCTGCAAAGACTGGTACCACATATACAATCCCGAAAAATGACACATACTGTACATACACCCTGTGCTATATATAGCATAATGTACTAAGACTGCACCGAGATGATACTTTATGTCACAATGAATTGCACCACCAGTTAAAGCCTATATTATACATTGTCTACAGCTCAAGGGTATTGCTTACACTGGGAGAACAAAAGTTACTTTCAATTAAAGGGGTTTATTCCCTTTCAGAAAATACAGGTTCCTGGATGTGGCTTTTAAAAAAAAAAAAAAAAAAAAAAAACCCTGTCCCCATACAGCTCTTAACATACATAGTAACATAGTAACATAGTTTTAAGGTTGAAGGAAGACTTTAAGTCCATCTAGTTCAACCCATAGCCTAACATGTTGATCCAGAGGAAGGCAAAAAAACCCCCATGTGGCAACACTAATCTCCACATTGGGGGAAAAAATTCCTTCCTGACTCCAGATACGGCAATCAGACTAATTCCCTGGATCAACGCCCTATCAAAGAATCTAGTATGTATAACTGGTAATATTATAGTTTTCAAGAAAGGCATCCAGGCCCTTCTTAAATGTTAGTAGTGAGTATGAGTGAGTACTCATTACAACATCATGTGGCAGAGAGTTCCATAGTCTCACTGCTCTTACAGTAAAGAATCCGCGTCTGTGATTATGATTAAACCTTCTTCCCTCCAGACGTAGAGGATGCCCCCTTGTCCCAGTCTCAGGCCTAAGAGTAAAGAGATCATTAGAAAGGTCTCTGTACTGCCCCCTCATATATTTATACATTATTATAAGATCACCCCTAAGCCTTCGTTTTTCCAAGCTAAATAACCCCAAGTTTAATAACCTGTCTTGGTATTGCAGACCCCTTAGTCCTCTAATAACTTTTGTCGCTCTTCTCTGGACCCGCTCTAGTTCAGCTATGTCTTTCTTATACACCGGAGACCAGAATTGTACACAGTATTCTAAGTGTGGTCGCACTAGTGACTTGTATAGAGGTAAAATTATGTTCTCCTCATGAGCATCTATGCCTCTTTTAATGCATCCCATTATTTTATTTGCCTTTGCAGCAGCTGCCTGACACTGGCCACTAAATGTGAGTTTGTCATCTACCCATACACCCAGGTCTTTTTCAGTGACAGTTTTGCCCAGTGTTTTACAATTAAGCACATAATTATACCTTTTGTTTCCTCTGCCCAAGTGCATGACTTTACATTTATCCCCATTAAAGCGCATTTGCCATTTAGCAGCCCAAGCTTCTAGTTTACATAAATCCTCCTGTAATATAAAATTGTCCTCCTCTGTATTGATTACCCTGCAGAGTTTAGTGTCATCTGCAAATATTGAGATTCTACTCTGTATGCCCCCTACAAGGTCATTAATAAATATATTAAATAGAAGTGGGCCCAACACTGACCCCTGTGGTACCCCACTGTTAACTGTGACCCATTCTGAGTGTGTTCCATTAATAACCACCCTTTGTTTCCTATCACTAAGCCAGTTCTTAACCCACTTACACATATTTTCCCCTATCCCCATTGCCCTCATTTTATGTATCAACCTTTTGTGTGGCACCGTATCAAAAGCTTTTGAAAAGTCCATATACACCACATCCACTGCATTTCCTTGGTCCAGTCCAGAACTTACTTCTTCATAGAAGCTTATTAGATTAGTTTGACAGGAACGGTCCCTCGTAAAACCATGTTGATAATGGGTCATGAGGTTATTTTTCTTCAGATACTCCAGTATAGCATCTCTTAGAAAACCCTCTAGGATTTTACCCACAGTAGAGGTTAAGCTTACTGGCCTATAATTTCCAAGTTCAGTTTTTGTCCCCTTTTTGAATATTGGCACCACATTTGCTATACGCCAGTCCTGTGGTACAGACCCTGTTATTATGGAATCTTTAAATATTAAAAATAATGGTCTATCTATGACAGTACTTAATTCCTGCAGCACTCTGGGGTGTATCCCATCTGGGCCCGGGGATTTGTCAATTTTAGTGATTTTTAGACGATGCCGTACTTCCTCTTGGGTTAAGCAGGTGACGTTTAATTGAGAATTTTTGTTATCACTGATCATATTGTCTGTCATGGGATTTTCTTGTGTAAATACTGTTGAAAAAAAGTCATTTAGCATATTTGCTTTTTCCTCATCCTCATCCACCATTTCACCCAGACTATTTTTAAAGGGGCCAACACCATCATTTTTTAGTTTCTTACTATTTATATAGTTAAAAAATATTTTGGGATTCTTTTTACTTTTTACTTTCTTTATTTCAGCGTCCCCATATCTAGCACTGAATCTCCCCTGCTGCTCCCCGGAATGTCCCCAGCATCCAATCAGTGAGCTCAGCGTCTGTGAGCGGGATCAGTGAGCTCAGCCTCTGTGAGCGGAATCAGTGAGCTTAGCGTCTGTGAGCGGGATCAGTGAGCTCAGCCTCTGTGAGCGGGATCAGTGAGCTTAGCGTCTATGAGCGGGATCAGTGAGCTCAGCGTCTGTGAGCGGGATCAGTGAGCTCAGCGTCTGTGAGCGGGATCAGTGAGCTTAGCGTCTGTGAGCACGATCAGTGACCTCAGCATCTGTGAACGGGATCAGTGAGCTCAGCGTCTGTGAGCGGGAAAAGTGAACTCAGCGTCTGTGAGCGGGATCAGTGAGCTCAGCGTCTGTGAGCGGGATCAGTGACCTCAGCGTCTGTGAGCGGGATCAGTGAGCTCAGCGTCTGTGAGCGGGAAAAGTGAACTCAGCGTCTGTGAGCGGGATCAGTGAGCTCAGCGTCTGTGAGCGGGATCAGTGAGCTCAGCCTCTGTGAGCGGAATCAGTGAGCTTAGCGTCTGTGAGCGGGATCAGTGAGCTCAGCCTCTGTGAGCGGGATCAGTGAGCTTAGCGTCTATGAGCGGGATCAGTGAGCTCAGCGTCTGTGAGCGGGATCAGTGAGCTCAGCGTCTGTGAGCGGGATCAGTGAGCTTAGCGTCTGTGAGCACGATCAGTGACCTCAGCATCTGTGAACGGGATCAGTGAGCTCAGCGTCTGTGAGCGGGAAAAGTGAACTCAGCGTCTCTGAGCGGGATCAGTGAGCTCAGCGTCTGTGAGCGGGATCAGTGACCTCAGCGTCTGTGAGCGGGATCAGTGAGCTCAGCGTCTGTGAGCGGGATCAGTGAGCTCAGCGTCTGTGAGCGGGATCAGTGAGCTCAGCGTCTGTGAGCGGGATCAGTGAGCTCAGCGTCTGTGAGCGGGAAAAGTGAACTCAGCGTCTGTGAGCGGGATCAGTGAGCTCAGCGTCTGTGAGCGGGATCAGTGAGCTCAGCGTCTGTGAGCGGGATCAGTGAGCTCAGCGTCTGTGAGCGGGATCAGTGAGCTCAGCGTCTGTGATCGGGGCGCTCCGTCTTCCGGCAGAGCTGGTGCTCTCAGTTGGGGTCTGACTAGCGTGACCACATCCATGTTATGTTCCTGCGTGTATGTGACAGTTCTGGGAAAGTACAGTTACCGCACTTTGATCATAGTTTCCCATATAGACAGTTCTAGAAACATTTCCTAGAATGACCTACCTACCAAATCATGTTTGTTCTTGTGATTTGTCCCTTCAGTCTTGTAAAAATCTGTCAATAAATGTGTGCGA
This sequence comes from Allobates femoralis, assembly GCA_033576535.1. Classification (NCBI taxonomy): domain Eukaryota; kingdom Metazoa; phylum Chordata; class Amphibia; order Anura; family Aromobatidae; genus Allobates; species Allobates femoralis. The sequence goes on from JARQOC010000003.1 coordinate 63,105,435, forward strand.
TATCTGCCATCTTGTGGCCAAAAAGGAGATATCGACTTCTATATCAGGCACTTGCATGTCGGCATTTCCATATTTCAGATACCTGTTACATGTTCCATCCATGTTTTTTGCAGATAAAATATGGACCCATGTCCTATTTTTTATCCAACTCACACTATAAACATTGGTCCTTCAAATGAATGAGTCCAAGAAAAAAAACGAGACTGTACCGATGTCATTTTTACTGTTTAAAGTGAATCTGTCACCAGATTTTTGTGTAGGAAACTAAAAGCGTCAACTTCAGCAGCGCCTAAGCTGCATTGTAAGAAGGCGGCTATTATCCACTGACTGCCCCTGTACATCGAATAAATAATGTATGAAAACTTCCCACCCTGTATTATAATTACCTGTTACTGGACCGATGGGCTTGCATTCAGATCAGTACACTCTGCTTCTCCTTGCTGTCCATCCCGCCTCTCCTCGCTGTCCATTCCACTTCTCCTCGACGTCCATCCTGTCTCTCCTCGCCGCCAATTCCGCTTCTCACCGTCCATTCCACTTCTCGCTGTCCATTCCATTTCTCCTCGCCATCCATCCCGCTTCTCCTCGCCATCCATCCCGCCTCTCCTCGCCGTCCATCCCGCCTCTCCTCGGTGTCCATCCCGCTTCTCCTCGCCATCCATCCCGCCTCTCCTCGCCGTCCATCCCGCCTCTCCTCGGTGTCCATCCCGCTTCTCCTCGCCATCCATCCCGCCTCTCCTCGCCGTCCATCCCGCCTCTCCTCGGTGTCCATCCCGCCTCTCCTCGCCGTCTACTCCGCTTCTCCTTGCCGTCCATCCGGCCTCTCCTTGCCGTCCATCCCGCCTCTCCTCGCTGTCCATCCTGCCTCTCCTCGCCATCCATTCTGCTTCTTTCACCGTCCATCCCACTCCTTATCGCCGTCCATCCCGCCTCTCCTCGCTGTCAGTCCAGCCTCTCCTCACCATCCAACCAGCTTCTCCTCGCCGTCCATCCCGCCTCTCCTCACCATCCATCCCGCTTCTCCTCGCGTCCATCCTGCCTCTCCTCGCTGTCCATCCCGCCTCTCCTCGCCGTCTACTCCGCTTCTCCTTGCCGTCCATCCGGCCTCTCCTCGCCGTCCATCCCGCCTCTCCTCGCTGTCCATCATGCCTCTCCTCGCCGTCCATTCTGCTTCTCTTCACCGTCCATCCCACTCCTTATCGCCGTCCATCCCGCCTCTCCTCGCTGTCAGTCCAGCCTCTCCTCACCATCCAACCAGCTTCTCCTCGCCGTCCATCCCGCCTCTCCTCACCATCCATCCCGCCTCTCCTCGCGTCCATCCTGCCTCTCCTCGCTGTCCATCCTGTCTCTCCTTGCCATCCATCCGGCTTCTCATCGCCGTCCATCCCACCTCTCCTCTCCGTCCATCCTGCCTCTCCTCGACGTCCATCCTGCCTCTCTTCGCCGTCCATTCCGCTTCCCCTCACTGTCCATTCCACTTCTCCTCGCCGTCCATCCTGCCTCTTCTCGCTGTCCATCCCGCTTCTTCTTGCCGTCCATCCCGCTTCTCCTCGCCATCCATCCTGCCTCTCCTCGCCATCCATCCTGCTTCTCCTCGCCATCCATCCCGCCTCTCCTTGCTGTCCATCCAGCCTCTCCTCGTCGTCTATCTCGCTTCTCCTCGCCGTCCATCCCGCCTCTCCTCTACGTCCATCCTGCCTCTCCTCTACGTCCATCCTGCCTCCTCACCGTCCATATCGCCTCTCCTCTACATCCATCCTGCCTCTTCTCGCCGTCCATGCCGCATCTCCTCGCCGTCCATCCTGCTTCTCCTCGCCATCCATCCCGCCTCTCCTCGGTGTCCATCCCGCCTCTCCTCGCCATCCATTCCGCTTCTCCTCGCCGTCCATCCTGCCTCACTGTCCATCCTGTCTCTCCTCGCCATCCATCTGGCTTTTCCTCACCGTCCATCCTGCTTCTCCTCTCCGTCCATCCTGCCTCTCCTCGCCGTCCATTCTGCTTCTCCTCACCGTCCATCCCGCTCCTTCTCGCCGTCCACCCCGCCTCTCCTTGCCGTCCATCCTGCTTCTCCTCGCCGTCTATCCCGCCTCTCCTTGCTGTCGATCCAGCCTCTCCTCGCCATCCATCCCGCCTCTCCTCGGTGTCCATCCCGCCTCTCCTCGCCGTCCATTCCGCTTCTCCTCGCCGTCCATCCTGCCTCTCCTTGCTGTCCATCCTGTCTCTCCTGACCATCCATCCACCATCTCCTAGCCGTCCATCCCGCCTCTCCTCACCATCCATCCCGCCTCTCCTCGCCGTCCATCCTGTCTCTCCTCGCCATCCATCCTGCCTCTCCTCGCCATCCATTCCGCTTCTCTTCGCCATCCATTCCACTTCTCCTCGCCGTCCATTCCGCTTCTCCTCGACGTCCATCCCGCTTCTCCTCGCCATCCATCCCGCCTCTCCTCTCCGTCCATCCTGCCTCTCCTCGGTGTCCATCCCGCCTCTCCTCGCCGTCCATCCCGCCTCTCCTCACCATCCATCCCGCCTCTCCTCGCCGTCCATCCTGTCTCTCCTCGCCATCCATCCTGCCTCTCCTCGCCATCCATTCCACTTCTCCTCGCTGTCCATTCTGCTTCTCCTCGACGTCCATCCCGCTTCTCCTCGCCATCCATCCCGCCTCTCCTCGCCATCCATCCAGCCTCTCCTCGCCGTCCATCCAGCCTCTCCTCGCTGTCCATCCCGCTTCTCCTCACCATCCATCCCGCCTCTCCTCTCCGTCCATCCTGCCTCTCCTCTCCGTCCATCCAGCCTATCCTCGCCGTCCATTCTGCTTCTCCTCACCGTCCATCCCGCTCCTTCTCGCCGTCCACCCCGCCTCTCATTGCCGTCCATCCTGCTTCTCCTCGCTGTCTATCCCGCCTCTCCTCGGCGTCCATCCTGCCTCTCCTCGCCGTCCATCCTGCCTCTCCTCGCCATCCATCCCGCCTCTCCTCGTTGTCCATCCCGCCTCTCCTCGCCGTCCATTCCGCTTCTCTTTGCCATCCATCCTGCTTCTCCTCGCTGTCCATCCTGTCTCTCCTCGCCGTCCATCCAGCTTCTCCTCACCGTCCATCCTGCCTCTCCTCACTGTCCATCCTGTCTCTCCTCTCTGTCCATCCTGCCTCTCCTCGCCGTCCATTCTGCTTCTCCTCACCATCCATCCCGCTCCTTCTCGCCGTCCACCCCACCTCTCCTTGCCGTCCATCCTGCTTCTCCTCGCCGTCTATCCCGCCTCTCCTTGCTGTCGATCCAGCCTCTCCTCGCCGTCCATCCTGCCTCTCCTCACCATCCATCCCGCCTCTCCTCACCGTCCATCCTGTCTCTCCTCGTCATCCATCCTGCCTCTCCTTGCCATCCATTCCGCTTCTCCTCGCCGTCCATTCCACTTCTCCTCGCTGTCCACTCCGCTTCTCCTTGACGTCCATCCCGCTTCTCCTCGCCATCCATCCCGCCTCTCCTTGCCATCCATCCGGCCTCTCCTCGCCGTCCATCCAGCCTCTCCTCACTGTCCATCCCGCTTCTCCTCACCGTCCATCCCGCCTCTCCTCTCCGTCCATACTGCCTCCCTCGCCGTCCATCCTGCCTCTCCTCGCCGTCCATTCCACTTCTCCTCCTCGTCTATCCCGCTTCTCCTCGCTGTCCATCCCGCCTCTTCTCGCTGTCCATCCCACTTCTCCTCGCCCTCCATCCCACTTCTCCTCGCCGTCCATCCCGCCTCTCCTCGCCTTCCATCCTGCCTCTCCTCGCCGTCCATCCCACCTCTCCTCGCTGTCCATTCCGCCTTTTCTCGCTGTCCGACTTGTTCTTCTTCTGAATTATGTGGATAACACCTACTACGTTATCCATGTCCCATTTTACCAGCTTGCACCTGTGCAGATACCTCTTCGGCTTACGCAGGCGCACTGTGCTCTGCCCTGCTGCAGGCAGAGCCTAAAACTCATCTACCCATGCGCAAACCACAGAGGCCTTTGCGCAGGTACAAAGTATTACCTGGCTCCCAGTTTTTTGCGTGTGATGTGCAGTGACATCACTGAGGGCAGTAGAGTTATAACTCGCGGGATAGCCACTGTGTGACCCTGCAAGTCTGAACTCTAGTAACCTTTGTGACGTTACCACCAGTCACTGCAGTGAGTCCGGGCAGTTCCTGCTCTCCCAACCTATGGAGGATGCGTACACTGATCATGCCCTCCATATACTGGCCAATTTTATACTTCCAGGGACATCCATGGGACTGCAACAGACATCTTTTTATTTTCTTGGTGGAATGGTAATATTTAAAAAAAAAAAAGTATTTTAATAAAAAAAAAAAAATTGTTGAAAACGGTATGTTTTTCGGAGTTTATTTTCAAAGAAAATATTTATTAGTGTGGGTATTTGTGTCCTCACTGACTTGGTTAGTAATATGAGGGATCTGATTGATGGGGTTTAGCGCATTCGTTAAATGGATAGCACAAACACAAAGTGAACCAAGCCTACCCAGCTGGCATCAACCCCAAAAACTATTACCCCACAGTAGGGCTGAGCACAGTGCGCATGCGCAAGCCGGATAGACTTCTATTCAGGTGCACGGAGTGCGAAAATGGGACATGGATAAAGCAGGAGGCAATATCCACATCATTCAGAATAAGAGGCAGTCAGACAGCGAGGAAAGGTGAGAAAGACGGCAGGAGAGGCGGGACAGACCAATCTACAAGCAAGCCCATCTGACCGGTAACAGGTAATTATAAAACAGGGCGGGAAGTTTTTATAAGTTATTTATTCTGTGTACAGGGGCAGTCTAGGCATAATAGCCTCATTCTTAGAATGCAGCATAGGCGCTGCTGAAGGCATAATAATAATTTTTAATAATAATAATTTTTATTTATATTGCGCCAACATATTCCGCAGCGCTTCACATTCACAATACAAAGCTCACATTTAAACAATCATGAGAAACAATTAGAAAATACAATACAATGCCAAAAACAATACAATACAAAGCATAACATAATACAATAATTGGAGCAAAAAATGGCAACCCTGCTCATAAGAGCTTACAATCTAACAATGAGGTGGGGGTGATAAGGTATAGGTGCTCATTTGCAATGAAAGTATAGTCAGCTTTTAATTTAGTACACAAAAATCTGGTGACAGGTCACTTTAACTCATTCAGGACATATGACGTACCCCATATGTTATGGTTTGCAAAGTGTTCCCGACTGATGATGTAGGGGGTACATCATGGCGATTTTTTAGACACAAGAGCTGTGCCTCCATGATCACCACTGAGACTTTGGCTTATATTAAAGCTGTGCCTGCACTGCCACAGACTGTTTAACCCCTAAATGCTATGATCAATAGCAGTATCAATAGCAGCATTTAGGAGGCATTTAGGAGCTATCACTGCCATGGCAACCCTAGTTGTCATCATGATGAACTGCAGGTCACCCAGCTATGGCAAGCACCCCCACACCATGCCAGGAGCTTGGTGCAGGAGGCTGCTGTCAGTGCAAAACTAACAGGTATAATCCATTGTAATGCTCGTGCATTGCAATTAATTTATATCAATGATAAGACTAATAAAAGTTCATGTCCCTAATAGGGACTAAATAAAATAATTTAAAAAGAATTGTAAAATATTTTTTAAAAATGACAAAATAAATAAGCAAAAAATTCTGAAAACATACCAATAAATACATATGTCTATATAAAAAATAAACAATAAAAGTACACATATTTGGTATTACTGCTTTCGGAGCAATCCAATCTACACTGTGTTCCAAATTATTATGCAAATGTTCTTTTTCTCTGATTTTTCTAAATGGTAGGTGCAAATGACAGTCAGTGTAATAAAAGTCATCACCCGTTAGAGGATACATCGAATGTTATTGAAGAAATCTCCCTATGATAACAGTATAATTTTCAAAATTAGAAAAACTCTAAAAGCACTGTTCCAAATTATTACACACAGTAGAATTTGTAAACATTTGATATGTTTGAAAGAACTGAAAATGCTAATTTGTTAAATTTGCAGCATTAGGAGGTCACATTCACTGAAATAAAAAGCTATTTAACTCCAAAACATCCTAACAGGCCAAGTTACATGTTAACATAGGACCCTACTTTGATATCACCTTCACAATTCTTGCATCCAATGATAGTGTGAGTTTCTGAAGAGTTTCTGCTTGTATTTCTTTAGATGATGTCAGAACAGCCTCCCAGAGCTGCTGTTTTGATGTGAACTGCCTCCCACCCTCATAGATCTTTTGCTTGATTATACTCCTAAGGTTCTCTATAGGGTTGAGGTGAGGGGAAGATGGTGGCCACACTATGAGTTTATCTCCTTTTATGCCCATAACAGCCAATGACACAGAGGTATTCTTTGTAGCATGAGATATGCATGACAATGCACCAGGATGATTTTGCTCCTAAAGGCACGTTTTTGCTTTTTGTAACATGGAGGAAAGTTCTCAGTTGGAAACTCTATATATGTTGCAGAGGTCATTTTCACACCTTCAGGAACCTTAAAGGAGCCTACCAGCTGTTTCCCAATGATTCCAGCCCAAAACATGACGTCGCAGCCTTGTTGGGACATGGTGGCATCCACCAACCATCCACTACTCTATTCATCTGGACCTTCCAGGGTTGCTCGGCACTCATCAGTAAACAAGACTGTTTGAAAATGAGTCTTCATGTATATCTGGACCCACTGCAACTGTTTCTGCTTGTGAGCACTGTTTATGGATAGCCGAATAGTAGGTTTATGCACCACAGCAAGCCTCTGAAGAATCCTACACCTTGAGGTTCGAGGGACTCCAGAAGCACCAGCAGCTTCAAATATCTGTTTGCTGGTTTGTAAGGCCTTTTTAGCAGCTGCTTTCTTAATCTGATGAACTTGCCTGGCAGAAACCTTCCTCATTCTGCCTTTATCTGCATGAACACATCTGTGCTCTGAATCAGCCACAAATCTCTTCACAATACGATGATCACGCTTAAGTTTTCGTGCAATAACAAATGTTTTCATGCCTTGTCCAAGGCATTGCACTATTTGTTGCTTTTCGGCAGCAAAGACATCCTTTTTCTTTCCCATGTTACTTGAAAACTGTTTCCTGTGTAATATTGTGGAACACCCAGTTTTCCTTTTATTGGGCTCACCTGCCAAACTAATTATCACAGATATCTGAGATTGATTTCAATGATCCAAAGAACCCTGAGACACAATACCAGCAATGGGTTTTATTGAAAAAAAAATAAAAATAAAACCCTATGACACTTAAAACCAATTTGCATAATAATTTGGAACACATTATATAAGTTATAGCACTGTAACGCTAGTTAACCCCTTTAGAGAACACAGTTAAAAATTTTGAAAAAAAAAGCACAAAAAATTCCTTTTCATCACACACTTAAAAAGTGGAATAAAGTGTGATCAAAAAGTTGCATGTAAATAAAAATGATATAGCTGAAAACGTCATCTTGTACCGCAAAAAACAAGCCACCAGCGGAGAAATAAAAAGGCTATAGCTCTCAGAATACAGCAATGAAGAGAGGATAATTTTTTCTATAAAATTGATTTTATGGTGTAAAAGTGGCTAAACATACATAAAAATATAAATGTGGCATTGCTGTAATTGTACGGATCTGAAGAACAAAGCTGTTTTATGGCTTTTACAACATTATGAAAGACATAAATAAAAAACAAAAATCAATTCTTTTTGATTCTGCTTTACAAAAAAAAAAAGCAGGATAGAAAGCAATCAAAAAACATTATGTGGCCCAAAATTGTACCAATAAAAACTCCAACTCATGCAGGTGTGGCGCCCCGCTATGCCGCCGTCACAGAGGGGTACTGCACCCGTAAAAGAGGTGTAGATACTCCAGCTGCAAGAGTATTCTAGGATGGTGGGTGGAACCCATTAACCAGCACTCCCACACTAGATTACATGGTGGGAGGGTACCCGGAAGGGAATATAACCACTTCTAGGGGGAACAAGGAGGTGGTATTTGCCTCTAAGTCTTGGGGCTTAGGTCGCTGATCCTGAGCTCTGGTGGGGCTAGGGTCCCTCGGTTGAGGGACCAGGGAAAGACAGAAAGAGGGAGTAGGAGAAAGGGCTCCCAGGCGCAGAAAGTTACCGGGCACCGGAGCTCGCACCTGTGGGATACTATAGGACCACAGAGAATCCGGAATCCCGTGGAGTATCCAAATCTCCCAGGCACCTGAGCAGTCCAAAAGAGGGAACCAGGCACCGCTGAAGGAGCAGGCGGCTAGCCAGCAGAGGGTTACCCGACAGCAGCAAGGGTGAGAGAAGGACAGAGGTCAGATGGCTTAAAGTCACCAGGCTTCACACAATTACTGGGAAGCAGGAAAGGAACAGATTGGAAAGAAGGCACACACCAAGGGTTCCATCATACCTCCTGGGATCCACTTGCAGCCACCCATTAGCTACCTGTTATAACATCTTATGCTGAACTGTGGACTGTAACTGACGCTGCTACAAAGTTCCAGTAAAGTACCTGGAGAGAAGTGAACTCACCTCTGCTGCATTTCTTTATGAATGACTTTGTTCCCATCCAGGAACGCTATCCCGGAGGTCCAGTCCTACCTGTGGAGGACTTCACCAACTCAGCTGCAATACCATCTACCTCCGGTGGGCTGTGGCAGCGCTGGTGGCATCTCACCAGACACTACAGGTGGCGTCACGACAAACTTTGTACATAGTCCCCTGTAAATATTAACCCCCTTTTTGAAAGATATCCCAGGACACGGGATCAGGCACGGCCACCACTCCCTGTGACAACAGGAGCGTTAACCCTTGTCGCCTGTTACCCAAATACCCCAAAGCCTGGGAGCTACACAGCAAACAAACAAGTCACCCCATGACTTTGTTGGCAGAAAATTAAAAAAAAACTATAGCTTTCAAAATTCGTTGATGAAAAAACTTTATTTCGTAAAAAAAAGTGTTTTTAGTGTGATATTAGCAAACCTAAAAAGAAATATATAAATCTGGTATTGCTGTAATCGTACTTACCTGACAAATGAAGCCACCTAATCACCTATTCCAAGAAGTATAAATAGTTAAAGTCAATTCACCATCTGCTGTTGATTTATTTATTCTGCCTCCCAAAGATCGCAGTAAGGCTAGGGTCAGATTAGCTCTATTTGCTGTGCTCAGGGGGGTTCCGTTAAAAACATAGAATTTGACAGCGTTCACGCAGTGTTACTGGCATGGTAACGCAGCGTCAGCGCTGCCAAGTCATCCCTATGGTGATGGCCCCCGGTGCGCAGCTCAAACGCTGGCGTTTGAGCTGCACTAGGGGCTTAGTCACCATAGGGATGACTTGGCAGCGCTTTTGAACACTACTATTAACATTTTACAACTGCTATTTACATGTTTACTTTTCATTTTATTCTACCTTACATTATTGTGCCCACTCTCCATATCTAGACGGGGGTTGACCTTGTGTGCTTCTCTGTGATCTACGCACTACAGGTGTCACTGTCTCAGGTGATGTTTCTAGTGAAGGGCTTGGTGCAAAAATGTCAGGAAAGCATCTGCATGGCCTTAGTCTCACTACAGGGCTAGCAGGTGTACCGATTGCAGCATCCTCAGATTCTCAGGCAATGGGTATTTCTTCCTGATTTCTTTGTACCATCTTTTCTTGGGGCTGATAGAAATTCATTAAAGGCACTAGGATGGCTCCATCTTGTTGAGGCCAATGTACTGGGAAATCTCCTAAGATGGTTGAGATTACCTTCTCCTTTGGTTCTTCACTTGGATTTATCTCTTGTACTGGTTCTGATTCCTGGATTGATTGAGTTGGGGGATTTTGATTTTCCCAATCTGTTTGACACTTTTTAATGTGGTTTCTGGACACAGTTTGAGTGGTTTTTCCACCATTCTTACAGATGACACATACTTTATCATTGTCATAACCAGAATCTAGTAGGGTTCTTGTTCCCACTGATTGTCCAATTTGTGTTGCATTCTTTTACTCTTTAATACAATACTTCCAGGTGTTATTGGTTCTACTGGAGCATGTTTGTTATAGTCCCTTTGTTGCTTTTCACGGGCTTTCTCCAGGTTGTCTTCTACACAGGCTTGAACCATTTTGTATTGTTCGAGGCAATTGGCATTCCAATTGGGTATTGTGTCTTCTGCTTTGGGATCAACTACACAGAGTTCAAAGTCTACGGGTAACTTTCCTGTACGGGCTCTCATCAGGTAAGCTGGTGTACAGTTGGTAGAACTTATTGGAATGTGGTTGTACATATCAACCAAGTCTGGTAGTTTTTCCGGCCATTGTTTTCTTTCCTCCAAGGGTAATATCTTCAGCATGTCAATGATAATGCCATTCATCTTCTCACATAGTCCGTTGGCTTGAGGATGATATGGGGTTGTTCGGATCTTTTTGCACCCATACATGTGGCAGAACTCTTGGAAGATCTTCACTTCGAAGGCTGATCCGTGATCTGTGAGGACCTGTTCTGGGTATCCCAATGGTCTGCAGAATATGTTCTGGAACGTTTTGGCAGCAGTGGCAGCTGTCAAGTCTTTTACGGAGGCAACCATTAAGAATCTCGAGTAATGGTCTACCATGGTCAATGCGTATGTGTAGCCGGATCTACTGGGAGTTAGTTTTACGTGGTCCAAGGCTACAATTTCCAAGGGCTGTTTTGTCACGATGGGCTGGAGTTGTGCTTTCTGGCTCTGTAAGTCCTTTCTTCTCAGGCTGCAGGGTTTACAGTTCTTACACCATCTTTCAATGGATGTCCGCATGCCAATCCAAAAGAACCTATCCCTCAGTAGCATCTCTAGCTACTTCCACCCGAAGTGACCAGTCTGGTTGTGATAGGCGTTCAAGACCATCTGGATTTCAAATTTTTGCACGATTATTTGCCATACCATCTCGTGTGTTCTCGGGTTGATGTACCTCCGACAAAGCTTCTCCTGGTATATGAACAGCTTGCTCCGCTCGCTCCATAGATGTTTGACTTCAGGTTGGGGAGTTTCTGGCAGCTTTGTGACTCGACTCCTGGGTTATCAGTTGTTTGATCAAACTGACAGCCGGGTCATTGTCCTGCACATCTTTCCAACTGAGGTGGGGCAACGGGTTCACTATTCTTGCAGGAGGGTCTTGACGGGTTTGCTGGCACTGGGTTACTCTTAGTTGATGGAAGGCAGGTAACTCCACTTTTTCCAGCTCGTCTTCATCTGCACCCTCATCTAACAGGTGAGGCATTCTGCATAAAGCGTCTGCGTTTCCATTCTGTTGCCCAGCCCGGTACTCGATGGTGAACTGGTAGTTGGACAATCTGGCCATCCATATCTGCTCCATGGCTCCCAACTTTGCAGTCTCCAGGTGGGTCAGCAGATTGTTATCCGTGTAGGCTGTAAACTTGCTAGAGGCCAGATAGTGTTTAAACCTCTCGGTGACGGCCCAGTCCAAGGCCAGGAATTCCAGCTTGAAGGAACTATAGTTCTCTGGGTTCCTCTCTGTGGGGCACAGCTTCCTACTGGCATAGGCGATGACCCTTTCCTTGCCTTCTTGCCTTTGGGAAAGGATGGCTCCGAGTCCCACATTGCTGGCATCCGTGTACAGTAGGAACGGCAGGTTGTAGTCCGGGTAAGCAAGGATTTCTTCTCCTGTGAGGGCTTCTTTCATCACCTGGAACGATTCCTCTTGTTCCTTGCCCCACTTCCATGGAGAATCCTTAGACTTGCCCTTCGTGGGTTGGCCTACTAGGAGGTCTTGAAGCGGAGCAGCCTTCTTGGTGTACTTCTTTATGAACCTCCTATAGTAGCCCACCAATCCCAGGAATCCTTTAAGGTGTTGGGTTCTGGCCATTCCTTGATAGCTGTCACCTTGTCTGGATCAGGGACCACGTCTTCAGCACTGACTATGTGGCCCAGGTACTGTACTCTTGGCTTTAACAGGTGGCATTTTGATGGTTTCAGCTTCATCCCGTATTTGGCCAGAGCTTCAAACACTTCTGCTAGATGAGCGACGTGTTCCCCATAGGTCTTAGAGTACATGAGCATGTCATCCAGGTAGAGCAGTACCGTCTCGAAGTTCTTATGTCCCAGGCAACTCTCCATCAGCCTCTGGAAGGTTCTGGGTGCGTTACATAGTCCGAAGGGCATGCTGTTAAATTCACATAGGCCCATAGGTGTTGTGAATGCCGTCTTCTCGCGGTATTCTTCGGCTATGGACACCTGTCAATACCCACGAGTGAGATCTAAGGTAGAAAAGTAATTGGCAGACTTCAACGCAGCTAAGGATTTCTCTATATGAGGTAACGGGTAAGCATCCTTGTGCATCTCATACTGCCATCCTTTTTCCTGACTAGGAACAATGGGGCTGCCCAGGGGCTACAGCTATCTCGTATAACCCCTGCGTCCTTCATGTCCTGTAACATTTCTTTGGCTTTTTGATAATGTGCAGGTGGAATAGGCCTGTGCCGCTCTGTGATTGGTGGATGTCTACCTGTGGGGATGTGATGTTGTACCCCTTTTATCCTACCAAAGTCAAGTGGATGCTTACTAAAGACTTGTTCAAATTCTTGAACTACCCGGTACACACCTTGTGTTTCGTACACAGGAGTAGTGTCAGTTCTGACATGGAGTTGCTGGCACCAGACCTCCAGTGGCCCTGTTGTTTGATCAGGTTTTGCCCCTTTGGTATGGGGTTCGGGTCCCACTGTTTGAATCTCATTGTTGTTTACTGTGTACAACTTAGCAACGGTTGTATACTTGGGTAATTTAACCTCTTCACTGCCACAATTTAAGATGCGAACAGGTACTCTCCCATTGTGTACATCAACCACCGCCCTGGCTGTCAACAGTGTAGGTCTGTGCTCTGTGCTGATGGGCTCCACTAACGCTTGATAGTCCTGCCCTCTCAGACCTATAGCTGCTCGACACCAAATCATCATCTCACTCATTGGGGGAATCACAATAGGAAACGGGTCTGTCATCCGTGCTGTACCAATTTCGCCACCTGCAATTGTTACCTGTTGATGATGCAGGATGGCTCTGATTTCACGCTGGAGGACCTTCCTCTGACCAGGTCTGGCAGTGTCTGTGATCTGTTGAAGCAAAGACAAAACTTCCTCCATGCAATTGCTAACAACATTAGTGCCTAGTATGATATAAGGGTCATTTGCATTACTGGCTTCTGCTACTACTAGGACCCCTTGGTTCTGCAATTCCACCCTCCCCTCCTTTATGGGCACTTCTCTAACCCCCATTACAGTGAATGGTTCACAGTTAGATGCATTGAGGGTAAAGTCTAAGGCAGGCTGTTTCAGTTCTGCATCAGCCCAATACTTCTTATAAAGGATATAGGGGATGGTGGTCACCTGTGACCCGGAGTCCAGCAGAGCAGATGTTGGGATGCCATCTAATACAATGGACAGAAACGGCCCCTGTCCGATGAAGGTCTTGTACCAGGTGGCTGGGGCCTGTTGAACTATTCCTTAGGTTTGGCCCCAACCCCCAGGGACTGCCCGTTTAAAGGACAACTCCTGGCGATGTGGCCGGTTCGGTTACAGCGGCGGCAGATGGGCTCCCCTGTGGAGCTGTAGCGGTCGGTGGTTCTTTCCCAGTACGCTGTGGCTTGCTTCGCTCTCATCCAGGGTACATTATCCGGACTGTCGGCAAGTTGAATCACCGGTTGAGGTCGGGGCTGTGGTCTTGGCGCTGGCTGTTGATTTTGCTGCACCTGCAGAGCGTCCATCAGCTTAGTGATGTTTTTATTCATCTAGTGCATCTCAGCACGCATCTCAGCTCTCAGGGAATCATACTTGCCAGGCTGAGCAGATTCTACCCTTCTGACCTTTGCATTGCATCTGAACTGTAGTTCCCGATTACATGGAGGGTATTGGAGCACTCTGGAAAAATGGTACAACAAACTGTTTTCTTATTAGCACTTTTAAAATTAAAATTAAAAACTTGGGACTAAAATAACATTGCATATTCTGCTACAGCCCAGGTAATGAGAGACCTTATAGGGTCCAGGAGAGGTTTTTAATGTAGTTAGGGTCCCATCAGTAAGAGGTACGAGTACTTACAGGACCTTGCACCATGTTGCTCAGCACCATACCCGACTAACGGAAGTACCATACCCGACTACCCACAGGTCCTGCGATGCCTGGAAGGAATACCTCACCGGGGGATCACAGGGAGGAAAAGTAATTGGATGTTTGTGGCAGCAGAAAAACAGTGCAAAAATTGACACTCATTATTTTCTGCATGCGCTTTCTGCACCACTAACGCAGCAGTCAACCTGCTGTTGTCAGCACAGCAAATTGGAAATCACATTCACTTTGCTGGCTGATGTTTTGACCGATCCATTTTTGATGCAGTTTTAAAAAAACAAAATGCAGCACCAAAAACGGATCAATGTGAACATAGCCAAGCCCGAAAAAATAATTTATCTCATTAAACACATCCTGAAACTTTCCATTTTATTAAAAAAAAAACACATGCAGCTCTGCCGTGGTTCCCTGAATCCGTCGTAGTCCAAAAAAGTATGGTATGTCTGAGAAAAAACAGCCTTCCTCAATATATAAACAGGGAGATTAAAACTTAGAATAGATTACCCTCCCAAATTCCTATTCACTCCTATGTAAGGTGTAACTGGGGGCAAATATGTAATTACTCTGGGTGTGAATATTTCTGCAGCTGTCTGTTATTTTTTAGATTTCTATCCTAGCTCCACTGCTGCTGTGTACCCACAAGGGGGCACTCCTCACCCCATGTACTCTGTTGCTCTAGATCACCCATACGCTTCTCTCTTGCTGAAACTGTTATCATCAATTCCAGGACAACTGTTCTTTTCTATTGGACATTTGGCTTGACTTCATTAAATATATCCACATCTCTGCTTGCTTTTACATAAAGAAACACCTCTTAACCTCGTACTGCTGGAGATGTCACAATGTGTTTGTGGCACCCGAGAGTCTGGATACCAATATGTCATTATCTCCCTCGGGGGGAAGTGTTATACCTGAGAGCAACAGAGGGTATTCACACCAGGCAAAACTAAGCACACAACACCTTCCTGCCTCTAGGCCTGAAGGAGGAGATCTAATCTCGGGTTCAGGGCAGCTCCCCTATAATTTCTGGTCTGGGGCAGAGTTAGTGAGTTCAGTTCCTAGGAGGACTGAGGAAGACATCAGAGTCCGAGGCTGGGACCTGCATAAAAGTGTGGAAGTGTTGAGCCCCAGGCCAAGGGGGTACTCGGGTATCAGTCTAAGAGGGGTTCACGGGGATGTCACGGGTGGCAATGCCTGAGCCCGTGGCCTGGGTGACACTTCAAAAAGGGGTTATGTACAAGGAAAAGAGTTTGTTGTCTCGTGACGCCACCTGTAGTACCTGGTGATGGGTCCTCCGGAGGGCGATGGTATTGCGGCAAGGATGGCAAAGCTCCCTACAGGTGGAGCTGGGCCTCTGGGGCAGCGTAGAGTAAAGAGGCAGCTTGGAGTGGGACTTAAGGCCAGGTTAGGAAGCAGTGGGGTAGCCTATAAGGAGGCCGGGGATGGAGAAGAATAACGCACACACTCAGAAGAAAGTCTCTTTTACCTTTTACTGATGGTATTCACAGGTAAAGATGTCCAGAGCACTGTCGGGTGACCGGGTGCACAGTGAGTCTCCACAGCAAGTGGGTATAAGGCCTCCTCAGGTTCCCTGCTGTCACTGAAGCGTAATTTCCCAAGGGGGAGTGTGGCGCCCCGCAACGAGTGCGTCACAGGAGTGTATTGCATCCCAGACCGCAGATGCAATATTCTCTGACTAAGCAATAACACGGTTAACATCAGAGCTCCATACCCTACATGCACATCAGAATAGAGGGCCAATAAGGTCCTGGTGGGCGGAGTGTAGGAGTAGTGTGTTGAAGGAGAATGTAGGAGAAGGAGGAAGGAGAAGGAAGTGGTCGGGAGGAATATAGGAGAGGGGGCTCTGCACAGTCCCGTGCAGCCCCAGTGACCACCTACCGGTTGGCGCCATTACCCGGTGCCTTAACAACCGGACCCTGGGTGAACATCTGACGGGTCAAAATACACCCGCGCCCATCTACAACCAGATCACTGGTTCCGAAGCAAGCAAGTTGTTCACCACTGCTTAGCAAACCAGGAGTGGAAGGACCGCTCTACAGGAGTACCCAAACTTCTGCCGCAAACAGAGCCGTCTTGCCAGCGGAGTACCCACTAAAAGGACCCAAGCTCCCCTCACACCGGAATGTACACACCGGCAGGGAAATTTAAGTAGCCCCTTGAATCCGAACTTGGCACACTAAGGCGACATCGGCAACTCACCTACAACAAGCTTAGAATGGAGGAACACCGCGGAGCTCTGAGACAACACCGGTCATTACTAAGTCCACCCAGTCCGTTACCCGTTACCTGTATACCATGTATCACCTGCTGGTTACAGTAAAAGACCCGTTACAGAGACTATTGGTGTTTCTTCAGAACTATCTCAGAACATGACTCTCAGATTGTGCGAATTAAGAGTAATGCAGACTACTGGGTTGCCACACTGTTAGATCCCTGGTACAAGAGCAAATTTGCTGAATTATTTCCTGCCATACAAAGGGACTCACGCATGCAGGACTATCAGCAGACTATCAGGACTATCAGCAGAAGTTGATACATAATCTCACATCGGCTTTTCCACAACCACCAGTGGTAGTAGACAGAGTGAATCTCACAGTTCCAACTTGTCAGCCGTGGAACTGTTGCATCATCATCACTCACACTAGACCAGTAATATTGTATCTGGTGGTGGTACCAGCAATTTTGTGGCCTTGTTTCAAGATTTTTTCAGACCATCATTTTCAAGGCCTGAAGACACGACTCTGACACATAGTCAACGCCTAGAGCAGATGGTACGTATCTCCAACTTAACATCGATGCAATGACTGGGGAACTGGAGCCTTGCTCATTTTGGGCTTCCAAACTGGAAAAATGGCGTGAGCTCGCCACTCACGCCTTGGAGATCTTGTCGTGCCCCGCAGCCAGCGTTCTCTCATAACGTGTCTTCAGCGCTGCTGGTGGTGTGCTGACAGAAAGGCGCACGCGTCTGTCCACCCAGAATGTGGACAGACTAACGTTCATAAAGATGAACAAGGCATGGATCCGCAATGACTTTTCTAACCCTGTGTCATCCTGGGGAGACTAAAACCTTGTGGATTTTTGCCTAGAAGTAACCATTTAAAGTTTGCAACTGTGGTGCAATTGATATCACTTAAGTGGTGTCTGTGCTCAAATTTTTGGAAAAATGGGAGACTCTTCTTGTAGTCCCTGAAATGTGACACAATACTCCTCATCTGCACGAGACCTTACAGATAGTGAGGAAAACCATCACTAAATACTCATCGTCTGAACGTGTCCTTATAGAAACTGAAGTAAAAATCATGCAATACTCATTGTCTGAACGTGGCCTTACAGAAACCGAAGTAAAAATCAAGCAATACTCATTGTCTGCATGATGCCTTACAAATACTGGAGTAAAACCGGATTTTCGAAGGGCATGACATGCCTATATCTGTGTCTCCTCCTCGTTTTACTCGTCCATCTCTTTTCTTTTCGTGTTTTTATATGTACTTGTCACTTTTCCATGTGTTTGTTGTATCTTCTGAGAAGTTTGTCACCTTTTGGACATCTTAGAAGTTGTTTTCTATGTGTTTTTTATGTGTTTGTTTTTTCCTGCCATTGTTTTCAATGATATTCAATGGTGTTTGACGAACATTCGACAAACATTCGACAAACACACCCCCAATTTGACAAACCGAATCGAATTCGAACACTAGGGTGGTGGCTCATCTCTAATATTCAGTGACAGGTTCCCTTTGACTTTATCCGGCCTACTAGGCACAAACAGGTCTCTGTTTTTTCTATAGTATTCCACAAAACTAATTGTGGTCCCACCTGTGTGTGGCGGGGCATGACTTTATGGGAACGCTTGCACGAGATTTGACTTCATGTGGCCTTCTAGGCCGAAACAGGTCTCTGACTTATCTCTCTGTTTTTTCTATAGTACTCCACAAAACTAATGGTGGTCCCACCTGTGTGTGGCGGGGCATGACTTTGACGGGAGCGCTTGCTTAAGCTTAGAGGGGATCCGGCCCACTAGGCCTATTCAGGTCACTGACCTACCTCTGTTGTTGTTACAGAAATACCCCACAAAACGTTTAGTTGCTGAGCAAGGTTTGACCTTGAAATGCTAGGCCAGATCCTGTTCCAGACCCTGTGCCATGCATGCGAGCTGGGCCATTCAACAATTTTGGGTCTGGGAGAATTGATGCCATTTTGCTGTAGGCGTGACCCTTTGAAAGGAGTAAGGATTCTTGTTGGAGTCCCCTTGCTATGTTTTACATGATTTAAGAAGGGTGTGACATGCCCATACCTGTGTCTCATTCTCCTTTTACTCTTCCACCTCTTTTTACTTAATGCAGAAAATGTACTGTGTTTGAATTGTAGTCACTTTTTGTGGTGTTTGTTATCCATTCTGAGTAGTTTGGCAGCTTTTGGAGACCTTTGAAGGTGTTTTCTATGTGTTTTCTGTAGCCTGCAATTGATTTCAATGGGGTTCGCGCTGTCGTCGAACATTCGACGAACAAATCTCAAATTCGAAGAATCGAATCGAATTCGAACATTAGAGTGGTGGCTCATCTCTAGTACTAGTGTCTACTGCTGGTGTTTTACTAGTGTCTGTACCATGAGTAGGCCTCGTGTCTCAAAGGTCTCATAATGCCTTATGTCTCAAAAAGGTAGGCTTGGCAGTTGTCTGCGAGTTCTTAGTCTTACTATAGGACTGGCAGTCTCACCGATTTCAGGATCCTCTGGTTGGTGGTCCTTTTGGGACTTGAACAGGTTCTTCTGGTCTTCTTGGGGCTTCTACTGGTTGCGGGAAAGTGATCAATGGTACTATTATGGCTCCATTGTAGTGAGGCCAACTTTCAGGGAAATCTCTTGAGTACAGTGTGTATCACCTTCTCTTTCTTTTCTTCTGTTGGTTGAGGTGTGCAGGGGATGACTTCTTTCGTCTTCAACTGTTCTGGGCATTTCTTAAGATGATCTCTAGAAACTGCTGTTGATGTTTCTGCTCTGTCTTTGCTGATCAAACAGACTTTCTTGCTATCAAAATTAGAGGGCAATATGGCATAAGGTTCTGCTTCCCACTGGTCATCAAGTTTATTTGTTCTTCTTTTTCTTTTTGGAACCATATCTCCAGGTATTAAGGGAACAGCTGGTGCATTCTTATTGTAGTCTTTCTCTTGCTTCTCTCTAATTTTATTTAGACTTCTCTCTATGCCCTCTTGTACTGTTCTTGGCGTTCAGTATTCCAATCAGTATTAGGTGAGCTGGTTTCAGGAATGACAATTCCCATTTCGAGATCAATTGGTAGCTTTCCGGGTCTTGCTCTCATCAAGTATGCTGGCGTGCAATTGGTGGAACTCACAGGTATGTAGTTGTACATGTCCACTAATTCAGGTAATTTCTCCAGCCACATATTTCTCTCTTCCAAGGGCAAGGTTTTTAACAGGTCCATGACCACCTGGTTCATTTTCTCACCCATGCCATTGGTCTGTGGGTTGTAAGGTGTGGTACGGATTTTCTTGCACCCATACAAATTGCAAAACTCCTGGAACACTTCAGCTTCAAACGCAGGACCTTGGTTTGTGAACACCTGCTCTGCATACCCGTGTGGTCTACAGAAGTAGGTTTGAGAGGTTCTTGCTGCAGTTGCCGTTAAGTCTTTGACAGGTACTACCACTAGGAATCTGGAATAGTGGTCCACCATAGAGAGGGCATTCGTATAGCCTGACCTGCTGGGTGTCAGCTTTGCATGATCCAAGGCTACTAGCTACAGGGGCTGTTTGGTGACGATTAGCTGTAGTGGATCTCATTGATTGTCATGATCCTTTCTTCTTAAGTTGCATGGGCCACAGTTTCTGCACCACTTCTCAATGGCGGTTCTCATGCCAACCCAATAGAATTTCTCGCGTAACAGTACCTCAAGCTTCTTCCATCTGAAGTGTCCTGCTCCATTGTTGTACGCTTCTAGCACCATCTGGACATTTTTCTTCTGCCACACCATCTCGTGGGTTCTGGGATTGATGAAACGCCTGCACAGCTTACCCTGATATATGAACAACCTGCTTCTTTCTTTCCACAGGTGTTGCGCCACGTCTTCCACGTCTTCTGCTGCATCTGGTAGGTGAGACATCATTGACAGTGCATCTGCATTGGAGTTCATGTGGGCTGCCCGGTATTTTTTGGTGAAGTCATAGTTTGACAACCGAGCCATCCAGCGCTGCTCTGGTGCACCTAGCTTTGCGGAGTCCAAGTGAGTTAGAGGATTGTTATCCATGAAGACTGTAAACTTTGCAGCCACCAGGTAGTGCTTGAACCGTTCGGTGATAGCCCAGACTAAGGCAAGAAATTCCAGTTTGAACGAGCTGTAGTTCTCTGGGTTCCTTTCGGTAGGATGGAGCTTCCTGCTGGCATAGGCAATCACACGTTCCTTGCCCTTCTGCACCTGCGACAATACAGCTCCCAATCCCACGTTGCAGGCATCTGTGTACAGCATGAATGGTAGATTGTAGTCAGGATAGGTCAGGATTTCTTCACCGGTCTGGGCCCACTTCATCTGCTTGAAAGAATCTTCTTTCTCACCCCATTCAAACGGAGAGCCAGAAGTCTTGCCCTTTTTGGTCTGGCCTACTAAGAGATCTTGCAAAGGCACTGCCATCTTTGTATAGCCCTTTATGAACATCCTGTAGTATCCTACCAACCCCAAGAACTGACATACCTCTTTGACGGTTGTTGATCTTGGCCAATCTTTAATGACGGTGATATTTTCTGGGCCTGTGGCCACACCCTCCATGCTGACCACATGCCCGAGATACTGAACCTTCGGCTTCAGCAAATGTCACTTTGATGTCTTCAGCTTCATACCATACTTTGATAATGCTTCAAATACCTCCGCCAGGTGCTTCAGATGTTTTTTGTAAGTTTTGGAGTACACGATGACATCATCCAGGTATAGTAGCATGGTCTTGAAGTTTTGGTGCACCAGGCAACACTCCATCAGCCTTTGGAACATTCCCGGTGCATTGCAGAACTTGGTCTTCTACCGATCTTCTTCTGCCACGGAGACCTGCTAATACCCACTAGTATGATCTAAGGTGGAAAAGTAATTAGCAGCTTTCAGTGCAGCAAGTGATTCCTCAATACGGGGTAACGGGTAAACATCTTTATGTGTTATGCGGTTTATTTGCCTATAATCAACACACATCCTCATTGTGCCATCTTTCTTTCTGACTAGGACAAGTGGAGCAGCCCAGGGACTATAACTGTCTCTAATAACCTCAGCCTCCTTCATTTCCTGTAACATTTCTTTGGCACACTGATAGTAAGCTGGTGGTACAGGCCTGTATCTCTCTTTTATGGGTGGATGGTTTCCTGTGGGTATGTGATGGTGTACCCCTGTTATCCTCCCAAAATTTAATGGATGTGTCGAGCTCACTGGGACGAGGGTACTCGGTACCGGACCGGGTCTTTACTGGGGAAGTCACGGGTGGTCCTGGTCCGGTCCGTGTCCCGGGCCCTGGCAAATAAAGGGGATTATTTACAGGGGAAATGTCACTCGTGACGCCACCCACTTGATACGGCCAGTGATGGAGGCCGCCGCTGCTGCAGAACCTCCGGGGGTGATGTGATGGCAGCGGAGATGGTGTAGTTCCAGTGGGAAAAACTGTATCCCCGGGCAGTAAGGGTTAAGTCTCTGGTGAAGTTGTAGCACACTTACTTGCAGACGCTGCAGGGATCTCTCCTCCTGGCTGGTGCTGACAGGCTGGAGCTGTATGGAGGGAATAGCTTGCACACAGAGACATAAGGGAAGCAGTTCCAGGGTTTCCAAAGCTTTACTCTTTGTCCTTCAAGCAGTTTACAAGTCAGTTGTTACACAGTGCATTTTCAGCTCTTAGCACACGGGCGCATTCTCCCTCTCCGGGTTCCCTTTGCTCTGCAGCCAGGCCTCTCTCTCTGTCTGTGACCCCTCACACAGTCTGTAGTGTCCTTTCCGGGCTAGTACATTCTCTTTGCTGCGTGTTGTGCGACACCGGACAGTATGGTGGTGACTCGGGCTTCTGTGAGTCCTAGTGTGTCACTTAGCTGCCTGTCCTTTAGGGTAGGGATCTCAATCTGAAACTCCAGGTCCCCTCTAGAGCCGACACTCTACTTTAGCCCAGCCTCTAGCAGTCCTCAGCACGAGGCTCTACCAGGCTCCTTCCCTCTGTTCCTCTCTGTATATATGAGGGCTACTCTGCCTGCAGTCAGTAGCTTCAGCTGCGTTCCTAGGGCCCGGGTTACACCGTCCCTTCTCAGTCCTCTCACACTCCTGGTGGTATCAGCTTCGGACGGGCTTTCTCTCTCCTCTGGCTCGCACTGGCTCAGTACAGATTCTGCGCTCCTAGGCCTTACACTCGCAGGACGTGTGAGCTTCAGTCTTTGCTTCTCAGCCTACTGTGGCCTACTACCTTCCTTCACTCCTCCCCCTTCCTATATACTGTCAAGTCACCTGACTTCGTGTTTGCCCAACCCACTCCTCTGATCCACCACCCCTCAATCTCATAGAGCATCTAATCTCAGGGCTGGATGTTAACCTCTTCTACACGTGGGTATGTGGGCTGTGAGGGTGTTGGTGTGCAACAATGTCCTACCTGCCTGGCTGCAGTTCCCTTTTGTGGCCTCCTGGACGCAGGGGTGCCACAGATGCTTACTAAAGACCTGTTCATACTCTTGTACTACCCGATAAACTCCGTACTTTTGGTGAGAAGGAGTGGAGTCAGTGCCTACAGGCAGCTTCTGACACCAGTCCTCCAGCTGTCCCTTGGAGCTGTTGTCCTCTGCCTGGTTGGATTGAGTTGTTGCTGACTGTGAAGAGCTTCGTAACGGGAGCATATCTGCACAGTTTGACCTCTTCTTCTCCACAGTTTAACGCCGTACAGGTACCCTCCCCTTGCGTACATCAACTATCCCCCTGGCTGTCAGGATTGTAGGTTTACTCTCTGAGTATATGGGCTCGACCATCACCTGGAAATCCTGCCCTCTGAGGCCTATTACTGCCCTACACCATATGATCATTTCACTTCTTTGGGGTTACACAATGGGGAACGAGTCACTCGCCTGTACACTGCCACTGCCGGTGCTGGCAGTTTCAGAAATCTGTTGGAGTAAGAAACGTACTTCACCTAGACAATTTTCAATCACATTAGTGCTTAGTATCATTTGCTGATTGTTCTCACCACAATCAGTTTCAACCACAATTAGTCCTTGGCTCTTTAACTTTACCCTCCTCACTTTTATTGCTACCTCCCTGAACCCTGCTTGTTTTACTGGTAGTCCATTAACAGCATATATAGTAAGGTCTGGGTGGGCGAGTTCAGAATCGGACCAAAATCTTTTGCAAAGGATATGTGGTATTGTGGTCACCTGCGAGCTGGTGTTCAGTAGTGCAGACATGGGAATTCTGTCCAGCGTGATAGATAGGATTGGCTAACCCCCCACGTACCTATCACGCCAGTCATACGGAACTGGTCGTCTTATTCCTGGGGGATGGCCCTCAGCCCCAGGGATTGCTTGTTTAAAGTACACGACCTGGCAAAATTGCCCGCCTCATTGCAACGGTGGCAGATGGGTTGTCCTGATGGTCGTAGCAATCGCTGGTTATTCCTCTGAACTGTGGGATCCTATTTCTTCGCATCCATGGGACGTCCTTCTGGCTGTCGGCAAGTTGGATCTGACTCACCGCGGCCGGCTGACTCCGGTTTAGACAGGCGATTCTTCTCCTTCCTTGTCACGGGTGACCGCGCCTGCCGGTAGTGGGGCCCGGTGTAGTGCAGATCAAAAGTGAAGACGTCTTGCGGGAACAGATTAAAGGGGTTTTAATTTGTTTTCTTCGTGACGCCACCTATGAGTAGTTCGGTAAGGGCTACCGACGCTGCGGAACCCCCGGGGGATGGACAGCAGCAAGATGTTACGCTCCCCACAGGCTGAGCGGTGATCCCCAGGGGCTGGAGCTGCTCAAGATGTTGTGCGGCAGCTGCGGTTACCTTTAGGTAATGACGGACAGTTCATAAGGAAGCACGGACACAGGAAGTCTCTATAACGGTCTTTACTGTAACCATGAAGGCAATACACGGTATGCAGTGGTTACAGGTAGCGGACCGGGTGGACTCAGCAGTGGTAGTGTTCCTCAGAGATCCGCAAGTGTTCCTCCATTCTACCTGTCTTGTTCTAACCAATGTCGCCCAGGAATACCAGGTCGGGTACGGGGAGGCTGCTTCAATGCCCTATCCATCTGTATACGCTGTGGATGCTTTGGGGAGCCTTGGATCCCTCAGTGAGTACACCGCTGGTTAGACGACTGGTTGTGGTGTGGGTGCTCCTATAAAGCTGATCCTCCACGGTGCTGGTTCGCGTGGCAGAGGTGAACTGCTGCCAGCTTCGGTACCAGTAAACCGGCTGTAAGTTGTGGGCACGGGAGTCTTTTGGGAACCCGTGTAGTAATGCCCGTTCCCGGATGGTAAGGCCTCAGGTGGTGACACCCGTCTGGTGACGGCCCAGGGGCCCGCACGGGGTGCGGAGCCCCCGCTCCTCTCCTATCTCGAGGGGTCTCTCTCCTCTCCCTTTTTCTTTCTCTCTCTCGTGTGTTCTAGACTAGACTGTTTTCCTCACTGCACTCCACCCCCCAGGGCCTATGATTGGCCCTCTGTTCTAGGTGTTGCATGTTGAGTTGGATCTCCGAGTTAACTATTTCATTGCTGAGTTAGAGGATATTGCGGCTGCAATACCCTCTTGTGACGCACTCGTTGCGGGGCGCCACAGATCTCTCCTGACGACTTGGGTTCCCGTCTGAGCTGCATGGCCTTTAAGATCATGGCCACATCCTTGCTTAGCTGCTGCACCTGGGATTGCAAGCTATCAGGAGCATCAGATGTTACAGTCTGTCCTTTATCCCCTGCTGTGGTAAAGGAAGGGAGTGCCACCTCCAAGGAAGAAGTGCTAAAGTGCAGGGTCTGGGGTCACAGGCCCTGTCCTTCAGGACTACAAAATCTGCATCTGGGTGTTCTAGGGCCCATAGGCACAGCTGAATACAATGGGTCAGTGAATGCAACCCCTGAATAACTGCAGCATTTTATCCTCCTCCTGTACACAACACAGGCTTTAACTCCGAATAGTTTACTTGGAGTACTTCATGCAGATTACAGATGACACAGTCTTTCGGGTCACTCTCTGACATGGGTAGTCACCAGGGAACCGGGATGACTCACTTAGGACCCTCGGTGGTGTGCCTGCCTTTCCTTTCCAGTCCCTCACTGCACTCTCTCCTGTCTCCCTTGAAGCACTCCCGCGCACAGAGCCTACAACCAGCTCCCACGGATCCTCTCTGGAGAACTCCTCTCCGAGTCCTCTGGTCCCTATTCGGTGCCTTTTCAGGATGCGCTGGGCGTTCGGCCACGACTTCCTCTAGAAGCTTGGGCCTCCAGTTCGACGGCTCAGGGGTAGACTCCCGAACCGTGCTCAGAGCCGGTCCTCTGTTCCGGGACAGATCCCTCCAGTCGGTAGACGTAGCGGGTCTGAATTCAGGCGCACTGCACTGCCTGGTGCCCTTAGGATCTCCTTCTGTCCTGACGGCTTCTCCGCCATCCTGCACTCCTCACTCCCCAATGGAGCTCTCCAACTCACTGTCTGTGCTACTCTGCCTCACGCTCCTCCCACCCACACACTTTTCTGCCCTGTGACTTCTCCCATGGGACTGGGTCCCCCTAAAGCGGGTCCACCAACAGTCCCCTACCTAGGGTGTGTGTGGATATGTGTTATGAGGGTCCCTTATGTAACATCCCAATTCCCTAGTCACAGGAATACTTACCACTCTTATATGGTTGCAGTAACCCTACGTGGCGTCCCGACCAGTTGGGCGCCACAGACACAAATCTGAGACACATGAACACCTGCACCCAACACCCATCTTGACCCCAGGCCAGGGGATCTTGGGCGGATCCTATTGAGAAAGGGCCCCACTTTCTGGCAGGGGGAGACAGTATGTAGAGGGGGTGGAAAGAGAACAGTTGAGAGAGAGAGAGGGAGAGAGAGTTAGAGACGAGTTGAGTTGGAGAAAGGGAGTCCTAGGGGACATGGGAGTGGGGGATCCACCCGTGGGGCCCTGAATCTGGACCCGACATGAGTCGGGTAGAGGGACTGGTTGCAAGAGGAGACCGGCCCCTATCTGATGGGAATGCTCCAAGGTCCCATCAGGAAACCAAAGGCCACTGCACTTGCATAGGCGGTAGATCCTAACTGTGCTTATTTGCAGAAACCGTGGCCAGACCTAGGGCCAAGGGTCGGTCGCCCGACAGGGCCCGCAGCCATCTGCTTGGGACACTGTGCACAAAGATGCAGGGCAGGAGAGGTGATTAGCGAGCCAGAGAGTCAACTAGGAGAGGCTTACGATACTCGGAGGAGTGGACCCAAGCCTGGGAGTTGGCTGGATCGCAGACCCAGAAGACAACGATGCCCCTGCTGGGCTGGAGTGCTGAACTGAACTCTGAGTAAACATTTGAGAACTGCAACCCTGGTGTCCTCCAGTTATTCCCCGCGCCCTGCTGCACCATTGCACAGTCACCATCATCATCATCCCAATAGACTGTTACACTAGCCCTGGGGTCCTGCTCCACCTGCGGGGAGCAATACCATCCCTGCTGCCGCACCATCTGCCCCAGAGGTTCCCAATCTGCAGCGTCGGCCATCCCTGGCCGAATACCACGTGGTAAATCCCCTGTAAATAACCCCTTCACTGCATGGTCAGGGCCTCAGAGCTGGGCCACAGCTACCGTGACCTCCAAAAGAACCAGCCGGCCCAGCTACCAAGTACCCCGGCCCTTACGGCCATTTCATATGCTAATAATAACCAGTTTATTACACGCAAAGAGAGAAAAAAGTAGAATATATTAAAAACAGAACTTTATTAGTCAACAGTAAATTGATGTCAATCATTTTTTAGGCTTATCCTCAAATCTAGCGTGTCCAAGACAGGTCATCGCAGCAACAAAGATCATAAATTCATTAAAATCCACTTCACAGTCTCCATTGTCATCCAGATCCTTCATGAGTTTGTCACAATCGTTCTTATCTTTGGCATTCTGTAAAAAAAGAAATAAAAAAGATTATTTTAGAATCAAAGAAGCTCGTCTGTTCTTTGTCATTCATTATACCGTATATACTCGTGTATAAGCCGAGTTTTTCAGCCCAAAATTGGGCTGAAAAGTCCCCCCCTCGGCTTATACGCGAGTCATACGGCTCAGGCCGCCCGCCCGCCACCCCCATCAGTATACAGGCGCCCCCCATCAGTATACAGGGCCCCCCCTTGCTGCCGCAAACCTGTAAACTAATAGATCATTATACTTATCCCTGTGGCCGTCCCCGCCGCCACCATCGCGCTCCTCCGGCTTCATCCGGCTTCTTCCGGCTTCCTCCTCCGGTGGGCGCAGGCAATGACGTCATTGTCTGTGCGCCAGAGGAGGAAGCCGGAAGAAGCCGGAAGAGGCATGAAGACCCGGAGGAGCGCGATGCAGAGCAGTGGCGGCGGCCACAGG
Source organism: Allobates femoralis (assembly GCA_033576535.1). NCBI lineage: Eukaryota > Metazoa > Chordata > Amphibia > Anura > Aromobatidae > Allobates > Allobates femoralis. Next base: position 63,133,101 of record JARQOC010000003.1, read on the forward strand.
GATAAGTATAATGATCTATTACTTTACAGGTTTGCAGCAGCAAGGGGGGGCCCTGTATACTGATGGGGGGGGCGCCTGTATACTGATGGGGGTGGCGGGCGGGCGGCCTGTATACCTCTGGGGCTGCTGCTGTATATACCTCTGGGGCTGCTGCTGTATATACCACTGGGGCTGCTGCTGTATATACCCCTGGGGCAGCTGCTGTATATACCTCTGGGGCTGCTGCTGTATATTCCTCTGGGGCTGCTGCTGTATATACCACTGGGGCTGCTGCTGTATATACCACTGGGGCTGCTGCTGTATATACCATTGGGGCTGCTGCTGTATATACCATTGGGGCTGCTGCTGTATATACCACTGGGGCTGCTGCTGTAACACTGCTGGGTCCTGTATATACCACTGGGGCTGCTGCTGTATACACCACTGGGGAGGCTGCGGTAACACTGCTGGGGCCTGTATATACCACTGGGGAGGGCCTGTATACCACACTGCTGGGGGCTGTTTACCTGTGCTGGGGTCCACCCTCGGCTTATACACGAGTCAATAGGTTTTCCCAGGTTTTGGGGGCAAAAGTAGGGAGGTCGGCTTATACACGGGTCGGCTTATACACGAGTATATACGGTATGTATTTCAGAATATCCCAAAATGAATATCATAGACCCCAAAGTATAAGAAAAATGCTCATCCACTACATGTTACCAGCAATGATATGTAAGAGACTTTGATAATATATACAAGAACTTTCAGAGTAACAATCCATAACCCAGACACCAAAACACTCAGGAGCTCTACCTTAAAACTCCTCCTTGAAGGATGTGGCCACCTTTGCAAAATTTGTATGGCTTCAATGTACATTAAATAGTTCAAGACCACACAGAGCCACTTAAAGGGACACTGTCACCAGGTTTTTGCCATCTCATCAGATAGCAGCATAAGGTAGAGACAGAGAGCCTGATTCCAGCGATGTGTCTCTTACTAAGCTGCTCAGTGTAGTTTTCATAAAATCACTGTTCAATCAGTTGGAGATTAACATTATAGAACTAATCAAATAGTCCAGCATAGTTATTTACTGCTAAATCTGAAGCAGAGAAAACAGTAATTTTATCAAAGTGACAGCAAGCAGCTCAGTAAGTGACACATCACTGGAATCAGGGTCTCTATCTCTACATTATGCTGCTGTCAGGTGGGATGGCAAAAACCTGGTGACAGTGTCCCTTTAAGTACATAAAAAAGTATTCCACATTCTGTAACAACTATTTTTATATATCAGAAACACTTTTTACTGGGATGAGGTCTTTCAGAGTGATTTGGATTGGCAGTGGCCAAGTTTAATTCATTTTTTTTTTCTCATTTATTTTACATATTGTGCTTCTCATAAAGCCATAAAAGACCTTTTGGGGGTATTTAGATGTGGAAATATTCTATTTTTATCTTATTTTCCTTGTAACTTTGGCTGGTATATAATCCCCAGTTAGGCTGGGGTCACAGTTGCATTTTTCACAAGCGTTTTTGGAGACCTGCGTTTTCAAAAACGCATGTAAAAAACGCACCCATAGGCCCCCATGTTAAAAAAAAAACGAATGCCCTAATAGCAAAAACGCATGTGTGACAGTACCATGCGTTTTTGGTGCATTTCCAAAAACGCATGCGTTTTTTAATATGGGGCCTTATGGGAAACGCATGCAAAAACGCATGTACAATTAGTGCCATTCAAAAACGCATAGGAGCCCATGTTATAAAAACGCAAGCGTTTTAGAAAACGCATGCGTTTTTTTAACATGGGCTCCTATGGAAAACGCATGCGTTTTTGAATGGCACTAAATGGTACTAATTGTACATGCGTTTTTGCATGCGTTTTCCATAGGGGCCCATGTTATAAAAACGCATGCGTTTTCTACAAAAACGCATGCGTTTTTCAAAACGCACCAAAAAATAGTACATGCACTATTTTTTGGTGCGGATTTAAAAATTCAGCCAAAAACGCAGGGAGCCATCACACACCTTAAAAAACGCATGCAGAAATGGAAAAATGCATGCAAAAACGCATGAGTCACTAAAAAAACTCATGCCAACTGTGACCCCAGCCTTACTCTGAAATGCTGTTGCATTTCAAAGAAAACATACTTTGAAAAGCCGGCCGGGGACTATTCCTCTTGGATATCTAGTCTGAGGTTGGTTACTGGAGGGTTTACTCCAGCATGCTTGGCAGACTTCTCTCTCCATAACAAACCCATAGAAAGAGACCTGTCAGTGTAGGTGAGTGGACAGGAAAAGTCCTCCAGAGACCTCCCCCAGACCAGTCATCCAAGAGGAATGGTCTCAAGCTTCTCAAAGTATGTTTTCTCTAAAGCTCCATAGCAATTCAGAGTAAAACTTACAAGGCTGCAAAAATGCAGCCAGTTTCTAATTCATGCAGCCTGTCGTTCGAACAACATAAATCTCAGGACAGCTTTTCGTAAAAATTAAAGAAACAAATTTAGCATGTCTACAGCTGTACTGATGAACTGTGTTTTTCCACAATTACAGACTGCTTGCAGACCCTGTGTATCTGACTCTCTAGCTATATTCCCTTTCATCTGTCTGTTACCAAGCAAATGTTTGTTACCAAGAAGCAGAAAACAGGTGGTAGGACTTATGACTTCATGAGCATTTTGTTTGGGGGTAAGGCCGGCTTCACACCATGGCTTTTCAGGTCCGGGGCTGTCCGGGGTGAACCGGACAGCATCGGATCCGATTTTGCCCCTATTGTATCCCTATGGGGTCGGATGGCAGTTATTTGCCCTCCGGTTTGGTGTCTGTCCAGCCGGATCCGACTGTTTTCGTTTTTTTGCCCTGAACACAAACCCGGAGCTTGCAGCATGTTTTGTGTCCGTGGCAAAAATCAAACAAAACCGGATCCACCCGGATCTGGGGCGATCCGGCACCCATATCATGGGAGTCTATGGGCGCCAGATCGCACCGAATGCAGCAGAAAATCGTGCCAGTTCCCGGAGGCCGGGGGCTGAAATTGAATTTCAGCACCTGAAGAGCTCCAAGGCTGAAATATCAGCACCGCGGCCAACTGCCCTGCAAGTTGCTGTGCCGAGAAACCCCCATACACAATAGATAGCCAATTGTTTGGCCGATAGTCATCACTTCTACCTTCTCCAGACACAGGAGCACACGGATCTGCTTGTTCTCTTTGAGAGAGACGCTACCAGAGTACTGACAGCAGCTTGCCTCACCGAGAACTTAAAAAATAGACAATGCAAAACCAAACATGCCGTGTCCTTTTCTCCCCTGACATCATCTGATGAGGAGAGAAACAAGGCCCCCCTTTGAGCCTCCCTCCTGAGCGCAAAGGGAGCTCGCAGAGGAGGCACAGAGAGCACACAGGGGGGCACAGAGAGCACACAGGAGGGGCACAAAGACTGCACAGGGGGGCACAGGGAGCGCACAAAGGATGTGCACAGAGGGGCACAGAGAGTGCATAGGCGGCAGAGAGAGTGCACAGAGGGGTAGAAAGTTTGCACAGGGGAAACAAAGAGAGCGCACAGGGGAGTAGAAAGCATGCGCTGGGGAACGGAGAGAGCACACATGGGGCCAAAGAGCGCGCACAGGGTGGCAGAGAGAGTGCACGGGGGGCCAGAAAGAGCACACAGGGGGAGAGAGTACAAGTGAGGAGAGACATAGCACAGGGGGACAGAGAGAGGACACGGGAGGAGGGAGTGTACAAAGTGAGACAGCTCAAAGAAGAGAGCACAGAGGGGAGAAGACAACACAGGGGGGACAGAAACTGCATACAGGGGAGAGAGCACATAGGGGAGAAGACAACACAGGGGGGACAGAGACTGCATACAGGGGGGAGAGCACACAGAAGGAGACAACTCAAAGGAGAGAGCACATGAGGAGAGAAGACAGGGGAGACAGAATGCGCAGGGGGGAGACAGGTCAAAGGAGAAAGCATATGAGGTGAGAAGACAGCACACAGGGGGAGAAGACAGAACACACGGGGAAGACAAGTAAAAGAAGAAGACAGCACAGGACAGGGGGGCAAAAGAGCAGATGGAGGGGGAGACAGTCACCGTGCCCAGAGCCCCTGTCCCCAACGTGACATCAGCTCCCTCCCGATGCAATAGCATCGGGCCCACATTTAGTAGTTTGCATAATTGACCCGATTTTCCTGGATGAGAATATCTACACTCGTCAGCATGAGTCTTAATACTGAGAGAAGGAAGAGCAGAAAGAGCAGTCAGAACCTTGACCAGAGACATGAGGAATCTGTGTCATCTGTGTCAGCAGCAAAATAGTAGGAAAATTTGTAAAGAAAATTTTCTACAAACTTGTTTAGTTTCACATCAAATCAAAGAACAAGTGCAAACGTGTATAAAGCATTTAAATCCTGAAAACCTGACCTGCTGGCGGCCCTTGAGGCCTGGAGTTTGACATCTCTGATATAGACTATGATAAACCCTCATCTATATTCTGATGATGTGTTCCTTGTTTAAAGTAAATCAGGAATTATTATCCAATCAACAAAGATGCAACACAGTTGAAGGTTTATATATGAACTAATACTCACCCCCATGATTCCGGGCAACTCTTTCTCCAGCAGAGTCTTCAATTCTCCTTTGGTTAACGTGTTCTTGTTCCCTCGGCACAGGAATAATTGTCAAAGACATGAAGGATAGAGCAGATTGCAGTCTCCAGCTCGGTCATGTTTGGATGTGAGATTGGCTCCTCGCTTCGTCCAGGCAGCTTGTTGTAGGCAGAATGGAATATTAGGGACGGCGCTGGTACTTATATAGGGATTGTGTCTATTGGGTGAAGAGCAACTATTATTTCATTAAGTAAATATTATACTGGGTGTAACAGTCGTATGGATACCAGTCATAAATACACTACTCACAATTAATCCTTATCTGTATTTGGTGAAGGTGGACTCAGTAAATCATTGTTGACTTTATCCATCCGAATTAATGACGCACCTTAATTATATTTCACTCTTCACCCGTAAAAATGTGAAACTAAACTCAGAGTTGTGAATTTACAGTTTCACACAAGTCAACTGTAAAGTTTAAAAGTGCAAATACACATTTAATGTAAGTCAGACAAATCCCTGATTTCAGCAGAACTGCAGACCATCTAAAGTCCCTGGGAGGGTAACGCAACAGCAAAGGTCAGAAGAAAGAAGAGTCCAAAATAGTAAGAATAGTGCAAAATATTAGAATCCAGGTTAGAACCTCAGTGGACCCAATTATGGTTTATGAGTACAACATCAGCAAATCGACTAGTCTTTGACACATCATTCTTGATATAACCAGCAAATATAGTTAGAACTATTATAGAAGTATAATATCCTGGGAAATAAAGTTTCTAAGGGAGTTTTGGGCTAATTTGCTTCCCCCTTGAAGAATACTGTGTATGTGCATTATGTATTTCTGTATAGAGTTAACATGTCTCATCATTTGTGTGTTGCCATCTAGCGACCAAGATGAAAACTGCTCCCCAGTCCCCTTAAATAATGAAAGTTATTAATAATAATTGGTGATATTCCTTAGGGAGAGGCCTAGCGGTGTAGGTTAAGGAGGAGACTCCCAAGAAAGGGAGCTAGAACAGGAACCACTACGCAGTTCCAATTCAGCTGAACCCTTTGGGTCACCCTGGGATTAAGGCCCAGGATACAAGACATGTGGCGAAATACAAAACGAGTGCGCTCCTCCCGATGTTGGGGCTCATGATCTGCCTCAGGCTGGCTTCCCACCATGGCAAGATCCGATCCGGGGCTGTCAGGGATGAACCTGACAGTCCCGGACTGGATCAGCACACAGAACCGGAGGGCAAATATGCCCTCCGGTCCGGTGTGCAGCCTGATTCAGCTGCCACTGCTGATGATTCAGGACCGCAGCTCGCATGCAGCCGCATGTGTCTGGTTCCCGGATCCTCCGGCCCCATAGGCTCCCATATTAGGGAGCACTGGATTGCCCCGGATCCAGGAGGATCCGGGAGAATCCGGGAGGGTCCAATTTGGAGAGATTTTTCTCCCCGGACACAAAAATGGTGCATGCTCCGATTTTGAGTCCGGGAGAAAAATCCGATTCCTTCCGGATTCTCCAAAAACCGGATGCCAAAAGACATTCATCTGGCCCCATAGGGTCACTATGGGGCTGGAATCGGATCCGGGGGTGTCCGGTTCATACCGGACAGCCCCAGATCCAAAAAACCGTGGTGTCAAGCCAGCCTTAGGCAGGCTCCAAGACAGCAGCTGTTTCCTACGGTGCCGGCTCCATGAATCACGGCACAGTCTCAGGTGAACAGGTTGCCACGATGCAAGCTGTGAAGAAACCCTCGTCTAACAGTGGCCCTGCCTGTTCCTCTGGATGGATAGAGCTGTAGCTGAGAGGAACATGAATTCATGACAGGCTACAGTGAGGCTGAGGGACGAGATTCTAGAAACATCGAGATAAAGAGAGCAGTCTGTGGCAAATTGTCCTACTGGAAGAAGCGGGTTGTAAACCCGCAAAATGGTTGTAGAGGTTGAAGGCTGCAGTGCACCAGTCTCCCAGGGAGCATGTATGTTTAGATGGCTACTTGTTTTTTATCTCGATATTGCTGTGACTCACTGGGTTCTTACTTTATATATTTGCTATTTAATACTATGACCATTAGTGACTCATTTATTGATTTGTACTCTGTTGCCTGCCTCTGACCTTATTTATATCATGTGACTTACATGTGTGATGTGGTGTACTCTGGAGCTGTATTCATTGCCACCCTATTTCTATGTATACCATCCTATCGTTCTGTTATAAGTATCCTCTTATTATAGAGTCCACTGTTCTTGCACAATCAAGCTCCTTCTTTTCTCCTTTTGTTGTGACATTCATTATGGAGTGTGCCATTCCCGCGACCCTCTGGTTCATCATTTGAATATTACCATGACCGATGTGAGATAAAAAATTTGTTCTAATGGGTATGATTTTGTGGCAAATTGTGTTGATGTGAATACTACCATACTTGTTACGTTTAAGATGAGTGCCCGTGTTTCACGAGACTATTCAATGTAAAATTCCAATACAAACTTTTATTGACTCTGTGTGTGCTTTAGTCCTCGCTTAGGGCAACCCAGGATTTACATTTTGCACTAGGAAGCTGGGCAGAGCAAGCTTAGCAGTACCAGGGTTGCTCCACTGCCGAAGACCTGCCTAGCTGTCGACTACCAGGGCCCTGTATAGACACCCCATCAACATCAGGATAGACCATTGGTTATTGTTAATACATGAATGTAACATACATATCATCCATGGGAAGGGAATTGAGATGTGTGGAGGGTAAAAGCTCAGTATAAAACATGCACAGAATAGTCCAGCTGTGCTTTGTTCCTTCTTTCTTTCTTTCATTCTGTCATGAATTCCCCACTCACTGTGCCCTGGACTCAGTAAGTGACAGCTCAGCTGTCCTGTGGATTCAGGGGTGTGCTGGCCTGTCAGCATTGTGAGTGACAGTCCATTCACAGAAATGGGCCTACTTAGTTCCTTCCAGGTATCCCCCATTCTGAGTGTTTATCTGGCTCTTTAGCTGGCTGATTCTGGTCTGATTATTGCCTGTCATATCCTTAGCTCGGTGGTGTATGTGATTTTTTGTTGTGCTCTGGTTTTCTGATCTTTTGCTTGACCTTGGATCTTGTCTCTGACTGCCACTTTTGCCTAGCCTGTTTGTCTTGATGCGCTACCTTCCTGGAATTCTGACCTCGGACTGTGACTTGATTACTCTTTTATCTTAGAGTAATATGTTTATGATGAGGTCTCTTGGTATCTGACACCGAATCTCTTGACTCCCTTGGCTCTTGGTTGTCCATGACTAGTGACAGACAATCACATTACGACTGGCCATATATCCTTTTTTTCCACACAGTATGGATCCCATTCACACACTTTGCGATCAGGTGGTGAAGCTGATCCAAATGATTCAGGATCTGGCCAAAGAGCACAGGAACCTAGTGACACGCCAACTCCAGGGCAATGGGGATACTCGGAATCGGGCCAGTTGTTACGGGTTACGGTCCTTTTATGTTCGGGGGATGTCACGGTGGCAACCCGGATCCATGGCCTGGCAGTATCTTTTAATAAAGGGGATGCTGGGTTTTGATGACGGGGGATTTGGAAAAGTGGTATTTGTGACGCCACCCGCGGTGTCCGGCCATGTGTGGCCGCCCCCGCTGCAGACCCTCTGGGGACAATGACTGGCAACTTGGATGGTTTTGCTCCCCGTGGGCAGAGTGGGGCCCCAGGGCAGTAAGTAAGAAGTCAATCTATTCTTGGCTGGTGTTCATAGGGCAATTAACACGACGGTGTATCAGGCGGCCTCTGCAGCCGGTGGACGCCGCAAAGAAAAGTCTTACACACTTCAATTGGAGTTCTGTACATTTTACTTCAACACTTTAATCAGGCCACCGGGCGCTTCCCTCTGACAACCTCCAATCCAGCTGTTTCTCAAGAACTGGGGCAGTGTTGTCAAGACCCCTAGGTGTTCCTTGCTTTCTTACAATGTTTCCTTCACTCTCGGTCTTCCTTTCTCTCTTGGTGGTACTTTCAGCGCCTGTAGCTCACTTTGCCTCTCTTGTCAGCGCCTCCGCTCAAAGAGTTCAGGTACCGACAGCCACAGGCATGGATTGTCACCGCTTCCTAGTGCCTCGCCTTAGTACGGCTGCCTTCTCTGAGGTATGCTGAGTTTTTGGTCCACAGTTCCCTTTAAGACCTCATGGCCTCTGGTTTCAATGGTTTGGGCCTACAGCTACCGTGCCGTGTTCAGGGCTGGTTCTGTGGAGCCCCGCCAAGCAGGCGTCACAGAGGGGTACTGCACCCGTAAAAGAGGTGCAAATATTCCAGCTGCAGGTGGACCCTAGGATGGTGGGTGGGACCCATTACCAGCACTCCCACATTAGTCTACACGGTGGGAGGTTACCCGGGAGGGAATAAAATGACCTCTAGGGGGAACAAGAATGGCTTTTGGTCTTTGGTCTCTGCTCCTAAGCTTTTACTGCTAGGTCACTCGGCTGAGGGACCGGGAGCAGAGATGGAAGAGGAAGAGAGGATCTAAGGAGAAAGAGAAGGAGCTTTTCAGGAGAGCAGCCGGTCTGGAAAAGAGGTTCTCCTAAACAGCTTACCGGGCACCGGAGCCTGCAGACTGCTGTAGCTACAAGCGCAGCAGAGAATCCTGATTCCCTTGGAGTCTTCAATTCTCCTAGGCATCAGAGCAGTTCACAAAAAGGGTACCAGGCACCGCCAAAGGAACGAGCGGCCAGCCAGTAGAGGGTTACCCGACGGCAGTGAAGGTGAGAGAGGAAATGAGGTCAGGCTGGATTTCAAGTCACCAGGCTTCACACCAAAACTGGAAAGCAGGAAAGAACAGACACGGGTTAGTTAAAGAAAGCACACCAAGGGTTCCACCATACCACCTGGGATCCACTTGCAGCAACCCGTTAAGTTACCTGTTCTTGTAACATCTTAAGTGCTGAACTGTGAACTTTGTATGATGCCGATGCAAGTTAACAGTAAAGTACCCAGAGGAAAAGTGACTTTGCCTCTGCCTGTTTCCTTCTGCATGAACTTGTTCCCTTGCAGGGACGCTGCCCCGGAGGTCCAACCCTACTGTAGAGGACTTTGCCAAACTAGCCGCATTACCATCTACCTTCGGCGGACTGTGGTGGCGCTGGTGACACCTTACCAGAAACTACAGGTGGCGTCACGACAACTTGTATATATAATCCCCTGTAAATATAACCCCTTTTTGAAGATATACTCAGGACACGGGATCAGGCGCGGCCACCACTCCCCGTGACACAGCAGACGCTATCTGTGGAGCCTGATACCCGAGTACCCCAAAGCTTGGGCTCGACAGTTCCCTGTTTCATCCACATCCCCTCTGTTCCTCTGCTAGATACGTGCGTATGGGTGATCAAGGGCTCCTTCTCTCTTCTACACCCTTCCGTCTTTCCCTTCCGGGGCGAGTGTGACCGTGCTCCAGCCCGCGGGAGCTGACACCTCCACCACCTCTCAACTCTCACTCCGACTTACTCCTTCCCTATCCTCCTTTCGACTCTCTCTATGTTCTAACCCATGTCTCCCTCACTTAGACTCGGCCCACCCTCCCGGGTCTGCTCACCGTCCCTGCTCGGGGTCACCATCCCAATTCAGAGAACATGAATGTGGCACCCCAGAGTTAATGTGCCACAGTAACACCACCACAAAGGGTTAACTCCCCACACAACCCACAACACTACACTAGCGCCTCCAGGCCAGAAGGGGGAGCTAAAGCTGCTTTCCCAATATATTCTGGTGTGGAGAGAAAGTGAAGCACTGAGGAAGATGGATCTGTGTGTAAAAGGGCTGCGTTAGGCCCAACCCACGGCCCACTGTCCACTTCCAGGCCGGCCAAGGTCTGAGGAAAGGAGTAGGAGAAGCTGAGGAACACACCCAGGAGACAGAGTTACCCTAAACTCACCCTGGAGGAGCGCACAGAATGGATACTGGATCCGATGCTGTGCCTGACACAGGCAGCACAGTGAACACCGGATTAGTGAAGGTCCCACATCTTCAATGGACCACAGCGAAGCAACACGGCAGGGTCAGAAACTCAGGGTAAGACTCAAGTTGCCTAGCTAGTTGGTACCCATGAGGGAGGATAGGGCCAGCAGCTTAGCTAAAGCGGCAGCAGGACCACACACGCAGCGCAGAAACAGGGAGCCAGGGTGGGAGCACCCTGGCCTCTGCACAGACTCCGTGGACAGTACTCTGCTGATGTACCATCTTCAGTAAAGACTTGAAAAACTACAAAACCGTGAGTCTGTGTAATCCTTGTGAACCCTGTTTTCCCTCACAATCTGTTATCATCACTACTGCCCCGGGGACTAGGCTCTGCCTGTGGAGAGCCATTACATCACAGGCTGCCAACCATCATCCCCAGAGGTTCTGCAGCAGTGGTGGTCACCCTGACCACATACCACAGGTGGCATCACGACTTTATCCCCTGTAAATACCCCCCTTTACTTGTGGACTCGGGACGCAGTCCGGACCAAGACCACCGTGATAACCCCCGTGATACCCAGTCCGGTACAGAGTACCCCGTCCCAGTGGGCTCCACATGAGCACCACTCTCCCTGCTAATGGAGGAGTGCAGTACTCCTGGTGGCGGCCAGACCAGCGGGGCGCCACACTGGTATCGTTTTCACAAGCCCAGGGGCAGGGTCAGTTGTCTAGCATAATGAATGCTCACAATAGCTCTCCATTTCTGGTAGTGACTCTGACATCTGTACCTTCTGACGTGCAGTTGGTCTCCCCAGAACAAGTAATAGCTCTTCCAGACAAATTCTTCCTTCCTTCCTTCCCTTCCTTCCCTTCCTTCCCTACCCTCCTTCCTTCCCTTCCTTCCTTCCCTCTCTCCATTCTCTGCCTTTCTTTGTTTTTCCTTCCTTCCTTTATTTATTTCATTCATTGTATCACATAGTAAAGAATAACCCTTGCAAGTGTGGCGCCCCAGATGATCAGGCGTCACACTGGGGTATTACACCCATAAAAGCGGTGTAATTTTCCCCAACTGTAGGTGGATGCAGAGGCAGGTGGGAGGGACCCAATCCCAGCACTCCCACACTCAATCCGGGGTAAGGTCACCCAGGGGGAGGGTTAGGAGAGTCGGGACACAGAACAGGAAAGTTGCAGACTGCACCTGAGGGAAGATGAAAGGGAGTCCTGAGGGGACCTTGAGAGAGGGTGCCTGACGCGTGAGTCTTGGCCCGAGCGAGAAAGGGGGAACACCAGTGCGGAGCAACCATACTCCTGGGAGCTTCGCCAGTGCTCCACGGAAAGCCAGATCAGAGGAAACGGCCAGAGTCCAGCTTTGAAGTCGTCAACCGGCTGTTACGGTTTGTTTACCGGCCACAGCACCCTGCCGTTACGAAGCGGTCCACCCGTGATTCCATAGAGGTCGGGGTTGAAGTTGAAGAGACAGAAGGGAAGGAGAGGAGCCCCAGGATTACCTCGAGGGAACAGGGAAAGGACTTATCCCAGGCACCGAACACAGGACACGGGTTCATCAACTAAGGTATACCACGGGTACGTCCATACCACTTTGCATCCACTTACAGCCACCCGGAAGGCTACCTGTTACACATCTGTACCGAACTGTGTACGCTGTATTAATAGATGCTTGTTTCCAGTAAAGTACCTGGGACAGAGTGAACATGTCTCTGTGTCTCTGTGCTACCGCCATTGAACCCCTCTACTTCTACATAACACTGCCCTGGAGGCCCAGCTTTACCTGTAGAAAGCTATACCACCTAGCCGCAATAGCAACACCCTCCGGAGGACTGTGGTGGCGCTGGTGACCTCTCACCAGGTACTACAGGTGGCATCACGAAATAACTTTTACTTCATCCCCTTAAATTTATCCCCCCCATTAAGAGTCTGCCCCAGGGTCACGGGCTCAGGCATTGTGGCGCCCCGCAACGAGTGCGTCACAGGAGGGTATTGCAGCCATAAATGCAGCAGCAATATTCTCTGACCCAGTAGTTATGTGGTTAACTCAGAGATTCATACCCTGCATGCCTCACTTAGCATAGAGGGCCAATCAAGGTCCTGGTGGGCGGAGTGCCAGGGTAGTGTGTAGTGAAAGTTTAGTCCAGCTTAGAGAGTTCTAGTCTCGGGTCTGGAGAAGCAACAGCAACTTAGAAGACCTCTGCAGACTCCCAGCTCTGCAACCTAGGAGAGGGGGTTGCACAGTCGGTGCAGCCCCCTGGCCACCTTCTACCGGCCATCTCCTCACCCTCGCCACGGTTGAGCACCATTACTCCCGGTGTATCACCAACCGAACTTGGGCATCCAAATGCGGGTTCAAAACTACCCCGCGCCCTTACACAGCCGGTTTGCTGGTACCGAAGCTAGCAGCAGTTCAGCTCTGCTACGCAAACCAGAAGAGTGGAGGAGCCGCTTTACAGGAGCACCCCACCACTGCCAAATTCCAGTCGTCTAACCAGCGGTGTACCCACCGAGGGATCCAAGGCTCCCCAAAACATCCATCACGTATACTTTGGATAGGGCATTGAAGCAGCCTCCCCGTACCCGTTCTGGTATTCCTGGGCGATAAAGGCAAACACTTAGTTAGAATGGAGGAACACCGCGGATCTCTGAGGGACACCTATCACTGCTGAGTCCACCCGGTCCACTACCCGTTCACTGTATGCCATGTACTGCTTGCTGGTTACAGTAAACAACCTGTTACAGAGACTTACAATGTCCGTGCTTCCTTATGACTACGTCCGTCTGCACACAAGGTAACCGCAGCTGCCGCAGAACATCTTAAGCAGCTCCAGCCTCCGGGGATCACCGCTCAGCCTGTGGGGAGTGTTCCATCTTGCTGCTATCTATCCCCCGGAGGTCCCGCAGCGTCCGTAAGACTTACCGAACTACTCATAGGTGGCATCACGAATAAATTAACCCCTTAATCTGTTCCCACAAGACGACTTCAACTTTTGATCTGCACTCAACCGGGCCCCACTACCGGCAGGCGCGGTCCACCTGTGACAAGGAGGAAGAAGGTACTGCCTGTCTAAACCGGAGTCCCCGGCCACGGTGAGTCAGCATCGCCACCAGTGATTCCCCCGGAGCTCACGTCTGAAACCCGAGTACCCAGCCCTGGGCGCGTCACAAGCACACCAACGCGCCCCATCCTAATTATTGTGCATAGTTTTGTCACCACGACAGAAAGGTCTATTTATTTTTTTATCTTGCTGCCCATTAGAAAAATCATACTGCCTTAGTCGTTACATGGTGTGCTCTGTGCTTTATCCAGCCATGATTCCTTCTTTGCTTTTTTTCCCCCTACTTTCTATCCTCAATAATTCCTTCTTTTCTGCTTCACCCATCTTCCACTCCCATCCTTTATATTCCAACTTTGCTCACAGAACACTAAAGGTGAAGAATATAATATAGACTTGAAGATTTGGGCATCAGATTTGTACCTCACTTTTCCATTTCGCTTTGCAGATCTCGACCTTAAACAAAGAATATTTAACTCATCCATTTCCCTTATTTCTATTCCTTTTACCCATTTTCTTAATTTCTTTTCTTTCCTTCCATGATTTTTACTTCTACAGCTTTTTACCTCCATTTCCTTTGTACTTCCTAACTCTTTGCCTACCAATCCATATATCTGGTCATATCACCTACTTCCCTTGCTGCTTATGTTAGGTCTAGATGGGAGCCCAAAGCTGTCGCATCTGGTGGGCGGTGACATCACAATGGGGGCAGGTTTTGTGGTGCTGGGAGCGGCAACCATCTCTCCTCCTGTGCTGTCTTCCCCCTGTCCACTGTTTTATCCCCCTCACTCTCCGCCCCCCTGTGGTCGCTCTCTGATCTCTGACCCCCCTGTGTTTCCTCTCTGTACCCTCGGTGGTCCCTCTCTGCCCCCCCTGTGGTCTCTCTCTGCTCCTCCTGTGGTCGTTCTCTGTATCCACCCCCCACCGTGGTTGCCCTCTACTCTCCCTGTGGTTGCTCTCCGCCCCCCCACCATGATCACTCTCTGCCACCCCGTACTCACTCTCATGCGGTGGCAGTGACATAAGAAAGATAATAGCGGCATGAGGAATTTGCGGAGTTCCTCATTCGGCGGGCTGTGGGTGAGCGGGCTGCAGGTCTATGTTAGGATAGGTATATTGGATAAACTGTTCTGAGATGCTTTTGCTTATATTTATGTTGTGTTGTTATTGCTTACTACTCCCCCGCCTCAAATGTCCTTGAGTGCTCCAATTGTAAGAATATTTGATTACACCGATCATGTTTACTCTCTTATATTTGATGCGTTATAATCTCATAAACCTTATGTATACATTCCCAAAAGAAATACACATATTTGCTGGAAGGATTTGCAGTTGAATACGATGTGTTGATTGTAATGCCGTTCTTCTGTGACAACTTAATCTTTCACAAACAGTACAACCCAGAGTCACCATTCAATGGCACCGGCCAGGTTAAACCTATATTCTCATACTTTCACTCCCTCAATCCTTTCTTATATGCTGTTTATATAGGAGGGTTATTTTGTGCCTTTTTTCTTTAGTATATTCATACAGAATGACAGCAATCGAAAAAAGTAAATGTGGCAACTTTATATTGTTTGTTAAAGAATGTAGGTTATGTAACTTTATTATGCTGTTGAGATAAACTACCATACTTCCCACCTGCATCAATGAGCAACGAACTACATTGTACATAGCCCCTCCATCCTGGTATATCATCCCCCATTCTGGTACACGGCCCCCATCCTGGTATATGGCCCCTCCATCCTGGTATATGATCCCCCATTCTGGTACATGGCTCCCATCCTGGTATATAGCTCCCCATCCTGGAGCACACAAAAAAATAATAGAACTCACCTCCCCATCCTCCTTTGCAGCACCATGGCTCCTTCAGTTTTCATGTCCAGGCACATGCAGTGATGACATCACTGTCCTGCACAGCTCACATGATCAGATGCCAGGACAAGAAGACAGGAGGACACCATGGTGCTGCAAAGGAGGATGGGGAGGTGAGTTATATTGTCAGTCGCTGGAGTATTCACTGCTCCCCACGCAGTAGCGTAACTTCAGGCCCAGGGGCCCCGATGCGAAAGTTCCAATGGGGCCCCCAATTATTGCAAATCTTTAATAGTATTACTCTTTTTCTATAGGCCAAAGGGACTTTTGGGGCCCCCCTAGGCTGCAGGGCCCGGGTGCGATCACAACCCCTGCACCTATTGTAGTTACGCCATTGTCCCCACGCCATAGATCATATGTGGGAAGCAGTGAATATCTACACAAATGATCGCCCATGGCCGGTGATCATGCGGGCTGGCTACTTAAGGTAATGTAACATGTGTGGCGCCCCACTGGTCAGTGCATCACAATAGGGGTACTGCACCTAAAGTTAGTGAGTGTGGTATCCCAGTTATTCGAGGATGTGATGTTTAACTGAGGCTCTCATCCCTGCATTCACACACCTAGAATAGGGGGTCTAAGGGGTTAACCTGTTTGCTTGGGAGACCCAGCCCCAGTGGGAGGAGCTTAGGTGTAGTGAGAGAAAGGTGGGAAAAAACAGAAAGTCAGAACCGTGAGGGAAAGAGAGGAGAACCCTGCGAGGAGTGAGGAGAGGGGGCCTGTAAAGGGAGGCTACCCAGACAGAAGGAGGAGACTCAGCGCCAGACCGTACAGTTATCCTGTCTGGGGGAATCCTAGTCCCGAACAGGAAACCGGCTCCAAGCGTGGTACAGGTGAGTCCAACACTGAGCCACCAACACCGGTGGGTCGCAGGTCTGTTAAGCAGACCCTGAACTTGTCCACGAAGCACAGCCTCACCAGGAGCTCCAAATCAGGTAGAGCCCCTTAGAGAAGAAGAGTATCCTCATTACACCCAACAGGCCTGGTAGGAAGTGGTTTTGTGCAGGGCAGCGCATGGATAGAAAGGAGAGCGCAAGGAAAGACACAGGGAGCAAGACCAACTGGCTGCAATAACATCATCCCCAGAGATCTGAAGCAGCACTGGTGTCCTCATCAGAAACTGCAGGTGGCGTCACAAGACTTTCTTTTTATTATTTTTTTCCCTTTTAACCAAGTGACCCCATGGTTACGGGTCCGGGCAGGCAACCAGTGACATCCCCTTACAGTAAACGCCCGGATATCGAGTTCCCAAAGACCCCTGGGCGAGTCATCTTTTTGGTCATCACAAACAGGATTGAACCAGCCCATACTTAATGGGTATTGTGTGCCTTACGAACTTTGAAACTCGGCCCAAAAGAACTCAGAACTGTCAATACACGGCACAAAGAACTGTTTCCCGTCATTTCAAGGAAACCCCAAAATGGCGGCTTGAAAATGTAAGAGACAATTTGCTGGCCCAGGGGCGTGCCTCAGCCCCTTGCCCTTGGGAGGGCCATACCAGAGGTGCGAAACTGTTTGGTGGCAATTGGGGCGGGCAAACAACCAAGGGGGCGGGCCAGAGACTAAACTACCCCTGCTGGAAACTAAAAATGGCAGCAGTGACAGAGCTAGGCAACGGGGGTCCAGCAGCCAGGAGCTGAAAGCGGGAGCAAGAGATCGGCCCACGGTTGAGCACCCGGTTACCAGGGATGATCTGCCAGTTGAACAGCAGCCCGTCACCAGCACAGAAGTCGGGGCAGAGCCAGATGACCCTGAGGCCCTACCTGATGACATCAGCAGCAAGACCAGAGCAGAGCCCGAGGAAGCTGAGGAGTCATCCAGCCAGCTAAGCTCCGAGGAGGAAGATGACCGGAAAGGCAACATCGAGGAAGTCGGGGCATCCAGGCCCCGCATGGTGCAGAAAGAGCTTCAACCGCATGGACCAGCTAGACAGGTCGGTGTAGTCGCCATGACAGGTGAGCGAAACCATGCACCAGCTCCAGCCCTGGATCGGGACTTTTACCGAAATGACTGGGTAAGTTATGAGAGACATGCAGGGCCCCACGGATGGTGCGCGCTGCGTGTGCATAACTGCAATAATTAAACAATAATATCCCGATCATGTAAATAGTTGTTGATGCTGAAAAGACTGTATTTTTGTAGGACTCAGACTCTTAGGAGACTACTTCACTTTGTGTGAGCCTGGACTGAAACCCGTTAAGCTAGAGACTCCTTGCTATGTGATAATGTGCTTAGATGATAAAGAATGTTTTGCAACGTTTAAGAAAAGAGCCTCCCATAAAGGGAAGAAAAAGTAATGCATATTCTTGTGTAAATAAAAATGTTTTATTGTTGTGTTAAAGCATATAAAAAGCTCTGTACCAGGTAAGGTAATAAAAAAAAGGATAGAGTATGTGGTAAGCGCTAGGGAATAAGTACAGCTCCACGGCCAGTAATAAATTACCTTTAGGCTTTAATCAAAATGTGTACAACACGCGGGTCCATTAACCACGATGCATTTCAACGCAGTATGCGTCTTTCCCTTGAGAAAGACGCATACTGCGTTGAAATGCATCGTGGTTAATGGACCCGCGTGTTGTACACATTTTGATTAAAGCCTAAAGGTAATTTATTACTGGCCGTGGAGCTGTACTTATTCCCTAGCGCTTACCACATACTCTATCCTTTTTTCATTACCTTACATATCCTCCCTGCGGGGAGTGGGTTGTGGAGCTGCTCTGGGCTACAGGACCTGGCCTTCGTCATTTAGTTAATCTTCCTGAGCGGCCACGTGATTCTTGGGAAACTAGGAAAACGTTGAAGACGCTAATTTTTAACATCATTCCAGAAGAGTGAAATTCATTATCTTAAAGACCTCGCAAGTGTGCAAGATATTCCAGTTGTGCGGACGGCACAACTGGTTAAGGTGAGCAATATAAAAATATACCGAGGGTAATTATTGCAAACACAGTATGGCGCAAATTGGATTTTATTTTTTACTGTACCAGGTAAGGGTAGAGACACTTGCGGATAAGTGTGTTTCACCAAGGGGGAATGTGGCCCCCCACTGGTCAGTGCACCACAGTAGGGGTACTGCACCCAAAGTTAATGAGTGTGGTATCCCAGTTATTGGAGGATGTGATGTTTAACTAAGACTCTCATCCCTGCATTCACACACCTAGAATAGGGGGACTAAAGGGTTAACCTGTTTGCCTGGGAGACCCAGCCCCAGTGGGTGGAGCTTAGGTGTAGTGAGAGAAAGGCGGGAAGAAACAGACAGTCAGTCGAGAACCATGAGGGAAGGAGAGGAGGAGAACCCTGCGAGGAGTGAGGAGAGGGGGCCTGTAAAGGAAGACTACCCAGACAGAAGGAGGAGACCCAGCGCCAGACCGTACAGTTATCCGGTCTAGGGGAATCCTAGTCCACATCGGGGAACCGGCTCCGAGTCACGGTACAGGCAAGTCAAACCCTGAGCCGCCAACAACGGTGGGTCGCAGATCTGTTGAGCAGCCCCCGACCTTGTCCACAAAGCATAGCCTCACCAGGAGCTCCAAACCGGGTTGAGCCCCTTAGAGAAGAAGGGTATCCTCATTATACCCAATGGGCCTGGTAGGAAGCGGTTTTGTGCAGGGCAGTGCACGGATAGAAAGGAGAGCGCAAGGAATGACACAGAGGGACAGAGAGTAAAGTTGAAGGAACATCTTAGGGAACCTTAAAGAGACGCTACATCCTCTGGTAACTACCCGGCCAGCTACCCGTAGAACTGTGTGACTGTGTACCAGAGAACTGCCATGACAAGTTACCAGTAAACACCTGTACAGAGCAAGCAAGTCTCCAGTGTTTCATTCTGATTAAGTTAACATTCAGAGTTGCTACCACGACAACCAGCACAGGAGCCACACTGCCCTGAGGAACCCTGCTCCACCTGAAGGGAGCAAGACCAACTGGCTGCAATAACATCATCCCCAGAGGTCTGAAGTAGCGCTGGTGTCCTCATAAGAAACTGCAGGTGGCGTCACGAGACTTTATTCTTTTATATTTATTTTCCATTTATTTTTAAGCGACCACCAGGGTCACGGCCCCAGGCAGGCCACCAGTGACATCCCCTTACAGTAACTGCCCGGGTGCCGAGTCCCCACGGCCTTAGAGTGGGTCACATGCGCCGCTCCCCCCCACCCACCTCTCAGCGGCAGCTTCAGCACAGCACATTAGTAGGACCCTCACTTGAGTATAAGCCAAGAGAGGCTTCTTCAGCATTCAAAATGTGCTGAAAAAGTCATCTTAAATTTGAGTATAAATGGTACTTTCCTTTCCCTACCGCTTAGCAGAGAAATGTAAGCATTATCTTTTACTTTGATAGATTGCTAATACTTTAAGCTTTTAAAGGAATCTGTCAGGTCAAAAATCCATATGGAACTGTTATAATTTTGTAATTCCTTTCTCTAAGCTCTCTCTATTCATGAATTTCATTTATTTATATTTCCCTCCTATCCTCTGTAAACTTCAAATAAAGAGATGAATTCCATCTGTCAATCACAGTGAATGATCCACTTGGTTCTCTGCTGTCCACTCCCCATAGGGTGAATATTCATGTCACATATTCACATCACTGCACAGGATATCAATAGAAATCACTCACATTGGTGGGTCTGTATCCTCCTCTCTACTTTCTGTGTCTGCAGCTAAGCCAGAGGTCAATTGCAACACAGAAACTGTCACAACACAGCAGGATATCTGCTTATAGAAACAAATGGAGTAGATACCTTATCAAGATCAAGGCAGTGGCAAATGTGTGTCTGCAACCTCTCCCTTGGAAGCTCCTAATTGAAACAGAAACCTGACTAGCAGAGAGACAGCAAAGGGATGAGGGAGGAGAGAGCTGCTAAGAAGGCGTGCATAATTAAATGAGACAGTTTAACACAGCTGGACTATTCCTCTGTGAATATAATGGAGAGGACTAAGGGTGGGTTCACACTGCAGTCAGGGCCGGTCCGGGGCTGTCAGGGGTGACAGCCCCGGACCGGATTTTGGCCCCATTGTATCCTATGGGGCCAGATGGAGCCGGATGGCAGTTATCTGCCATCCGGCTGCCATCTATCCGGAAGAATCCGGGAGAAGTGGGATTTTCCTCCCGGATTCAAAAATATTGCATTCAACGTTTTTGGGTCTGGGGAGTCCGATTTGCACCTAATTGGTGTCTCCCGGATCCTCCTGGATTCCCCCACATCCTCCCGGATACCCCCGCATCCTTCTGGGGCAATCCGGCACTCCCTTAACATGGGAGCCTATGGGGCCGGATTGCCTCCATCTGGGAGGACCCGGGAACCGGATACCGGCGGCTGCACGCCGCTGTTATAATTCAGGACCATGGTTAGCTCCCTGCAAGCCGCGGTCCTTAATAATCAGCAGTGGCAGCTGCGGCAGGATGCACACCGGACCGGAGGGCATATTAGCCCTCCGGTTTTGTGTGCTGATTCGGTCTGGGGCTGTCAGGTTCACCCCTGACAGCCCCGGACCGGACCTGACCGCAGTGTGAACCCACCTTAAGGCAGCAGCTCCCTTCAGGGTCTGAAAGTTGCTTATAACTATAGAACTCCAAACTGTATAGTAATGAATTTACTTGTTTTTAAAACCTCTGCCCAGGCACTATTCAAGTGAAATATTAGTATCATACTGAAATATGACCTGACAGTGTCCCTTTAAGAACCAATCATATTTTACCCTTAAAGGCCACAGAAATGTTTTCATCGGTATTGCCACATTCAGAGAGCCGTAACTTTTTTTTTTAGTTTGCCGTTGACGCAGCCACATAAGGGTTATTTTTTATTGGACACATATTCTTTTAATATCACCATTTTGGGATACCCAATTCTTATTAACTTTTATTAACTCTAACTATGAAGGCGTTATTTCTATCTCTAGATTTTTATTCCCTGGAGCTTGGCAGTGGCTCAACTGCACGAACAGATTAATCATAGAATGACACAAATTTGTTCACAGTGCCATAAACCGTACATTAGTTACTGTACCTAACCTTCAAGGAGCTACATTACAAAAAAGTTGGTTATTGTGCTGTTGAATGCAACGCTATGTTGGGTGGTTGGATAAGGCAATGAGGAGGCAGTGGTGGTTGAAGCTACAAACGATTTATTTACTATATACAATCAAGGATTATCACTTTAAATGTGAGGTATTGGTACAGCACAAGTAACTAGTACATGAGATTATTTCACAGTGGATTAATCAGCAACACAAGTGAATGGAATACAATCACAGTATACTTTACACATTATATTATTCTTACCAATAACAGACATCGTCGGCGTTGTTATACTCTACCCTCTAGCAGGGAAACGTCAGTGTCACTCTATTCATTACTGTCATCTAATTATCTAAACAATACTACGCAGAGTATAGGCCCAAGCAGGAACATAAATGCTACTTGCTAGGTCATTAATCCAAATTGGGGGACCTCTGCATACCCTCCACTGGATGGCCGCCTTTATGCTCTGAACTGCGGCTATGTCTGCACTCAATACCATATCTCTGTGCAGGAAGCAATGGCCTGGCTCTGTATGTTGACCAGTATAGTCAACTTGACCATGAAGTTGGGGCTCTGAGCCTTGACCGCCATAGTCTGGCCCTCATCAGGTACTTCTTCTGGTGCAGGTCATGTGCTTCCACCGGCGCTGATCACGGATTTTTTACTGGCGTAGGTCTTGGGATTCTACTTCCTCTCCCCTAAGGTCACTGATCTTCCTCTCAGTTTAGGTCACCACTCTTCCTCTCAGTTTATATCACCGATTTTCTTCTTTGGTCAGCTTACCACTATTCCTCTCAACTCAGGTCACCGGTATTCCTCTCAGCTCAGGACATTGATCTTCCTCTCAGTTTAGGTCACCACTCTTCCTCTCAGTTTATATCACCGATTTTCTTCTTTGGTCAGCTTACCACTATTCCTCTCAACTCAGGTCACCGGTATTCCTCTCAGCTCAGGACATTGATCTTCATCTCAGTTTAGGTCACCAATCTTCCTCTCAGTTTATATCACCGATTTTCTTCTTTGGTCAGCTTACCACTATTCCTCTCAACTCAGGTCACCGGTATTCCTCTCAGCTCAGGACATTGATCTTCATCTCAGTTTAGGTCACCAATCTTCCTCTCAGTTTATATCACCGATTTTCTTCTTTGGTCAGCTTACCACTATTCCTCTCAACTCAGGTCACCGGTATTCCTCTCAGCTCAGGACATTGATCTTCATCTCAGTTTAGGTCACCAATCTTCCTCTCAGCTGAAGTTATGCATAGTGAGGCGCGACCCGAACTGTAAAGATCTGGGTCTGTACCAAACACCTAGTACTCAGGCACAGATCCAGAACACTGACTTCTGGGGAACACTTCGGTTTCTGTTCGGGATTGAGGTGCTGTAAAAATAAAAAAAATAATTATTAAACAGCAACTCATACTTGCTGCATCCCGCAGTCTCGCCATGCCTCTGCGTTTACTTCTAAGGATGCTAATTAACTTACTGGATAGGTAAACTTGGATGAACCCAATGAACTCAGCTGTAGTCAGCGCTTCTCTCGTTCAAAACCAGGTGCTGTTTATAAAGGTCGTTAGGATCATGCCAGGTCACCGCTGAGGTATCTGCTGTGAACTCTGATGACCCTGAAGAACTGTTTTACGGCACCGGTGAAAGAGCCATAAGTGAGCAATAGAAGCGCTCACTTTACAGCTGTGATCAGGAGCATGATACAGTCCTTTAGGGTCATCAAAGTTCACAGCCAATGCATCAGCGGTGATCTCTGATGACCCCAATGGGTTGACTTGTGCTTTATTTCTATTAAAATGTTTTTTTTCTGTGTCTTTTTTTATGTTTACTAAAAATTCACAGTGGCCGGGTCTAATATTGGCCTGACACTATGAATTTTGGACTTAGTGCCAGCTGCCAATATAAAGCTTGCATTAACCCCTTTATTACCCAGCGTGTTACACTCAGCAGTGCCGCTTGAAGAGTCTGGTAAAGCTTCTGAAATTGTCACTACGAAAGAATGCGCCATTTTCACAGGCATATGCGGGCTGCAATTTTCAGCGTTGGGGGCCCAGAATGCTTGGGCCTTACCACACTGAGAATCCCAGCCCCCAGCTGCCTGAGTTTTACCTTGGCTGGCGATGAAAATAAGGGCGAAGCCTACACATTTTTTTATTATTTATTTAAATAATAAAAAGCAATAATGGGATTCCCTGCATTGTGATTGCCAACCAAGGTAAAGCCAGGCAGCTGAAGGTGGAGCACTGTCATTTTATTTATTTATTTATTTATTTTCACACTTCTATATGTGTGACAGGCCCAACAGCCAATCACAGACGCTTACACAGAGAATGGGCATCTGTGATTGGCTGCTTGAGTAACCTTAAAGCAGCTCATACATGGTACCATACTAGAATGTATTGGCTGATTGTTGATTACTCCAACACCCAATCACAGACGCCCATCCTCTTTGACAGCATCTGTGATTGGCTGTTGGGTCTGTCACATATAGAAGTGTGAAAAGAAATCATTTTTAAAAACATGACGTAGTGCTCCACAGAATTCTTGATTCTCATCGCAGATAAAGCGGACAGCTACGGCCTGCCACCCCCAGCTGCCTAGCTTTACCTTGGCTGTCGATCAACAGACAGAGAAACCTAAATATTTGTTTTAAACTTATTTAAAATATAAAAAAAAAAAAAAAATGCGTGGGCTCCCGCCATATGTTGATCGCCAGCCAGATAAAACAAGGCAGCTGGGGGCTGGAATTCTCAGCATGGTAAGGCCCAAGCGCTCTTGGACCCCCACGATGAAAATCGCAGCCAGCAGCCACCCCTAAAAATGGTGCATTCATCATAGCACCCTTTCCAGGCTCTATACCCAGCTCTTCCAGCCAGGGGTGAACCTAGCCTCTCTGCTGCCTGGGGCGAACTGTAAAACTGCGCCCCCCCTCCCATAGATAGTAAAGTTTTTAAATCTGTAGAAATCTGGTTCACACAGATGTATATCTATCCTATAAACTGAGGACAATAGTGGAATTTTTAATTTAAAGAAATAGAAAAAAAGATGTCCAAACACAAGGATGTCAGCGCCATTACACGCACATACATGAACCACACAGAAGAATCCAGATCATTAATGGCAATGGAGGCTTGGCATAAGCTACAGACACACAATGAGGGTTGCAGAGTGGTGGTCCTGTAGGCAGACACAGTCCTGACTTCCTTACAGCACAGGAGGCTGCACTGACTGCTAACCTATTATCTGACTAGTCAGACCAGTCCACCATGCAGCGCCATCCACACACCACATGCAACGACCTGCAGTCTGAGCATCAACAAGCCGCCACTGCACTAAGCTGGTAAAATGGCGCTTCTCCTCCAACAGACCACACCTCCTTCTCCCAAAACACTTAACCAATCACAAGCACCGCACACGGGGCTGTCCGGAGCTAATAGGTGGCCTCCAATTGGGTTGAGTAAGGGATGTGGAGGAGGGAAGGGGGACGAGTGCCACTGACCAACCACCACTCGGGGGAAACATGGCTGGATGGCTTGTATGTACTGAGGGGTGGCACTGGACCTGGTGTTCAAGTCATGGCCAATCAGTCCTGCAGCAGAGGGACAATGCATCCTGCACCAGGGGTGGACATAGAAATCATGGGGCCCCATAGCAGAAGTTCTAATTGGGAGACCCCAAGACCCCACATACCGTATTTCGTCCCTCTAAATTTCTACATTCCAAAAAATGGTAACACCACAACCTAAAACAGAAGTCTTTAACTCCCAAGATGCATATTAAGCTAGCTACATAGTGGTATAAGGGACGTTGCTCCAGTAAAGTACCGTATATACTCGTGTATAAGCCGAGTTTTTCAGCCCAAAAATTGGGCTGTATACCTGTGCTGGGGTCCACCCTCGGCTTATACACGAGTCAGATTTTTGGGGCAAAAGTAGGGGGGTCGGCTTATACACGGGTCGGCTTATACACGAGTATATACGGTACATACTACAGTAGAACAGTACAATTTCATGATAAAATTATTTTAAATCAAACGAGGAGATTTCAGTGCACCCCTAATACACGTCTATGGGGTTTGGTGAAAAATAAAGTAAGGAGCCGCATATAAAATGTATTCTCCACTCCCCTCCTCTTTAGGCTATGCTCACAGATGTAAGGTTTTGCTGCATTTTTACCTTGGTTTTGTGCTAATCTAAACCTGCATTTTTTATTGTGATTCAGGAAAAAACTGTGAACACACATTGGTTTTATTCATTTGCAGAAAGAGAAACCTGCTGAATTTCAAAAACAATGAGCATGAATTCTTTTCTGCATTTTTGCAGTGTTCTATGGGCAAAAACGCAGAAATGCAGTGTGTGAACATAGCCTTAGGGTATGTGATCACAATCTGGAGGTACTGCGTGTTGGTCGCAGCTTCTCCGGACCTGAGGGAACCCATGGGTTGCTGCAGGGATAGCACAGTCCCACTGTACTCACCATCTGCGGTGGGTGCGGGGCGGCTTCTCCCTGCGTGCACCCAATGGTTATCTCTTCCGACTCTGCAGCATGTTCATTTCATGCTGCGGAGATGCGGAAGTCCCAAAACTTGCACCGAAGCTGAAAACACGCTGCGAAGGGGAGAAGCACAGTGGGCATGGGATTTCTAGAAACCCCATCCACTGTGCTTGTACTGTACATTGCAGGGTTTGGGACGCAGTGGCAAGACGCTGCATCCAAAACGCTGCGTTCACTGATCATGAGTATGCAGCTTTAGCGTGGGAGTAATGGTGATCTATCTCTTGGCCAAGACAAGTATGCACCAAAGCCCCCTCATTTGTATTTTAATTAAAAGTAATTTTCTTTGGCTCTGCACCACTATAATGTACTGTGCTACTATGGTCTTTATAGGAACCAAGTCCCCGTTATAACTAGTCTAATATGCATTTTGGGAGTGATCGACTCCATATAATATAGAAACCACATCATCACCACATCAAGAAAAGTAAATA
This sequence comes from Allobates femoralis, assembly GCA_033576535.1. Taxonomy (NCBI): domain Eukaryota; kingdom Metazoa; phylum Chordata; class Amphibia; order Anura; family Aromobatidae; genus Allobates; species Allobates femoralis. The sequence continues at coordinate 63,159,564 of JARQOC010000003.1, forward strand.
TGTAATACTTGAAGTTTGTCCCGTTTGGGACATTTATGGCAAATTCAAAGCATATGTCATATTGCGCCTGTCCTATAAATGCAGGTCCCACTGATGAAGGGAAAAAATAAAATACAGATCCAGCTAGAGGCGTAACTACAAGTGCAGGGGTTCAATCACACCCGGGCCCTGGAGCCTGGGGGTCCAAAAGTACTTTTAGCTCATGAGAAAAGACCAATGTTATTAAAGACATGCAAATATTTGGGACCCCGTTCTAATTTTTTCATTGGGTTCCATGAGCTTCAAGTTACGTCACTATATCCAGTGATCACTCCCAGAAAAAAAGGTGGCTGATCATGTGCGGCTCTCTACATTTACTTCTGGGCAGTGCCGTCAGTGTCTTTTTTTTATACTGAATTGGCAGGAGAAAAAAAAAAATCACAGCATGCTGAGTAGCAGGGAATATTGGACGGCATGCAAACATTCATGTCAGTGAGTGCATGCAGAACATTGGATTGCACTCGGATGACATCTGAGTGCAGTCTGATTTCCGCAGAGTGATAAGATGGAGGAGAGAATTTTTTTCTCCATCTTCTCCTCAGTGTGCTCCAATTCTCTTGTGAGATTATTATCATGTTAAGCAGACACTCTGATCAGTCATTAATTTAATCAATCCCATTATCCAACAGAGGAACTGCACAAAAGAGTCCACCACAGTCATTAAGTACCTCCGTTCATGAGGTACCGTATTTTACACATATATATATATATATATAATCAACAATGTTGTGCCGCTATTCCGGCATGCACCACGGCACAGTCGCGAGCGTTGGCGCGCAGCACCTTCGCGAGTCGCTATTCACAGACTCAGACCCGCGAGCGGTGGCGCGCTTGCCTCTAAGCAGCTTGTCTCTAAGCAGCCCCTACTCCTCCCTGCCGAGTAATGAGTAATGGGTACTGCCCCCTCCTCATCACTCTGCAGCCCCTCCCCCGGGCCTTATAAGGCTGCTTTCACACTACGGATTTTAATTTCCGATGCTGTCCGATAAAAATTGGACAGCATCGGAACGATTTTGGGCCCCATGAAGCCCTATGGGCATCGGACCGAATCGGATGTGCACTAAATGCCATCCGATTTGGTCCGATCCGATTATGTCCGATTTTTTTATCGGTGCAAAAATCGGAGCATGCTCCGATTTTTGCACCGAAAATAAAATCTGACAGAATCGGATCGGACCGAATCAGATGGCATTTAGTGCACATCCGATCCGACCCGATCAATTTAACATGGGGCCCTATGGAGCAGGGTCCGAGGAAACATCTGATGTCTCCTCAGACCCGATTTTAGTGTACTGAGCATGCTCAGTACACTAAAATAGCTCCTAAAAGTGAAGTAAGGGGTTAAAAAATAAAAAAATCTATGTTCACCTGTCTACGAGGCCCCGGCGTCTCCCGCACGTCTCCGGTGTCTTGCTGTCTGTCCTGACAGGACCTGCCGTGATGTCACAATCACATGACCGCCAGTAACCAATAACCGGCGGCCATGTGATTGTGACGTCACGCGAGGTCCCGGCAGCACAGAACAGCAAGACACCGGGAGACGCGCGGGACCATTCAGGAGTCGTGGACAGGTGAGAAAAGATGGGAGAAGAGGGGAGCGCAATTGAGGACCGGAGGACACATGGGAGGACTAGGTGAGGACCGGAGGACACATGGGAGGACCAGGGGAGTGCAATTGAGGACCGGAGGACACATTGGAGGACCAGGGGAGGACCGGAGGACACATGGGAGGACCAGGGGAGGACCGGAGGACACATGGGAGGACCAGGGGAGGACCGGAGGACACATGGGAGGACCAGGGGAGCGCAATTGAGGACACATGGGAGGACCGGAGGACAAATGGGAGGACCATGGGAAGCGCAATTGAGGACCGGAGGACACATGGGAGGACCAGGGGAGGACCAGGGGAGCGCAATTGAGGACCGGAGGACACATGGGAGGACACATGGGAGGACCAGGGGAGAGACAGCTGATGACAGCTGACAGGGAGCGAGGTGAGGGCGGGCATCAGATAAAATGTCGGAATCGGATGCCTATTTGGCATCCGATTCCAGGCATCAGAAAAATCCGATGCTGTCCGATTTATATCGGACAGCATCAGATTTTACAAACATCGTAGTGTGAAGGTAGCCTAAGCTGTGCCCCTGACATCCTCTTACCATACTGCTCACAGGGTGAGCATTGCCGCACCGACGATGGACCCCTGGGAGCAGAAGTAAGAGAGGACCGGCAGGGAGGGAGCCATATGGCTCACCTTCACTTTGCGCACCAGCTCCCTTTTGGTCGGCCCGCACATCACGGGACGAGCGGCTTTCGCTGCAACACTGCCCCTGTGTAGAGACCCCAGGCCTTTGCCTCGCACACCATGTTCCCACTGCGCAGCAGCCATAGATGGTGCTGGCCGGAGGACGCAGCGTGTCTCCCGCCGGCTGGGCTCAGCTTGGGCTCACACAGCTGGAGCGGGGCAACGCCGCCTCCTGATCACTTGGAAGCTTCCTCGCATATCAGCAGGGCAGAGGCGGTTGGAGGTCTTTCTGACTGCCTCGGCCCCCCCCAAGTGTCCCCCGGAGGCTACAGAGAGCCTTCCTTGTGCCTGTAGCGATACGCGCCCTAATCGCTGGCAGGGGCGGTCGCCCCGACCCCCACAGCCCCTGATCGGGCTCCGGTCTTCAGCAGCTTTAGAGGAGTCCGGGGGAGGCAGCGGTCAGGGGGGGATCTTCCCGACTGCCTCACTGACGCTTTTCTCAGTGCTCCGGTCTCCCGGAGCTTATGCAGAGCGGTGTGGGACCTGGGGGCGGTTCGTGCATCTCCGGATATCAGAGCCTGACAGCCCCGGTCTTCCGGAGCATGCGCAGAGCGGTGCGGCCCCTGCCGACGTCACAGGCTGCGCACTTCCGGTCCCGCAGTTGTCCCACATGACCCGTGTCACCTCCGGGCGGCTGTCCGACCACAAACGGCGGTACGGCTGCACCCAGAGTGGGTAGCTCCGGCGGGGAAGAGGTTTTTCAACTGAAAGCCCTCCCCCCACACATACCGAATCGTGAGGAGGATTGTCATAGAAACCAATTTGCAAAACATATTACAGTGCTGACATAAAATAAAGTTTATGACACAAAATAGACCAAAAAAAAAAAAAAGATTTAAAGTGACAGTCTCAATATATATTAAACGTGCATAAGAATCACTAAACCGCTAACGGCTAAATTAGCGACAATACACAATTAGTGGTAACACCTTACCTAACTACAGAAAATCATCATTATTATTCCCTAATAACCAAATAAAGTAATGACCTTAAGGGCCGCTTTGCACGTCACGATATCGCAACGCAACTACGATAAAAAGTCACGTGGTAGGGGCGTTGCAGTTGATATTGTTCGTGCGTTGTGTCGTGTAAATGAGCAATGCAATGCAAAAACAGCCTAACTACGATATCGTTTTTGGATTGTGCATGCTCTTCAACCGTACAATATTGTATAGGCAATGTGGCAGGATCGTGCTGTCTGACAGCGCAACTATGATTTGTAGCGCAACTTCCCCTATTCACTACAATGTTAAATGGTCGTTCCCTGAGTTGCTCATACACAGCGTGGAGGAGGGGCGTGCAGCATCCTAGTTGCGTTGCCTGCCAATATCTCCCTGTGTAACATCTACTATGCGATCTTGGACAAGTGTCAAAAACGTGCGCGCCCCCATGAAATTGTATGCAATATCGCAATGATATCGCGATGTGTAAAGCGGCCTTAACTCTTCACAGGCTGTAAGCCATAATCATCAACATCAACAAAAAAATACATCACTCTGCTGGTAATTACTATGTATATATGCATTTCACGTTTCATAAATTACTGAAAGAAACTAAGGGCCGCTTTACACACACCAACTTCTGTGTCCAACTTCTGAACAGATCTCTGGTTGCAGTGAAATCATGGACACATTGTTCCATTTTGTGGCTGTGTACAAATGGAACAATGTGTCCATGATTTCACTGCAACCAGAGATCTGTTCAGAAGTTGGACACAGAAGTTGGTGTGTGTAAAGCAGCCCTAAGTTTTTGATATGTAGCTGCCCACTGCTCCTTACTGCAGAAGGGATCGGGATCCCAGTTATAATGATCTGGGCTTTCCAGCAGGTGGCCTTCACAACTTGGTATGAGACAGCGATTCAGTGGTATTCTAAACAGTTCTAGTAGCCTTACCACTAGAGTACAAGTCAATGGGAGCTACAGAGATGTGAAGAAGAGATTGAGAGACATGGGACTTGCATGTTCAATGTTGTACCCAGCCAAACTGAGACTGGTTGCATTGGGCAGGGTACACTTTCTGCAAACTCCAGAAGAGGCGATGGATTGGATTGAGAAAAATGCAAGACGAGTAAGGGAGTACAAGGACAGCTGAAGGAAGCAGACTGAGGGATTGACCATGTGCGATATACTCACCCTTCACTGTGAAGGGGAACAGGGGGAAAGGAGATGATGAAGAATCTCTTCTTTTTTTTGTTTTTTCAATTTTCTTTTCCCCTTTTTTATTTAATTTTTTTTTCATGTTTGTGACTACAGTTGACTATTGGTTGCAGGATTCAAACATGTTTTATAGACTGATGGGGCGATTGGTGGTGCATGCAGTTAGTAAATTTGATCATATTGAGTTTTTCATAAGGCGGGAGAGGTCTTAGGGAAGACAGCAAATCTTTATTTTTTTGTTTTTTGGGCGGGAGTGTCCAACTGGCGGTACAGGCCGGTTTCATTCACCCACTCTCGGACAGAGAGAACGAAACGACTATTTTAGAGGTGGAATAGAGGAGATGGAGGAGTATGGAGGGATTTTGGTGGGGAGCATGGGGGGAGGTGGGAGGGGGAAGGGAGGGGACAGACAGCAAATGGGATATTGTAAGATATGTTCTTTTATGATTATGATGACTCTGATTAATAATGGCCGGTATGGTTAGAGTATTGAGCTGGAATATACATGGACTAGCGGAACGTAAAAGGAGGCCGGCTGACCTCCAAAATATAATAGCTCATAAACCTTCCATAATCTGTCTTATGGAAACGCACCTGACTGCTGATAAAATTGGAATCTTGGCAAGGAAATGGGTTCAAAAAGCATACCATTCCACGTATTCCACGTATGCGAGAGGGGTTTCCATTTTGATACATGCTGGAATTCCTTTTGAGGAGGTAGAGATTAAGATAGACAAAGACGGACAGTATGTTTTTCT